>CM048751.1:362505891-363105891 GCA_026315105.1 Locusta migratoria | reverse complement strand
AGTAAAATAATACATGATGGTCGCAGTACAGAGGATATAAAATGCAGAATAGCAATGTGATGAAAAGCGTTTTTAAAGGAGAGAAATTTGTTAACATGAATTACTAATTTAAGCGTAAGGAAGTGGATGTGCAAAGTCCGATAGTCAGTCTCGCTATGACCACTCTGTATTCAGTAATCCCTGTGTCTGTTTTGACGTTCTTTATTATCAACAAATTACTCCTTTCTTAGACATATATCACAGTTTGTTTTAGGTCCAAGTGAAAAGGAACGAATGTTTTACAGAACGAAGGATGGACCTTCAGAGATATAAAAAAACTGCTTCATAAAGAGGACCCATGGGCAGTAAAGAAAGCAGACATTAAATGAGACAGTATTGTTTTAAAGGAAACAACATTTTTTACAGCTTTTTGGGGGAGTAGTTTAAAAGGGCAACTGAGATTATAATATAAGGGAGGCGACAGAGAGAAAGAGAGAATGGAGGAAAAATTAACAATGAATGAATGCAAGACGAATTTGCATATTTTGTTGAGGACGGAAGCTGAGATGGAGAGGGGAGAGAGGCATATTTGACATAACAAAAATTACTTTAACAGCGTCCATCTAAACTGATTACTCTGTATGCATGGAGGCTTAGCAAATGAAGTGGACGACAATAATCAATACGAAGTACAAATCAACAATACATTGATGAGGTCTACGTTGTACAATGCTGTTACGAGGTAAGGTTGGTAGAGAGTATAAACATTCCGTAGACACATGAGCTCAACAGATCAGAGAGGGGCCACAAAGAAGTGTCAGGATAGCACAGTCGGTAGTGCGCTTGCCCGCGAAATGCAAAGGTCCCAGGTTCGAGTCGCGGTTCCGGCACACGATTTTAATCTTCCAGGAAGTTTCAGTTTGTAGCTGTGTCAAGAGTGGGTAAAATGTTACTCTCACTCCAATTTGTAATTGGGAGCTACTGCCTCTTAATCTTTAGAGAGCATTGACATTTTCATGTTGGAAGCGAACAGCTACACCGTGAATCACCTCCTCATTGCCTTTGTGAAGGCTGATGCAGATAATTCAGAAAGTAGGGATCGAGAATAGTTGTAGTTGCTACGTGAAATTGTCTGTAATCATTTATGTGATAAGTAAATGACACACCAAAGTTCAGTTTTCAGACATTTTAATTGGAATACCACCAATAAGTGAATCTTGAAAGATTTTTCTATATACATATTAGTGTGGTGACTGTTTTTTTTCGAAAGAACAGACACCACATAAATGTACATAATTGAGGAGAAGACGAGAGCAGCTCCAGCCTTCACCGCAAATGCACGCTACGCCTGAACTTTCGAGGTAATAGGCAAAGTGCCACGAGCAGTGAGTGCAACTACGTGAGCAGTGTGAGGAAGTTTGAGTCTTGTGGATGACGAGGGGGGAGGGCGGTGGTAGCCCGCGCACCTGCGATGATCGTTGTTTTCCCGCTCGTGAAATGGTTACCGTAACTGCTCAGAGAACAGTAGGAACTGGACCCGATTTCCAGCTGGGCACAACTGTTCAATGTCCCCAATGCGTGCACTCAGTGGCCACAAGCAGCTTGTGTTGGATTATTTCTTTTAATATAGATTCTTCTCTGTCATTCCAGGAAGAAGTACAAATATCACTAGACATGATCCACCATGTTGTCATTTCAATACCATAGTCGTACCAGGAAGATCATTTGTCTACAGGACTAGACCTTAGGGAGTGACGAACACCGGAAGTGACGTATTTCACAGAGCATAGGATATTATTTTGACCACAATACTTTCTTTGGCACTGATGATCTTTGGTGCCTTTGCGCATGAAACACTTTGTTTATGTTTGTGTATGTACTATGTGGCGTATGTAATTTTACAATTACAGTTTGTGTATTTATTATTCAGTTATGAGAAAGGGAGTGTCTAAAGAGTAAAGATAAACAAAATTTGGCATTCCAATTATTTTAAACAGGGCTTAGGATTTTAAGTGTATAACTGGGGGAAGCGTAAACTTGGGTTAATATTTATCCTTCGAGATAATTCCTAGTGCTGCTATTTGTTGTAGTACATGTAGTTCCCTAATTAAAAGGCCGATTACTGCCAATAGAGGTGACAGAGCTTTCAAAGTCGTTTAGAAGATATTAAACAATCTGTGACAAGGTGGCTCCAATTCGTGACAGAAGTGTGTATTTTGGATACTTAATTGTGTACATAATTTCTGTTAAATTAAATAATTTTTTATATATAAATTTATTGGTTTTCGATTATCTTTAATGCTGTTATGTTATCTTAAACATTAATAATGACACAGATTTTTTTAATGGGGTGCACACTTTCCACATATACCACTCTGGGAAACTGTGTATTATAGTTTACATTTTCCCGAACTGAACCAAGTGTAGGAAGGAGATGTTTTTTGTTTTTGAAGTTCAACGTAAACTGAACTCACAACATGTTGCACTCTACTCTGCTAAACATTTCATAAATTATATTATCATTAATGTATTTGAATGAAATAAACATAGTCTAAACCAGAAAAAAACATTGTGCACCCTTGCTCCACACATATTCTTACACTACCAACTGTATAGAGATATTAGCCTGAATATACACAACCTATATGCAATAATGACGATGATCACATAGAAATTAAAATTTAATGAAGCTACATGCAAGACATTGAAGCGTTTTGTTAAATAAATCCCACACATATCAAACAGTTTGATAAGGATAACACAGTTCTTTCTCTTTACATACGTTCGTGAAGTTGATGTAGGCTAATCAAATTCTGAGTTGCACCTACTCCACCCTATTATAGTATTAGCCAAGGTTTTGTTACATTCACATGACAGGATAAATTTTACTTTTTGTTGGTGGCATGGTGTGCTAATGTTGGCATAGAGCCTGTAAGAGAATATTTAATTTACTGATTGGACAAGGGCACGTACAAGAACCTGTCAGCCATAGAGCAGGAATAGCATTATTAATTTATTTCATGGTCAACATGGATTATTTTCCTCACTGTGTGTGTTATGGCCTAAGGGCCATTCATATCGCGTGCGCCGTCATTGGGTTCCGTGGCAGGCGCGGGCCCGGCCGTGGTAGTTCCCGGCCGTGCCACAGGAGGGCATGGTCGGCCTAACAGCTGACGCGAGCTGCGCGCTGTCTGCTGGCGGGCCCCGTCAAACGGCCGACGTGACAGCCGTGTCATTCGACAAGTGTACGCTGAACGACACATAGTGTGCTTGGACGAAGAGTGTTTACTTCAGTGGCGACGAGGATATTGGTAGCGTGGTCTTCCTGCCACAGTCATGGCAGAACACCTTAGCGCGTTGCTGGCGAATCTTCAGTTGTTACCGGAAATTTTGGCTCAACAGAATGCTTCTCTCACAGCACTGACTAGGGCTGTGACACAACAGGTCGGGTTTCGGTCTTCTGTGCCCGTTCCTCCGTTTCCTCCATTTGACGACTTTGCCGAGGATTGGTCCGACTACGAACAGCGTTTACGCCAACAATTCGTAGCCTTCCAGGTGTGTGATGAAGGTAAGTAAAAAGCTTATTTCCTTTCGTGGCTCTCGCCTCGTCTTTTTCATTTGCTGGGCGATTTAGCGCCGCTTCAGACGCAGGCATCCCTGTCCTTTCAGGATATCTGTTCTCTTTTTGCGGCGTATTTTCGCCGCCACTCTCACGTGGTGTTGGCCCGCATATCTTTCTAAAGTTCGCAGTAACAGCCGGGTCAGTCGTACCGCGCGTGGGCCACGGAACTGCAGGGGTTAGCCCGTCGTTGTCTGCTTCAGTCCGAACCGCACGGTGATTCGTATGCGGACTCTATGGTCCGCGATGTTTTGGTTTGTTTTGCTCCCGACCTGGACGTTCGCAAGCAGGCTCTTCAGTCTGACGATCCCTCATTAGTGGAGGTTTAGCGTATTGCGTGCGCATTTGAAGTTTAGGAGGCCGTGGGGAGTCAACTTTCCGCTTGGGGGGAGGTATCCTCAGTTGACGATTCGGCCCCGTTATCCGCGGTGCCGGTTTCTTTGGTGGCTGTTGTTGCATCGCCCTCCCCTCCCTCCCTTCGGACGCCGCGGCGCTCGCCTGCGTCGTATGGGCGGGGGGAAAGGCGGCGCGCGTTGCCAGCTTCAGAGAGCGAGCCAATGTCATGTCTTTCGTGCGGAGCGTCCCATTCTCGGGAATCGTGCCCGCACAGGCGGGCCACCCGTAATCGTTGTGGCAAGTTCGGACACCTCGCCCGAGTGTGCCGCTCCTCGGCTAAGGGCCGCAAAAGGACCTCTCCCCCTCGCGATTTCGGCGCAGCGCCCATGGATATTAATAAGGTTGTTCCCGTTGGCGTTCAGCCGCCGAAGTTGTTTATAGACCTCCGCATTCTGTGGAAAACGGTTACGCTTCAAGTGGACACAGGCGCGATGACATCGCTTCTAAGTGCTGCAACTCATCAAGCTTTATGCCCCCCCACTTTAAGTCCGGCGCCTCGCGCGTTGGTTGGCTACGGCGGCCACCCTATTCCACTATTGGGGTCGTTTATCGCCGAAGCTACATATCAGAACGTTAGCCGCACGGTACCGTTTGTGGTAGTAAACAGTGCAACGGCTACGAACATTTTCGGCCTTGACGCTTTCCATGTTTTTGGCTTTTCTATTACTGATTCTGTCTGCTTGGTTTCCGATCAAATTCCGTACGAGAGTCTCAAGCAGCTTCGCGCGGAGTTCTCGTCCCTGTTTGCGCCGGGTCTTGGGTGTGCTACGAATTTTTGGGCCACTATTACACTTAAAAATACGGCTCGCCCCGTCTTCTGTCGGGCTCGGCCTCTCCCGATCACCCTCCGTGGCGCTGTTAAATCGGAATTAGATCGCCTGATGGCGGAAGGTATTTTGCGTACTGTCACAGATAGTGAGTGGGCCTCCCCTCTAGTTGTCATACGCAAGCCCTCTGGGGCCCAGCGTTTATGTGGCGACTTTAAGAAAACTGTAAACTCTCAATCCGTCATTGATTCTTTTCCCATGCCTCGCCCAGCGGAATTGATAGATCGGTTGTCCGGGGGCCAGTATTTTTTGAAAATAGACCAGGCAGAGGCTTATCTCCAGTTGCCTTTAGACGATGCCTCCAAACAGGCGCTGGTGATTTCTACGCCTTTTGGCCTATATCAATATCAGAGATTGCCATTCGGGGTGGCCAGTGCCCCAGCAATCTTTCAGCGTTTTTTGGAGCAGTTGCTAGCGCCGGTCCCCTGTTGCGTGAACTACAAGGATGATATTGTGGTGACGGGATCCACAGCTGCTGACCATATTGCCAACCTCCGTTCATTGTTTTCCGTTCTGGAGGGGGCTGGCCTCCACTGTAATTTCCAGAAAACTTCTTTCTTCCAACCGACTATCGAGTACTTGGGCTACGAGGTATCCAGGTCGAGGGTACGTCCCGTGGCCGAGCACGTGCGGGCAGTCGCAGATCTTCCCCGTCCTTCTTCCGTTCACGAACTCCAAGTATTCCTGGGCAAGATCGCCTATTATCATCGCTTCCTCCCGCAGGCAGCCACAGTGGCTTACCCCTTGCATCAACTGCTATGTAAAGGCGTCCTGTTCCACTGGTCTCCTGCGTGTGAGCGAGCTTTTCAGTCACTGAAAAGGGCCCTCCTGGAGGCTCCATGCCTCACTGCATACACCCCGGGGATCCCACTTGTGGTGGCAGCGGACGCCTCCCAGCATGGTGTGGGGGCGGTGCTGGCACATCGGTTTCCCGATGGGTCAGAGCACTCGTTGGAGTTTGCATCTAAAACTCTTACGGATGCGAAGCCATCGTTTTTGCTTTAAAAAAAATTTATGTTTATCTCTATGGGTCAAAGTTCACACTTTACACGGACCACTGCCCGTTAGTGTCATTGTTCCACCCGTCAGCAGCTCTTCCGGACAAGGCAGCCCATCGTCTTCAACGCTGGGCCTTGTACCTCTCTCGTTTCCATTATGAGATACAGTACCGCTCGACATCTCATCACGCCAATGCCGACGCCCTATCGCGCCTCCCGGTAGGCCCTGATCCAGTCTTCGATGCTGAAGAGCTTTTGTGTTTTGCAGTTGACGAGTCGGCTAAAGATGTAGTCTCCGGTTTTCCTATCAATAGCTCACGCATCGCAGAGGCTACCGCTGCTGACCCGATCCTCCGGGTCATCCTTAAACGGGTGAGGCGAGGCTGGTCAGAGCGTCCTTCGGGCCGGGCATCAGACCCTCTCCGCAATTATTATGCTATTCGGCACCGCCTTAGCACCTACGAGGGTGTTTTACTTCTGTCCACGGAAGATGGCTCCCATCGAGTGGTGGTTCCTGGGTCCTTGCGCCGCCAGATTCTCGGTCTTCTCCATCGGGACCACTGGGGTGTCTCTCGCACGAAGATGCTGGCTCGCCGACATGTATATTGGCCGGGTATAGATGGGGACATCACTCGCCTCATTGCAGGATGCTCTTCTTGTGCATCCCAACAAGCGGCTCTGCACTCATCTCTTTCTCCATGGCCCACTCCGTCTGCACCTTGGGAACAACTCCATGTCGATTTTGCGGGGCCCTTCTTAGATAGCTACTGGCTTTGCGTCCTTGACGCATACTCCA
The DNA here is from genome assembly GCA_026315105.1 of Locusta migratoria. Taxonomy (NCBI): domain Eukaryota; kingdom Metazoa; phylum Arthropoda; class Insecta; order Orthoptera; family Acrididae; genus Locusta; species Locusta migratoria. The sequence goes on along the minus strand of CM048751.1, from coordinate 363,099,276 downwards.
ACTTCCCATTTGTTGTTCGCCTGACCTCCACGTCTGCGGAAGTTACCACACGTTCCCTGTTAAAGATATTTTCTATTGAGGGTCTCCCGGCCGCACTGGTGACAGATAACGGGCCACAGTTTACTTCACAACACTTTCACGATTTTTGTTCTACCCATGGGATCCAACATGTCCTGGCCCCACCTTTCCACCCGCAGTCCAATGGGGCGGCGGAGAGGTTTGTCCGCACTTTCAAGATGCAAATGCGCAAGTATGTGGCACATCTTTCAGTGGAGGAGGCCCTCCTGCGATTCCTGGCATCTTATCGGTCCACTCCGGCGGGTCAGCAGAGCCCCTCAGAGCTCCTTCACGGCCGCCCTCATAGGACACTGTTATCCCTCGTGCATCCAGGCCCTCCCACACCTCTTCTTCATTCTCGGTCACGTTTTCCCCCAGGCTCGGCTGTCTGGGCTCGAGGCTACGGCTGCCATCCTCGTTGGGTCCCGGCCGTGGTCGTTCGGGAGCGTGGCCGACGTCTCTGTGAGGTCCGTTCTCCTACCGGGGTCCTCACCCGCCACCATGATCAGCTGCGGGTCCGCTACCCTCCTCAAACGCCTACTGTCCCTTCCTCCTCGTCCAGGTCCAGCCCCCCACTGTTGCGGGTGCCATCAGGGGACAGTTCTCTCCCGACTTCCGCTTCGCGGGCATTGGCTGGGGGGGCAAGGGAATTTCCCGTCACCGTCGGGGTCCGGGGCCCGCACTCCCGCCGCAGTCCCAGCGGCCAGCTACAAGGAGTGGACAGCTCTGGTCGCCGGCAGAGGGGGCACCTTGCAGCCTGCCGACGGAGGCCCCGAGTTTCCACTGGAGGAGCCACAGGAGGGAGGAATGGAGGACCCGCCGCCATCGCCAGTGCTGGGAGCAGCAAGACAGCGCTCGCGTGGGCGAACCCCTCGTCGCTTGAAGGGGTTCCGCCCGTATGAGGTGGTTCCGGCTAGGGAGTGGATGGAGCCGCCAGACGATCGGATGGAGGTGGAAGAGTCCCAGCAGCCAGACCTCTGCACCGCCGTTCAGGGGTCCGGCTCCTCACCCCAAGGGGGGAGGGATGTTATGGCCTAAGGGCCATTCATATCGCGCGCGCCTTCATTGGGTTCCGTGGCAGGCGCGGGCCCGGCTGTGGTAGTTCCCGGCCGTGCCACAGGAGGGCACGGTCGGCCTAACAGCTGACGCGAGCTGTGCGCTGTCTGCTGGCGGGCCCCGTCAAACGGCCGACGTGACAGCCGTGTCATTCGACAAGTGTACGCTGAACGACACATAGTGTGCTTGGACGAAGAGTGTTTACTTCACTGTGTGATTGCATTTTTGAAGATTAAAATTTTAATATTTTGACAGACATGTTGCCTGATGATTCAAGTTTTGCTGTAAGGGATTACGCTGTACATCTTACTTCCCCCATGTAAAATAAAAGAATCTGTTAGGAGTAATATTGGATAGGAAAACATTCTTAAAGCCCAGAGTGGTTAAAATTTTATTGGGTAAAATTTTACAATCCGTGTCGAGTGTTGATGCTGGCAGCAGCTGTAGCTGTCCAGTAGTAGGACAGATAATAACAACCAATCACATTTTAAATGCAAAATTGTAATCTATATTCTGATTGTAAACAAACTATTGTGTAGCCTACACAAATGTCTGTCTAGGTGTGTTTGCGTTTCGATATGTCTGAGTGTGTGTGTATTTGTTTACCTTCCTTTTTTTCCCCTAAGGTAAGTCCTTCCACTCCTGGGATTGGAATGACTCCTTTTCCACTTCCTTAAAACCCATATCCTTCCCTTTTCCTACCCTTTTTCCTCTTTTTCCTGAAGAAGCTGCCAGTGGTGGCGAAAGCTTGTATGTGTGTTTGTGTGTGATTTTATTTGTTTCTCTCGACGAGCCGGTGCTTTTGGTAAGTCATCTCTTTTCTATTTTTATTTTTGTTTATCCCACCGGGAAAGTTTCCCTCTATAATTTTCGTTTCAATTACATATTGAAATAGATTTTGATGATAAAAGAAATGGTGTAGTTATTTCGCAGTGTTATTTTGTCCTGTGATAATGTTGTGGCCCATTTGAAATAAAACTTTCGAGATTTTGGCCCAAGGAGGAAAAAAGTTGAGTATGTCTGGTTTGAGAGTACTTCATGTTTCACACCTATCATAGTGATTAATTTCTATTATCCCCATAATTAAAGCTATTTGTTCAATGAATTGACTCATGCCAATGACAGGTTTCATGTTTAGAATCTCCTTGTAATTTAATAAATTTCTCAACTGAATCTTCCTTTAACAGAATGATTGTTTTCAACTTTTAACACTAGGTGACACTTACTTGCTCAGTTTTTTCCCCCAATTCAGTTAATAAAAAATTTTGTACTTAATATTTTATGCTTCTAAATGTGCCGGGAAAAAAGTTTTCATCTGCAATTATATCCTCAATCTTGCCAACCCCCTCCTCACATCCATTATAGTTTAAGAATACATTTAGTGTATGAAATTAATATTACATTTCTTTTTAAAAATATAATATGTTGTCAATGTTGAGGGCACAAACAATGTAGAATAAAAGAAAACCAGTCAGAGCTGCTTAGTATTCACCACATAAAACTAAATGCCCCACATAATTTTATTACAATATCTTGAACTGAAAAAAAAAAAAGAAAGAAACTGCATCATTCCTACCAAACTTTCTCAATTATCTCACTTTCATTTTATAAAAAAGACAACAGGATTTTTTTTCTGAACACACAGGAAAGAAATTAATAAGTTTCTCGAGTTAAAATAAATTTTATTTACAGTTTAACAGTTGCTACAAATTATCTGAAGTCAGCTTTCTTTTCGAAGCCAGACAGAGGAAAGTTTGTTGTTGTTTGGATGTTTTAGGGGGACACAGCTTAGAGGAAAGTGACTGCATATTAGCTTATTAAATTAAATTTTTAGCACACTACATCAGTACAAATGTTGTTTGCAAACAAGTTATCATGGAAATTATCAACCCACAATACAGCTTACACACCCTGCTGACAATTGTTTCTGAACATGCTGAGAAGTTCATAATCACAAAATACATAAAAAGTTTACAACTTCTCTTGTGACCACATTCATTGCAACATGAGATGCAAGTATTACCGACATGTACATAACAAGGTGAAATGTGTACACATCTTCATTATTTAAATTGTATCTGTTATTGATAGTAACATTATTTGACATGGTACTCAATTTCCTGCAGAAAGCAAAATTAAAAGAATAATGTTTAGCATTGACCAGTCTATCCTCAGTAACAATTCCAGTACAAATACAGTGGAAGCAGAGACTGGAAGTGTATTCTTGCAGTATTGACATGGACCAGTTATGCAATTTGTTTCTGAAAATAAATCAAAATTATACCAATTGAATTACTTAATCTTTTTAATACAAACATAGCAGCAGTTAAATTTTACTTAAGGCAGCAGTGGTCAAATGAGTTAATGTTGGAATAAAAATGTTCACTTATGAGGATAACTAATTTACTGATCAGAAAATGATGCATGGATGGACATATCAACTATAGAGCAGGATCAGCATTATTTAATTCATGGCCACTGTGAATAACAGAATAATTGTGAAAATGAAGAGCCACAGCAGAAGGTAATTTCTGTTGTTTAGCACTTATTGTTTACACACACATTGAAAACACTTTATAAGTACACAAAACGTGAATGATATACTACATGTATACATTTGTGTTGTTGCCACCAGAACTGTTTAATTTTCCAACATGCTTACATTTCTAAGATAAATACATATTTAATTACATCTAGATCTAATGCAGAGTGCTGATAAGAGAGTATAATTTTCTGTGTCGTATGATTGCTATCTAGGTGAAACATTATGTGGTAGCTACGTTTATCATGATTCTATTCTTTAACTTCATTAAATTTTTGAAAGTTTATACTTTATGTTAGGGTAGGTTTCCAGAAACTCTTGATACTTCAAGGGTTGAGTCTGGCTTTGCAACTGGGGCCTGTATTAGTCGTGGCTTGCGAGCTATGAACTGGCCGGTCAACCACAGCTCTTGCCGAGGCTAGGCTTGGCGGAAACCAGCCCGCTGGGGTCGTGGTGGTGGCCAACAGCCCCCAGCATGGCGCAAAGTGGGGCTCTGAAGTAAATACAGAATGCTTACTTCCTGGAATCATAGTAAGAGTGGAAAGCAGAAATACAAATCAGGCCGTCTCAATTCGAGCAATCAACTCGAGATAGAGTCGTCGCTCTTACTGAAGAGAAGCTGGTCAGATGGCGTTATACATTATATGCTGAGATGCATAACGAAAGAAACAAATAATGAGGGATTCTGAATAAATTGTTTTTTATATTTTTCATATTTCCCAAGTGAGAGACTGTGGAAGATCTCTTGGTAACAGAAATAAAATATGAGTTTCTTTTTCCTTTGGGCTACCTTTAATTTGAAGTTTTTTTAAATATACAGTTCTTTTATTATCCTATTTTTATTATAAATTTATATACCTAGTGGCAGTTTTCTGTGTCAATATGTCAAAGACATTGAGTGAAAGGAAAAGTATTGAATTGAAGTAAGTATGGAAGTCTGGGTTCGAATCCCACCTATGGATCATTTTTAATTCAACACTTTTCCCTATCAATATGTCAAAGACATTGATTGAAGGGAGAAGCATTGAACTAAAGTAAGTATGGAGGTCTGGGTTCGATTCCTCCCTGTGGTACAAATTTTAATTCAGTGCTTCTCCTTTCACTCAATACCCTATTTTTATTACATTTATACCCAGCCACCATGCAAACAGAATAATCCGGTTAGATGGACGCTGTCAAAGTAATTTTTGTTATTTCAAATACGTCTCTCTCATCCCCTCCATACATTAATACACCCTCATCCATCATAAAATATGCAAATAATTTGTCTTGCATTTATTCATAGTTAATTTCTCTTCTGTTCTCTCTCTCTCTCACTTGCTATCGCCGCTCTTACACAATAACCTCAGTTACCCTTCTGGTCGGTTCTCTCAAAACGCTCTGATCTATTGTTTGCCGTTTACAGCATACTTTCTCTTTTAATTTATGCTTTCGTTACTATTAGTCCTCTCTATGAGACCGACTCTTTCATACCCCCTTACCTATAATAAATCTTTCACTCTGTGAAATACAGAGCTCTGGTGTTTCGAGTGACCTCCTCTGATTTCATCCCAACAGACTATATTGTTACATATGCTATATCTTTCCCGTTTTAGAAACCGTTTTCTAATGCATAAATGATGCTCCTCGCAACATTTAAGATGCGTAATATTCCATTTATTATGGTAAGAGCTATTACATTCTTGAGCGCCACGCAGAGTAGCTGTGCGGTTTAAGGAATCATGTCTTCAATTGGGCTTCTGCTCGCGTTGGTGGTTAGAGTCCTTCCTTGGTCTTGGGTGTCTGTGTTGTTCTTAGGTTAAGATAGTTTAAGTAGTGTGTAGTGACTGATGGTCTTAGCAAGCATACTGCAACATGTCATACAAAATCACCATGGAGCATGCTGAAACGTAGTATATTATCATATGCAATGCTACATAATTCTACATACGGTATATAACTTTTTTGTTATAGTCCTAATGGACAAAACACCTGAGGTCATTAGTCCCTACCTAGCATTACATGCTACTTTAATTAACTTACACTAAGGAATACATGCACGCACGCACACACACACACACACACACACACACACACACACACGCACGCACAAAACTACACATGCCTGAGGAAGGAGTCAAATCTCTGGCTGGAGCGACCGCAACTCCGCGACAAGACGCGTCAGACCGCGAATCTAAGAAATTACTGTTACGTAGACAGATACCGCTGAACTATTTTACTTCTTGTACCATGTGTTCTGCACTCCATTTTGACGGAAAACATTATACTACCACATCTGAAAATTGGTAATTGGTCGGGCTGATGCCATCTTGTAATGTCTAAGATATGGTTTGATTCCTGCTGAGGAAACAGTTTTTAACAATCGCAAACATCCCACTCTCCACTTCCAATAGCGGCAAGTAAAGAATTTAGGACTGTGGGAGAGTTATTACCTTCTCGTCTGAGGTCAACGCTGACGATAGGTGCGGGGTTGGGGGTCCCAAGCAGCACAAAGTTATTTATTGCGCTACTTCTAGCCGAACATGTGCACATCCCGCTAATGGTGAGAAAACAGTAAATATTTTATCTCAATATATAATAGCGAATAGTGCTGGGTTTGAGTCCCTGCTGGGAAAGAAGTCAACTGTATCGTCATTTCAAGTTCAAATATAGCAATATTTGTGAATTTATTTAATATCTGACACGTGATCATGCTTAGTTAACGAGTCATATAGGTTCTGCATTATATTCCACAATTTTATGACGTTTGTCACCTGTGAGTTCCACGGTATTAATATATACTTTTAGTGGTTACGTTTCAGTAACAATTTGAATTTCATGCAATTCCTACTGCAATTCTAAGGTTAACCATACATTTTTGGGTTCGGACATTGGCCTTGTAATGAAAACGTCAATGTTTTACGTCTCTTTATGCCTAATCGAGTATCAAACAGAACCGCAAGCTTTCTTTGTTAACAGTGCGTTCAGATTCAGAGCATGAACAAAAACTCATCATGTCACTGACTGAGTTTGATGAGGTATCCGATTTGTCACTTATTGTAATGAAATTGGATTTACGTTGCTTTCTTGTCTCTAATAACTTGTATTCTAATTCTTTTTGTATGATGGTATTTAATTACATGTGGACTGACTGCCATAAGGAGCAATGTTCTCTACTGCTTCCGAAGGTACCCATTATGAATAGTCGAACTACTGTACTCCACAGAGGTTTTGTGTGTAGAGTGCCCGCAACACAGCTATGTTAGTTGGGTGGCAATCAGAAGTGATCCACTTTTTTTGCTGTCAAGTGTACATCATGTGATGAAAAGAGTTAACAAGAAACTAACACCGACCCAAACTGTGTTTTTGACTTTTGACAAAGTTGGCCTTCCTTCCAAGATAAAAGCAGGCTATGAAATCATCTCCGTTCAGCCATATGTTCCTAATCCCACTCGATGTTACCAGTGTCAGTGGTTCAGTCATACACGTCAGTCATGCCCCAATGCAGCGAAATGCATCACCTGTGGTAGGGACGCCCATGAGGGTGACTGCCCACCTTCATCCCCTCGCCGCATCAACTACATGGATGACCATCCTGCTAATTCTCACGAATGCCATATGTATAAAGATAAGCGGGTCATGCAGGAAATCAGAGTCAAGGAAAAAGTTTCCACTTCTGCTGCCTGGAAATTATTGCCCGTGCTCCCAGCGGGTAACTACAGCAATGTCCTTTCCTCTCCTCGACCGACAAAGGAGATGGGTACAGAGACGTTTGATTTTACCTTCAGAGATACAGTTGGCAGATCAGCCAGCCAAAAGATTGCCCATTCTGCTCACTCTAAATCCCAGTCCACATCAGTTTTGCAGAAATCGCAGGCCACTAAGTCGGAAGCCCATACTTCGAAAAAAGATCCTGTTCGCGAAGATTTTCTTAAAACTTCATCTTCCCAAACAACAGCCGCTCATTTTTCAAACCGAACTGCCTCCAAAAAGGCACACTAACATAAACGTTCCTCTCGTCCCTCACGATGGTGTGACTCTTCAGTCACGCCATCCAGCAGTAAATGGCACCGCCCATCCTCTGTCTCACCAGGACACTCTACTGCTTGCCGATCTGCCGGCATTTCACCGGCAGAGGAAGCTGCCCCGTCCGATCACTCCAGGAAGGAGGAGGAACAGCTGTCTGAATGCAAGCAACATGACTGTCCATCTGTCGACTGCAGTAGTAGTACCACCTCGCAGCCAGGACCTCAGTGGCCCTCGAGGTAATCCCCTCTTGCCTTCTTCCTCTTTCTTCTTCTCTTGCTTTCTCATGGCACTCCTTCAGTGGAACATCAGAGGCATTCGTTCCAACCTCAATGTATTAAGACTACTCCTCCAAATGCAATGCCCACTTATAGTTGGTCTACAAGAAACAAAGCTCTGCCCAACTGATCATATCTATTTCCCACAATATACTGCAGTGCGTTTTGATTTGTTTCCTGTGGAAGGTATTCCTGCCCATGGAGGTGCTATGCTACTCATTCAGGAAGACGTCTGTTATCATGCCATCCCACTGCAAACTCCCCCACAGGCGGTTGCCATCCATGTCACCATTCCTGCATTCACCTTCTCTCTCTGTAATATCTATACCCTGTCGTCTGCCATTCCTAGGGCAGTCTTATTGCACATTGCTGCTCAGCTTTCTACGCCATTTTATTGATTGGTGATTTCAATGCCTACCACCCTCTATGGGGCTCTCCAGCTTCTTTTCAGAAGGACTCTCTTTTGGCTGCTCTCTTCAAGCACCTTAATCTTGTTTCCCTAAATACCGCGAATCAACTTTTCTATATGACACGACGCATACCTATTCCCACTTGCACCTTGCAATGTTGTTGCAAGGAAGCAAGCTTGACTTCGAAGGCAACTAAACACAGCACTTATACTGAAAGCACGTTTATTACGAATTCAACATACACGCAGCACTGACTGCCTCTCAGACAGAGTGCTCTGCTATTTATACAGAGACAGAATTTACCAGAATTTAGAAGAACAGTTAACATAAGAAACAAGTAGAATTTACAAGTGAACATAAGAAAGATGTAGAACCTTCTGGAATTGTTAATTACAAAGAAATAAATTTTTTGCCGGTGGGCGGGATTGAACCGGTGACCTTCTGCACCGCAGTCCGTGACGCTATCCCCTCCGCCACGCCGGCAGTCAGTGTTGGTAGTCTCTCGCGGCATTGCTCCCTCTCCTGGAGAAACAGCGACCCGCTGTTATGATCCCTGTGGAGCCAGCTGCAATGTCCTGGATCTTGACCGTGTCATCGATCCTCTGTATGACAGTTAAAGAGAATCCGTCCCTTCTCCGCGATTATCGACGACCGACGTTCCTGTCGTGGCTTCATCAGGAATATTACCGTCCTTAAAGTCCTGGAACAAGAAGCCATTGTCGTCTACCTGCTCTTCAGGATTGTAGTAAGGCTTCATGCTGCTTTCATTTCATAAAAATTCATTTGATTTTATTACAAATCATGAGATACCTGCACTGGAGCAGAGTTGGTTACATTTGAATTATTGAGGGGGCAGTTGTGACTGACTGCTAGCACGAGCAGCCACTACAGCAGTGTCCAGGCTGTCGGCTGTGACAAGGTGGCAATATTTTAGTTTGTGTGAATTATTGTGGTAGAGGACCACACTTTTTAAAGTTGTTGTCCTTACTTAATTTTTGAAAGTTTTTCTGCTTTTATTTCATGGAAATTCATTTGATTTTATTACAAATTATGAGATAGCTGCACTGGAGCAGAGTTGGTTAGATTTTAATTATTTTGGGGACAGCTGTGACAGACTGCTAGCACAAGGAGCAACTCCAGCAGTGTCCAGGCTGTCGGCTGTGACATGGCGGCAATATTTTAGTTTGTGTCAATTATTGTGGTAAAGGATCACACTTGTTTATGTTGTTCTCTTTACTTAATTTTTGAAAGTTTTTGTTACTTTTATTAGTCCAGTCAATGAATGTATTGTAGAGTGCATGGAATATGCGATAATTTTTGACTTCAGGACTTTGTTAGGGATAGTTAGGAGGTGAACATACTGAAAGTCCCCGCCCCTGGGGGTTGAGCTAAAGCGGGGGTGGGGGTTGTAAGGTACAAGTTTTTGGTCTTTCGCTTATATCTTGAAAGCGGTCCGCTTTAGGAAGAAAATGTTCCAAATAAAAATGAAAGATAATTGAATTTGCTATAAAATTGATTCGATACATATAAGTCGAATTCACAACGGTTTTCGAGATATACATTACTGAAAATCGACAATTTCGGAAAAAATCATTTTTACCTCACTAATTTTGTCAAACATTTACTTCTAGTGACTCACTCGATCGTTTCTCAGAAAATTTGTCGGAAGGAAAGTTGTAGATCATTAAATTTCCTTAAATTTGATATGCACATTTATTACCTTATCTTCAGCCAATGAGAAGTTACATCATTTATAAGATGTGCACTCAGTTTTGAGGTCCTTCTATGAATGAGTGTTTTGAAAGGCTGTGACATTTTTATCTTATGAAACGTGCTAGCATGGTAAATAACAACACCTTAACAATGACAAGAATAATTTCAATTGAAAGAGAACACCTTTTTACAATTATAACTTGTATTACAATGTTGTAAATCATACAATGCAAGTATTTACAAGCACTGATAGTGATTCAAAATGAAAAATAAGTGCATTGAATGCAACATTTTCATTTTTCTGAGGAATGGTCGAGTGTCATTCACCTTAGTCAGTAGTGGAGTCGTCGTCCAACAAGATTGGTAGAGTCTCGATGTCACTGTCTCCATCTTCATTCTTAATTAATATTCAGACTCCGTTGTTGCAGTCACCCTTGCAATTCGGGCATGTAACAGAGCACTGTAACAATGATTTTCTGGAACCACACCTCCACTGTCACAATCTTACGTGTATCGACAATAATTATCTTCAAGAATTCGTCAGGAGCAGCATCTAACTCTGAGAGTTTCGGAACTAGTTGGTCAATCCTTCTTTCCCAAACCCAATTCGGTGCTCCACATTTCGGTTCCTCTCTTAACCAAAGTTGTACTTGGTGCTACATTCGGAATGGATGCTGCTTAACATCTCCTTCAGTTGGAGGGAGAGTTCAGAGATCAGGCTTCATGTGCCCAGCTGCTTTTATAAATGATTTGTAGCGGAACTCATTGTGGGATGTCTTGGTGGCTGGAGCTCCATAGCATGAGATAGTATGGTACTCATGATTCCCGCTGTCTGAATGGAGTCGGGAAAAGAATTATTGGAAAAATATCTCAGCAGCATGTTGTATGATTTTGGACTTCTGATGCATTTTGACAAACCCCACTTTACTCTTGCAATACGCTGTGGATGTTGTGTCACAGCCTGTAAATACACATAGGAATAATAAATGGACGTTGTCCTTCATTTTCAATTCCTGCTCCTCTTGTTATACATTGCTTGTGTCCCTTCCACTCTGGAACTACAATACCTTGCTTTTTGGCAGCAAAATACAGAATGTCATTTGGTGCAGGATGTGGCGGCTCCTCTGGTATATCAATGTGTGCCACAGTCACATTTCGTAGAACTCCTTTCATCGTAATGTATGCTTCTAGTAGAATAGTTCTGAGTTTTCCAGTTACAGCTGATGTACAACGATCTCACAAATTCCAACTGACATTCATCATGATACACAGCCTCGTCCGCAACTAAATCATTTGAGGTGGAAGGATGCCTCATCGCTTTCTCTCCCCACTGATCATGTCTATCTCGAGAAGCGTCCATACTCGTCGCTTGTATGTCAGTTCTGTTGCGTCCTTTTGTGAGAAAATAATTAAAAATATCTTCCTTGGGCTTCTTTTGCTCACCATCAACATTTTCGGCACAAACGAAACATTTTGTTTTGAAATCGAATTTCGCTTGTTTGGATCTCAAAGTTGAAGGTTGAACTACTTCAGAGGACAATGAGATGTCTCTTTATATGAGCGTTGATGGATTGCGTCCGGACGTAATTTTTTCGACATTTATTATGAATCAGAAGGATGCCCAAACCTTCTAAAGATGAGCCCCTTTCTCAAAATTGCTTTAATGAGTGATAGTATTCCTATTTTGTCACTGTGAAAACACCAACATCTGGTCCATCTATTGTTTCATCACATCAAAACACCGAGTAGCCATTACGCTGACTACATAGTCAACATTTTCATAAGTAAATGAAAAATATCACAAAAAGCCGATATACAAAGTTTTCTATGCTTGGAGAACTTTTGAAGTGAACTGAAGTAAGAAGTGAGTGAGAACACTCCATTCCACCCCCCTGTCCAGTCTCTTGGTAGGAGCCAGTGGCAGCAGGCCTTGGATGTTCCTCGTGGGGCTTCCCCATCATTTTAATCTGCCAGGAAGTTTCAAGGATCGACCATTCCTCCTAATAAAAATGAAAATGTTGCTTTGAAATGATTCATTTTTAATCACTATCTGTGCTTGTAAATACTTTCATTGTATGATTCATAATATTATAATAAAGCTATAATTCTAAAAAGGTGTTATCTTACAATTCCAGTTACCTTGTTATTGTTAAAGTGTTAGCACGTTTCATAAGACATAAATGTCACAGCCTCTCAAAACACTAATTTCTAGAAGGACCTTGAAACTGAGCGCACAAATGATGTAACTTCTGATTGGCTGACGATAAAGTAATTAATGCGCATATCAAATTGAAGGAAATTTAATGCTCTACAACTTTCTTTCTGACAAATTTTCTAAGAAATGATCGAGTACGTCACTAGAAGTAAATGTTTGACAGAATTAGTGAGATAAAAATAATTTTTTCTGAAATTGTCGATTTTCAGTAATGTATATCTCGAAAACCGTTGGGAATTTGACTAATATGCATAGAAACAATTTTATAGCAAATTCAATTATCTTTCATTTTTATTTGGAACATTTTCTTCCTAAAGCAGTCCACTTTCGAGATATAAGCGAAAGACCAAAAAATTGTACCTTTCCACCCCCACCCCCGCTTTAGCTCAACCCCCAGGGCCGGGGACTTTCAGTATGTTCACCTCCTAACTATCCCTAACGAAGTCCTGAAGTTAAAAATTATCGCATATTCCATACACTCTACACCCCTCTTTTGAGCACTCATTGACTGAACTATATTCCATGGATATTCATTTGATTTTATTACAAATCATCAGATAGCTGCACTGGAGCAGTCGGTTACATTTGAATTATTGGGGGGACAGTTGTGACTGACTGCTAGCACCAGGAGACATTCCAGCAGTATCCAGGCTGTCGGCTGTGACATGGTTGCAATATTTTACTTTGAGTCAATTATTGTGGTTGAGGACCACACTTGTTTAACTTGTTGTCTTACCTTAATTTTTGGAACTTTGCAGCTTTTATTTCATGGAAATTCATTTATTTTATTAGAAACCATGAGATAGCTGCACTGGAGCAGAGTTGGCTACATTTGAATTATTGAGGGGACAGCTGTGACTCACTGCTAGAACTAAGAGCCACTGCAGCAGTGGCCAGGCTTTTGGCTGTGACATGCTGACAATATTTTAGTTTGTGTGAATTACTGTGGTAGAGGACCACACTTTTTTAAGTTGCTGCCTTTACTTAATTTCTGAAAGTTTTTCTGCTTTTATTTCATGGAAATTCATTTGATTTTATTGCAAATAATTAGATATCTTCACTAGAACAGAGTTGGTTACATTTAATTATTGGGGGGACAGCTGTGACTGACTGCTTGCACCAGGAGCCATTCCAGCAGTGTCCAGGCTGTCAGCAGTGACATGGTGGCAATATTTTAGTTTTCGTGAATTATTGTGGTAGAAGACCAAACATTTTTAAGTTGCTGTCTTTACTTAATTTTTGAAAGTTTTTCTGCTTTTATTTCATGGAAATTCATTAGATTTTATTACAAATGATGAGATAGATGCATTGGAGCAGAGTTGGTTACATTTAATTACTGATGGAACAGCTGTGACTGACAGCTAGCACCAGGAGTCATTCTAGCAGTGTTCAGGCTGTCGGCTGTGACATGGTGGCAATATATTAGTTTGTGTGAATTATTGCGAGAGGGGACCACACATGTTTAAGATGTTGTCTTTACTTAATTTTGAAAGTATTTCTGCTTTCATTTCATGGAAATTCATTTGATTTTATTATAAATAATGAGATAGCTGCACGACAGCAGAGTTGGTTACATTTGAATTATTGGGGGGACAGCTGTGTCTGAGTGCTACCACGAGGAGCCACTCCAGCAGTGTATAGGCTGTCAGCTGTGACATGCTGGCAATATTTTAGTTTGTGTGAATTATTGTGGTAGAGGACCGCTCTTGTTTAAGTTGTTCTCTCTACTTAATTTTTGAAAGTTTTTGCTGCTTTTATTTCATGGAAATTCATTTGATTTTTATACAAATCATGAAATAGCTGCACCGGAGCAAAGTTGGTTACATTTGAATTATTGGGGGGCAGTTGTGACTGACTGCTAGAACTAGTAGCCACTACAGCAGTGTCCAGGCTGTCGGCTGTGACATGGTGGCAATATTTTAGTTTTTGTCAGTTATTGTGGTAGAGGATAACACTTTTTTAAGTTATTGTCCTTACTTAATTTTTGAAAGATATTGCTGCTTTTATTTCATGGAAATTCATTTGATTTTATTACAAATCATGAGATAGCTGCACTGTATCAGAGTTGGCTACATTTGAATTATTGGGGGTTTTGCTGTGACAGACTGCTACCACGAGCTGCCACTACAGCAGTGTCAAGTCTGTCGGCTGTGACATGCTGACAATATTTTGGTTTGTGGGAATTATTGTGGTAGAGAACCGTACTTGTTTATGTTGTTGTCTTTACTTAAATTTTGAAAGTATTACTGCTTTTATTTAATGTAAATTCATTTGATTTTTTTACAAATCATGAGATAGCTGCACTGGAGCAGAGTTGGATACATTTGAATTATTGGGGGGACAGCAGTGACTGACTGCTAGCACCAGCAGCCATTCCAGCAGTGTCCAGGCTGTCGGCTGTGACATGGTGGCAATATTTCACTTTGTGTCAATTATTGTGGTAGACGATCACACTTGTTTAAGTTGTTGTTTTTACTTAATTTTTGAAAGTTTTGCTGCTTTTATGTCATTGAAATGCATTTGATTTTATTACAAATTGTGAGATACCTGCTCTTAAGCAGAGTTAGTTACATTTGAATTATTGGGGGATAGTTGTGACTGACTGCTAGCACCAGGAGAGACTACAGCAGTGTCCAGGATGTCGGCTGTGACATTGTGGCAATATTTTAGTTTGTGTAAATTATTGTGGTAGAGGACCACACTTGTTTATGTTCTCCTCTTTACTTAATTTTTGAAAGTTTTTCTTACTTTTATTCCATGGATATTCATTTGATTTTATTAATAATCATGAGATAGCTGCACTGTTGCAGAGTTGGTTACATTTGAATTATTGGGGGGACAGCTATCACTGACTGCTAGCCCGAGCGGCCACTATAGCAGTGTCCACGCTGTCGGGGCTGTGAGATGATGGCAATATTTTTTTTGTGTGAAATATTGTGGTAGAGGACCACACTTGTTTGAGTTGTTGTCGTTACTTAATTTTTGAAAGTTTTTGCTGCTTTTATTACATGGAAATTCATTTGATATTATTACAAATAATGAGATAGCTGCACTAGAGCAGAGTTTGTTACATTTGAATTATTGGGGGGACAGCTGTGACTCACCCTTGCACCTGCAGCCATTCCAGCAGTGTCGAGGCTGTCGGCTGTGACATGGTGGCAATATTTTAGTTTGTGTAGAGGACCACACTTCTTTAAGTTGTTGTCTTTACTTAATTTTTGATAATTTATGCTTCTTTTATTTCATGGAAATGCATTTGATTTTATTACAAATCATGACAAGGCTCCTCTGGAGCAGAGTTGGTTACATTTGAATTATTGGGGGGGGGGGGGGGGGGGACAGCTGTGACTTACTCCTATCACCAGGAACCATTCCAGCAGTGTCCAGGATGACAGCTGTGATATGGTTGGAATATTTAAGTTTGTGTGAATTATTGTGGTAGAGGACCACATTTCTTTAAGTTGTTTTCCTTACTTAATTTTTGATAGTATTTTCTGCTTTCATTTCATGGACATTCATTTGATTTTCTTACGAATCATGAGATAGCTGCACTGGAGCAGAGTTGGTTACATTTGAATTATTGATGGGACAGCTCTGTCTGACTGCTAACACCAAGAGCTCTTCCAGCAGTGTCTAGGCTGTCGGCTGTGACATGGTGGCAATATTTTAGTTTGTGTAGAGGACCACACTTCTTTCAGTTGTTGTCTTTACTTAATTTTTGATAATTTATGCTTCTTTTATTTCATGGAAATGCATTTGATTTTATTACAAATCATGACAAGGCTCCTCTGGAGCAGAGTTGGTTACATTTGAATTATTGGGGGGACAGCTGTAACTGACTGCTAGCACCTGCAGCTACTACAGCAGTGTCCAAGCTGTCAGCTGTGACATGGTGGCAATGTTTAACTTTGTGTCAATTATTGTGGTAGTGGACCACACTTGTTTAAGTTGTTGTCTTTACTTAAGGTTGAACAGCCGCTTGCGAACAACCTCAGAGTAACCTGCGTCACCTCTGTTGTATAAGGCTTCCCCAGGCAAGCGGGGCTCTGCCTGGGTGGACTTCTTTTCCCTAGCTGCTCGTGGGACAACAATGAAACGAGAGAAATTGAAAGCGTGGCCGGTCATGAAGACGGCGTCTCTAAGCATGGATGAGGAGATTATAATGCTGCTGGATATAACCCCCGTTCATTCCCTTCCCTGCCTACACCGTGGGAGGAACGTCAGGCTAGATCTGCGAATGAGCCATACTCCCCCAAATTCCATGTATGCAGCTGCACGGATGGTGAGTCATTTACATCTACAAAGCGTCTTTTCTTTGTGGAACATCTTGAGGACAAGTACGGCGAAGTTTCCGGATTGTCCAAGATGCGAAGCGGCGCAGTGCTCATAGAAGCAGCTTCCCCAGCTCAATCGTGGCCGTTACTTGCCTGCGACACGCTGGGTGATGTCCCTGTGAGCATCACACCATATAAGTCGCTAAATATGGTCCAAGGTATAATTTTCCACCGAGACCTTTTGTTACTGTCTGACGATGAGTTACCCACCAACTTGGAGGGTAGAGGAGTCCACTTCATCTGGCGTGTCCATAGGGGGCCATAGGATCACAAGGTTGCCAGTGCCTTCATCCTGGCCTATGAAGTTGATAACCTGCCTGAGAAGGTCAAGGTTATGGTTTACCGGTGCGACGTGAAACCTTATATTATTCCCCCTATGAGATGCTTCAAATGCTGGAAATTTGGCCACATGTCCTCTAGATGTACTTTCAACGCTACATGCAGGGACTGTGCACATCCAGAATACCCAGACGTGCCATGCACACTGCCTCCCATCTGCGTTAACTGTGGCTTGCATCATCCTCCTTGTTCGTCGGAGTGCACCGTTCTACGTAAGGAGCAGAAAATTATGGAACTTAAGACCTTGGACTGACTTTCGTATTCTGAGGCTCGAAAGAAGTATGAGCAACTTCACCCCATTACGATGACTGCCTCTTTTGCAGCAGTGACATTGTCGCCATCCTCTTTTAAGACTGCAGCAGACACTAGTGTTCCACCATCTGCCAGTCCTCAGGGCCGTCCACTCAAGCCTGCCCTCACAGTGGCCGGGGCCTCCATTCCTCCTCCTGCTCCCAAGGCAGTTGCTTCGCGAGCAGCCCCCAACCCTCCGTCAGAAGGGGGCCCTCGGGATGCTCCCTTCTGCGGCTTCCACCAGTGCCGCTACCGGCACTGGCTTCCAGCAGCAGACACTGTCGCCGGCTGCTGGCTGCAGGGCATCACACTCTCCTTCTGTCACTGAGACGGGGGTTGAGTCTGCGAAGCCCCTCCTTCCAGCGAAGGCCCGAGGGACTCGGGGGTTCGAAAGAAAAAGAAGAAAGATGAAACCAAAGATTCCCTGGTGGCCACTGTGCCACCCGCCCCCTCCACCTCTGCCTCTGAGGACGAGGTGGAGATGCATCCCCCCAAGGATCTTGCTCTCTTGGATGCATCAGACGCAATGGACATCGAAGCTGATGCATCGCTACGGGAGGCTACAAACAATGTGTGATTCAGGTGTGATTCATAACATTTTTTTCATTCATGCCTTCCCAGCTGTCGGACTGTATCATCCTCCAATGGAACTGCGGCGGTTTTTTCACTCACCTGGTTGAGCTACGACAACTTTTGAGCATTACACCTGCTCTCTGCATTGCCCTGCAGGAAACCTGGTTTCCAGCAATGCGGACCCCTGGCCTTTGGGGCTATAGCGTGTATAACAGGGTGTCAGGTGGTGTGTGTGTGTATGTCCTTAACTCTGTATATAACGAACCTGTGCCTCTTCAGACAAAGTTGGAAGCGGTGGCTGTTAGGGTAAGGACAACACAAGAGATTACTGTCTGCAGTCTCTACCTCCCTCCTGATGGCGATGTCTCTATGGCTGTCTTGCTGCACTTATCTCACAACTCCCGCCACCTTATTTGCTATTGGGGGACTTTAATGCCCACAATCCCCTGTGGGGTAGTTCTACGATCTCTGGCCATGGCAGGGTTGTTGAATACCTCCTTTCTCAGCTCGACCTCTGCCTCTTGAATACAGGTGCCCCCACACATTTCAGTGTGGCACACGGCACATTCTCAGCTATTGATCTGTCGATATGCAGCCACATCCTTCCGCCATCCATCCATTGGAGTGTCCATGATGGCATGTGCGGCAGTGACCATTTTCTGATCTTTTTGTCACTCTCACAACGTCAGTCCCCAGCACTTTAGGTGGGCTCTTCATAGGGCTCACCTCACACCTCTGCTGCCATCGTTGGCCCTCCCCCACTCGATACCATCAATGTAGTGGTTGAGAGCTCCACACAGTCCATATTGTCTGCTGCAGAAGCTACTATTCCTCATTCCTCAGGGCGCCCACGGCGTAAGACGGTGCCGTGGTGGTCACCAGAGGTCGCTGACGCCATTAAAGACCGTAGGCGGGCCCTACAGCGGTACAGGCGGCACCCTTCCCTTGATCACCTCATTACCTTTAAAAGGCTCCGTGCTCATGCTCGCCGTTTAATTAGAAGATGGAAACGGGAGAAATGGGAGACGTACGTATCCACCATTGGGTCAGGTATCTCCACTTCCCAGGTCTGGGGCCAGATTAGGCACTTACAGGGATACACATTAACAACAGTCCCTGGGATCTCCGTGAATGGAGCCATATGTACGGATCCAATGACGCTTGGCAGAGATGTTTGCTGAGCATTACGCTCGTGCTTCTGCCTCTGCAAACTACCCACCGGCCTTCCGTACGTTAAAGGATCGGGTGGAACGCATGCCTATCTCTGAGGCTTATAACGCTCCATTCCGTGAGTGGGAGCTACTTGGTGCCCTCGCGCAATGTCCAGACACGGACCCTGGGCCTGATAGCATCCATGCCCAAATGCTGCGACACCTGTCTGCAGAAAGCCTGGGTAATATCCTCACCATTTTCAACCGGATCTGGAGCGATGGGGTATTCCCTTCACAGTGGCGGGAGGGTATCATCATACCTATGATGAAACCGGGCTATCGACCCATCAGCCTGACCAATGTTCTCTGTAAACTGTTGGAGCACATGGTCAGTAGGCGGCTGTGCTGGATCCTCGAGACTCGGGGCTTACTGGCTCCATGCCATGGAGGATTCCGCCAGGGTCGCTCCACCACCTCGAGTCCGCAATCCGTTTACAGGTGCCAACATCTCATAGCCGTCTTCTTTGACATGCACAAGGCATATGACACAACGTGGCGACACCACATACTCACTACGTTACATGGGTGTGGCCGCTGGGGCTCCCTTCCAATTTTTATTACTAACTTTTTAGCTGTCCATTCTTTTAGAGTTCAAGTTGGTGCCTCTCGAAGCACCTCTCATGTGCTAGAAAATGGGGTTCCTCAGGGCTCTGTTCTGAGTGTTCCCTTATTTTTAATAGCCATTAATGGCCTAGTGAGGGCAGTTGGGTCATCAGTATCCCCTTCACTATATGCTGACGACTTCTGCATCTATTTTAGCTCTTCCAGCACACAAGTGGCTGAACGCAGACTGCAGGGAGCGATTCGAAAAGCGCAGTCCTGGGATCTTGCCCATGGCTTCCAATTTTCTGTGGCCCAGACTAGTGTTATGCACTTCTGTCGGTGTCGGACGGTTCAGCCAAACCTGAACATTACCTCGACAACCACTTACTTCAAGTAGTGGACACACATAGGTTTTTACTGCTTGTCTTGGACGCTCGGCTGACGTGGCTTCCTCACATTCGTCAGCTGAAGCAGGAATGCTGGCGCCATCTGAATGTTCTTCGCCACCTGGGCCATACAAGTTGAGGTGCGGATCGCCCCACACTATTACAACTCTACACAGCACTGGTACAGTCACGGCTTGACTTTGGATGCATTGCCTACAGTTCAGCATCCCCTTCGGCATTGCACCTGTTGGACCCCATCCACCACTGTGGGGTTTGCATCGTGACAGGTGCCTTCCGCACCAGCCCTGTGAACAGCTTACTTGTGGAGGCTGGAGTCCCACCTTTGGAGATACACCGCCAACACCTGCTAGTGCCTTATGCATCCAATGTATATTGCTCCCCAGGCCACCCAAACCGGCGTCTCCTCTTTTCTGATGTTCTCGTCCGTCCCCATCAGCGATGCCCTAGATCAGGTCATACGATTGCCTTTTGAGTTCGATCCCTCCTGCTGGAGCTTGAGTCTTTTCCCCTTCCATCTCCCTATTGGGTCCATGCACATTCACCCCCGTGGTGCTTGCCAAGGCCGTGTACCTGGCTGGACTTGGCCCATGGGCCCAAAGACTCGGTTCCCTTGGAGGCACTCCGCCGCCATTTATTGGCTGTCGAAGCCGGGTTTCCTGGTTATGACCTGGTCTACACCGATGGTTCCCCCCTCAGGGGCTCAGCATTAATTTGCTGAGTACGGGCTTGGCGAACGCGGGGTCCTGAGCTGTGGTCTGTGTTGCGTCAACAGTCTGCTACACCGTAAGCTCTGTGTGTGCTTCAGCGAGCATTGTTCGGCGCGACGGTGGAACATTGTACGTTTCAGAGCCCGGGATCTTGGCTTAATCGCCCGGGTCACGAGGACGGTAAAAACTTCTATATAAATCCCCTCATCCTCAAGGTGTGCTACGTGCCGAGGAGATGCATGGCTGTTGAGGTTGAACAGCCACTAGCGAGCAACCTCTGAGGGACCTTCCGCACCTCAGTTGTATAAGGCTTACCCAGGCAAGCGAGGCTCTGCCTGGGTGGACCTTTAGTTCCCTAGCTGCTCGTGGGACGGAAATGAAATGAGCAATAACTAGTGTGGGCGGTCGCAAAAACGCCGTCTCTAAGAGAGGAAGAGTTGCTTATAATGCTGAGACATATGATCCCCGAACATTCTCTTCCCTGGCCACCCCTCGGGAGAAACGGCGGGCTAAAGATAGGGATGAGTCTTACTCTCCTAAGTATCTTGTTTGCAGTAGAACGGATGGGTAAACCTTCATGTCAACGAAACCACTTTTCTTCGTCGAATACCTTGAAGATAAGTTTGGTGAAGTTTCGGGTATGTCACAGATGAGGAGCGGTTCGGTACTGATCGAAAAAGTGTCATCCGCCCAATCGAAAGCTTTACTTGCTTGCGATAATCTGGGTGACGTTCCGGTCAGTATAACACCCCACAAATCGCTCAACATGATCCAGGGTCTTATCTACCACAGGGACCTTCTTTTACAGTCGGATGACGAGCTACGCGCCAACCTAGAGCGACGAGGTGTCCACTTTGTCCGGCGCGTGCATAGGGGTTCGAAGGATAATAGGGTAGCCACCGGTGCTTTCATCTTGGCCTTTGACAGCAATACATTGCCCGAAAAGGTCAAGGTTATGGTCTACCAGTGTGATGTAAAGCCTTATATTCCTCCCCCTATGCGCTGCTTTAAATGCTGGAAATTCGGACATATGTCCTCCAGATGTAACTCCAGCCCCACATGTAGGGAATGCGGGCGTCCATCACACCTGGACGCTCCATGTACTCCACCACCTATCTGTGTAAACTGTGGGCAGCAACATCCACCCTGTTCTCCCGACTGTATTGTGCTGCGCAAAGAGTGAAAGATAGTGGAAATAAAGACCCTGGATCAACTGACACATACCGAGGCGTATGATACAACCTGGCGCCACCATATTTTGGCCACACTGCACGGTTGGGGCCTGAGGGGCTCCCTTCCAATTTTTATACAGAACTTTTTTATCGCTCCACTCTTTTCAGGTTCGTGTAGGCACCTGTCTCAGCTCTCCCCATATCCAGGAGAATGGTGTACCGCAGGGCTCTTTTCTCAGTGTTCCCCTCTTCCTGATTGCAATCAATGGTCTAGCAGCAGCAGTTGGGTCATTAGTTTCCTCCTCCCAATTTGCAGATGATTTTTGCCTTTATTTCAGCTCCGCCACTATTGGTGTTGCTGAACGGCGGCTGCAGGGAGCCGTTAGAAAGGCAGTCATGGGCCTCAGCCCACGGTTTCCACTTCTTGGGTTCTAAGACCCGAGTAATGCACTTCTGTCATCGTCGGGCACTTCACCTCGAACCAGAGCTGTACCTAGGTAATGAACATCTTCATGTTGAAGAAACGCAACGCTTCCTCGGTATGGTTTTTGATGCCTGGCTGACTTGGCAGCCACACCTCCGTCAGATGCGACAGAAATTCTGGAAACATCTGAATATCCTCCGCTGTCTTGGCCACACGGCTTGGGGAGCATCAAGCCCAACACTTCTCCAGCTATACAAGGCCCCCATACAATCGCGCCTGGACTACGGGAGTATCGTGTCTGCAGCACCATCAGCACTGCAGATATTGGATCCGGTCCTCCATAGTGGTGTCCGTTTGGCGACAGGGGCCTTTGGCACGATTCCGGTGACAAGTCTGCTAGCCGAAGTAGGGGTTCCACCCCTGCATTTCCGCTGGCAGTGCTTACTCGCTTCCTATGCTGCCCATGTACATGCCTTACCACACCATCCAAATTACAGGCTTCTCTTTCCGGATGTCATCCTCCCTTCCCCACAACGGCAGCCAAGGTCGGGTCTCCCGATCGCGGTCCGTGTTCGATTCCTTCTCTCTTCACTTGAATCCCTTCCTATTCCTCCCGCTTTTTACTACTCTTCCCGTGCTCCTCCTTGGTCTGTACCACGTCCGCAGCTTCGGTTAGACTTGTCCCGTGAGTGTAAAACCTCTTTTGCACCGTTGACTCTCCGTCGCTAGTTTCTGGCGATACTGGGTTCTTTCCACGGTGCCGAAGTTGTATACACAGACGGGTCTCTCGTTGGTGGTCATTGTGGTTATGCCTACACCCATGATGAGGACATTGAACAACACGCCTTACCCTGTGGCAGTAGTATTATGACATGAGAGTGCCCCCAGGCTGATGCTGCGCACTTGTATACTATAGAGCCACACACCGGCACATGGACGGAACAGCACCAAAGCAAGAATCATATAGTGTTATCCCCTAAACGACCACAAAACATTTTTCCAGCTGAAAGAGGGAAAGCATGTTCTGCCCCGTCGCATATGGGGGCTCGTCCATTTCGCGAAACAGTGTGTAATGTGTATTGAAACACGTTCCAGCTTGTGCATTTCACAAAACAGTGTGTAGTGTGTACTGAGACACGTTCCAACTCGTCCATTTTGTGAAATAGTGAGTTCCGGCTCGCCTATTTCAAGTGAGAAGTACGTCGCAGCTCGTTCATTTCGAGTGCGAAGTACATTCTGTCTCGCGTGTTGAAGAAAATTTCAGCGGCAGCAAGTGTGTGGTGGGAGACGCGGCGGCAACAGCCGGTAAATTAGAGACTGACATCAGCGCGGCAGGACGCGGTGCGGCAGAGGTGGCGCACAACAGCGGCGATTTCGGCATCGGCAGCTCAGCACGGAAACACACCGCAGTTACGCAGTGGAGTTGCGGCACAGACAAAAAGATAAGTGTCGCAGCAGGCTTTTGTTTTGTTGATTTCACTTCTCTTGTCCCCAGCCATGAGTACCGAAACTGATAGGGTTTTAAGTGATAATGAATCCTTAGAGAATGGTAGTGGGTTTGAGGCCCCAATGCAAACTAAGACAGATGAAATGAAAGCAATTATGGGTTGGATGATAACTGGATTTAAAAATACCGTAGGGGGCCTGGAAACAAAAATGGGAAATCCAATTACAAGTATAAAATTTGAAATGGGACATTCAATTGCTGAAATGGGAAACTCAATAAAAAATTCAATGGGTGTTTTAAAAAATGAAATAATCTCGGACTTTGACAAAAGATTAGAAGATTTGACTGACAAATTTGAAGTTAGAGAAAAGGATCTCAATGCCAGAATTGGTGCTGTGGAGACTGAGTTGAATGACAGGATAGAATCAGGAAAACAGATGTGTGAAATCAGGAATGAGGACATTAGGCAGACTTTAATTGAAATAAACAAAAGGATTGTGGCTGGTGTTGATGAAACTAAGACAATTTTGGAAAATACAAAAAGTGTTTTAAGAAAGGAAATAGAACAGGTAGTAGCTGTAAATAAATGTAGTATAGAAAAGGTGAATAGTAGGATGGCTGACTTAGAATTGTGCTCTGCATCTCCAAATACTGGTTGGTTTCGGATGCAGATACCAAGTTGTAAAACTTTTCTGGGGGAAGTAACTACCACGTAGTAGATTTTATTGCAGCATGCAAAGATAAATTCCTGCCTAGAATGACTGATAATTGCAAAATAGAATACATCAAAAGAATGTTAGAAGGTCCTGCACAGACATGGGCTAACCAATGTGCTGAGAAATTCGTTTCCTTTGAAGCTTTCGAAAAACTAATTTTAGTTAAGTTCTGGAGCCAGGCTAAACAAGTCAGGTTACAAAATGAATTCTTAAATGGAGTTGCTTACAAGGGGGATAAACAGACTATGAAGGAATTCTGTCAGGAAGAGTTAAGGAAATTGGTGCACTTAGTTAGACCATTAGGAGCTCTTACTGAAATATACATTCTTTGTTGGAGGTTGCCACAGAATTTAAATTTGCAACTTATACACTGCCCTACTGACTCTACTGAAAAATTTCTAGATTTTATAGAAAAAATAGATCATGCAATGGCATATGAACCTAGACTTGGGGAGCCTCAACATATAGCTAACCAAAGGAAACATAATGATAATAGGAATACCAGAAATTGGGGAAATAACCAGCATGACCACCACCAAGAAAGGAACATAAATGAAAATTGGAGAAATAATGGGAGTAGATGGAATGGTGACAATAGGAATCAGAGAGATTCATGGGGAAGAAATAACAGGGATTTAAGGTTAACACAGGAAAATGGAGAAAGAAGAAGGGAACAAAATAGAAACGAACAACACAGACAACGTTCGGAAAACTAGAATTTGTTCCAAATGGGGTCCGATTTGGGACGGGATACAAGGCACGAAATACGACCGAGAGGAGGATAAATAATTACAAGCTAGATAGCAGGGGATCAGATAGGAGTAACTATGACCAGAATATAGAGAGAAGGGAAGAAAGAATATCTAATATGGATGCAATATTGGGTAATGAAGAAATGGTTGGAAGATGATTTACACAGCACGATAAAAGAAATGCAAATAAGAGAAGAAATCATAAAAATCCAAGTGAAGATTGTAATGTGGGAGATTTGTTTAGTGAAAGAGTAAGTAGTGGGAGAAATGTTGAAGAAAACAGCATTGGTTTGGCTTCTGTATTAGGTGAATCAGGTTTGCATGTGGAGCATAAGTGTGTGATTGAATGTAAGAGTATGCCAAGTGGATGTGTGAATGGTAGCAAGAGAGTCATTGAACTAGATGAGATGTGTGAGAAAAATGTGGGTATTCCAAAATTTAAAGCAATTACTAATGACAGTGTAATAAGAGCTGTATCTGGTTTGGTGCATGTTGATGATGTGTGGTTTGATGATGTAAATGTAAATAAGAATGTACAAGCACCTATAATTAATGAAGATTGGGAACAGGGTGAGAAGAGTAAATTTAAAGGCTGGATGAAGAAGGTCAATTGGATTAGGAAATGGGCACCAGATGATTGGGCAATTCATAAATATGACTATATAAAAAGATTAGGAGAACAATGTGGGAAAAATGAGACATATTACAATGTTCTTAAAGAAATATTTGGGGGGGATCCAGAATTTGATGAATTGAGGGGACAAAGCATATTCTCATTGGAAACTAGTAAAATGAATGATGAACATGACTCTGTAAATGAGGGATCTAGTGACGAACAAGACATAGGGGATGATATACAAACTTTTGTCATTTATAAGAGTGAACAGTATGAGGGTATGAAAGAGGGTGGAATGAATGCAAGGTGGATGGAGAAAGAGGAGTGTGAATATACAGCTAGTGATTGGATCCAATTTTTAACTTATAGAAAGAATGTCGAACCAAAGGAATGGGAAAAGGACAAGTTTGGTTTTGCAAGAAAGTTATCAATGCTAAATGCTAGGAACCCAGAATTCAAAGAGGTGTTTGAAAAAGTATTTGCAGGTGATTATAACATAGAACCATATAACCCTAGTATTGAGAGTCAGGTATGCAACATGGTAAAGTACTGCATACATGAGACAGAAGACGACCTGTTAGCAGAGACGGAATTAGAGAAAAATGTGATTGAATATGTGCAGCCAATCATAAATGTCACTGTTGAAGGGGTATGTGAAAATGCACTGATTGATACTGGGAGCTCTATTAGTGGCATTGCAGAAGACTTCTACAATCAGATTAGAACCACAGGAACAGTTGAATTTCCAGTCACAGGGGTAAGAATAAACAATGCAACTAGAACTTACAGCAAGCCAGTGAGTAAGGAGGTTGTATTAGATGTAAATATAGAAGGTAAAATGTTTAGTCATGTTTTTCTGGTAATAAGAAATCTCTGTCCAAATCTTGTGTTAGGCAATGATTTCCTGTATAAAAATGTGGCTTGCATTGATTGTAAGGATCAGGTGCTGAAACTCCATTCTGGAGGATGCATGAAAATGGTTAAATTTAGAAGTGCAAGGAGTGATAAAGATTTAGTGGCATGTCTGCACATAGCCAAATGTACAATGGATGAGGTGGAGGTCGAGGAAGTGATACGAAGGAAGGTAAACAATACTAAGGGAATTTATGATCATGCAAAGGGGGAGCCATATTATTTACTGACAGACAATAAGAATGTATTTTCCGAAAAGCTAGGTAAGTTACCAAAATTTAAATATTCAGTATTGGTAAAACCACATGAGCCTAGTATTGTGAGGAAAGGTATGGGGTAAAGCAGTCTCAGAGTATGATCAGTGTATATAGTAGGGTAAGAATTTGTGTAGATTTATTTTCGTAACTTTATTATATATCTGTGATTAATTTATGTTAAGCAGTAAGGACAGGGTTTAAAATTCAGATGTGCTTAAAATGTTTATATAAAGGACTACATTATGTTATAAAGTACACATGTGAACTGGAGATTTTGAGTTTTACATGTTGACACTAGACCTGGGGATGTCGTTTTTCTAATTAGTCCCAGATTAGGATTAGGCAGTGCAATTAGTTTTAAATATGGTAGTTTGGAATAGGTGATAATAATGTGAAAATGCACAAAGTTATGTTGTGTGTAAGTAGGAAATTCTGTGTGTATCATCTCGAAGTCTCGAAATTTGCAGAAGGGATGTAAGATTATAAAAACAAAATAAAATCTATATTTTCTGATATGAAAGATAATTAAATGAATTGAATAGTTTGTCAGAAGTACACACAAAAAAAAAAAAAAAAAAAAAAAAAAGTGTTTTTAAGAGTTTATTTTGTGAGATGGGAATTTGGCTACAGTATTACATTACAATCTCTAAATCCACATACAAATGACAATAACCATGCCACATCTTGCATTTATTTTCATTGAAGCGACCTGAGGGATATAAAATAAAAGAACAATGACTTCGACTTTTCTGAGTAACTGTACGAAGTTCTGTCATGAAATTCTGTGTTGATTGTGCTAAATTTGGATAGCAGAGGGGTGGGGTGTGAATCTGATGGATCCCTGGTATAAACCATATATATATTTGTCAAAAGAAAAATCATTTGGTATTCCTTTTTTTTTCTCTCTCTCTCCCTTTCATTGTTTTCATACCAGCTGAGAGGACAAGAGAGCTAAAATCATTGCCAGTAGCCTGAGCTACATCGGCCAACAAACTGAAACAGACAGAAGTGTAAGGACCAGTGGATATATACTGAAGTGCAACACAAGGGATGTTGGAAGTGAAACTTTTCAGTGCAACGGGAAGTATATATTAAAAATGATGGTATTCATTCCATAACGAGACAATGACATGGAGCATACCCACCAATATTAGTGATTTTTTTGTATGTTCTTGTTGATGTGTGTCACATATACAGATTTTTAAACATGTACAGTTTAACTAAAATTTAATTTTTGTCACTAGTTGTAAGATTTTGTTTTTATTGTATTTTCTTATTATTGTTTGAGGAGTATATCTGTGTTATGTTTTGGTACTACTTGCGACATCCTACACTATGTTTGGAAGTCGCAAGTGGGGGGTATTATGACATGACAGTGCCCCCAGGCTGATGCCGTGCACTTGTATACTATAGAGCCACACATCGGCACATTTAAATCGCGTGCGCGGGAAATATAAGCCTCGGGAAGTTTGTGATGTAGGGGTTTTTCCGCGGGACTGGAAAATCAGAAGCCGAGTCACGCGAGGGAGGAGAGAGTCGCGTGGACTGCCGAGGACGGCAGAGCGTGGGTGCTGGTTGCGGCGTTTTCTGTAAAAACGTGGGATAGTTTTTTCGCTGCCAAAGTGCCGTTTTTTCGTATGCCTTTTGAGTTAAAGGATTCCGGTGTGTGGGCTAAAGTGCGAAGTTGCGTGGGGGCTCAAGTCATAAAACATTTTTATAACATTACGTGCAGTGTGATAGAAAAATTAAACTCATTTAAAACAACATCTGTGTGGTAAACATTATTCTTTCGCAACTCGCCCTGTACACCCATAAGTGTGTGAAATTAGTATGTACTTTTATTTATTTATTTATTGGAAAAGATATTAAGGCGCACATGGACGGAACAGCACCAAAGCGGGAATCATATAGTGTTGTCCCCTAAACGACCACAAAACATTTTTCCAGCTGAAAGAGGGAAAGCATGTTCCGCCCCGTACAGTATCTTCACTGTGGAGCTGATCGCTATCCGTCGAGCACTTGAGCAATTTATAGCCTGTCCCGGGGAGTCGTATGTTATCTGCAGGGACTCCCTGAGCAGCTTGCAAACTCTTGACCAGTGCTTTCCAAAACACCCCCTGGTGCGGTCCATCCAGGACTCTATTAACCTTCTCGTCCAGTCTGGCTGCACAGTGGCCTTTGTTTGGACCCCTGGACACGTTGGAATTCCAGGGAATGAACTCGTAGATCGACTGGCTAAGCAGGCAATTACTTCCAGCCTCTTAGAAATTGGTCTTCAAGAGAGGGACCTCCAATTAGAGTTCCACCAGAAGGTACTTGGGCTTTGGAACACTGAGTGGGTTGACTCACCTGCCCCAAATAAGCTCCTTGCAGTGAAGCATTCTACAGCTCCGTGGAAGTCCTCCCTGAGGGCCTCTCGGAAGGAGTCAGTCGTCCTTTGTCGTCTGCGTATTGGTCACATGTGGATGACACATGGCCATCTACTTTGACGGGAGGATCATCCACAGTGTCGCTGTGGCACTTTATTGACAGTGGTCCACATCCTGATGGACTGCACCCTTTTAGCTGCCTTACGACAGTCCTTTGACCTGCCAGCTGCGCTTCCTTTTATTCTTGGTGACGACGCTGCTACAGATGATCGTGTTTTACATTTTATCCGTGCAGCTGGGTTTTACCATTTGATCTAAAGGTGGGTTCCTTAGCCTGATCTCTCAGGCACCCATCTCTCACAACTTTTTACCCTTCTTATTTTGTGTTGTCTGACCTGCTTTTATTCATATGTTTTAGAATGAGCAGAGTGGCTGGATCATCCTTTATTATCCTCATGATCAGCCAGCCACAACATTCTGCTGTAACTTTTTAGTCCAATTATGTCTATATACTCTTTGAGTTTTCTCCTTTGCGTGTCAATCACTCAATGCTCCTCGTCATTGCGTGCCTGTTTTGCTTTCTCTTTTGTGTGTGATTCAATGCTCATCTTTTTCATCTTGCTTGCAACAGGGGACTGATGACCGTGCAGTCTAGTCCCCTCTAAACAATAACAACAACAACAATACAACGATGGTTCCCTGGTTGATGGCTGTGTGGGATTTGCATATACTCTTGGTGACCGTGTGGAACAGCACTCTCTGCCGAATTGATGCAGTGTTTACACTGCAGAGCTGCTGGCCATTCACAGAGCTCTCGTGCTCATCCGGTCCTGCTCAGGTGAGTCTTTTCTTATTTGCAGCGACTCCCTGAGCAGCCTTAGAGCTCTGGACCAGTGTTACCCATGGTCTTCTCTGGTGTTGGCCATACAGGAGACGCTTTGTGCCATTGATCAGTCTGGGCGATCAGTGGTGCTCATCTGGTCTCCAGGTTATGTGGGCATCCCGGGCAATGTATGTGTTGACAGACTTGCCAGGCAGGCAGTCAGTGCGTCCATATTGGACATTGGCCTCCTGGCGTCTGATCTCCGTTCGTTGTTGCGCCACCGCGTACATCAGTGTTGGGATGTCGAGTGGCATAGCCTGGGCACACCCAACAAGCTTCGGGTAGTCAAGGAGACCACCACTGCTTGGCGTTCTTCCATGCTGGCCTCTCGCCGGGACTCCGTGGTGCTGTGTAGACTCCGTATTGGGCATTCGTGGCTCACCCACGGACATTACCTTCGTGGTGAGGCCCCGCCCCAGTGTCAGTGTGGCTCCCATTTAACAATAGTCCACATCCTAGAGGACTGCCCTGTTTTAACATCCCTGGCGTTTTATCATATGTTTAACGTGACGATGCTTCAGCAGCAAATTCAGTTTTAAGTTTTATTCGAGCCGGGGTTTTTTATCGGTCTCTCTGACTGGTCATTCCCTTGTACTGACGACTTTCCCTTATTTATTCCTATGGTCGGTCAACCACTGCCATCGGCCTCTTTGTTGTAAGGTGTCTTTGTGTGATTGTCCCTTTTCCTTTAGTTTCTTCTCCGTTTAGTTGATGTTTTATGGACCCAGTGGGATTCCCCCCCCCCCCCCCCCCCACTTTGCAAACTTAATCTCTGGGTGCATTTATTTGACGTCTGCGCTTTTATTTTTGACAATTTGTGATGGATGGGGGACTGATGACCTTAGTAGTTTTGTCCCCCTTAAACATCCAAATAACAACAACAACAACAGCTAGCACCAGGAGCCATTCCAGCAGTGTCCAGGCTGTCGGTTGTGACATGGTAGCAATATTTTAGTTTGTATCAATTATTGTGGTAGGGGACCACACTTGTTTAAGTTGTTCTCCTTACTTAATTTTTGAAAGTTGTTGCTGCTTTTATTTCATGGAAATTCATCTCATTTTATTACAAATCATGAGATAGCTGCACTGGAGCAGAGTTGGTTACATTTGAATTATTGAGGGAACAGCTGTTACTGACTGCTAGCACCAGGAGCCATTCCAGCAGGGGCTCAGCATTAATTTGCTGGGTACGGGCTTGGCGAACCCGGGGTCCTGAGCTGTGGGCTGTGTCGCGCCAACAGTCCGCTACACCGTAAGCTCTGAGGAACCTGCTGCACCTCAGTTGTATAAGGCTTACCCAGGCAAGCGGGGCTCTGCCTGGGTGGACCTTTAGTTCCCTAGCTGCTCGTGGGACGAACATGAAACGAGCAAACAAAAGCGTGGCCGGCCGCGAAAATGGCATCTCAAAGTGTGGAAGAGTTTCCTTCTATGCAGTATCGTATGTCCCCCAATCGTTTCCATCCCTGGCTACGCCATGGGAGGAACGTTGGGCTCATCATCAAGGTGAGGCATATGCCCCCCGATACCTGGTGTGCAGTCGAACAGATGGCATATCGTTTTTGTCAACTAAGCCTCTGTTGTTCTTTCTTTCTTTCTTTCTTTCTTTTTTTTTTTTTTTTTTTTTTTTTTTTTTTTTTTTTGTGGGGAAAATTGAAGACAAGTTTGGGGACCCCTCAGGGGCTCAGCATTAGTTTGCTGGGTACGGACTTGGCGAACCCGGGGTCCTGAGCTGTGGGCTGTGTTGCGCCAACAGTCCGCTACACCGTAAGCTCTGTGCGTGCCTCAACGACCATCGTTTGGTGTGACGGTGGAACGTTGTATGTTTCAGAGCCCGGGGAGCTTGGCTTAATCACCCGGGTCGCGAGGACGGTACAAACCTCTATAAAAAAACCCTCAATCTCAAGGTGTGCTACGTGCCGAGGAGATGCATGGCTGTTGAGGTTGAACAGTCGTTAGCGAGCAACCTCTGAGGAACCTGCCGCATCTCAGTTGTACAAGGCTTACCCAGGCAAGCGGGGCTCTTTTCCCTAGCTGCCTGTGGGATCGAAATCAAACGAGCTAATAAAAGCGAGGCCGGTCGCGAAAACGTCGTCTCTAAGCGTAATAAAGGAGAATTCAATGCTGCTGGATACAACCCCTGTTCGTTCCCTTCCTTGGCCACGCAATGGGGGAACGCTGGGCCTTAAAAGGATCAGACCCATACTCATCACAATATTTAGTTTGCTCCCGTACTGATGGTGAATCTTTCTCGTCCACTAAACCATAGTTCTTTGTCGACCAGCTCGAAGACACGTATGGTGAGGTGGAGTCTTTCTCCAAAATGAGGAGTGGGGCAGTCTTGATACAGACGGCATCCCCAGCCCAGTCTAAGGCATTACTTGCCTGTGACAAGCTGGGTGATATTCCCGTCTCTGTCACACCCCACAAGACGCTCAACATGGTCCAGGGTCTCATTTATCACCGTGATCTCCTGTCACAGTCAGATGATGAGCTGCGCACAAACTTGGAATGGAGAGGTGTTCACTTTGTTACGCACATTTATAGGGGACCACAAGATCGTAGGGTCGCCACCGGTACCTTCATCCTGGCCTTCGAAGGCGATACACTGCCCGAGAAGGTCAAGGTGATGGTCTATCGGTGTAATGTCAAGCCGTACGTCCCGCCCCCTATGAGGTGCTTCAGGTGCTGGAAGTTCGGGCATATGTCATCCCGATGTACTTCCAGCCCTACGTGGAGAGAATGTGGGCGTCCGTCACATCCAGACGCTCCGTGCACCCCACCTCCCGTATGCGTGAACTGTGGGCAATTACATCCACCTTGCTCGCCTGACTGTACTCTCCTGCACAAGGAACAAAAGATCATGGAGGTCAAAACTCTGGATCGTCTTCCATATTCTGAGGCGAGAAGAAAATATGAACGACTCCATCCAGTGCTATTTGCCTGGACTTGGCCTGTGGACCCAAAGACTCAGTTCCACCTGAAGCCCTCTGTCGCCAGTTTTTAGCACTAGTAGCTGGATTTCTTGGACACGACCTAATTTACACAGATGGTTCGAAAGTTGAGAGCCGGGTTGGTTTTGTGTTCGCTCATAACACCCATGTTGAACAACACTCTCTGCCAGCTGGCTGCGGTGTCTATACTGCAGAGCTGGTCACTATTTCCCGCGCTCTCGAGCATGCCAGGTCCTGCGCAGGTGAGTCCTTTCTCATCTGCAGTGACTCCCTGAGCAGCCTTAGAGCCCTTGACCAGTGTTATCTGCGGTCTCCTCTGGTGTTGGGAATTCAGGAGGCCCTATCTGCCCTTGACAGGTCCGGTCGATCAGTAGTGTTCCTCTGGTCCCTGGGCCATGTCGGTATTTCGGGCAATGAACATGGTGATATGCTGGCCAAGCAGGCTGTTGGAGCGCCTGTTTTAGAGATCGGCCTCCCGGATGCTGATCTGCGGACAGTGCTGCGACATAGAGTGCGTGAGCTCTGGGCCACCGGGTGGCGTAGCCTGGCAACAGCCAACAAACTCAGGGCTATCAAGGAGATGAAGACTGTGTGGCGTTCTTCTATGCGGGCCTGCCGCTGGGACTCTGTAGTCTTGTGTCGGCTCCGCATTGGCCATACATGGCTGACACATGGCCATCTCCTTCATGGCGAGGACCCGCCTGTGTGTCGCTGTGGCGCCCACCTGACGGTGGCGCACATCTTAGTTGAATGCCCTGTTTTAGCCCCTCTGTGGCGGAGTTTTAATTTTCCTGCACTTTTATCCCAAGTTTTAATTGACGATGCCAAAATGGCTGATACTGTTTTAAGTTTTATTTGGGACAGTGGTTTTTACCCCTTCATTTAAAGCTTTTCTTCAGTGTCTGTGTCCGTCCTGACATGACCTCCGATTGGAGGTTTCCCTCTGTTTCCATGTGTCTGACTTTTCCTGTTTTTAGTCTCATGGTTGGTCAGCCACAGACATCGGCTTTTACATTTTATTGCTTGTCGTTACTCTGTTCTACTGAGTGATTGTCATTGTTTTAATTGACTCTTGGCCACTTTGTTGTCCTTTAACTGACTCAGGGGATACTCCTCCCCCCTAGTTGTTTTCCACTCAGGCTCTTTTATGTGTTAACACCTTTTGTTGTGATGCCTAACGATGGAATGGGGACTGATGACCTCTGTAGTTTTGTCCCCCTAAAACATTCAAACAACAACAACAACAATCCATCCAGTGCGCCTCACTACATCTTTTGCTGCCGTTGTATCGTCAACACCTCCTCAGAGTATAACTCCTAAAGTGCTGCCTCCCTCTACGGGCCCTAGGGGCCACCACTCTGCTGCTGTTCCATCTATGGGTGGGGGCGCTCCTCCATCCACTCCTGTAACACCTGCTTTGGGGGCAACCCCCCCCCACAACCATCGGGGACACCAGTCCCCACCTCCCAGCAGGAGAAGGAACAGCGTACTCCGGCACCTCTCGCTCGGAAGGGGTCCGTCAGGACAGCCCCTTCCAATACTTCTCTCAGTGCTTCAGAAGATCCTGGCCAGAGGCTCAAGGATCCCCAAACTGCTGGTCGAAGGGCTTCCCGCTCTTCCTCTACACCTGATGCCACCGAGAAGCCCTCACAGCCCATCCAACCAAAAGGGCAGCAAGAGGGTAAAAAGCCATAGACTCGTAGAAAGAAGGAGCAGTCTTGAGCAGTTAAACCGGCAACCCACGCGCATTGGAAATATTCTAGACCTTATAGCCACAAACAGGCCTGACCTTATTAACGATGTCTGTGTAGAGACAGGAATTAGTGATCATGATATCGTCATAGCGTCGATGGTGACCAAATTTCATAAACCAATCAAGAAGGCTAGGAGCGTGTTTTTGTTGGGAAGAGCCGATAAGCAAATGTTACGATCGCACTTAGAAAATGAATGGGCATCGTTTAATTCTGGGACTATGGATGTAGAGGAATTGTGGACTAAATTTAAGTGCATTGTCAATAAAGGGTTAGACAAATATGTGCCAGTAAAGACGATTAAGGATGGAAAAGATCCACCATGGTATAATAATAATGTTAGAAAGCTGCTGAGAAAGAAAAGGCTGTTGCACTCTCGATTCAAAAAAGAACATGCAAATGATGACAGGCAAAAGTTAGTAGAGATTCGTGCGTCTATAAAAAGATCGATGCGTGAAGCATACAATAATTATCACAGCCATACCTTAGCAAAAGATCTTTCCGAGAACTCAAAAAAATTCTGGTCCTACGTAAAATTGATAAGCGGGTCAAAGCCCACTGTCCAATCACTAGTTGATCATTCTGGGGCAGTAATAGAAGAAAGCAAACGGAAAGCTGAAGTTCTAAATGTAACCTTTAAATCTTTCATGCAGGAGGACCGCACAAATATACCATCATTTGATCAATGTACTAATTCCGAAATGGGGGACATAGCAATATGTATTTCCAGTGTTGAGAAGCAGCTGAGAGAGCTAAATACGAAAAAGTCTGCTGGTCCGGATGGAATACCAGTTCGGTTTTACAAAGACTATTCTGCGGCATTGGCCCAATACTTAGCTTGCATTTATAGCGAATCTTTAATTCAGCGCAAAGTTCCTAGTGATTGGAAAAAAGCGCAGGTGACTCCCGTGTATAAGAAAGGAAAGAGAACTGACCCATACGATTACAGGCCGATATCGTTGACATCGGTTTCATGTAGAATTTTGGAGCATATTCTCAGTTCGAATATAGTAAATTTCCTTGAAACGGAAAAGCTTCTTTCCATGAATCAGCATGGGTTTAGGAAACATCATTCATGTGAAACTCAGCTTGCTCTTTTCTCACATGACATCTTGCGAGCCATGGACCAAGGGGCAACAAGCGGATTGTGTTTTTCTCGACTTCAAAAAGGCGTTCGACGCGGTGCCACACTGCAGACTGCTAACGAAGATATGAGCTTATGGAATGTGTTCACAGATTTGTGACTGGCTGGAAGACTTCCTAAGTAATAGAATGCAGTACATTGTTCTCGACGGCGAGTGTTCATCAGAGACGAGTGTATCGTCAGGCGTGCCCCAGGGGAGTGTGATAGGACCGCTATTATTTTCTATCTATATAAATGATCTGATGGACAGAGTAAGTTGTAATTTGTGGCTGTTTGCTGATGATGCTGTGGTGTATGGGAGGGTGTCATCTGTAACTTACTGTAATAGCATACAGGTTGACTTAGATAAAATTTCTAGTTGGTGCGAAGAATGGCAGCTAGCTCTCAATGTAGAAAAATGTAAGGTGATGTGCATGAGTAGAAAAAACAATCCCATAGTGTTCGAATACAGCATTAGTAGTGAGCTTCTTGATGCTGTCGCGTCGTTGAAATATCTAGGTGTAACATTGCAGAGCGATATGAAATGGAACGAGCATGTAAGGACAGTTGTGAGTAAGGCAGACAGCCAACTTCGGTTTATTGGGAGAATTTTGGTAAAGGAGACCGCATATAAAACGCTTGTATGACCACGTCTTGAGTATTGCTCAAGTATTTGGGACCCGCAGCAGATCGGTTTGAAGGAAGACATAGAGGCGGTTCAGAGGCGAGCAGCTAGATTTGTTACCGGTAGGTTCGACCAATGCGCGAGTGTCACGATAATGTTCCGGCAACTCAATTGGGGATCACTGGAAGAAAGATGACGTTCTTTTCATGAATTTCTGTTAAGTAAATTTAGAGGGCCGGAATTTGAAGCTGAGTGTAGTACGATCTTGCTGCCGCCTACTTACATTTCGCTTAAAGATCACAAAGACAAGATAAGAGAAATTAGGGCTCGTACGGAGGCATATAGGCATTCTTTCTTTCCTCGTTCAATTTGGGAGTGGAATAGGAAAGGAAATGCCTAGTAGTGGTACAGTGTACCCTTACGGTGAATTGTGGAGTATGTATGTAGATGTAGATGTAGACTCCGTGGTGGCTGCACAGCCACAACATCCCTCATCTTCTACTTCAGAAGATGAGTTAGAGATGCTCACATCACCTGAGGATCTCGCACTGACTGATGCACCAGATCCTATGATTCTGGTTTCAGCAGAGGCAGACTGGTTGACAGCAGATGTTCCCATGGAATAACCTGCTCTACCTCTTTATCATGGCCCATCAGCTCCAAGACACAGTACTTCTCCAGTGGAACTGCGGCTGTTTTTTCTCTCACCTGGCTGAGTTGTGTCAACTTTTGAGCATAACACCTTCTCTCTGCATTGCTCTCCAGGAGGCCTGGTTTCCAGCAATGCGGACCCCTGCCCCTCATGGATACAGGGGATATTATTGTAATCGGCGTGTGTATAACAGAATCTCAGGTGGCGTCTGTGTGTATATCCTTAACTCTGTGTATAGTGAACATGTGCCCCTTCAGACATCATTAGAAGCTGTGGCTGTCAGGGTAAGGATACCACAACCATCTGCAGCCTGTATCTTCCGCCAGATGGCACTGTACCACCACACACACTGGCTACGCTGATCTCGCAGCTCCCGCCGCCTTTTCTACTTCTGGGTGATTTTAATGCCCACAACACCTCGTGGGGTGATGCAGTAGTCAGTGGTCGCGGCAGAAAGGTCGAGAACTTGATATCCCAGCTCAACCTCTGTCTTTTAAACACCGGAGCTCACACGCATTTCAGTGTGGCACATGGCTCTTTCTTGGCTATTGACCTGTCGGTCTGGAGCCCTAGCCTCTTGCCGTCTTTCCACTGGAGGACGCCTGATGATCTGTGTGGTAGTGATCACTTTCCTATCTTCATATCACTACCCATCGTCGTTGCCCTGGCTGCCTTCCTAGATGGGCTTTATACAGAGCAAATTGGGATCTATTCGTTTCTGCTGCCACTCCTGGACCTCTCCCGGATGATTCCATTGACTTGGTGGTTGCGACTGTCACTCAAAATATTTTATCTACTGCAGAGCACGCAATCCCCATTTCCACGGGATACTCCCGGTGGAAGTCAGTGCCTTGGTGGTCGTCGGAAGTCGCAGACCCCATTCTGGACCGTCGGAGTGCTCTTCAGCGCTATAAGCGAAATCCGTCGCTTGAGACTTTTATCGCTTTTAAAAAACTCCATGCTCGTGCTTGGCAGATAATAATGACGTCAAAACAGAAATGCTGGGAACTTTATGTGTCCACCATCGGCTCAAGAACCTCTCCTTCTCAAGTCTGGATGAAGATCCGACGCCTTTTTGGCTACCAGTCCCAGGCAGCAATTCCTGGGATCTCTATCCAAGGTGCTGTATGTACGGATCCAGGCACTGTCGCCGAGGCTTTTGCTGAACACTACGCTCGTGCCGCTGCAACCGGAAGTTATCCATCTGCCTTCCGCACATTAAAACAGCGAATGGAACGCAAAAACCTCTCATTCACCTCACGCCACCCTGAGGTTGGTTGGTTGGTTTGATGTTTTAGGGGGACAAAACTGCGGAGGTCATCAGTCCCCCATTCCATCAAAGAGCGAGAGAAGTGTGGAAACACTGAAAAGTCCGCCCAGAGTTAAAACTATTACGGGAGGAAAACCTCACTCAATCAAGAAACTGTAAACAAATTCGACAAAGGACAACAAGGCGGGAGACAACATGATAGGACACAATCACACGGAAACAGCAAACAAGTGTGGAAATGAAATGACAAAGTCAAAGTTCGTGGTTGACCGACCATAAGAATAAAATAGGAAGGGTCAGCCACGGGGCAACACAAGCTTCATATAGAGTTGTAAAAACCGCTGTTACGAATAAAACCTAAAACAGAATCAGCCATATTGGCATCGTTACATAAAACGTCAGATAAAATTGCAGGAAGATTAAAATCCCGCCGCAGGGCGGCTAAAAGACGACAGTCCATCAAAATGTGGGACACTGTCAAGGGAGAGCCACAACGACAACGAGACGGGTCCTCACCGTGCAGAAGATGGCCGTGGGTCAGCCAAGTATGGCCAATGCGGAGCCGGCACAGGACTACCGAGTCCCGGCGAGAGGCCCGCATTGAGGAGCGCCACGCAGCCGTAGTCTCCTTAACAACCCGAAGCTTGTTGGGCGTGCTCAGGTTGCGCCATTCAGCATCCCAAAGCTGATGTACCCGACGGCGCAACAAGGTACGGATATCTGAAGCTGGGAGGCCGATCTCTAAGAGAGAGGCATTAACCGCCTCTTTGGCAAGCCCATCGGCACGTTCGTTGCCTGGGATGCCAACGAGACCCGGAGACCAAAGAAACACCACTGATCTGCCAGACTGAATAAGGGCAAAAACAGCCACTCGGATGGCCATCAACAATGGCGAACGTGGATAACACTGTTCCAGAGCACGTAAACTACTCAGGGAGTCACTACAAAGAAGGAAAGACTCACCTGAGCAGGAACGCATATGCTCGAGGGCACGGAAGATGGCCACCAGTTCTGCAGTAAGAACACTGCAGCCTTCTGGCAGAGACAGCTGCTCAACATGGTCACCATGTACGTAGGCAAGGCCAATGCGGCCGTTTACCATCGAGCCGTCCGTATAAACAATGTCGTAGCCAGGGTGCTCAGCAACGACAGCAAGAAACTGGCGACGGAGAGCCTCAGGGGGAAGCGAGTCCTTGCGCCCATGGGCCAAGTCTAAACGAAGACATGGCCGTGGCAGGCACCATGGAGGTGTGTGTGAATGGGCCCGAAATGGAGGTGGTAGAGGATAGGACTCAAGCTCCCCCAGGAGGGACTGCACGCGGACGGCTATTGTGTGTCCTGACTTGGGGCGCTGCTGCTGGTGACGAACAGCCACAGTAGAAAAAAGTAGGCGGTAGTTGGGATGTCCTTTGGAACTATAGACGCGGGCTGCATACGCTGTCAACAGTTGCTGGCGGCGGACCCTTAGTGGGGGTACCCCGGCCTCCGCTAGAAGACTGGCCACAGGGCTGGTTCGGAAGGCTCCCGTCGCAATTCGAACCCCACAGTGGTGAATAGGGTCCAATAGGCGCAACGCTGAAGGTGCTGCAGAGCCATAAGCGAGGCACCCATAATCTATACGCGATTGTACCAAGGCTGTATAGAGCCGCAGCAGGGTGGAGCGGTCAGCTCCCCATGCGGTATGGCCCAAACATCGAAGGGCGTTAAGATGTCGCCCGCACTCCCGTTTCAGTCGGGCATCAAAAATCAGGCCGAGGAATCGGTGGGTGTCCACAACAGGAAGCAGTTGGCCGTCAAGATAGAGTTCAGGGTGGGGGTGCACCGTCCGACGCCGACAAAAGTGCATTACACGTGTTTTGCCGGCGGAAAACTGGAAGCCATGATGCTGAGCCCACATGTGTGCCTGGCGGATGGCCGCCTGGAGTCGGCGTTCAGCAGCATTTGTTGTGGTGGAGCAGAAAGATATGCAAAAATCATCGGCGTACAGGGAAGGAGACACCGATGAACCCACAGCTGCAGCCAGGCCATTAATGTGAGACACTCAGCACAGACCCCTGTGGGACCCCATTTTCCTGGATATGGGGCGAACTATGGGCAACACCGACTCGGACCCGAAACGTGCGGAGTCGGAGGAAATTTGCAATGAAGATGGGAAGTGACCCC
Organism: Locusta migratoria; assembly: GCA_026315105.1. Classification (NCBI taxonomy): domain Eukaryota; kingdom Metazoa; phylum Arthropoda; class Insecta; order Orthoptera; family Acrididae; genus Locusta; species Locusta migratoria. The sequence goes on along the minus strand of CM048751.1, from coordinate 363,058,512 downwards.
CGAAGGCCCCACTCATGCAGCGTAGTGAGGATGTGACGCCGCCATGTAGTATCGTAGGCCTTCTGAAGGTCAAAGAAAACTGCAATGAGGTGCTGACGACGGGAAAAAGCTGTCCGAACCGCTGACTCCAAGCACACCAGATTATCCGTCATAGAACGACCCTGGCGGAATCCACCCTGCGATGGCGCCAGAAGGCCCCGTGACTCGAGCACCCAAGTCAAGCGACGTGCGACCATACGTTCGAGCAACTTGCAGAGAATGTTGGTCAGGCAGATGGGACGATAACTGTCAACCTCCAGTGGGTCCCTGCCAGGCTTCAGCACCGGTATGACGACGGCTTCCCGCCACTGGGACGGAAACTCGCCACCACCCCAAATGCGGTTGAATATCTTGAGGACATGGCGCTGAGAATCCCGCGAGAGGTGTTTCAGCATCTGTGCGTGGACACGGTCGGGACCGGGAGCCGTATCTGGGCAATTGGCCAAGGCACTAAGCAGCTCACTTTCGGTAAATGGGGCGTTGTAGGACTCCCGACGGCGCGTCGCAAAGGAGAGGCGCTGTCGCTCCACACGCTCCATGCGGGAGCGAAATGCTTCACTGTAGTTAGCAGATGCAGAGCACCTAGCGAAGTGATCAGCAAGATGTTCAGCGATCACAGTCGGGTCTGTACACATAGCCCCATTGATAGAAAGCCCAGGGACGCTAACAGGAGGCTGGTGGCCATAGAGGCGCCTGATCTTAGTCCACACCTGAGATGGAGAGACACGAGAACCTAAGGTTGAGACATACCTCTCCCAACATTCTTGTTTGGCTCGTTTGATGAGTTGCCGAGCCTTGGCACGAAGTCGCTTGAAAGCGATGAGGTCGGCCACTGATGGGTGCCGTTTGTGACGCTGAAGAGCTCACCTACGTTCTCTGATTGCGGCAGCGATTTCCGGCGACCACCAGGGCACGGACCTCTGCCGGGACGAACCAGAAGAAGACGGGATTGCAGACTGAGCTGCAGAGACAATGACGTCTGTTAAATTATCGACCACCACATCAATGTTAGTGTCCGGCAAATATCGAACAGTGGCAGCAGTTGTAAATGCATCCCAGTCAGCTTTGTTAAGAGCCCAACGGGGCAAACGGCTAGGGCAATGACGCTGGGGCAGTGACAAAAAAATCGGAAAGTGGTCACTGCCACACAAGTCGTCATGCACTCTCCAATGAAGAGGTGGTACGAGGCCAGGGGTGCAAATAGAGAGGTCGATGGCCGAGTAGGTGCCGTGTGCCACACTGAAATGCGTGGGAGCACCTGTATTTAAAATACAAAGATCGAGCTGGGAGACAAGATTTTCAACCTCCCTACCTCGGCCAGTAGTCATGTCGCCACCCCACAAAGGGTTATGGGCGTTGAAATCGCCCATGATGAGGAAGGGTGGGGGGAGCTGAGCAATCAGTGCAGCTAACACGTGGCAGGGGACTGCACCATCAGGTGGAAGATAAACACTGCAGACGGTTATAGCTAGTGGTGTCCTGATCCGAACAGCCACTGCCTCCAAAGGTGTTTGAAGGGGCACAGCTTCACTGTAGGCAGAGTTGATGACATGAATGGAGACGCCACCAGATGCTCTGTCATATACAAGACGATTCGTGTAAAACCCACGATAGCCACGAAGGGCTGGGGTTCGCGTTGCCGGAAGCCAGGTTTCCTGGAGGGCAACGCACAGTACATGAGAAGAGCTTAAAAGTTGTTTCAGCTCTGCTAGGTGGGAAAAATAACCGCCGCAATTCCACTGGAGGAAAGTGCTGCCTAAGGACTGGGGAGGCATGAAAGTGATTAAGAGACGCGGTGCGCCTCGGTGTCACTTGCCGCCACCCGCTGAGGGTCTGTGGTGTCCATATCGATTGCGTCTAGGGTGTCTGTAAGAGCGAGGTCCTCTTTAGACGCAAGGATTTCGACCTCATTGTCTGAGTCAGAACTGGTAGTGGACGGCATCGAGGAAGCCGCCTTTGCCACCAGCTCTTTCTCCTGAGGGACATCCTTTTTTCTCGCCTGCTCCCGCTTGGGTTTGGGCTTCGGTGCTCGAGCGGGCTTCCCAGAAGTGGCGTCGGATGTCGATGCAGATGGGGAGGCCCAGCTACCAGCGGGTACCTGGACTTTGAGCCACTGGCTGACGTTTGGCTGCGACGAAACTGGCGTTTCGGAGACCTCAAGAGACCCTTTCCGTGCAGCTATAGGTCGACTGACATCCAGGGTGTCAGACACAGTGGGAACTGCAGGAGGTGGTGGAAGGGGCTCATCAGGCCCTTTCCCTGAAGGAAGAGCCGGAGAAGGAAGACATTTCTCCGGCAGAGGGACGGGGTTCAAAGACCCCGTTGAAGGGGGAGGCAAAAGCCTCGCACAAGAAGGTGCTCCCCCTGGCGTCTGGGGAGCGGAGATTAACTGATGGCCCAAAGGGCCCACAGAAGGTGTGATAGGGGGTCGGGAAACCGCCCTCGATGGAGGTGATGACACTGTGGCAGCAGCATATGTAGTCATCATGGATACCGGGTGGAGTTTCTCATACTTGCGGCGGGCCTCAGAGTAACTTACGCGATCGAGGGTCTTATATTCAATGATCTTGCGCTCCCTTTGGAAAGCGGGACAGTCCGGTGAGCAAGGCGAGTGATGGCCGCTGCAGTTGACACAAGAAGGTGGTGGGGTACAAGGTGCATCGGGGTGTACAGGACGGCCACAGTCACGACAAATAGGGGCTGCGTCACAACGGGAAGACATGTGTCCAAACCGCCAGCACTTGAAACAGCGCATGGGTGGAGGGATGTACGGTCGGACATCACATCTGTATACCATCACCTTGACCTTCTCGGGCAAGGTATCGCCGTCGAAGGCCAAGATGAAGGCCCCGGTTGCCACCCTATTGTCTTTTGAACCCCGAAAGACACGGCGGACAAAATGGACACCGCGTCGTTGCAGGTTTTCGCGCAACTCCTCATCCGACTGCAGCAAGAGGTCACGGTGAAAAATGACTCCCTGCACCAGATTCAAGGTCTTATGTGCCGTTACAGACACTGGCACGTCGCCAAGCGTAGTGCACGTGAGCAAAGCACGAGACTGTGCAGGGGACTCTGCCTGTATAAGAATAGACCCGTCTCGCATCTTGGAAATTCCCGCAACCTCACCGAACTTGTCCTCTATATGTTCAACAAAGAACATGGGCTTGGTTGCCTGGAAGGATCCCCCATCTGTCCTAGTACATACCAGAAATTTTGGGACATACGACTCATTATGTCGATCCCCACGTTCCTGCCAAGAAGAAGTCAGGGAAGGAAACGATGAGGGATCATAAGTAACTGCATTGAACTTTCCTCGCTTAGAGACACCTGTCTGACCAGGATTTTGGTGGCTGGATTTGTTTCGCTTCATCGCGAATCATCCGCCCCGATGCCACCCACTCCGAACAGGGGCTCTCCTCATGGGCGCCACCCAGCCACAGCAACGTCACCTGGCAGGATGACCGTTGCCGGGAGTCCTGATGCTCCATGGTGACAAGCATCTACTCCTAGGCCTGCATGAGGAGCTTACAGCTCTGGCATCGGTAGAGCGATCCCTGCGTTGTCAGGGGGCTACAGCCAAGAGGGTACATGACGACCCCACCACAACGGACTGGCTACCGTGTTGGCTTTCTGGCACTATGTGAACCATCATAATCGAGAGTGCTGAGATATCGGTGCACAATGGACGCGACTTGCATGGAAAAGAGATGGCATCCCCGATGGCAGAATAGAAGCTGCAGTCGCAAGTCCATTCCATGATGGGTGCGTAGGATGGCATGGCACGAGAATTACATGTAGCACCACGTAAGGTGTCCTTACCCAAATGGTTCGCTCTTCTGAAAAAATTTTGAAAAATGGAGGGTCAAACCCAAATAGGGGACCTCAGACGGAAAGCTGAAAAGTATGAAGACTCCTTTTAGTCGCCTCTTACGACAGGCAGGAATACCGCGGGCCTATTCTTACCCCCGAACCCGCAGGGGGGCACCCTGAGGTATATAACGCTCCATTTAGCTAGTGGGAGCTCCTCAGTGCCCTTGCCCACTGCCCTGACACCGCCCCTGGGCCGGACAGACTGCACAATCAGATGTTAAAACATCTATCTGATGCTTTCAAGCGCCAAATTCTTGCAGTATTTAACCGCATCTGGAGCGACGGTATCTTCCCATCACAGTGGCATATAAGCACCATTGCACCAGTGCTCAAGCTGGGTAAAGACTCGCTAGATGTAGACAGTTGTAGGCCCATCAGTCTTACAAATGTTCTATGCAAACTGCTAGAATGCATGGTCAGCCGGCGGTTGTATTGGCCCCGTGCCAAGGGGGTTTTCGCAGGGGGCGTTCGACTTTGGACAACTTAGTCCACCTTGAGTCTGCCATCCGGACAGTGTTCTCTTGACGTCACCATCTGGTGGCCGTATTTTTTGACTTGTCGAAGGCATATGATACGACCTGGCGACACCACATTTTAACCACATTACATGGGTAGGGTCTCTGTGGCTCACTCCCTATTTTTATCCAAGACTTTGAAGCTGTCCGTACCTTTCATGTTCAAGTTGGTGTGTCCTCTAGCAGCCTGCATGTCCAGGAGAATGGGGTGCCTCAGGGCTCTGTTTAAAGCGTTCCGTTGTTTTTAGTGGCAATCAATGGCTTAGCGGCAGCAGTTGAGTCGTCAGTATGCCCTTCATTGTATGCTGATGACTTCTGCATCTATTTTAGCTCGTCTAGCATGTGTGTTGCAGAACGACAGCTGCAGGGAGCCATATGTAAGGCGCAGACATGGGCTCTCTCTCATGGATTCCAATTTTCTGCTGCCAAAATGTGTGTTTGCACTTCTGTCATTGACGGCCAGTCCACCCACATCCAGAGTTGTATCTCGATGGCCAACTACTCAATGTAGTTGCCACGCATCGATTTCTTGGAATGTTCTTCGATGACCGGCTCACATAGCAACCACATATTCCCCAGCTGAAACAGAAGTGCTGGCGGCACCTCAACGCCCTCCGGTGCCTTAGCAGTACTACTTGGGGTGCAGATTGTAGTACCCTGTTGCACTGCTATAAAGCCCTTATTCTGTCACGGTTGGACTACGGGAGCATAGTATATGATTCTGCATCGCCATCGGCGCTGCTGTTATTGAATCCTATCCACTGCGACAGGGGCCTTCCGAACCAGCCCTGTGGACAGTCTCCTTGTGGAAGCTGGGGTGCCTCCATTGCGAATCAGGTGGCAGCACCTGCTGGCGAATTATGCAGCCCATGTGTTTGGTATCCCCAGTAATCCCAACTACAGCCTACTTTTTCCGAACGCCATGCTCCATATCCCACAACGGCGGCCGAGGTCGGGTTTAACAGTTAGTGCCCGTGTCCAGTCTCTCCTGAGTGACCTGGGGTCTCTTCCTCTGCCATCTCTGTTCAAATTCCAGTCGCGTACGCCACCATGGTGTGTTCCTCAACATGTTATTCGACTGGATTTGTCGCAGAGCTCCAAACACTCTATCCACCCTGAGATGCTTCACCGCCGATTCCTGTCGATTCTTGACGGGTACCGGGGCTCCACGGTCATCTACATGGGCGGTTCGATGGCAGAAGGTCTTGTTGGCTTCGCCTATGTACATGCCGGATATAATGAACAGCACTCCTTACTGAAGGTCTGCAGTGTGTTCACAGCAGAGCGGAGGTAATGAACCGTGCACTTGAGCATATTTCTACCTGCCCTGGGGAGTCGTTCCTCATTTGCAGTGACTCCCTGAGCGGCCTACAGGCACTCGATCAGTGCTTCCCTCACCATAGTTTGCTTCAGGCCATCCAAGAGTCCCTGCATGCCATCGACCGATGTGGGCAGTGGTCTTTTTCTTGACTCCAGGACATGTTGGGATTGACGGGAACGAGCTAGCTGACAGGTTAGCCAAGGAGGGTCTCCATAAACCTACCTTGGCTATAGGTATCACGGTTCATGACCTCCGTTCGCAGTTGCACAACCGAGTTCTTGTTCTATGGAACGCAGAATGGCGCTCCCTCCAAACACCCAACAAGTTGCGGGCGATTAAGGAGAACACACACGTGTGGAGATCCTCTATACAGACCCACCGCAGGGACTCAGTTGTTCTCTGCCGGCTGCGTATCGGCCATACGTTGCTTATGCACGGCCACCATCTCAGTCGCAAGGATCCTCCCGAGTGTCAATGTCATGCGCATCTGACAGTCGCCCACATCGTCTTGAAATGTCCGGACTTAGCAGTGCAGAGAAGAAATTTTAATCTCCCTCACGATTTGACTCTTGTTTTAGCTGACAATGCCTCTATGGCTGACGCAGTTTTAAATTTTATTCGTGTGAGTGGGTTGTACCGATCCATTTGATTTTTAGTACTCTCTTCATTAAATATTTGTTCTCCTCTCGCCTACCGTTTTAGGAAGGTGGTTTTAATGTGCAAAAGCGGCCAGATGCCCTACTGCCTTGTCTGTGGTCACCTGGCCAGGACGTTCTGGTATCATCTTTCCACCTTTCTCTTCTTTTATCCGTTTTTACTTTTGTTCTTTTACTTCTAGACGTATTACTCCCTTTGTTTGGTGAGTTTTAACACATCGTTCTCTACTACATCGTAGTGTTTTTTATTCTCCTCTCTACGGCTGGAACAAGGGACTGATAACCGTAGCCATTTAGTCCCTTTAAAAACAAACCAACCAACCAACCAAGTTTGGCGAGGTAGACGGAATATCTAAGATGAGATCCGGGTCGATTCTGATAACAACGTCGTCCCCAGCCCAGTCACGGGCACTGCTTGCCTGTGACAAGATGGGTGACGTTCCTGTTACCATCACACCGCATAAAAGTTTGAATATGGTCCAGGGTATTATCTTTCATTGTGATCTCTTACTTCAGTCCGATGATGAACTCCGGAAGAACGTGGAGAGGCGAGGAGTGCAGTTTATTCGGCGCATATACAGGGGTCCGAAGGACAACAGGGTCGCCACTGGTGCTTTCATCTTGGCTTTTCTACATCTACATCTACATCTACATACATACTCCGCAATTCACCGTAAGGTGCGTGGCGGAGGGTACACCATACCACTACTAGGCATTTCCTTTCCTATTCCACTCCCAAATTGAACGAGGAAAAAAAGAATGCCTATATGCCTCCGTACGAGCCCTAATTTCTCTTATCTTGTCTTTGTGATCTTTACGCGAAATGTAAGTGAAATGTAAATGAGGGTGATACATTGCCTGAAAAAGTCAAGGTGATGGTTTACCAGTGTGATTTCCAACCCTACGCTCCTCCCCCTATGCGCTGCTTTAAGTGCTGGAGGTTTGGCCATATGTCATCTCGCTGCGATGCCAACCCCACCTGTCGGGAGTGCGGACGTGCATCACATCCAGACGTCCCATGTACCCCGCCTCCAGTTTGTGTTAACTGTGGCCAGCACCACTCTCCCTGCTCGCCACACTGCACAGTTCTCCAAAAAGAGAGAAAGATAATGGAGTACAAGACCCTGGACAGGCTCTCATATTCTGAGGCCAAGCGCAAATATGAAAAGATTCACCCTGTCAACATGAAGTCTACCTATGATACAGCAACATCTATGGTAAAGTCACATCAGTTTTCATCTACCATCCTGGGCCCTCCGGCCCAACAGTTACCAGTTGCCCTTCAATGTCAGGGTGCGCCTCCTCTTCTCTTGCCCCCAAGGTCCCTACTTTGGGAGCAACGAGTACAAAACCATTGGGGACAACGATCCCCATCCCTGAGCCAGAGAACCAACAACCATCTCTGGCTCCTCCTGCAAGGAAGGGCTCCCTCGATGCCCTTCCTCCTAAGGTCTCTGACGCTGGTGTGGCAGATACCAGTGAGTGGCTGAAAAAGCCACTACCTGCTGGTCACAGGGCCTCGAGGGCATCCTCCATCCCCAAGAATGTGGCAGAAAAGTCCTCCCAGCAGGAGAGACCAAATGACAGGTGGAAGGAAGAAAAAGAGGTCCAAAAAGACAGAAGACCAGGTGGCTACTGAGCCACCACAACAAACGTCAGCCTCAGAGGACGAAATAGAAATTCTCACGTCCCCTGAGAACTTGGCTTTTGCTGAGTCCCCAGACGCGATGGATGTTGAGGCTCTGCCTCCGCCATCAGCGATGGCAAACACCCTTGCAGACTCCAATGCACCATCCCAATCTGCATGTCCCAGCGACCAGGAGCCTCTATGATCATGCAGTGGAACTGTGGCGGTTTTTTGCACCATTTGTCCGAATTGCAGCAATTGTTGTTGTGATTTCCAGCATTCTGTATAGCCCTGCAGGAAACTTGGTTCCCTGCACAGAGGACCCCAGCCCTTCGTGGCTATCGGGGCTATTACAACAATCATTCCATCTATAACAGGGTATCTGGCGCAGTTTGTGTCTATGTTCTTGCAACCGTCCCCAGTGCTGCTGTGCCTCTCACCACGACCCTGGAGGCTGTGCCTGTTCGACTCCGGGCAATAGAGGAATTTACCATCTGTTCCCTATACCTTCCCCCGGATGTTGTTGTCTCTCCTGCTGACCTCACTGCATTGGTTGCCCAATTACCACAACCATTCCTCCTCTTGGGTGATTTCAATGTCCACCACCCTCTATTGGGTGTAACTGAGAGCACGGGCCATGGTAGAAACCTTGAGAACCTTCTCACACAGCTTGACGTTTGCATCTTGAACAGTGGGGCACCAACACACTTCAGTGTGGCACATGGCTCTTTCTCTGCCATCGACCTATCCATTTGTAGCCCGAGTCTCCTTCCGCATTTATCTTGGAAGGTCCATGATGACCTTTGTGGGAGCCCCCTCCGGGGCTCAGCATTAATTTGCTGAGTACGGGCTTGGCGAACCCAGGGTCCTGAGCCATGGGCTGTGTCGCGCCAGCAGTCCGCTACACCATAAGCTCTGTGCGTGCTTCAATGAGCATCGTTCAGCACCACGATGGAACGTTGTACGTTTCAGAGCCCAGGGATCTTGGCTTAATCACCTGCGTCACGAAGACGGTACAAACCTGTATAAAAAAAACCTCAATCTCAAGGTGTGCTATGTGCCGAGGAGATGCATAGCTGTTGAGGTTGAACAGTCACACCTCAGTTGTATAAGGCTTACCCAGGCAAGTGGGGCTCTGCCTGGGTGGACCTTATTTCCCTAGCTGCTCGTGGGACGGAAATGAAACGATCCATAAATAGCGTGGGCGGTCGCAAAAATGCCGTCTCTAAGAGAGGAAGAAACGAATTCAATGGTGCACAGCATAAGCCCCGATCGTTCCCTTCCCTGGCCACACCTTGGAAAGAACGTCGGGCCCGTAACCAATCTGAGCCTTACTCCCCCAGTACTTAGTCTGTACTCGGGCTGATGGGGAATCCTTTACAAATACTAAGCCACAATTTTTTGTTGACACTATTGAAAATCGATTTGGTGAAGTGGTATCATTTTCAAAAATGAGAAGCGGGTCTGTCTTAATACAAGCGGCATCTCCTGCACAGTCAAAGGCTTTACTTGCCTGCAACAAGCTGGGAGACGCCGCCGTAAGTTTCACGCCACATAAGACGCTCAACATGATCCAGGGCTTAATATTCCACCGTGATCTCCTGTCACAGACTAACTACGAATTGCGCGCCGACTTAGAGCGGCGAGGAGTTCACTTCATCCAGCGCATCTACAGGGGACCGAAAGATCACAGGGTTGCCACCGGTGCATTCATCTTGGCCTTCGAAGGCGATGTACTGCCTGAAAAGGTCAAGATAATGATATACCGGTGCGAAGTAAAACCGTACATCCCTCCCCCTATGCGATGCTTTTGGTGCTGGAAGCTCGGGCATATGTCCTCCCGATGCACTTCCAGCCCTACATGTAGAGACTGTGGGTGTCCATCACACCCGGACGCGCCATGTACACCTCCTCCTTTGTGTGTAAATTGTGGGCTGCAACATCCACCTTGCTCACTGACCTGTAGTGTGCTACATAAAGAACGAAAAATCATGGAATTCAATACCCTGGATAGATTAACATCCTCAGAGGCCAGACGAAAGTATGAGCATCTTCATCCCGTTCAGATGTTGTCGTCCTTTGCTGCCATTGCGTCGTCACCGATCGCTACGGGGACATCAGTCTCCCATGTAACGCCACCTTCTGTGGCCCCTGTGGGCCGAAAACTGCCCCCTTGATGGTTGGGGGCCCTTCTTCTGTTGCCCCCCCCACCACCTCCTGCGGGGGCAACTGCCCCCACAACCGTTGGGGACTCCGGTCCATAACACCCAGCCGGAGAAGCAGCAGCCTTCTCCGGCACCTCTTGCCAGGAAGGTGTCCCTGGGCTCCCTTCCTCCTATGGTTTCTCGCACTGATAATCTGGGTACCAGTGAGTGGCTGACACAGCCACTTACTTTGAGTCATGGTTGTAGGGCTTCAAGGTCCTCCTCAGTCTCTGAGGCTGAGGTTGAGGCACCAAAGCCCTCCCAGCAAGTGACAACTAAAAAGGAGCGAGAGAAGAAAAAGTCGAAGGCTGCTAAGCAAATGTCTTCCACGGTGGAAACTGTACCACCACCACCGCCGCCACTATCACCACCACTACCTCCTCACACATCTGAGGACGTGGTGGAACTCCTCGCCTCACCAGAGGACTTGGCTATCACCAAGACTTTGGAGGCGATGGATGTAGAGGCCCTGCCTCCACCAACGGCGACGACCGGTGATTCTGTGGAACCAACAGCACCCTCGATACTGCCATGCCTCAGCGACCAAGAAGTAGCATGATCTTGCAGTGGAACTGTGTAGGCGTTTTCCGCCACTTACCCGAGCTGCAGCAATTACTGTGCCGCTATCCTGCTTTCTGTGTAGCCCTACAGGAAACATGGTTTCCTGTCCAGCGGACCCCAGCCCTCCGTGGCTACTATCACAACCGCGCTGACTACAACAGGGTATCTGGAGGTGTTTGCATTTATGTCCTCGCCACTGTTCCTAGTGCTGCCGTGCCTCTTAACATGGCTCCCGAAGCAGTGGCTGTAAGAATCAGGACAATGCAGGACATAATTGTCTGCTCTCTGTACCTCCCACCTGATGAGGTCGTGTTCCTTGCTGACCTCACTGCCTTGGTCGCGCAACTACCCCACCATTTATCCTTCAACGCCCACCACCCTCTCTGGGGTGGTATACAGTCCTCGGGACGTGGTAGAGATGTTGAAATGTTACTGACACAGCAGGACATATGCCTCTTAAACACCGGTGCACCCACACATTTTAGTATAGCACATGGCACATATTCCACTATTGACCTATCTGTATGTAGCCCAGGCCTGCTCCCACATTTCAGTTGGAAGGTCCACAACGACCTTTGCGGGAGTGACCATTTTCCCATACTTCTGTCACTCCAGCACTTTGAACCTGCAGGCTACTCATCCAGATGATGTCTACATCGAGCAGACTGGCGGTGTTACACCTCGGCTGCTGTAGCTTCTGTTCCATTACCACATGATATTGATACGGCAGTCCAACACTTCACAGCTGTTATAGTCTCAGCTGCAGAGGAGACCATTCCGAACACCACTGGCTCCCCTCGGCAAAAGGTCGTGCCCTGGTGGACGCCCCAAGATTGCTGAGGCCATCCGGGACTGTCGGCGAGTATTACAACGCCACCGGCGCCGCCCTACACTTGAAAATCTGATAGCCTTTAAAAGGCTCAGGGCCCGAGCCCGACGACTTATCCGGCAAAGTAAACATGACTGTTGGGAGCGGTACGTTGCATCTATAGGCTCTCGTGCCTCCTCTTCTCACGTCTGGTCTCAGGTACGGCGCCTCTTTGGATACCGCCCACCAGCGAGAATCCCATCTCTGACCGTCAATGAAACTCTCTGTACCGACCCGACCGTTATTGCTGAGTGCATGGCAGAGCATTATGTGAGCTGCTCCGCAACAGCAAATTATAGTGCCACCTTCCGCTCCCTTAAATAACGGGTGGAGCGAAATCCTCTATCTTTCCACACTCGCCACCGGGAACTGTACAATGCTCCATTTACGGAATGGGAGTTTACCACTGCTCTTGCTGCATGCCCCGATACCTCTCCGGGACCAGACCGCATACATGGCCAGTTCGTCAGCCACCTGTCAGTGGACTTTCATCAGAAATTGCTCGCCTTATTTAATAGGATCTGGACAGGGGGTGTTTTCCCATCCCAGTGGAGGGATAGTATTATTATCCCTGTTATGAAACTGGGAGCAGATCCGCTGACAGTTGACAGTTACTGCCCCATCAGCTTAACAAATGTCCTTTGTAAGTTGCTTGAGCGTATGGTGAGTCACCGTCTTATGTGGGTCCTTGAAGATTGGAGTCTGCTGGCCCCACAACAGGGGGGTTTCCACCAGGGTCGCTCCACTATTGACAATTTAGTGTCATTGGAGTCGGCCATCCGTACAGCCTTCTCTAGGCGTGAGCACTTAGTTGCGGTCTTTTTTGACCTCCGGCGGGCGTATGACACAACATGGCGCCACCATATTCTTGCTACACTGTATGACTGGGGCTTACGGGGTCCACTCCCTATTTTTATCAAGAATTTCCTCTCGCTACGCACTTTTAGGGTTAGAGTTGGTATCTTCTTCAGCTCACGCCGTGTGCTGGAGACCGGCGTCCCACAGGGCTCCGTTCTCAGCGTACCGCTCTTTTTAATTGCAATAAACGGTCTTCCTGCAGCAGTGGGGTCATCGGTTTGTTGTTCCTTATTCGCCAATGACTTTTGCTTATTCTACAACCATTCTACATAGTGGTGTCCGTTTAGCAACAGGGGCATTCCGCACCAGCCCTGTGCCTAGCCTCCTTCCCGAAGCTTGCATCCCTCCCTTGAGGTACCGCAGTTGCTGACCTTCTACATTGTCCATGTCCACGCTATGCCTCACCATCCAAATCGCAGGTTATTGTTTGCAAATACCGACCTTCCCTCTCCACAACGTCAACCCAGATCGGGTCTTCCAGTTGCGGTCCGGGTACATTCTCTTCTTTTTTTCACTCGAGTCTTTTCCTCTCCGTCCTGCATTCTCTTGCCTATCTAATATCCCTCCTTGGACCATCCCTCGCCTCCAGCTTCACCTGCAACTGTCCTGCGATCCCAAGGCGTCGATTTCACCACAATTACTTAGACTCCAGTTTCTGGACATACTTGGCACATTCCGTGATGCAGATGTCATATACACTGATGGCTCCCAGGTAGATGGCAGAGTGGGTTACGCCTATGTTCATGGCGACCGCACTGAAAGCGCTCCCTGCCCTCTGACTATACTGTCTTTACAGCAGAGCTGATCGCAATAACCCATGCACTCGACCATCTCAGAGCATGCCCCGGGAAGTCATATCTTATCTGTAGTGACTCCCTGAGTGCCTTGCACGCTTTCGACCTTGCTTCCCCAAAGACCACTTGGTGCGATCCATACAAGTCACGGTGTTTAGTTTTGGCAAGTCAGGCCATTCTGTGGCTTTCAACTGGACCATCACATGCCAGCGCCTGGATATCGGTACCCCAGTTGGCGATATCCGCTTGGGTCTCCACCGAAAGATCTTAGAGGCCTGGAATTCGGAATGGGCAACAATGAGTGTGCCCAATAAGCTCCATGAAATCAAACCCACGACAGCAGCTTGGAAGACTTCCCTAAGGCCTTCTCGAAGAGACTCAGTCATTCTCTGTCGCCTGTGTATAGGCCATACGTGGCTAATGCACAGCCACCTCTTATGCCGAGAGGTACCGCTAGAATGCCATTGTGGAGCTGTGTTGACTGTAGTTCACGTCTTGTTGGACTGTCCACTTTTAGCTGCATTGCGGCAGTCTTTTAAGCTGCCTACTGCACTCCCTTCGATTTTAGCTGACGACGCCTCTATGGCTGACTGTGTTTTAGGTTTTATTCGCGCAGCGGGCTTTTACCACAAGCTTTAACGGTGGGTTCATATGCCTGATCTTCAGGCATACACCGCCTCTAGTATTAATCTGTTGTCACTTTTGTCTCGTCAGTCCTTTTTCCGACTGGCAGTTATATAGTATGTGCAGAATGGCTGGCTCATCCATTATTATCCTAGTGATCAGCCAGCCAACAACGTCTGCTGTGATTTTTAGTTGATTATTAGTTCCACCTCTACTGTGGTTCCTCTGTCCTTTTTTATGTTGTAATTATGACCAACACTGTCCTCCTGTATGTCTTCTGTACTGGTTGCAAGGTGCTTATTTTAATCGTACATGAAATCCTGTGATCTCTTAGCTGGGAACAGGGGACTGATGACCCAGAAGTTTAGACCCCTTTAAACACCCAACACCAACCAACCTTTGTGGGAGCGACCATGTTCCTCTCCTTTTGTCACTCTCACAATTTCACCCTGCAGGACGCCGGCCCCAGTGGTCCCTCCATAGGGCTGACTGGCATGGCTATACCTCGACAGCTGTGGCTACTACTCCATTGCCAAATAACATTGATTAGGCGGTACAACAACTAACTGAGGACAATATCTCCGCTGCTGAAGCGAATGTCCCAACTACAACAGGTTCACTTAGGCGCAAGTTGGTGCCTTGGTGGATGCGGGAGATAGCTGACGCTATCCGGGAGCGACGACGGGCGCTTCAACGCAACCGGCGCCACCCCAGTATTGAACATCTAATCGCTTTTAAGAGTCTCCGGGCCCGAGCCCGGAGACTGATCCAACAGAGTAAGCAGGACTGTTGGGAGCGATATGTACCCATCATAGGCTCCTGCGCCTCCACTTCTCAAGTGTGGTCACAGGTATGGCGCCTCTTCGGGTATCACCCACCAAGCGAAATCCCATCACTCCGAATCGACGGTAGTCTTTGTACTGACCCGACAGTAATTGCGGAGCTCACGGCAGGGCACTTTGCACGTTGCTCTGCGACCGCAGCCTACAATGCACAATTTCGGGCCCTCAAAGAGCGGGTTGAGCGGAGGCAATTGTCCTTCTGCACACGTCGACAGGAAGCGTACAATGCCCCATTTAGTGAGTGGGAGTTCCAGACTGCTCTTGCTACATCCCCCAATACGTCTCCTGGTCCGGACCGTATTCACAGCCAGTTCATCCGTCACCATTCAGCGGACTTTAAACGGCAGCTACTCGCCCTTTATAATCGTCTCTGGACAGAAGGCCTTTTCCCATCACAATGGCAGAGAAGTACTATTGTCCCAGTGATGAAACCAGCCGCAGATCCGTCTGATGCTGGGAGCTACTGCCCCATCAGTCTCACCAACGTTCTGTGTAAGATCCTCGAACGTATGGTGAGTCCACGGCTTATGTGGCTACTGGAGGATCAAGGTCTTCTTGCTCCACAACAGGGAGGCTTCCATCAGGGCCGTTCCACTCTAGACAATCTCATGTCCCTGGAATCAGCCATACGTACCTCTTTTACTCACCAAGAACACCTTGTCACAGTGTTTTTTGACCTCTGCAAGGCTTGTGATACAACCTGGCGTCATCACATTCTCTCTACACTTTATGAATGGGGCTTACGTGGCACCCTACCAACGTTCATACAGAACTTCCTGTCACTACGCTCTTTTCAGCCCCTCAGGGGATCAGCATTAATTTCCTAGGTACCGTCTTGGCGAACCCGGGGTCCTGAGCTGTGGGCTGTGTCGCGCCAACAGTCCGCTACACCGTATGCTCTGTGCATGCTTCAACAACCAACGTTCGACGTGACGGTGGAACGTTGTACATTTCACAGCCCGGGGATCTTGGCTTAATCGTCCGGGTCGCGAGGACGGTACAACCTCTATAAAAAAACCTCAATCTCAAGGTGTGCTACATGCCAAGGAGATGCATGGCTGTTCATTTTGAACAGCCGCTAGCGAGCAACCTCTGAGGAACCTGCTGCACCTCAGTTGTATAAGGCTTACCCAGGTAAGCGGGGTTCTGTCTGGGTGGACCTCTTTTCCCTGGCTGCTCGTGGGACGGAAATGAAACGAGCAATAAATAGCGTGGGCGGTCGCAAAAACGCCGTTTCTAAGCGAGGAAAGTCCGATTTTGATGCAACGGTATATGACCCTAAGACATTCCCTTCTCTGGTTATGCCATGCGAAGAGTGCAAAGCTTTACACAGTTCTGATCCATATTCGCCGCGATACCTTGTTTTTTCCTGGACTGATGGAGACTCTTTCTTGTCCACCAAACCGCAATTCTTCATTGACCATCTCGAGGACAAGTATGGTGAGGTGGAGTCTTTCTCGAAAATGAGAAGTGGGGCTGTTCTGATACAGACGGCATCCCCAGCCCAGTCCAGGGCATTATTGGCCTGTGACAAGCTGGGTGATATTCTTGTCAGTCTCACGCCCCACAAGACCCTCAATATGGTCCAAGGCCATATCTGCCATCGAGATTTGCTGTCACAGTCCGATGAAGAGCGCAGATGTGTTCACTTTGTCAGATGTGTCTATAGGGGACCAAGAGATAACAAGGTTGCCACCAGTGCATTCATCCTGGCCTTCGAAGGCGATACACTGCCTGAGAAGGTCAAGGTAATGATCTACTGGTGCGACGTTACACCATACGTCCCGCCCGCTATGAGGTGCTTCAGGTGCTGGAAGTTCAGGCATATGTCCTCCCAGTGCACTTCTAGCCCTGTGTGCTGGGAATGTGGACGTCCATCTCATCCGGATGCTCCCTGCACCCCACCTCCTGTCTGTGTGAACTGCAACCAGCTGCATCCACCTTGCTCTCCAGACTGTAAAGTTCTCCACAGAGAATGAAGAATAATTGAAATTAAGACCTTGGACTGACTATCGTACAATGAGGTGAGAAAGAAATATGAGCAGCTCCATCCGGTAAACATGACCACCTCTAATGCTGTAGTAACGTCGTCCCCGCGCACTACGGGTACGACACCTACCAAGGTATCGCTTCCTCCTATGGGCCCTAGAGGCCACAAAACTACCACTGCCTCCTCGTTAGGTGGGGGCGATGCTCCATCTGTTGTTGCAGCACCTGTTGTGGGGGCAATTACCCCACAACCATCGGGGACACCAGTCCCCAACCCCCAGCTAGAGAAGCAACAGCTTTCTCCGGCACCTCTCCCTCGGAAGGGGTCGTTCGGGACGCTCCCTTCTGGGGAGTCCCAGGGTGCGCCAGGGGATCCCAGCCTTTGGCTGAAGGATCCCAAACCTGCTGGTCAGAGGGCCCTGTTGCCACTTCTTCCAGAAGTCCCAGCCCCTGACACCAAAGGGCAAGCGAGAGGGCAAAAAGAAGACAAAGAAGAAGAAGGATGCGAAGGAGGCATCATCAGTGCCTCAGAAGGAACGCTCCGTCACCTCTTCAGCCTCTGAAGACGAGGTGGAGATCCTCGCGTCACCTGAGGATCTCGCCATACTTGGGTCGCCTGAACCAATGGTTCTGGATCCTGCAGAGTCTGCAGAGTCGGCAGCAGGTGCCGCTGCTGAATAACCATTTAACTACTTCAATTATGGATATTCAGCACGCTGCAAAGAGATCTTGCAGTGGAATTGCGGTGGTTTTTTCCGCCATCTAGCTGAGCTGCAGCAATTACTCTGCCACTTCCCTGCCATCTGTCTTGCCTTGCAGGAAACGTGGTTTCAGGTTGAGAGGACCCCAGCCCTCCAAGGCTATCGAGGCTACTTTAAGAACCGAAACGCCAACAACAGAGTTTCTGGTGGCGTATGTGTTTATGTTCACACTTCTGTCCCCAGTGCTGCTGTGGCTCTGCAAACACCTATAGAGGCAGTAGCTGTACGGCTGCGGTTATTACGAGATTTTACCATCTGCTCTGTCTACCTTCCACCAGATGATGCCGTCTATCCTGTCGACCTCACTGCCTTGGTCGCCCAACTTCCCCACCCTTTCTTCTTTTGGGGGATTTCAACGCCCACCACAATCTGTGGGGTGGCACACAGACCTCGACCCGAGGGAGGGATGTTGGGTCTCTCCTATCAGAGCAGAATCTTTGCCTTCTAAACACCGGTGCTCCTACCCACTTTAGTGCAGTGCATGGTACTTATTCGTCAATGGACTTGTCTGTCTGCAGCCTTGGCCTTCTTCCACATCTCACCTGGAGGGTCCACGACAACCTGTGTGGTAGCGACCATTTTCCTATGTTCCTGTCGCTCCCACAGTGTTTGCCTGCCAACCGCCTGCCTCGCTGGTCCCTCCGTAGGGCTGACTGGCCAGCTTATTCCTTAGCTGCTGTGCTATCCTCTCACTTTCCAGCTGATGTTAATGCCGCTGTTCAGCAGTTCACAGCGGCAGTCGTTACTGCAGCCGAACACTCTGTCCCCACCACGTCCGGTTCACTCCTTCATACATCGGTGCCTTGGTGGACACCGGAGATTGCTGAGGCCATCTGGGAATGTCGGCGAGCACTACAGCGCCACAGATGCCACCCTTGTGTCGAACATCTCGTAGCCTTCAAGCATCTCCGGGCATGGGCCCGGCGACTGATACAAGTAAGTAAGAGGGCTTCCTGGGAGAAGTACGTCGCCTCTATTGGTTCCCGCGCTTCTCCTTCCAAGGTGTGGTCGCAGGTTCGACGCCTCTTTGGGCACCGCCCAAAGGCGGAAATTCCATAGCTCAGCGTTCAGGGTACACTCTGTACAGACCCTGTCGCCGCCACTGAGCACCTGGCAGATCATTTTTCATGCATCTCAGAAACTGCTGCTTATGGTGCAGACTTTCGCACCCTTAAAGGGCGAGCAGAGAGACATCTGCTTCATTTTGAACTTCGAACGCGACGTCAGGAACCATACAACGTCCCATTCACTAAGTGGGAGTTTGAAGGTGCCCTTACTGCATGCCCCGATACCTCCCCTAAACCCGATCACATTCACAGTCAGTTCCTCTGAAACCTATCAGCGGATGCCAAGAGCCAACTTCTCGCCCTGCTTAATCGGATATGGCTGGAGGGTGTTTTTCCGTCCTCGTGGTGGGAAAGCATTATCATTCCGGTGATTAAGCCTGGGGCAGATCCGCAGGTGGCAGATAGCTACTGCCTGATCAGCCTCACCAACGTTCCATGCAAGCTCCTTGAACAGTTGGTGAGTCCGAGGCTCATGTGGATCCTCGAGGACCGGAGACACAACAGGGTGGGTTCCGTCAAGGTCGCTCCGCTGTTGACAATCTTGTGTCACTGGAGTCAGACATCCGTACAGCATTTAGTCGCCGCGAACACCTGGTTGCCGTATTCTTTGACCTGCGGAAACCATACGACACTACCTGGCACTACCATTTCCTGTCTACACTGTACGACTGGGGTTTATGGGGTCCGCTTCCCATATTCATTCAGAATTTCCTGGCGTTTTGTTCTTTTAGAGTTCGTGTTGGTTCTTGTTTCAGCTCACCTCATTGTCAAGAGAACGGAGTCCCACAGGGTTCCGTTCTCAGTGTCCCTTTATTTTTAGTTGCTATCAACGGCCTTGCAGCGGCCGTGGGGTCATCGGTATCCAACTTCCTTGTATGCCGATGACTTCTGCATGTATTTTAGCTCCACCAGCATCAGTGTTGCTGAACATTGGTTGCAACTAGCCATTCGAAAGGCGCAGTCGTGGGCAAACGCTCACGGTTTTCAGTTCTCTGCGTCGAAGACCCGGGTAATGCATTTCTGTCGACGTCGGTCAGTACACCTGAACCCGAACTCTATTTAGCTGGAGACCTGCTACATGTCGTAGAAACACACACGTTTCTAGGCATGTTGTTCAACAACTGTCTCCCCTGGGTGCAACACCTTCGCCAGCTGAAACGAAAGTGTTGGCGACACCTCAACATCCTACGTTGTCTCAGCCTCACTGTTTGGGGAGCCTCATGCCCAACGCTCTTACAACTTTACAAGGCCCTCATTCAGTCGCGCCTAGACTATGGCTGCATAGTCTACGATTCGGCTGCGCCGTCAGCACTGCAGGCGTTGGACCCAATTTTACACAGTGGTGTCCGTTTGGCGACAGGGGCTTTTCGCACAAGCCCTGTGACAAGCCTCCTTGTCGAAGCTGGAGTCCTCCCGCTGCGGTTCCATAGGCAACACCTGTTAACTTCTTATGTTGCTCATGTTCAGGCCTTGCCCTTCCACCCGAACTGCCGGCTCCTATTTCCAGACGCTGCACTACCTATCCATCCACGACGGCCAAGGTCAGGATACCCAATCTTGGTCCATGTTTGTATCCTTCTTTCGTCTCTCACATCCTATCCACTACCTTCCACTTTCCACTATTCCTTTCACACCCCTCCTTGGTCCATTCCTCGTTTGCAGCTCCGTCTGGGCCTGTCCCATGAGTCAAAGGCCTTAGTTTCTCCCATACATCTCCGTCACCAGTTTCTGCAAGTGCTCGAGCTGTTCCGTGCCGCAGATGCCATTTACACAGATGGTTCCGTAGTAGATGGCCGTGCTGGGTATGCGTTTCTACATCACAACCACGTGGAACAGCATTCTCTGCCCTGGGAGAGTAGGATTTTCTCCACCGAGCTGGTCGCCATTCTCAGAGCTCTACAACATCTCAAAGCCTTCCCCAGGGGGTCATTCGTCATCTGTACTGACTCCCTGAGTGGCTTACAAGCGATCGACCAGTGTTTCTCTCGGCACCCAATAGTGCGGTCGAACTATGATACTGTTCACTCCCTATGACAATCAGGCCGTTCTGTGGTCTTTGTGTGGACCCCAGGCCATGTTGGCATACCAGGAAATGAACATGTTGATCGATTGGCCAAGTAGGCCACTATGGGACCACCACTCACTATTGGTGTCACGGAACAGGATGTTAAACTGGTGTTGCACCGGAAGGTGCGCGAGGCTTGGAGCACCGAGTAGGCTTCGGCGACTGCACCGAATAAGCTTCGGGCAGTGAAGCTCTCCACAGCTTTGAGGAAATCTTCACTGTGGCCAACCCACCGAGAGTCAGTTGTCCTCTGTCACCTCCAGATTGGACATACGTGGCTAACCCACGGGTATCTCCTTCAGCGTGAAGCTCCCCCCATGTGTCGATGTGGCACTGTGTTCACAGTGGCCCATCTTTTCATGGACTGTCCGCTTTTAGCCGACTTTTGGCAGTCTTTTAATATCCCAGACATGCTATCATTAGCTTTAGAGGACGATGCCTCTATGGCTAATGCAGTTTTAAGTTTTATCCGCTCTGCTGGTTTCTATGACTCTGTCTAATGGTGGGTGCTGTGGCCTGATATCTTAGGCCCCCACCAATCCAGATTTTTTACCTTTTCACACCCTTAGGGGTTCTTAGTGTATGCAGTATGGCTGGCTCATCCTATTTTTTCTTTGTGATCAGCCAGCCAAGGTAGTCTGCTATACAGTTTTATTCCTGACTTTCTTTTACCAATTCTGTGTGTCTGTCCCTTATGTGCGAGATCATTTTTCGAGCTTTGTTTAATTTTATTTTTTATTTATTTATTTATTTATTTTTTTTGTCGTTATTGACAGTGGACTCTGAGCTAGTAATAGGGGACTGATGACCTAGCTGTTTAGTCCCCTCAAAAACCAACAACAACAACAACAATCCATCACAGTGGCATCCGTTTAGCAACAGGGGCCTTCCGTACCATTCCCGTGGCAAGCCTTCTTTCTGAGGCTGGGGTTCCCCTCTCCCCCCCCCCCCCCCTGCGATTCAGAAGGCAACAGCTAATGGCTTCTTATGTTGCCCATATTCATGCCATACCTCACCACTCAAATTGCAGGCTCCTCTTCCCAGCTGTCGCACTCCCTTCCCCATGAAGACAGCTACGGTCGGGCATCCCGATTGAGGTTCGTGTTCGTTCCCTTCTTTCTTCTCTAGAGTCCCTTCCTATTCCTCTCACCTTTCAGTACCATTGTTGTACTCCTCCTTGGGTCCTTCCTTGCCTCCAGCTACAGTTAGACTTGTCCTGAGACTCCAAGGCCTCTGTTGCACCAACGACTCTGCGTCAACAGTTCCAGGCCCATCTAGATTCATAACATGGTGCTGAATTTATATACTCCGATGGCTCCCTAGTTGATGGCCATGTTGGGTATGCCTATACCCATGACCGGCATATAGAACAACATTCATTGCCCTGTGGGAGTAGTGTGTTTATGGCGGAACTTGTCGCCATTGATAGGCCCTTGTACATCTCAGAGCCTGCCCCGGGAGTCTGTGGTTATCTGTACTGACTCCCTGAGTGGTTTACAAGCCCTTAACCAGTGTTTTCCAAACATCATTTGGTACGGTCCATTCAGGAAGCTGTATACAGACTAGGTACAACTCGTCGCACTGTGGTCTTCCTTTGGACTCCAGGCCACTTTACAATAACAGGAAATGAATGTGTTGACCAACTGGCAAAGGAGGCTGCTACCTCACCATGCTGCAAATTGGTCTCCTAGAGAGGGATCTCCAGACGGTGCTCAATCAGAAGGTATTGAGCCTTTGGAATACTGAGTGGGCTGAATCAAACACACCGAATAAGCTCCGTGCTGTTAAGCCTACTACGGCAATATGGAGGTCCTCCCTGCGAGCCTCTCGTAGGGAGTCCGTTGTACTCTGCCGACTACGCATTGGCCATACGTGGTTAACACACAGCCACCTCTTGCGTTGAGAGGGCCCACCAGTTTGCCGTTGTGGCGCCCAGGCTGACTGTGGTCAGCATACTGTTGTATTGTCCATTTTTAGCTGCTTTGCGGCAGTCCTTTGGCCTACCAGATTCGCTGCCATCAATTTTAGGTGACAAGGCCTCCTTGGCTACTACTGTTTTAAATTTTATTCACAAATCTGGTTTCTATCCTTCCATTTCATGGAAGGCGCTCCTACCTGATTCAAAAACCCTCATTTTTACACAGTTTTTAAGTTACTTGATAGCCTCTACCTTTTCGGTTGAGGTGGTTTTTTTGGGTGCACAGCATGGCTCTCTCATCCATTTTTATCCTAATGATCAGCCAGCCATTGCATTCTGCTGTGAAATTAAACTTTTATCCCTTTTGTGCACTCCTCTGTGTATAAGTGAAGAAGTGAAGTGTTTCTGTTCGTTTTAAACTCAAAGAATTCTCTAATCCTCGTTCTCTCAGTTTTCATTCTGTCACATGTTACATCATTGCTTGGAACAGGGCACTGATGACCTTGTAGTTTGGTCCCCTATAAAAAACAACAACAACAACAACAGCAGCAGCAGCAGTGTCCAGGCTGTCAGCTGTGACATGGTGGCAATATTTTAGTTTGTGTCAATTATTGTGGTAGAGGACCACACTTGTTTAAGTTGTTGTCTTTACTTAAGTTTTGAAAGTTTTTGCTGCTTTATTTAATGGAAAATCATTTTATTTCATGGAAAATCATTTGATTTTGTTATAAATCATGAGACAGTAGCACTGGAGCAGAGTTGGTTACATTTGAATTATTTGGGGGACAGATGTGACTGACTGCTAGCACCAGCAGCCTTTCCAGCATTGGCCAGGCTGTCGGCTGTGACATGGTGGCAATATTTTAGTTTGTGTCAATTATTGTGGTAGAGGACCACACTTGTTAAAGTTGTTGTCTTTACTTAAGTTTTGAAAGTTTTTGCTGCTTTATTTAATGGAAATTCATTTTATTTCATGGAAAATCATTTGATTTTGTTATAAATCATGAGACAGCTGCACTGGAGCAGAGTTGGTTACATTTGAATTATTGGGGGGAAAGCTGTGACTGACTGCTAGCACCAGCAGCCATTCCAGCAGTAGCCAGAAAGACGGCTGTGACATGGTGGCAATATTTTAGTTTAAGTGAATTGTTGTGGTAGAGAACCACACTTGTTAAAGTTAGAGTCCTTACTTAATTTTTGAAAATTTTTGCTTCTTTCATATCATGGAAATGCATTTGATATAATTATAAATCATGAGATAGCTGCACTGGAGCAGAGTTGGTTAAATTTGCATTATTGGGGGGACAGCTGTGACTGACTGCTAGCACCAGCAGCCATTCCAGCAGTGGCCAGGCTGTCAGCTGTGACATGGCGGCAATTTTTAGTTTAACTGAATTATTGTGGTAGAAGACCACACTTGTTAAAGTTAGAGTCCTAACTTAATTATTGAAATTTTTTACTGCTTTTATTTCATGGAAATGCATTTGATTTTATTATAAATCGTGAGATAGCTGCACTAGAGCAGAGTTAGTTACATTTGAATTATTGGGGGGACAGCTGTGACTGACTGCTAGCACGAACAGCCATTCCAGCAGTTTCCAGGCTCTCGGCTGTGACATGGTGGCAAATAGTTTAAGTGAATTATAGTGGTAGCTGCTTTTATTTCATGGAAATACATTTGATTTTATTATAAATCATGGGATATCTGACAGGAGCAGAGTTGGTCACATTTGAATTATTGGGGGGAAAGCTGTGACTGACTGCTAGCACCAGCAGCAATTTAAGCAGTGGCCAGGCAGTTGGCTGTGACATGGTGGCAATATTTTAGTTGAAGTGAATTTTTGTGGTAGCTGCTTTTATTTCATGGAAATGCATTTGATTTTATTATAAATCATGAGATAGCTGCACTAGAGCAGAGTTAGTCACATTTGAATTATTGGGGGGACAGCTGTGACTGACTGCTAGCACCAGCAGCAATTTCAGCAGTGGCCAGGCAGTTGGCTGTGACATGGTGGCAATATTTTAGTTGAAGTGAATTTTTGTGGTAGCTGCTTTTATTTCATGGAAATGCATTTGATTTTATTATAAATCGTGAGATATCTGCACAGGCGCAGAGTTGGTTACATTTGAATTATTGGGGGGACAGCTGTGACTGACTGCTAGCACCAGCAGCCATTCCAGCAGTGGCCGGGCTGTCGGCTGTGACATGGTGGCAATATTTTAGTTTAAGTGAAGTATTGTGGTAGAGGACCACACTTGTTAAAGTTAGAGTCCTTACTTAATCTTTGAAAATTTTGCTGCTTTTAATTCATGGAAATGCATTTGATTTTATTATAAATCAAGAGATAGCTGCACAGGAGCAGAGTTGGTTACATTTGAATTATTGGGAGGACAGCTGTGACTGACTGCTAGCACGAACAGCCATTCCAGCAGTTTCTCGCCTGTGACATGGTGGCAATATTTTAGTTGAAGTGAATTTTTGTGGTAGCTGATTTTCTTTCATGGAAATGCGTTTGATTTTAATATAAATCATGAGAGAACTGCTCAGGAGCAGAGTTGGTTACATTTGAATTATTGGGGGGACAGCTGTGACTGACTGCTAGCACCAGCAGCCATTCCAGCAGTGGCCAGGCTGACGGGTGTGACATGGTGGCAATATTATGGTTTAAGTGAATATTGTGGTAGAGGATCACGCATGTTTAAGTTGTTGTCTTTACTTATTTTTTTAAAAGTTTTTGCTGCTTTTATTTCGTAGAAATGCATTTGATTTTATTAAAAATCATGAGATAGCTGCACAGGAGCAGAGTTGTTTACATTTGAATTATTGGGGGGACAGCTGTGACTGACTGCTAGCACGAACAGCCATTCCAGCAGTTTCCAGGCTCTCGGCTGTGACATGGTGGCAAATAGTTTAAGTGAATTATAGTGGTAGCTGCTTTTATTTCATGGAAATGCATTTGATTTTATTATAAATCATGGGATATCTGCACAGGAGCAGAGTTGGTTACATTTGAATTATTGGGGGGACAGCTGAGTCTGACTGCTAGCACCAGCAGCCATTCCAGCAGTGGCCGGGCTGTCGGCTGTGACATGGTGGGAATATTTTAGTTTAAGTGAAGTATTGTGGTAGAGGACCGCACTTGTTAAAGTTAGAGTCCTTACTTAATCTTTGAAAATTTTTACTGCTTTTATTTCATGGAAATGCATTTGATTTTATTAAAAACGTGAGATAGCTGCACTAGAGCAGAGTTAGTCACATTTGAATTATTGGGGGGACAGCTGTGACTGACTGCTAGCACGAACAGCCATTCCAGCAGTTTCCAGGCTCTCGGCTGTGACATGGAGGCAATATTTTAGTTGAAGTGAATTTTTGTGGTAGCTGCTTTTATTTCATGGAAATGCATTTGATTTTATTATAAATCATGGGATATCTGCACAGGAGCAGAATTGGTCACATTTGAATTATTGGGGGGAAAGCTGTGACTGACTGCTAGCACCAGCAGCCATTCCAGCAGTGGCCGGGCTGATGGCTGTGACATGGTGGCAATATTTTAGTTGAAGTGAATTTTTGTGGTAGCTGCTTTTATTTCATGGAAATGCATTTGATTTTATTATAAATCATGAGATAGCTGCACTAGAGCAGAGTTAGTCACATTTGAATTATTGGGGGGACAGCTATGACTGACTGCTAGCACCAGCAGCAATTTCAGCAGTGGCCAGGCAGTTGGCTGTGACATGGTGGCAATATTTTAGTTGAAGTGAATTTTTGTGGTAGCTGCTTTTATTTCATGGAAATGCATTTGATTTTATTATAAATCGTGAGATATCTGCACAGGCGCAGAGTTGGTTACATTTGAATTATTGGGGGGACAGCTGTGACTGACTGCTTGCACCAAGAGCCATTCCAGCAGTGGCCAGGCTGTCAGCTGTGACATGGTGGCATTGTTCTAGTTTAAGTGAATTTTTGTGGTAGAGGATCACACTTGTTTAAGTTGTTGTCTTAACTTAATTTTTGAAAGTTTTTGCTGCTTTTATTTCATGGAAATTCATGTTATTACATGGGAAATCATTTGATTTAATTATAAACCATGTGACAGCTGCACTGGAACAGAGTTACTTACATTTGAATTATTGGGGGGACAGCTGTGACTGACTGCTAGCACCAGCAGCAATTTCAGCAGTGGCCAGGCAGTTGGTTGTGACATGGTGGCAATATTTAAGTTGAAGTGAATTTTTGTGGTAGCTGCTTTTATTTCATGGAAATGCATTTGATATTATTATAAATTATGAGATAGCTGCACAGGAGCAGAGTTGGTTACATTTGAAGTATTGGGGGGACAGCTGTGACTGACTGCTAGCACCAGCAGCAATTTCAGCAGTGGCCAGGCAGTTGGTTGTGACATGGTGGCAATATTTAAGTTGAAGTGAATTTTTGTGGTAGCTGCTTTTATTTCATGGAAATGCATTTGATATTATTATAAATTATGAGATAGCTGCACAGGAGCAGAGTTGGTTACATTTGAAGTATTGGGGGGACAGCTGTGACTGACTGCTAGCACCAGCAGCAATTTCAGCAGTGGCCAGGCAGTTGGTTGTGACATGGTGGCAATATTTAAGTTGAAGTGAATTTTTGTGGTAGCTGCTTTTATTTCATGGAAATGCATTTGATATTATTATAAATTATGAGATAGCTGCACAGGAGCAGAGTTGGTTACATTTAAAGTATTGGGGGGACAGCTGTGACTGACTGCTAGCACCAGCAGCAATTTCAGCAGTGGCCAGGCAGTTGGTTGTGACATGGTGGCAATATTTAAGTTGAAGTGAATTTTTGTGGTAGCTGCTTTTATTTCATGGAAATGCATTTGATATTATTATAAATTATGAGATAGCTGCACAGGAGCAGAGTTGGTTACATTTGAAGTATTGGGGGGACAGCTGTGACTGACTGCTAGCACCAGCAGCAATTTCAGCAGTGGCCAGGCAGTTGGTTGTGACATGGTGGCAATATTTAAGTTGAAGTGAATTTTTGTGGTAGCTGCTTTTATTTCATGGAAATGCATTTGATATTATTATAAATTATGAGATAGCTGCACAGGAGCAGAGTTGGTTACATTTGAAGTATTGGGGGGACAGCTGTGACTGACTGCTAGCACCAGCAGCAATTTCAGCAGTGGCCAGGCAGTTGGTTGTGACATGGTGGCAATATTTAAGTTGAAGTGAATTTTTGTGGTAGCTGCTTTTATTTCATGGAAATGCATTTGATATTATTATAAATTATGAGATAGCTGCACAGGAGCAGAGTTGGTTACATTTGAAGTATTGGGGGGACAGCTGTGACTGACTGCTAGCACCAGCAGCAATTTCAGCAGTGGCCAGGCAGTTGGTTGTGACATGGTGGCAATATTTAAGTTGAAGTGAATTTTTGTGGTAGCTGCTTTTATTTCATGGAAATGCATTTGATATTATTATAAATTATGAGATAGCTGCACAGGAGCAGAGTTGGTTACATTTGAAGTATTGGGGGGACAGCTGTGACTGACTGCTAGCACCAGCAGCAATTTCAGCAGTGGCCAGGCAGTTGGTTGTGACATGGTGGCAATATTTAAGTTGAAGTGAATTTTTGTGGTAGCTGCTTTTATTTCATGGAAATGCATTTGATATTATTATAAATTATGAGATAGCTGCACAGGAGCAGAGTTGGTTACATTTGAAGTATTGGGGGGACAGCTGTGACTGACTGCTAGCACCAGCAGCAATTTCAGCAGTGGCCAGGCAGTTGGTTGTGACATGGTGGCAATATTTAAGTTGAAGTGAATTTTTGTGGTAGCTGCTTTTATTTCATGGAAATGCATTTGATATTATTATAAATTATGAGATAGCTGCACAGGAGCAGAGTTGGTTACATTTGAAGTATTGGGGGGACAGCTGTGACTGACTGCTAGCACCAGCAGCAATTTCAGCAGTGGCCAGGCAGTTGGTTGTGACATGGTGGCAATATTTAAGTTGAAGTGAATTTTTGTGGTAGCTGCTTTTATTTCATGGAAATGCATTTGATATTATTATAAATTATGAGATAGCTGCACAGGAGCAGAGTTGGTTACATTTGAAGTATTGGGGGGACAGCTGTGACTGACTGCTAGCACCAGCAGCAATTTCAGCAGTGGCCAGGCAGTTGGTTGTGACATGGTGGCAATATTTAAGTTGAAGTGAATTTTTGTGGTAGCTGCTTTTATTTCATGGAAATGCATTTGATATTATTATAAATTATGAGATAGCTGCACAGGAGCAGAGTTGGTTACATTTGAAGTATTGGGGGGACAGCTGTGACTGACTGCTAGCACCAGCAGCAATTTCAGCAGTGGCCAGGCAGTTGGTTGTGACATGGTGGCAATATTTAAGTTGAAGTGAATTTTTGTGGTAGCTGCTTTTATTTCATGGAAATGCATTTGATATTATTATAAATTATGAGATAGCTGCACAGGAGCAGAGTTGGTTACATTTGAAGTATTGGGGGGACAGCTGTGACTGACTGCTAGCACCAGCAGCAATTTCAGCAGTGGCCAGGCAGTTGGTTGTGACATGGTGGCAATATTTAAGTTGAAGTGAATTTTTGTGGTAGCTGCTTTTATTTCATGGAAATGCATTTGATATTATTATAAATTATGAGATAGCTGCACAGGAGCAGAGTTGGTTACATTTGAAGTATTGGGGGGACAGCTGTGACTGACTGCTAGCACCAGCAGCAATTTCAGCAGTGGCCAGGCAGTTGGTTGTGACATGGTGGCAATATTTAAGTTGAAGTGAATTTTTGTGGTAGCTGCTTTTATTTCATGGAAATGCATTTGATATTATTATAAATTATGAGATAGCTGCACAGGAGCAGAGTTAGTCACATTTGAAGTATTGGGGGGACAGCTGTGACTGACTGCTAGCACCAGCAGCAATTTCAGCAGTGGCCAGGCAGTTGGTTGTGACATGGTGGCAATATTTAAGTTGAAGTGAATTTTTGTGGTAGCTGCTTTTATTTCATGGAAATGCATTTGATATTATTATAAATTATGAGATAGCTGCACAGGAGCAGAGTTGGTTACATTTGAAGTATTGGGGGGACAGCTGTGACTGACTGCTAGCACCAGCAGCAATTTCAGCAGTGGCCAGGCAGTTGGTTGTGACATGGTGGCAATATTTAAGTTGAAGTGAATTTTTGTGGTAGCTGCTTTTATTTCATGGAAATGCATTTGATATTATTATAAATTATGAGATAGCTGCACAGGAGCAGAGTTGGTTACATTTGAAGTATTGGGGGGACAGCTGTGACTGACTGCTAGCACCAGCAGCAATTTCAGCAGTGGCCAGGCAGTTGGTTGTGACATGGTGGCAATATTTAAGTTGAAGTGAATTTTTGTGGTAGCTGCTTTTATTTCATGGAAATGCATTTGATATTATTATAAATTATGAGATAGCTGCACAGGAGCAGAGTTGGTTACATTTGAAGTATTGGGGGGACAGCTGTGACTGACTGCTAGCACCAGCAGCAATTTCAGCAGTGGCCAGGCAGTTGGTTGTGACATGGTGGCAATATTTAAGTTGAAGTGAATTTTTGTGGTAGCTGCTTTTATTTCATGGAAATGCATTTGATATTATTATAAATTATGAGATAGCTGCACAGGAGCAGAGTTGGTTACATTTGAAGTATTGGGGGGACAGCTGTGACTGACTGCTAGCACCAGCAGCAATTTCAGCAGTGGCCAGGCAGTTGGTTGTGACATGGTGGCAATATTTAAGTTGAAGTGAATTTTTGTGGTAGCTGCTTTTATTTCATGGAAATGCATTTGATATTATTATAAATTATGAGATAGCTGCACAGGAGCAGAGTTGGTTACATTTGAAGTATTGGGGGGACAGCTGTGACTGACTGCTAGCACCAGCAGCAATTTCAGCAGTGGCCAGGCAGTTGGTTGTGACATGGTGGCAATATTTAAGTTGAAGTGAATTTTTGTGGTAGCTGCTTTTATTTCATGGAAATGCATTTGATATTATTATAAATTATGAGATAGCTGCACAGGAGCAGAGTTGGTTACATTTGAAGTATTGGGGGGACAGCTGTGACTGACTGCTAGCACCAGCAGCAATTTCAGCAGTGGCCAGGCAGTTGGTTGTGACATGGTGGCAATATTTAAGTTGAAGTGAATTTTTGTGGTAGCTGCTTTTATTTCATGGAAATGCATTTGATATTATTATAAATTATGAGATAGCTGCACAGGAGCAGAGTTGGTTACATTTGAAGTATTGGGGGGACAGCTGTGACTGACTGCTAGCACCAGCAGCAATTTCAGCAGTGGCCAGGCAGTTGGTTGTGACATGGTGGCAATATTTAAGTTGAAGTGAATTTTTGTGGTAGCTGCTTTTATTTCAAGGAAATGCATTTGATATTATTATAAATTATGAGATAGCTGCACAGGAGCAGAGTTGGTTACATTTGAAGTATTGGGGGGACAGCTGTGACTGACTGCTAGCGCCAGCAGCAATTTCAGCAGTGGCCAGGCAGTTGGTTGTGACATGGTGGCAATATTTAAGTTGAAGTGAATTTTTGTGGTAGCTGCTTTTATTTCATGGAAATGCATTTGATATTATTATAAATTATGAGATAGCTGCACAGGAGCAGAGTTGGTTACATTTGAAGTATTGGGGGGACAGCTGTGACTGACTGCTAGCACCAGCAGCAATTTCAGCAGTGGCCAGGCAGTTGGTTGTGACATGGTGGCAATATTTAAGTTGAAGTGAATTTTTGTGGTAGCTGCTTTTATTTCATGGAAATGCATTTGATATTATTATAAATTATGAGATAGCTGCACAGGAGCAGAGTTGGTTACATTTGAAGTATTGGGGGGACAGCTGTGACTGACTGCTAGCGCCAGCAGCAATTTCAGCAGTGGCCAGGCAGTTGGTTGTGACATGGTGGCAATATTTAAGTTGAAGTGAATTTTTGTGGTAGCTGCTTTTATTTCATGGAAATGCATTTGATATTATTATAAATTATGAGATAGCTGCACAGGAGCAGAGTTGGTTACATTTGAAGTATTGGGGGGACAGCTGTGACTGACTGCTAGCGCCAGCAGCAATTTCAGCAGTGGCCAGGCAGTTGGTTGTGACATGGTGGCAATATTTAAGTTGAAGTGAATTTTTGTGGTAGCTGCTTTTATTTCATGGAAATGCATTTGATATTATTATAAATTATGAGATAGCTGCACAGGAGCAGAGTTGGTTACATTTGAAGTATTGGGGGGACAGCTGTGACTGACTGCTAGCACCAGCAGCAATTTCAGCAGTGGCCAGGCAGTTGGTTGTGACATGGTGGCAATATTTAAGTTGAAGTGAATTTTTGTGGTAGCTGCTTTTATTTCATGGAAATGCATTTGATATTATTATAAATTATGAGATAGCTGCACAGGAGCAGAGTTGGTTACATTTGAAGTATTGGGGGGACAGCTGTGACTGACTGCTAGCACCAGCAGCAATTTCAGCAGTGGCCAGGCAGTTGGTTGTGACATGGTGGCAATATTTAAGTTGAAGTGAATTTTTGTGGTAGCTGCTTTTATTTCATGGAAATGCATTTGATATTATTATAAATTATGAGATAGCTGCACAGGAGCAGAGTTGGTTACATTTGAAGTATTGGGGGGACAGCTGTGACTGACTGCTAGCACCAGCAGCAATTTCAGCAGTGGCCAGGCAGTTGGTTGTGACATGGTGGCAATATTTAAGTTGAAGTGAATTTTTGTGGTAGCTGCTTTTATTTCATGGAAATGCATTTGATATTATTATAAATTATGAGATAGCTGCACAGGAGCAGAGTTGGTTACATTTGAAGTATTGGGGGGACAGCTGTGACTGACTGCTAGCACCAGCAGCAATTTCAGCAGTGGCCAGGCAGTTGGTTGTGACATGGTGGCAATATTTAAGTTGAAGTGAATTTTTGTGGTAGCTGCTTTTATTTCATGGAAATGCATTTGATATTATTATAAATTATGAGATAGCTGCACAGGAGCAGAGTTGGTTACATTTGAAGTATTGGGGGGACAGCTGTGACTGACTGCTAGCACCAGCAGCAATTTCAGCAGTGGCCAGGCAGTTGGTTGTGACATGGTGGCAATATTTAAGTTGAAGTGAATTTTTGTGGTAGCTGCTTTTATTTCATGGAAATGCATTTGATATTATTATAAATTATGAGATAGCTGCACAGGAGCAGAGTTGGTTACATTTGAAGTATTGGGGGGACAGCTGTGACTGACTGCTAGCACCAGCAGCAATTTCAGCAGTGGCCAGGCAGTTGGTTGTGACATGGTGGCAATATTTAAGTTGAAGTGAATTTTTGTGGTAGCTGCTTTTATTTCATGGAAATGCATTTGATATTATTATAAATTATGAGATAGCTGCACAGGAGCAGAGTTGGTTACATTTGAAGTATTGGGGGGACAGCTGTGACTGACTGCTAGCACCAGCAGCAATTTCAGCAGTGGCCAGGCAGTTGGTTGTGACATGGTGGCAATATTTAAGTTGAAGTGAATTTTTGTGGTAGCTGCTTTTATTTCATGGAAATGCATTTGATATTATTATAAATTATGAGATAGCTGCACAGGAGCAGAGTTGGTTACATTTGAAGTATTGGGGGGACAGCTGTGACTGACTGCTAGCACCAGCAGCAATTTCAGCAGTGGCCAGGCAGTTGGTTGTGACATGGTGGCAATATTTAAGTTGAAGTGAATTTTTGTGGTAGCTGCTTTTATTTCATGGAAATGCATTTGATATTATTATAAATTATGAGATAGCTGCACAGGAGCAGAGTTGGTTACATTTGAAGTATTGGGGGGACAGCTGTGACTGACTGCTAGCACCAGCAGCAATTTCAGCAGTGGCCAGGCAGTTGGTTGTGACATGGTGGCAATATTTAAGTTGAAGTGAATTTTTGTGGTAGCTGCTTTAATTTCATGGAAATGCATTTGATATTATTATAAATTATCAGATAGCTGCACAGGAGCAGAGTTGGTTACATTTGAAGTATTGGGGGGACAGCTGTGACTGACTGCTAGCACCAGCAGCAATTTCAGCAGTGGCCAGGCAGTTGGTTGTGACATGGTGGCAATATTTAAGTTGAAGTGAATTTTTGTGGTAGCTGCTTTTATTTCATGGAAATGCATTTGATATTATTATAAATTATGAGATAGCTGCACAGGAGCAGAGTTGGTTACATTTGAAGTATTGGGGGGACAGCTGTGACTGACTGCTAGCACCAGCAGCAATTTCAGCAGTGGCCAGGCAGTTGGTTGTGACATGGTGGCAATATTTAAGTTGAAGTGAATTTTTGTGGTAGCTGCTTTTATTTCATGGAAATGCATTTGATATTATTATAAATTATGAGATAGCTGCACAGGAGCAGAGTTGGTTACATTTGAAGTATTGGGGGGACAGCTGTGACTGACTGCTAGCACCAGCAGCAATTTCAGCAGTGGCCAGGCAGTTGGTTGTGACATGGTGGCAATATTTAAGTTGAAGTGAATTTTTGTGGTAGCTGCTTTTATTTCATGGAAATGCATTTGATATTATTATAAATTATGAGATAGCTGCACTAGAGCAGAGTTAGTCACATTTGAATTATTGGGGGGACAGCTGTGACTGACTGCTAGCACCAGCAGCAATTTCAGCAGTGGCCAGGCAGTTGGTTGTGACATGGTGGCAATATTTAAGTTGAAGTGAATTTTTGTGGTAGCTGCTTTTATTTCATGGAAATGCATTTGATATTATTATAAATTATGAGATAGCTGCACAGGAGCAGAGTTGGTTACATTTGAAGTATTGGGGGGACAGCTGTGACTGACTGCTAGCGCCAGCAGCAATTTCAGCAGTGGCCAGGCAGTTGGTTGTGACATGGTGGCAATATTTAAGTTGAAGTGAATTTTTGTGGTAGCTGCTTTTATTTCATGGAAATGCATTTGATATTATTATAAATTATGAGATAGCTGCACAGGAGCAGAGTTGGTTACATTTGAAGTATTGGGGGGACAGCTGTGACTGACTGCTAGCACCAGCAGCAATTTCAGCAGTGGCCAGGCAGTTGGTTGTGACATGGTGGCAATATTTAAGTTGAAGTGAATTTTTGTGGTAGCTGCTTTTATTTCATGGAAATGCATTTGATATTATTATAAATTATGAGATAGCTGCACAGGAGCAGAGTTGGTTACATTTGAAGTATTGGGGGGACAGCTGTGACTGACTGCTAGCGCCAGCAGCAATTTCAGCAGTGGCCAGGCAGTTGGTTGTGACATGGTGGCAATATTTAAGTTGAAGTGAATTTTTGTGGTAGCTGCTTTTATTTCATGGAAATGCATTTGATATTATTATAAATTATGAGATAGCTGCACAGGAGCAGAGTTGGTTACATTTGAAGTATTGGGGGGACAGCTGTGACTGACTGCTAGCACCAGCAGCAATTTCAGCAGTGGCCAGGCAGTTGGTTGTGACATGGTGGCAATATTTAAGTTGAAGTGAATTTTTGTGGTAGCTGCTTTTATTTCATGGAAATGCATTTGATATTATTATAAATTATGAGATAGCTGCACAGGAGCAGAGTTGGTTACATTTGAAGTATTGGGGGGACAGCTGTGACTGACTGCTAGCACCAGCAGCAATTTCAGCAGTGGCCAGGCAGTTGGTTGTGACATGGTGGCAATATTTAAGTTGAAGTGAATTTTTGTGGTAGCTGCTTTTATTTCATGGAAATGCATTTGATATTATTATAAATTATGAGATAGCTGCACAGGAGCAGAGTTGGTTACATTTGAAGTATTGGGGGGACAGCTGTGACTGACTGCTAGCACCAGCAGCAATTTCAGCAGTGGCCAGGCAGTTGGTTGTGACATGGTGGCAATATTTAAGTTGAAGTGAATTTTTGTGGTAGCTGCTTTTATTTCATGGAAATGCATTTGATATTATTATAAATTATGAGATAGCTGCACAGGAGCAGAGTTGGTTACATTTGAAGTATTGGGGGGACAGCTGTGACTGACTGCTAGCACCAGCAGCAATTTCAGCAGTGGCCAGGCAGTTGGTTGTGACATGGTGGCAATATTTAAGTTGAAGTGAATTTTTGTGGTAGCTGCTTTTATTTCATGGAAATGCATTTGATATTATTATAAATTATGAGATAGCTGCACAGGAGCAGAGTTGGTTACATTTGAAGTATTGGGGGGACAGCTGTGACTGACTGCTAGCACCAGCAGCAATTTCAGCAGTGGCCAGGCAGTTGGTTGTGACATGGTGGCAATATTTAAGTTGAAGTGAATTTTTGTGGTAGCTGCTTTTATTTCATGGAAATGCATTTGATATTATTATAAATTATGAGATAGCTGCACAGGAGCAGAGTTGGTTACATTTGAAGTATTGGGGGGACAGCTGTGACTGACTGCTAGCACCAGCAGCAATTTCAGCAGTGGCCAGGCAGTTGGTTGTGACATGGTGGCAATATTTAAGTTGAAGTGAATTTTTGTGGTAGCTGCTTTTATTTCATGGAAATGCATTTGATATTATTATAAATTATGAGATAGCTGCACAGGAGCAGAGTTGGTTACATTTGAAGTATTGGGGGGACAGCTGTGACTGACTGCTAGCACCAGCAGCAATTTCAGCAGTGGCCAGGCAGTTGGTTGTGACATGGTGGCAATATTTAAGTTGAAGTGAATTTTTGTGGTAGCTGCTTTTATTTCATGGAAATGCATTTGATATTATTATAAATTATGAGATAGCTGCACAGGAGCAGAGTTGGTTACATTTGAAGTATTGGGGGGACAGCTGTGACTGACTGCTAGCACCAGCAGCAATTTCAGCAGTGGCCAGGCAGTTGGTTGTGACATGGTGGCAATATTTAAGTTGAAGTGAATTTTTGTGGTAGCTGCTTTTATTTCATGGAAATGCATTTGATATTATTATAAATTATGAGATAGCTGCACAGGAGCAGAGTTGGTTACATTTGAAGTATTGGGGGGACAGCTGTGACTGACTGCTAGCACCAGCAGCAATTTCAGCAGTGGCCAGGCAGTTGGTTGTGACATGGTGGCAATATTTAAGTTGAAGTGAATTTTTGTGGTAGCTGCCTTTATTTCATGGAAATGCATTTGATATTATTATAAATTATCAGATAGCTGCACAGGAGCAGAGTTGGTTACATTTGAAGTATTGGGGGGACAGCTGTGACTGACTGCTAGCACCAGCAGCAATTTCAGCAGTGGCCAGGCAGTTGGTTGTGACATGGTGGCAATATTTAAGTTGAAGTGAATTTTTGTGGTAGCTGCCTTTATTTCATGGAAATGCATTTGATATTATTATAAATTATGAGATAGCTGCACAGGAGCAGAGTTGGTTACATTTGAAGTATTGGGGGGACAGCTGTGACTGACTGCTAGCACCAGCAGCAATTTCAGCAGTGGCCAGGCAGTTGGTTGTGACATGGTGGCAATATTTAAGTTGAAGTGAATTTTTGTGGTAGCTGCTTTTATTTCATGGAAATGCATTTGATATTATTATAAATTATGAGATAGCTGCACAGGAGCAGAGTTGGTTACATTTGAAGTATTGGGGGGACAGCTGTGACTGACTGCTAGCACCAGCAGCAATTTCAGCAGTGGCCAGGCAGTTGGTTGTGACATGGTGGCAATATTTAAGTTGAAGTGAATTTTTGTGGTAGCTGCTTTTATTTCATGGAAATGCATTTGATATTATTATAAATTATGAGATAGCTGCACAGGAGCAGAGTTGGTTACATTTGAAGTATTGGGGGGACAGCTGTGACTGACTGCTAGCACCAGCAGCAATTTCAGCAGTGGCCAGGCAGTTGGTTGTGACATGGTGGCAATATATAAGTTGAAGTGAATTTTTGTGGTAGCTGCCTTTATTTCATGGAAATGCATTTGATATTATTATAAATTATGAGATAGCTGCACAGGAGCAGAGTTGGTTACATTTGAAGTATTGGGGGGACAGCTGTGACTGACTGCTAGCACCAGCAGCAATTTCAGCAGTGGCCAGGCAGTTGGTTGTGACATGGTGGCAATATTTAAGTTGAAGTGAATTTTTGTGGTAGCTGCTTTTATTTCATGGAAATGCATTTGATATTATTATAAATTATGAGATAGCTGCACAGGAGCAGAGTTGGTTACATTTGAAGTATTGGGGGGACAGCTGTGACTGACTGCTAGCACCAGCAGCAATTTCAGCAGTGGCCAGGCAGTTGGTTGTGACATGGTGGCAATATTTAAGTTGAAGTGAATTTTTGTGGTAGCTGCTTTTATTTCATGGAAATGCATTTGATATTATTATAAATTATGAGATAGCTGCACAGGAGCAGAGTTGGTTACATTTGAAGTATTGGGGGGACAGCTGTGACTGACTGCTAGCACCAGCAGCAATTTCAGCAGTGGCCAGGCAGTTGGTTGTGACATGGTGGCAATATTTAAGTTGAAGTGAATTTTTGTGGTAGCTGCTTTTATTTCATGGAAATGCATTTGATATTATTATAAATTATGAGATAGCTGCACAGGAGCAGAGTTGGTTACATTTGAAGTATTGGGGGGACAGCTGTGACTGACTGCTAGCACCAGCAGCAATTTCAGCAGTGGCCAGGCAGTTGGTTGTGACATGGTGGCAATATTTAAGTTGAAGTGAATTTTTGTGGTAGCTGCTTTTATTTCATGGAAATGCATTTGATATTATTATAAATTATGAGATAGCTGCACAGGAGCAGAGTTGGTTACATTTGAAGTATTGGGGGGACAGCTGTGACTGACTGCTAGCACCAGCAGCAATTTCAGCAGTGGCCAGGCAGTTGGTTGTGACATGGTGGCAATATTTAAGTTGAAGTGAATTTTTGTGGTAGCTGCTTTTATTTCATGGAAATGCATTTGATATTATTATAAATTATGAGATAGCTGCACAGGAGCAGAGTTGGTTACATTTGAAGTATTGGGGGGACAGCTGTGACTGACTGCTAGCACCAGCAGCAATTTCAGCAGTGGCCAGGCAGTTGGTTGTGACATGGTGGCAATATTTAAGTTGAAGTGAATTTTTGTGGTAGCTGCTTTTATTTCATGGAAATGCATTTGATATTATTATAAATTATGAGATAGCTGCACAGGAGCAGAGTTGGTTACATTTGAAGTATTGGGGGGACAGCTGTGACTGACTGCTAGCACCAGCAGCAATTTCAGCAGTGGCCAGGCAGTTGGTTGTGACATGGTGGCAATATTTAAGTTGAAGTGAATTTTTGTGGTAGCTGCTTTTATTTCATGGAAATGCATTTGATATTATTATAAATTATGAGATAGCTGCACAGGAGCAGAGTTGGTTACATTTGAAGTATTGGGGGGACAGCTGTGACTGACTGCTAGCACCAGCAGCAATTTCAGCAGTGGCCAGGCAGTTGGTTGTGACATGGTGGCAATATTTAAGTTGAAGTGAAATTTTGTGGTAGCTGCTTTTATTTCATGGAAATGCATTTGATATTATTATAAATTATGAGATAGCTGCACAGGAGCAGAGTTGGTTACATTTGAAGTATTGGGGGGACAGCTGTGACTGACTGCTAGCACCAGCAGCAATTTCAGCAGTGGCCAGGCAGTTGGTTGTGACATGGTGGCAATATTTAAGTTGAAGTGAATTTTTGTGGTAGCTGCTTTTATTTCATGGAAATGCATTTGATATTATTATAAATTATGAGATAGCTGCACAGGAGCAGAGTTGGTTACATTTGAAGTATTGGGGGGACAGCTGTGACTGACTGCTAGCACCAGCAGCAATTTCAGCAGTGGCCAGGCAGTTGGTTGTGACATGGTGGCAATATTTAAGTTGAAGTGAATTTTTGTGGTAGCTGCTTTTATTTCATGGAAATGCATTTGATATTATTATAAATTATGAGATAGCTGCACAGGAGCAGAGTTGGTTACATTTGAAGTATTGGGGGGACAGCTGTGACTGACTGCTAGCACCAGCAGCAATTTCAGCAGTGGCCAGGCAGTTGGTTGTGACATGGTGGCGATATTTAAGTTGAAGTGAATTTTTGTGGTAGCTGCTTTTATTTCATGGAAATGCATTTGATATTATTATAAATTATGAGATAGCTGCACAGGAGCAGAGTTGGTTACATTTGAAGTATTGGGGGGACAGCTGTGACTGACTGCTAGCACCAGCAGCAATTTCAGCAGTGGCCAGGCAGTTGGTTGTGACATGGTGGCAATATTTAAGTTGAAGTGAATTTTTGTGGTAGCTGCTTTTATTTCATGGAAATGCATTTGATATTATTATAAATTATGAGATAGCTGCACAGGAGCAGAGTTGGTTACATTTGAAGTATTGGGGGGACAGCTGTGACTGACTGCTAGCACCAGCAGCAATTTCAGCAGTGGCCAGGCAGTTGGTTGTGACATGGTGGCAATATTTAAGTTGAAGTGAATTTTTGTGGTAGCTGCTTTTATTTCATGGAAATG
Organism: Locusta migratoria; assembly: GCA_026315105.1. Taxonomy (NCBI): domain Eukaryota; kingdom Metazoa; phylum Arthropoda; class Insecta; order Orthoptera; family Acrididae; genus Locusta; species Locusta migratoria. The sequence continues at coordinate 363,018,402 of CM048751.1, read as the reverse complement.
CATTTGATATTATTATAAATTATCAGATAGCTGCACAGGAGCAGAGTTGGTTACATTTGAAGTATTGGGGGGACAGCTGTGACTGACTGCTAGCACCAGCAGCAATTTCAGCAGTGGCCAGGCAGTTGGTTGTGACATGGTGGCAATATATAAGTTGAAGTGAATTTTTGTGGTAGCTGCCTTTATTTCATGGAAATGCATTTGATATTATTATAAATTATGAGATAGCTGCACAGGAGCAGAGTTGGTTACATTTGAAGTATTGGGGGGACAGCTGTGACTGACTGCTAGCACCAGCAGCAATTTCAGCAGTGGCCAGGCAGTTGGTTGTGACATGGTGGCAATATTTAAGTTGAAGTGAATTTTTGTGGTAGCTGCTTTTATTTCATGGAAATGCATTTGATATTATTATAAATTATGAGATAGCTGCACAGGAGCAGAGTTGGTTACATTTGAAGTATTGGGGGGACAGCTGTGACTGACTGCTAGCACCAGCAGCAATTTCAGCAGTGGCCAGGCAGTTGGTTGTGACATGGTGGCAATATTTAAGTTGAAGTGAATTTTTGTGGTAGCTGCTTTTATTTCATGGAAATGCATTTGATATTATTATAAATTATGAGATAGCTGCACAGGAGCAGAGTTGGTTACATTTGAAGTATTGGGGGGACAGCTGTGACTGACTGCTAGCACCAGCAGCAATTTCAGCAGTGGCCAGGCAGTTGGTTGTGACATGGTGGCAATATTTAAGTTGAAGTGAATTTTTGTGGTAGCTGCTTTTATTTCATGGAAATGCATTTGATATTATTATAAATTATGAGATAGCTGCACAGGAGCAGAGTTGGTTACATTTGAAGTATTGGGGGGACAGCTGTGACTGACTGCTAGCACCAGCAGCAATTTCAGCAGTGGCCAGGCAGTTGGTTGTGACATGGTGGCAATATTTAAGTTGAAGTGAATTTTTGTGGTAGCTGCTTTTATTTCATGGAAATGCATTTGATATTATTATAAATTATGAGATAGCTGCACAGGAGCAGAGTTGGTTACATTTGAAGTATTGGGGGGACAGCTGTGACTGACTGCTAGCACCAGCAGCAATTTCAGCAGTGGCCAGGCAGTTGGTTGTGACATGGTGGCAATATTTAAGTTGAAGTGAATTTTTGTGGTAGCTGCTTTTATTTCATGGAAATGCATTTGATATTATTATAAATTATGAGATAGCTGCACAGGAGCAGAGTTGGTTACATTTGAAGTATTGGGGGGACAGCTGTGACTGACTGCTAGCACCAGCAGCAATTTCAGCAGTGGCCAGGCAGTTGGTTGTGACATGGTGGCAATATTTAAGTTGAAGTGAATTTTTGTGGTAGCTGCTTTTATTTCATGGAAATGCATTTGATATTATTATAAATTATGAGATAGCTGCACAGGAGCAGAGTTGGTTACATTTGAAGTATTGGGGGGACAGCTGTGACTGACTGCTAGCACCTGCAGCAATTTCAGCAGTGGCCAGGCAGTTGGTTGTGACATGGTGGCAATATTTAAGTTGAAGTGAATTTTTGTGGTAGCTGCTTTTATTTCATGGAAATGCATTTGATATTATTATAAATTATGAGATAGCTGCACTAGAGCAGAGTTAGTCACATTTTAATTATTGGGGGGACAGCTGTGACTGACTGCTAGCACCAGCAGCAATTTCAGCAATGGCCAGGCAGTTGGTTGTGACATGGTGGCAATATTTAAGTTGAAGTGAATTTTTGTGGTAGCTGCCTTTATTTCATGGAAATGCATTTGATATTATTATAAATTATGAGATAGCTGCACAGGAGCAGAGTTGGTTACATTTGAAGTATTGGGGGGACAGCTGTGACTGACTGCTAGCACCAGCAGCAATTTCAGCAGTGGCCAGGCAGTTGGTTGTGACATGGTGGCAATATTTAAGTTGAAGTGAATTTTTGTGGTAGCTGCTTTTATTTCATGGAAATGCATTTGATATTATTATAAATTATGAGATAGCTGCACAGGAGCAGAGTTGGTTACATTTGAAGTATTGGGGGGACAGCTGTGACTGACTGCTAGCACCAGCAGCAATTTCAGCAGTGGCCAGGCAGTTGGTTGTGACATGGTGGCAATATTTAAGTTGAAGTGAATTTTTGTGGTAGCTGCTTTTATTTCATGGAAATGCATTTGATATTATTATAAATTATGAGATAGCTGCACAGGAGCAGAGTTGGTTACATTTGAAGTATTGGGGGGACAGCTGTGACTGACTGCTAGCACCAGCAGCAATTTCAGCAGTGGCCAGGCAGTTGGTTGTGACATGGTGGCAATATTTAAGTTGAAGTGAATTTTTGTGGTAGCTGCTTTTATTTCATGGAAATGCATTTGATATTATTATAAATTATGAGATAGCTGCACAGGAGCAGAGTTGGTTACATTTGAAGTATTGGGGGGACAGCTGTGACTGACTGCTAGCACCAGCAGCAATTTCAGCAGTGGCCAGGCAGTTGGTTGTGACATGGTGGCAATATTTAAGTTGAAGTGAATTTTTGTGGTAGCTGCTTTTATTTCATGGAAATGCATTTGATATTATTATAAATTATGAGATAGCTGCACAGGAGCAGAGTTGGTTACATTTGAAGTATTGGGGGGACAGCTGTGACTGACTGCTAGCACCAGCAGCAATTTCAGCAGTGGCCAGGCAGTTGGTTGTGACATGGTGGCAATATTTAAGTTGAAGTGAATTTTTGTGGTAGCTGCTTTTATTTCATGGAAATGCATTTGATATTATTATAAATTATGAGATAGCTGCACAGGAGCAGAGTTGGTTACATTTGAAGTATTGGGGGGACAGCTGTGACTGACTGCTAGCACCAGCAGCAATTTCAGCAGTGGCCAGGCAGTTGGTTGTGACATGGTGGCAATATTTAAGTTGAAGTGAATTTTTGTGGTAGCTGCTTTTATTTCATGGAAATGCATTTGATATTATTATAAATTATGAGATAGCTGCACAGGAGCAGAGTTAGTCACATTTGAAGTATTGGGGGGACAGCTGTGACTGACTGCTAGCACCAGCAGCAATTTCAGCAGTGGCCAGGCAGTTGGTTGTGACATGGTGGCAATATTTAAGTTGAAGTGAATTTTTGTGGTAGCTGCTTTTATTTCATGGAAATGCATTTGATATTATTATAAATTATGAGATAGCTGCACAGGAGCAGAGTTGGTTACATTTGAAGTATTGGGGGGACAGCTGTGACTGACTGCTAGCACCAGCAGCAATTTCAGCAGTGGCCAGGCAGTTGGTTGTGACATGGTGGCAATATTTAAGTTGAAGTGAATTTTTGTGGTAGCTGCTTTTATTTCATGGAAATGCATTTGATATTATTATAAATTATGAGATAGCTGCACAGGAGCAGAGTTGGTTACATTTGAAGTATTGGGGGGACAGCTGTGACTGACTGCTAGCACCAGCAGCAATTTCAGCAGTGGCCAGGCAGTTGGTTGTGACATGGTGGCAATATTTAAGTTGAAGTGAATTTTTGTGGTAGCTGCTTTTATTTCATGGAAATGCATTTGATATTATTATAAATTATGAGATAGCTGCACAGGAGCAGAGTTGGTTACATTTGAAGTATTGGGGGGACAGCTGTGACTGACTGCTAGCACCAGCAGCAATTTCAGCAGTGGCCAGGCAGTTGGTTGTGACATGGTGGCAATATTTAAGTTGAAGTGAATTTTTGTGGTAGCTGCTTTTATTTCATGGAAATGCATTTGATATTATTATAAATTATGAGATAGCTGCACAGGAGCAGAGTTGGTTACATTTGAAGTATTGGGGGGACAGCTGTGACTGACTGCTAGCACCAGCAGCAATTTCAGCAGTGGCCAGGCAGTTGGTTGTGACATGGTGGCAATATTTAAGTTGAAGTGAATTTTTGTGGTAGCTGCTTTTATTTCATGGAAATGCATTTGATATTATTATAAATTATGAGATAGCTGCACAGGAGCAGAGTTGGTTACATTTGAAGTATTGGGGGGACAGCTGTGACTGACTGCTAGCACCAGCAGCAATTTCAGCAGTGGCCAGGCAGTTGGTTGTGACATGGTGGCAATATTTAAGTTGAAGTGAATTTTTGTGGTAGCTGCTTTTATTTCATGGAAATGCATTTGATATTATTATAAATTATGAGATAGCTGCACTAGAGCAGAGTTAGTCACATTTGAATTATTGGGGGGACAGCTGTGACTGACTGCTAGCACCATCAGCAATTTCAGCAGTGGCCAGGCAGTTGGTTGTGACATGGTGGCAATATTTAAGTTGAAGTGAATTTTTGTGGTAGCTGCTTTTATTTCATGGAAATGCATTTGATATTATTATAAATTATGAGATAGCTGCACAGGAGCAGAGTTGGTTACATTTGAAGTATTGGGGGGACAGCTGTGACTGACTGCTAGCACCAGCAGCAATTTCAGCAGTGGCCAGGCAGTTGGTTGTGACATGGTGGCAATATTTAAGTTGAAGTGAATTTTTGTGGTAGCTGCTTTTATTTCATGGAAATGCATTTGATATTATTATAAATTATGAGATAGCTGCACAGGAGCAGAGTTGGTTACATTTGAAGTATTGGGGGGACAGCTGTGACTGACTGCTAGCACCAGCAGCAATTTCAGCAGTGGCCAGGCAGTTGGTTGTGACATGGTGGCAATATTTAAGTTGAAGTGAATTTTTGTGGTAGCTGCTTTTATTTCATGGAAATGCATTTGATATTATTATAAATTATGAGATAGCTGCACAGGAGCAGAGTTGGTTACATTTGAAGTATTGGGGGGACAGCTGTGACTGACTGCTAGCGCCAGCAGCAATTTCAGCAGTGGCCAGGCAGTTGGTTGTGACATGGTGGCAATATTTAAGTTGAAGTGAATTTTTGTGGTAGCTGCTTTTATTTCATGGAAATGCATTTGATATTATTATAAATTATGAGATAGCTGCACAGGAGCAGAGTTGGTTACATTTGAAGTATTGGGGGGACAGCTGTGACTGACTGCTAGCACCAGCAGCAATTTCAGCAGTGGCCAGGCAGTTGGTTGTGACATGGTGGCAATATTTAAGTTGAAGTGAATTTTTGTGGTAGCTGCTTTTATTTCATGGAAATGCATTTGATATTATTATAAATTATGAGATAGCTGCACAGGAGCAGAGTTGGTTACATTTGAAGTATTGGGGGGACAGCTGTGACTGACTGCTAGCGCCAGCAGCAATTTCAGCAGTGGCCAGGCAGTTGGTTGTGACATGGTGGCAATATTTAAGTTGAAGTGAATTTTTGTGGTAGCTGCTTTTATTTCATGGAAATGCATTTGATATTATTATAAATTATGAGATAGCTGCACAGGAGCAGAGTTGGTTACATTTGAAGTATTGGGGGGACAGCTGTGACTGACTGCTAGCACCAGCAGCAATTTCAGCAGTGGCCAGGCAGTTGGTTGTGACATGGTGGCAATATTTAAGTTGAAGTGAATTTTTGTGGTAGCTGCTTTTATTTCATGGAAATGCATTTGATATTATTATAAATTATGAGATAGCTGCACAGGAGCAGAGTTGGTTACATTTGAAGTATTGGGGGGACAGCTGTGACTGACTGCTAGCACCAGCAGCAATTTCAGCAGTGGCCAGGCAGTTGGTTGTGACATGGTGGCAATATTTAAGTTGAAGTGAATTTTTGTGGTAGCTGCTTTTATTTCATGGAAATGCATTTGATATTATTATAAATTATGAGATAGCTGCACAGGAGCAGAGTTAGTCACATTTGAAGTATTGGGGGGACAGCTGTGACTGACTGCTAGCACCAGCAGCAATTTCAGCAGTGGCCAGGCAGTTGGTTGTGACATGGTGGCAATATTTAAGTTGAAGTGAATTTTTGTGGTAGCTGCTTTTATTTCATGGAAATGCATTTGATATTATTATAAATTATGAGATAGCTGCACAGGAGCAGAGTTGGTTACATTTGAAGTATTGGGGGGACAGCTGTGACTGACTGCTAGCACCAGCAGCAATTTCAGCAGTGGCCAGGCAGTTGGTTGTGACATGGTGGCAATATTTAAGTTGAAGTGAATTTTTGTGGTAGCTGCTTTTATTTCATGGAAATGCATTTGATATTATTATAAATTATGAGATAGCTGCACAGGAGCAGAGTTGGTTACATTTGAAGTATTGGGGGGACAGCTGTGACTGACTGCTAGCACCAGCAGCAATTTCAGCAGTGGCCAGGCAGTTGGTTGTGACATGGTGGCAATATTTAAGTTGAAGTGAATTTTTGTGGTAGCTGCTTTTATTTCATGGAAATGCATTTGATATTATTATAAATTATGAGATAGCTGCACAGGAGCAGAGTTGGTTACATTTGAAGTATTGGGGGGACAGCTGTGACTGACTGCTAGCACCAGCAGCAATTTCAGCAGTGGCCAGGCAGTTGGTTGTGACATGGTGGCAATATTTAAGTTGAAGTGAATTTTTGTGGTAGCTGCTTTTATTTCATGGAAATGCATTTGATATTATTATAAATTATGAGATAGCTGCACAGGAGCAGAGTTGGTTACATTTGAAGTATTGGGGGGACAGCTGTGACTGACTGCTAGCACCAGCAGCAATTTCAGCAGTGGCCAGGCAGTTGGTTGTGACATGGTGGCAATATTTAAGTTGAAGTGAATTTTTGTGGTACCTGCTTTTATTTCATGGAAATGCATTTGATATTATTATAAATTATGAGATAGCTGCACAGGAGCAGAGTTGGTTACATTTGAAGTATTGGGGGGACAGCTGTGACTGACTGCTAGCACCAGCAGCAATTTCAGCAGTGGCCAGGCAGTTGGTTGTGACATGGTGGCAATATTTAAGTTGAAGTGAATTTTTGTGGTAGCTGCTTTTATTTCATGGAAATGCATTTGATATTATTATAAATTATGAGATAGCTGCACAGGAGCAGAGTTAGTCACATTTGAATTATTGGGGGGACAGCTGTGACTGACTGCTAGCACCATCAGCAATTTCAGCAGTGGCCAGGCAGTTGGTTGTGACATGGTGGCAATATTTAAGTTGAAGTGAATTTTTGTGGTAGCTGCTTTTATTTCATGGAAATGCATTTGATATTATTATAAATTATGAGATAGCTGCACAGGAGCAGAGTTGGTTACATTTGAAGTATTGGGGGGACAGCTGTGACTGACTGCTAGCACCAGCAGCAATTTCAGCAGTGGCCAGGCAGTTGGTTGTGACATGGTGGCAATATTTAAGTTGAAGTGAATTTTTGTGGTAGCTGCTTTTATTTCATGGAAATGCATTTGATATTATTATAAATTATGAGATAGCTGCACAGGAGCAGAGTTGGTTACATTTGAAGTATTGGGGGGACAGCTGTGACTGACTGCTAGCACCAGCAGCAATTTCAGCAGTGGCCAGGCAGTTGGTTGTGACATGGTGGCAATATTTAAGTTGAAGTGAATTTTTGTGGTAGCTGCTTTTATTTCATGGAAATGCATTTGATATTATTATAAATTATGAGATAGCTGCACAGGAGCAGAGTTGGTTACATTTGAAGTATTGGGGGGACAGCTGTGACTGACTGCTAGCGCCAGCAGCAATTTCAGCAGTGGCCAGGCAGTTGGTTGTGACATGGTGGCAATATTTAAGTTGAAGTGAATTTTTGTGGTAGCTGCTTTTATTTCATGGAAATGCATTTGATATTATTATAAATTATGAGATAGCTGCACAGGAGCAGAGTTGGTTACATTTGAAGTATTGGGGGGACAGCTGTGACTGACTGCTAGCACCAGCAGCAATTTCAGCAGTGGCCAGGCAGTTGGTTGTGACATGGTGGCAATATTTAAGTTGAAGTGAATTTTTGTGGTAGCTGCTTTTATATCATGGAAATGCATTTGATATTATTATAAATTATGAGATAGCTGCACAGGAGCAGAGTTGGTTACATTTGAAGTATTGGGGGACAGCTGTGACTGACTGCTAGCACCAGCAGCAATTTCAGCAGTGGCCAGGCAGTTGGTTGTGACATGGTGGCAATATTTAAGTTGAAGTGAATTTTTGTGGTAGCTGCTTTTATTTCATGGAAATGCATTTGATATTATTATAAATTATGAGATAGCTGCACAGGAGCAGAGTTGGTTACATTTGAAGTATTGGGGGGACAGCTGTGACTGACTGCTAGCACCAGCAGCAATTTCAGCAGTGGCCAGGCAGTTGGTTGTGACATGGTGGCAATATTTAAGTTGAAGTGAATTTTTGTGGTAGCTGCTTTTATTTCATGGAAATGCATTTGATATTATTATAAATTATGAGATAGCTGCACAGGAGCAGAGTTGGTTACATTTGAAGTATTGGGGGGACAGCTGTGACTGACTGCTAGCACCAGCAGCAATTTCAGCAGTGGCCAGGCAGTTGGTTGTGACATGGTGGCAATATTTAAGTTGAAGTGAATTTTTGTGGTAGCTGCTTTTATTTCATGGAAATGCATTTGATATTATTATAAATTATGAGATAGCTGCACAGGAGCAGAGTTGGTTACATTTGAAGTATTGGGGGGACAGCTGTGACTGACTGCTAGCACCAGCAGCAATTTCAGCAGTGGCCATGCAGTTGGTTGTGACATGGTGGCAATATTTAAGTTGAAGTGAATTTTTGTGGTAGCTGCTTTTATTTCATGGAAATGCATTTGATATTATTATAAATTATGAGATAGCTGCACAGGAGCAGAGTTGGTTACATTTGAAGTATTGGGGGGACAGCTGTGACTGACTGCTAGCACCAGCAGCAATTTCAGCAGTGGCCAGGCAGTTGGTTGTGACATGGTGGCAATATTTAAGTTGAAGTGAATTTTTGTGGTAGCTGCTTTTATTTCATGGAAATGCATTTGATATTATTATAAATTATGAGATAGCTGCACAGGAGCAGAGTTGGTTACATTTGAAGTATTGGGGGGACAGCTGTGACTGACTGCTAGCACCAGCAGCAATTTCAGCAGTGGCCAGGCAGTTGGTTGTGACATGGTGGCAATATTTAAGTTGAAGTGAATTTTTGTGGTAGCTGCTTTTATTTCATGGAAATGCATTTGATATTATTATAAATTATGAGATAGCTGCACAGGAGCAGAGTTGGTTACATTTGAAGTATTGGGGGGACAGCTGTGACTGACTGCTAGCACCAGCAGCAATTTCAGCAGTGGCCAGGCAGTTGGTTGTGACATGGTGGCAATAAGTTGAAGTGAATTTTTGTGGTAGCTGCTTTTATTTCATGGAAATGCATTTGATATTATTATAAATTATGAGATAGCTGCACAGGAGCAGAGTTGGTTACATTTGAAGTATTGGGGGGACAGCTGTGACTGACTGCTAGCACCAGCAGCAATTTCAGCAGTGGCCAGGCAGTTGGTTGTGACATGGTGGCAATATTTAAGTTGAAGTGAATTTTTGTGGTAGCTGCTTTTATTTCATGGAAATGCATTTGATATTATTATAAATTATGAGATAGCTGCACAGGAGCAGAGTTGGTTACATTTTAAGTATTGGGGGGACAGCTGTGACTGACTGCTAGCACCAGCAGCAATTTCAGCAGTGGCCAGGCAGTTGGTTGTGACATGGTGGCAATATTTAAGTTGAAGTGAATTTTTATGGTAGCTGCTTTTATTTCATGGAAATGCATTTGATATTATTATAAATTATGAGATAGCTGCACAGGAGCAGAGTTGGTTACATTTGAAGTATTGGGGGGACAGCTGTGACTGACTGCTAGCACCAGCAGCAATTTCAGCAGTGGCCAGGCAGTTGGTTGTGACATGGTGGCAATATTTAAGTTGAAGTGAATTTTTGTGGTAGCTGCTTTTATTTCATGGAAATGCATTTGATATTATTATAAATTATGAGATAGCTGCACAGGAGCAGAGTTGGTTACATTTGAAGTATTGGGGGGACAGCTGTGACTGACTGCTAGCACCAGCAGTAATTTCAGCAGTGGCCAGGCAGTTGGTTGTGACATGGTGGCAATATTTAAGTTGAAGTGAATTTTTATGGTAGCTGCTTTTATTTCATGGAAATGCATTTGATATTATTATAAATTATGAGATAGCTGCACAGGAGCAGAGTTGGTTACATTTGAAGTATTGGGGGGACAGCTGTGACTGACTGCTAGCACCAGCAGCAATTTCAGCAGTGGCCAGGCAGTTGGTTGTGACATGGTGGCAATATTTAAGTTGAAGTGAATTTTTGTGGTAGCTGCTTTTATTTCATGGAAATGCATTTGATATTATTATAAATTATGAGATAGCTGCACAGGAGCAGAGTTGGTTACATTTGAAGTATTGGGGGACAGCTGTGACTGACTGCTAGCACCAGCAGCAATTTCAGCAGTGGCCAGGCAGTTGGTTGTGACATGGTGGCAATATTTAAGTTGAAGTGAATTTTTGTGGTAGCTGCTTTTATTTCATGGAAATGCATTTGATATTATTATAAATTATGAGATAGCTGCACAGGAGCAGAGTTGGTTACATTTGAAGTATTGGGGGACAGCTGTGACTGACTGCTAGCACCAGCAGCAATTTCAGCAGTGGCCAGGCAGTTGGTTGTGACATGGTGGCAATATTTAAGTTGAAGTGAATTTTTGTGGTAGCTGCTTTTATTTCATGGAAATGCATTTGATATTATTATAAATTATGAGATAGCTGCACAGGAGCAGAGTTGGTTACATTTGAAGTATTGGGGGGACAGCTGTGACTGACTGCTAGCACCAGCAGTAATTTCAGCAGTGGCCAGGCAGTTGGTTGTGACATGGTGGCAATATTTAAGTTGAAGTGAATTTTTATGGTAGCTGCTTTTATTTCATGGAAATGCATTTGATATTATTATAAATTATGAGATAGCTGCACAGGAGCAGAGTTGGTTACATTTGAAGTATTGGGGGGACAGCTGTGACTGACTGCTAGCACCAGCAGTAATTTCAGCAGTGGCCAGGCAGTTGGTTGTGACATGGTGGCAATATTTAAGTTGAAGTGAATTTTTGTGGTAGCTGCTTTTATTTCATGGAAATGCATTTGATATTATTATAAATTATGAGATAGCTGCACAGGAGCAGAGTTGGTTACATTTGAAGTATTGGGGGGACAGCTGTGACTGACTGCTAGCACCAGCAGCAATTTCAGCAGTGGCCAGGCAGTTGGTTGTGACATGGTGGCAATATTTAAGTTGAAGTGAATTTTTGTGGTAGCTGCTTTTATTTCATGGAAATGCATTTGATATTATTATAAATTATGAGATAGCTGCACAGGAGCAGAGTTGGTTACATTTGAAGTATTGGGGGGACAGCTGTGACTGACTGCTAGCACCAGCAGCAATTTCAGCAGTGGCCAGGCAGTTGGTTGTGACATGGTGGCAACATTTAAGTTGAAGTTAATTTTTGTGGTAGCTGCTTTTATTTCATGGAAATGCATTTGATATTATTATAAATTATGAGATAGCTGCACAGGAGCAGAGTTGGTTACATTTGAAGTATTGGGGGGACAGCTGTGACTGACTGCTAGCACCAGCAGCAATTTCAGCAGTGGCCAGGCAGTTGGTTGTGACATGGTGGCAATATTTAAGTTGAAGTGAATTTTTGTGGTAGCTGCTTTTATTTCATGGAAATGCATTTGATATTATTATAAATTATGAGATAGCTGCACAGGAGCAGAGTTGGTTACATTTGAAGTATTGGGGGGACAGCTGTGACTGACTGCTAGCACCAGCAGCAATTTCAGCAGTGGCCAGGCAGTTGGTTGTGACATGGTGGCAACATTTAAGTTGAAGTGAATTTTTGTGGTAGCTGCTTTTATTTCATGGAAATGCATTTGATATTATTATAAATTATGAGATAGCTGCACAGGAGCAGAGTTGGTTACATTTGAAGTATTGGGGGGACAGCTGTGACTGACTGCTAGCACCAGCAGCAATTTCAGCAGTGGCCAGGCAGTTGGTTGTGACATGGTGGCAATATTTAAGTTGAAGTGAATTTTTATGGTAGCTGCTTTTATTTCATGGAAATGCATTTGATATTATTATAAATTATGAGATAGCTGCACAGGAGCAGAGTTGGTTACATTTGAAGTATTGGGGGGACAGCTGTGACTGACTGCTAGCACCAGCAGCAATTTCAGCAGTGGCCAGGCAGTTGGTTGTGACATGGTGGCAATATTTAAGTTGAAGTGAATTTTTGTGGTAGCTGCTTTTATTTCATGGAAATGCATTTGATATTATTATAAATTATGAGATAGCTGCACAGGAGCAGAGTTGGTTACATTTGAAGTATTGGGGGGACAGCTGTGACTGACTGCTAGCACCAGCAGTAATTTCAGCAGTGGCCAGGCAGTTGGTTGTGACATGGTGGCAATATTTAAGTTGAAGTGAATTTTTATGGTAGCTGCTTTTATTTCATGGAAATGCATTTGATATTATTATAAATTATGAGATAGCTGCACAGGAGCAGAGTTGGTTACATTTGAAGTATTGGGGGGACAGCTGTGACTGACTGCTAGCACCAGCAGCAATTTCAGCAGTGGCCAGGCAGTTGGTTGTGACATGGTGGCAATATTTAAGTTGAAGTGAATTTTTGTGGTAGCTGCTTTTATTTCATGGAAATGCATTTGATATTATTATAAATTATGAGATAGCTGCACAGGAGCAGAGTTGGTTACATTTGAAGTATTGGGGGACAGCTGTGACTGACTGCTAGCACCAGCAGCAATTTCAGCAGTGGCCAGGCAGTTGGTTGTGACATGGTGGCAATATTTAAGTTGAAGTGAATTTTTGTGGTAGCTGCTTTTATTTCATGGAAATGCATTTGATATTATTATAAATTATGAGATAGCTGCACAGGAGCAGAGTTGGTTACATTTGAAGTATTGGGGGGACAGCTGTGACTGACTGCTAGCACCAGCAGTAATTTCAGCAGTGGCCAGGCAGTTGGTTGTGACATGGTGGCAATATTTAAGTTGAAGTGAATTTTTGTGGTAGCTGCTTTTATTTCATGGAAATGCATTTGATATTATTATAAATTATGAGATAGCTGCACAGGAGCAGAGTTGGTTACATTTGAAGTATTGGGGGGACAGCTGTGACTGACTGCTAGCACCAGCAGCAATTTCAGCAGTGGCCAGGCAGTTGGTTGTGACATGGTGGCAATATTTAAGTTGAAGTGAATTTTTGTGGTAGCTGCTTTTATTTCATGGAAATGCATTTGATATTATTATAAATTATGAGATAGCTGCACAGGAGCAGAGTTGGTTACATTTGAAGTATTGGGGGGACAGCTGTGACTGACTGCTAGCACCAGCAGCAATTTCAGCAGTGGCCAGGCAGTTGGTTGTGACATGGTGGCAATATTTAAGTTGAAGTGAATTTTTGTGGTAGCTGCTTTTATTTCATGGAAATGCATTTGATATTATTATAAATTATGAGATAGCTGCACAGGAGCAGAGTTGGTTACATTTGAAGTATTGGGGGGACAGCTGTGACTGACTGCTAGCACCAGCAGCAATTTCAGCAGTGGCCAGGCAGTTGGTTGTGACATGGTGGCAACATTTAAGTTGAAGTGAATTTTTGTGGTAGCTGCTTTTATTTCATGGAAATGCATTTGATATTATTATAAATTATGAGATAGCTGCACAGGAGCAGAGTTGGTTACATTTGAAGTATTGGGGGGACAGCTGTGACTGACTGCTAGCACCAGCAGCAATTTCAGCAGTGGCCAGGCAGTTGGTTGTGACATGGTGGCAATATTTAAGTTGAAGTGAATTTTTGTGGTAGCTGCTTTTATTTCATGGAAATGCATTTGATATTATTATAAATTATGAGATAGCTGCACTAGAGCAGAGTTAGTCACATTTGAATTATTGGGGGACATCTGTGACTGACTGCTAGCACCAGCAGCAATTTCAGCAGTGGCCAGGCAGTTGGTTGTGACATGGTTGCAATATTTAAGTTGAAGTGAATTTTTGTGGTAGCTGCTTTTATTTCATGGAAATGCATTTGATATTATTATAAATTATGAGATAGCTGCACAGGAGCAGAGTTGGTTACATTTGAAGTATTGGGGGGACAGCTGTGACTGACTGCTAGCACCAGCAGCAATTTCAGCAGTGGCCAGGCAGTTGGTTGTGACATGGTGGCAATATTTAAGTTGAAGTGAATTTTTGTGGTAGCTGCTTTTATTTCATGGAAATGCATTTGATATTATTATAAATTATGAGATAGCTGCACTAGAGCAGAGTTAGTCACATTTGAATTATTGGGGGGACAGCTGTGACTGACTGCTAGCACCAGCAGCAATTTCAGCAGTTGCCAGGCAGTTGGTTGTGACATGGTGGCAATATTTAAGTTGAAGTGAATTTTTGTGGTAGCTGCTTTTATTTCATGGAAATGCATTTGATATTATTATAAATTATGAGATAGCTGCACAGGAGCAGAGTTGGTTACATTTTAATTATTGGGGGGACAGCTGTGACTGACTGCTAGCACCAGCAGCAATTTCAGCAGTGGCCAGGCAGTTGGTTGTGACATGGTGGCAATATTTAAGTTGAAGTGAATTTTTGTGGTAGCTGCTTTTATTTCATGGAAATGCATTTGATATTATTATAAATTATGAGATAGCTGCACAGGAGCAGAGTTGGTTACATTTGAAGTATTGGGGGGACAGCTGTGACTGACTGCTAGCACCAGCAGCAATTTCAGCAGTGGCCAGGCAGTTGGTTGTGACATGGTGGCAATATTTAAGTTGAAGTGAATTTTTGTGGTAGCTGCTTTTATTTCATGGAAATGCATTTGATATTATTATAAATTATGAGATAGCTGCACAGGAGCAGAGTTGGTTACATTTTAAGTATTGGGGGGACAGCTGTGACTGACTGCTAGCACCAGCAGCAATTTCAGCAGTGGCCAGGCAGTTGGTTGTGACATGGTGGCAATATTTAAGTTGAAGTGAATTTTTATGGTAGCTGCTTTTATTTCATGGAAATGCATTTGATATTATTATAAATTATGAGATAGCTGCACAGGAGCAGAGTTGGTTACATTTGAAGTATTGGGGGGACAGCTGTGACTGACTGCTAGCACCAGCAGCAATTTCAGCAGTGGCCAGGCAGTTGGTTGTGACATGGTGGCAATATTTAAGTTGAAGTGAATTTTTGTGGTAGCTGCTTTTATTTCATGGAAATGCATTTGATATTATTATAAATTATGAGATAGCTGCACAGGAGCAGAGTTGGTTACATTTGAAGTATTGGGGGGACAGCTGTGACTGACTGCTAGCACCAGCAGTAATTTCAGCAGTGGCCAGGCAGTTGGTTGTGACATGGTGGCAATATTTAAGTTGAAGTGAATTTTTGTGGTAGCTGCTTTTATTTCATGGAAATGCATTTGATATTATTATAAATTATGAGATAGCTGCACAGGAGCAGAGTTGGTTACATTTGAAGTATTGGGGGGACAGCTGTGACTGACTGCTAGCACCAGCAGCAATTTCAGCAGTGGCCAGGCAGTTGGTTGTGACATGGTGGCAATATTTAAGTTGAAGTGAATTTTTGTGGTAGCTGCTTTTATTTCATGGAAATGCATTTGATATTATTATAAATTATGAGATAGCTGCACAGGAGCAGAGTTGGTTACATTTGAAGTATTGGGGGGACAGCTGTGACTGACTGCTAGCACCAGCAGCAATTTCAGCAGTGGCCAGGCAGTTGGTTGTGACATGGTGGCAACATTTAAGTTGAAGTTAATTTTTGTGGTAGCTGCTTTTATTTCATGGAAATGCATTTGATATTATTATAAATTATGAGATAGCTGCACAGGAGCAGAGTTGGTTACATTTGAAGTATTGGGGGGACAGCTGTGACTGACTGCTAGCACCAGCAGCAATTTCAGCAGTGGCCAGGCAGTTGGTTGTGACATGGTGGCAATATTTAAGTTGAAGTGAATTTTTGTGGTAGCTGCTTTTATTTCATGGAAATGCATTTGATATTATTATAAATTATGAGATAGCTGCACAGGAGCAGAGTTGGTTACATTTGAAGTATTGGGGGGACAGCTGTGACTGACTGCTAGCACCAGCAGCAATTTCAGCAGTGGCCAGGCAGTTGGTTGTGACATGGTGGCAACATTTAAGTTGAAGTGAATTTTTGTGGTAGCTGCTTTTATTTCATGGAAATGCATTTGATATTATTATAAATTATGAGATAGCTGCACAGGAGCAGAGTTGGTTACATTTGAAGTATTGGGGGGACAGCTGTGACTGACTGCTAGCACCAGCAGCAATTTCAGCAGTGGCCAGGCAGTTGGTTGTGACATGGTGGCAATATTTAAGTTGAAGTGAATTTTTGTGGTAGCTGCTTTTATTTCATGGAAATGCATTTGATATTATTATAAATTATGAGATAGCTGCACTAGAGCAGAGTTAGTCACATTTGAATTATTGGGGGACATCTGTGACTGACTGCTAGCACCAGCAGCAATTTCAGCAGTGGCCAGGCAGTTGGTTGTGACATGGTTGCAATATTTAAGTTGAAGTGAATTTTTGTGGTAGCTGCTTTTATTTCATGGAAATGCATTTGATATTATTATAAATTATGAGATAGCTGCACAGGAGCAGAGTTGGTTACATTTGAAGTATTGGGGGGACAGCTGTGACTGACTGCTAGCACCAGCAGCAATTTCAGCAGTGGCCAGGCAGTTGGTTGTGACATGGTGGCAATATTTAAGTTGAAGTGAATTTTTGTGGTAGCTGCTTTTATTTCATGGAAATGCATTTGATATTATTATAAATTATGAGATAGCTGCACTAGAGCAGAGTTAGTCACATTTGAATTATTGGGGGGACAGCTGTGACTGACTGCTAGCACCAGCAGCAATTTCAGCAGTTGCCAGGCAGTTGGTTGTGACATGGTGGCAATATTTAAGTTGAAGTGAATTTTTGTGGTAGCTGCTTTTATTTCATGGAAATGCATTTGATATTATTATAAATTATGAGATAGCTGCACAGGAGCAGAGTTGGTTACATTTTAATTATTGGGGGGACAGCTGTGACTGACTGCTAGCACCAGCAGCAATTTCAGCAGTGGCCAGGCAGTTGGTTGTGACATGGTGGCAATATTTAAGTTGAAGTGAATTTTTGTGGTAGCTGCTTTTATTTCATGGAAATGCATTTGATATTATTATAAATTATGAGATAGCTGCACAGGAGCAGAGTTGGTTACATTTGAAGTATTGGGGGGACAGCTGTGACTGACTGCTAGCACCAGCAGCAATTTCAGCAGTGGCCAGGCAGTTGGTTGTGACATGGTGGCAATATTTAAGTTGAAGTGAATTTTTGTGGTAGCTGCTTTTATTTCATGGAAATGCATTTGATATTATTATAAATTATGAGATAGCTGCACAGGAGCAGAGTTGGTTACATTTGAAGTATTGGGGGGACAGCTGTGACTGACTGCTAGCACCAGCAGCAATTTCAGCAGTGGCCAGGCAGTTGGTTGTGACATGGTGGCAATATTTAAGTTGAAGTGAATTTTTGTGGTAGCTGCTTTTATTTCATGGAAATGCATTTGATATTATTATAAATTATGAGATAGCTGCACAGGAGCAGAGTTGGTTACATTTGAAGTATTGGGGGGACAGCTGTGACTGACTTCTAGCACCAGCAGCAATTTCAGCAGTGGCCAGGCAGTTGGTTGTGACATGGTGGCAATATTTAAGTTGAAGTGAATTTTTGTGGTAGCTGCTTTTATTTCATGGAAATGCATTTGATATTATTATAAATTATGAGATAGCTGCACAGGAGCAGAGTTGGTTACATTTGAAGTATTGGGGGGACAGCTGTGACTGACTGCTAGCACCAGCAGCAATTTCAGCAGTGGCCAGGCAGTTGGTTGTGACATGGTGGCAATATTTAAGTTGAAGTGAATTTTTGTGGTAGCTGCTTTTATTTCATGGAAATGCATTTGATATTATTATAAATTATGAGATAGCTGCACAGGAGCAGAGTTGGTTACATTTGAAGTATTGGGGGGACATCTGTGACTGACTGCTAGCACCAGCAGCAATTTCAGCAGTGGCCAGGCAGTTGGTTGTGACATGGTGGCAATATTTAAGTTGAAGTGAATTTTTGTGGTAGCTGCTTTTATTTCATGGAAATGCATTTGATATTATTATAAATTATGAGATAGCTGCACAGGAGCAGAGTTGGTTACATTTGAAGTATTGGGGGGACAGCTGTGACTGACTGCTAGCACCAGCAGCAATTTCAGCAGTGGCCAGGCAGTTGGTTGTGACATGGTGGCAATATTTAAGTTGAAGTGAATTTTTGTGGTAGCTGCTTTTATTTCATGGAAATGCATTTGATATTATTATAAATTATGAGATAGCTGCACAGGAGCAGAGTTGGTTACATTTGAAGTATTGGGGGGACAGCTGTGACTGACTGCTAGCACCAGCAGCAATTTCAGCAGTGGCCAGGCAGTTGGTTGTGACATGGTGGCAATATTTAAGTTGAAGTGAATTTTTGTGGTAGCTGCTTTTATTTCATGGAAATGCATTTGATATTATTATAAATTATGAGATAGCTGCACAGGAGCAGAGTTGGTTACATTTGAAGTATTGGGGGGACAGCTGTGACTGACTGCTAGCACCAGCAGCAATTTCAGCAGTGGCCAGGCAGTTGGTTGTGACATGGTGGCAATATTTAAGTTGAAGTGAATTTTTGTGGTAGCTGCTTTTATTTCATGGAAATGCATTTGATATTATTATAAATTATGAGATAGCTGCACAGGAGCAGAGTTGGTTACATTTGAAGTATTGGGGGGACAGCTGTGACTGACTGCTAGCACCAGCAGCAATTTCAGCAGTGGCCAGGCAGTTGGTTGTGACATGGTGGCAATATTTAAGTTGAAGTGAATTTTTTTGGTAGCTGCTTTTATTTCATGGAAATGCATTTGATATTATTATAAATTATGAGATAGCTGCACAGGAGCAGAGTTGGTTACATTTGAAGTATTGGGGGGACAGCTGTGACTGACTGCTAGCACCAGCAGCAATTTCAGCAGTGGCCAGGCAGTTGGTTGTGACATGGTGGCAATATTTAAGTTGAAGTGAATTTTTGTGGTAGCTGCTTTTATTTCATGGAAATGCATTTGATATTATTATAAATTATGAGATAGCTGCACAGGAGCAGAGTTGGTTACATTTGAAGTATTGGGGGGACAGCTGTGACTGACTGCTAGCACCAGCAGCAATTTCAGCAGTGGCCAGGCAGTTGGTTGTGACATGGTGGCAATATTTAAGTTGAAGTGAATTTTTGTGGTAGCTGCTTTTATTTCATGGAAATGCATTTGATATTATTATAAATTATGAGATAGCTGCACAGGAGCAGAGTTGGTTACATTTGAAGTATTGGGGGGACAGCTGTGACTGACTGCTAGCACCAGCAGCAATTTCAGCAGTGGCCAGGCAGTTGGTTGTGACATGGTGGCAATATTTAAGTTGAAGTGAATTTTTGTGGTAGCTGCTTTTATTTCATGGAAATGCATTTGATATTATTATAAATTATGAGATAGCTGCACAGGAGCAGAGTTGTTTACATTTGAAGTATTGGGGGGACAGCTGTGACTGACTGCTAGCACCAGCAGCAATTTCAGCAGTGGCCAGGCAGTTGGTTGTGACATGGTGGCAATATTTAAGTTGAAGTGAATTTTTGTGGTAGCTGCTTTTATTTCATGGAAATGCATTTGATATTATTATAAATTATGAGATAGCTGCACTAGAGCAGAGTTAGTCACATTTGAATTATTGGGGGGACAGCTGTGACTGACTGCTAGCACCAGCAGCAATTTCAGCAGTGGCCAGGCAGTTGGTTGTGACATGGTGGCAATATTTAAGTTGAAGTGAATTTTTGTGGTAGCTGCTTTTATTTCATGGAAATGCATTTGATATTATTATAAATTATGAGATAGCTGCACAGGAGCAGAGTTGGTTACATTTGAAGTATTGGGGGGACAGCTGTGACTGACTGCTAGCACCAGCAGCAATTTCAGCAGTGGCCAGGCAGTTGGTTGTGACATGGTGGCAATATTTAAGTTGAAGTGAATTTTTGTGGTAGCTGCTTTTATTTCATGGAAATGCATTTGATATTATTATAAATTATGAGATAGCTGCACAGGAGCAGAGTTGGTTACATTTGAAGTATTGGGGGGACAGCTGTGACTGACTGCTAGCACCAGCAGCAATTTCAGCAGTGGCCAGGCAGTTGGTTGTGACATGGTGGCAATATTTAAGTTGAAGTGAATTTTTGTGGTAGCTGCTTTTATTTCATGGAAATGCATTTGATATTATTATAAATTATGAGATAGCTGCACAGGAGCAGAGTTGGTTACATTTGAAGTATTGGGGGGACAGCTGTGACTGACTGCTAGCACCAGCAGCAATTTCAGCAGTGGCCAGGCAGTTGGTTGTGACATGGTGGCAATATTTAAGTTGAAGTGAATTTTTGTGGTAGCTGCTTTTATTTCATGGAAATGCATTTGATATTATTATAAATTATGAGATAGCTGCACAGGAGCAGAGTTGGTTACATTTGAAGTATTGGGGGGACAGCTGTGACTGACTTCTAGCACCAGCAGCAATTTCAGCAGTGGCCAGGCAGTTGGTTGTGACATGGTGGCAATATTTAAGTTGAAGTGAATTTTTGTGGTAGCTGCTTTTATTTCATGGAAATGCATTTGATATTATTATAAATTATGAGATAGCTGCACAGGAGCAGAGTTGGTTACATTTGAAGTATTGGGGGGACAGCTGTGACTGACTGCTAGCACCAGCAGCAATTTCAGCAGTGGCCAGGCAGTTGGTTGTGACATGGTGGCAATATTTAAGTTGAAGTGAATTTTTGTGGTAGCTGCTTTTATTTCATGGAAATGCATTTGATATTATTATAAATTATGAGATAGCTGCACAGGAGCAGAGTTGGTTACATTTGAAGTATTGGGGGGACAGCTGTGACTGACTGCTAGCACCAGCAGCAATTTCAGCAGTGGCCAGGCAGTTGGTTGTGACATGGTGGCAATATTTAAGTTGAAGTGAATTTTTGTGGTAGCTGCTTTTATTTCATGGAAATGCATTTGATATTATTATAAATTATGAGATAGCTGCACAGGAGCAGAGTTGGTTACATTTGAAGTATTGGGGGGACAGCTGTGACTGACTGCTAGCACCAGCAGCAATTTCAGCAGTGGCCAGGCAGTTGGTTGTGACATGGTGGCAATATTTAAGTTGAAGTGAATTTTTGTGGTAGCTGCTTTTATTTCATGGAAATGCATTTGATATTATTATAAATTATGAGATAGCTGCACAGGAGCAGAGTTGGTTACATTTGAAGTATTGGGGGGACAGCTGTGACTGACTGCTAGCACCAGCAGCAATTTCAGCAGTGGCCAGGCAGTTGGTTGTGACATGGTGGCAATATTTAAGTTGAAGTGAATTTTTGTGGTAGCTGCTTTTATTTCATGGAAATGCATTTGATATTATTATAAATTATGAGATAGCTGCACAGGAGCAGAGTTGGTTACATTTGAAGTATTGGGGGGACAGCTGTGACTGACTGCTAGCACCAGCAGCAATTTCAGCAGTGGCCAGGAAGTTGGTTGTGACATGGTGGCAATATTTAAGTTGAAGTGAATTTTTGTGGTAGCTGCTTTTATTTCATGGAAATGCATTTGATATTATTATAAATTATGAGATAGCTGCACAGGAGCAGAGTTGGTTACATTTGAAGTATTGGGGGGACAGCTGTGACTGACTGCTAGCACCAGCAGCAATTTCAGCAGTGGCCAGGCAGTTGGTTGTGACATGGTGGCAATATTTAAGTTGAAGTGAATTTTTTTGGTAGCTGCTTTTATTTCATGGAAATGCATTTGATATTATTATAAATTATGAGATAGCTGCACAGGAGCAGAGTTGGTTACATTTGAAGTATTGGGGGGACAGCTGTGACTGACTGCTAGCACCAGCAGCAATTTCAGCAGTGGCCAGGCAGTTGGTTGTGACATGGTGGCAATATTTAAGTTGAAGTGAATTTTTGTGGTAGCTGCTTTTATTTCATGGAAATGCATTTGATATTATTATAAATTATGAGATAGCTGCACAGGAGCAGAGTTGGTTACATTTGAAGTATTGGGGGGACAGCTGTGACTGACTGCTAGCACCAGCAGCAATTTCAGCAGTGGCCAGGCAGTTGGTTGTGACATGGTGGCAATATTTAAGTTGAAGTGAATTTTTGTGGTAGCTGCTTTTATTTCATGGAAATGCATTTGATATTATTATAAATTATGAGATAGCTGCACAGGAGCAGAGTTGGTTACATTTGAAGTATTGGGGGGACAGCTGTGACTGACTGCTAGCACCAGCAGCAATTTCAGCAGTGGCCAGGCAGTTGGTTGTGACATGGTGGCAATATTTAAGTTGAAGTGAATTTTTGTGGTAGCTGCTTTTATTTCATGGAAATGCATTTGATATTATTATAAATTATGAGATAGCTGCACAGGAGCAGAGTTGTTTACATTTGAAGTATTGGGGGGACAGCTGTGACTGACTGCTAGCACCAGCAGCAATTTCAGCAGTGGCCAGGCAGTTGGTTGTGACATGGTGGCAATATTTAAGTTGAAGTGAATTTTTGTGGTAGCTGCTTTTATTTCATGGAAATGCATTTGATATTATTATAAATTATGAGATAGCTGCACTAGAGCAGAGTTAGTCACATTTGAATTATTGGGGGGACAGCTGTGACTGACTGCTAGCACCAGCAGCAATTTCAGCAGTGGCCAGGCAGTTGGTTGTGACATGGTGGCAATATTTAAGTTGAAGTGAATTTTTGTGGTAGCTGCTTTTATTTCATGGAAATGCATTTGATATTATTATAAATTATGAGATAGCTGCACAGGAGCAGAGTTGGTTACATTTGAAGTATTGGGGGGACAGCTGTGACTGACTGCTAGCACCAGCAGCAATTTCAGCAGTGGCCAGGCAGTTGGTTGTGACATGGTGGCAATATTTAAGTTGAAGTGAATTTTTGTGGTAGCTGCTTTTATTTCATGGAAATGCATTTGATATTATTATGAATTATGAGATAGCTGCACAGGAGCAGAGTTGGTTACATTTGAAGTATTGGGGGGACAGCTGTGACTGACTGCTAGCACCAGCAGCAATTTCAGCAGTGGCCAGGCAGTTGGTTGTGACATGGTGCCAATATTTAAGTTGAAGTGAATTTTTGTGGTAGCTGCTTTTATTTCATGGAAATGCATTTGATATTATTATAAATTATGAGATAGCTGCACAGGAGCAGAGTTGGTTACATTTGAAGTATTGGGGGGACAGCTGTGACTGACTGCTAGCACCAGCAGCAATTTCAGCAGTGGCCAGGCAGTTGGTTGTGACATGGTGGCAATATTTAAGTTGAAGTGAATTTTTGTGGTAGCTGCTTTTATTTCATGGAAATGCATTTGATATTATTATAAATTATGAGATAGCTGCACAGGAGCAGAGTTGGTTACATTTGAAGTATTGGGGGGACAGCTGTGACTGACTGCTAGCACCAGCAGCAATTTCAGCAGTGGCCAGGCAGTTGGTTGTGACATGGTGGCAATATTTAAGTTGAAGTGAATTTTTGTGGTAGCTGCTTTTATTTCATGGAAATGCATTTGATATTATTATAAATTATGAGATAGCTGCACAGGAGCAGAGTTGGTTACATTTGAAGTATTGGGGGGACAGCTGTGACTGACTGCTAGCACCAGCAGCAATTTCAGCAGTGGCCAGGCAGTTGGTTGTGACATGGTGGCAATATTTAAGTTGAAGTGAATTTTTGTGGTAGCTGCTTTTATTTCATGGAAATGCATTTGATATTATTATAAATTATGAGATAGCTGCACAGGAGCAGAGTTGGTTACATTTGAAGTATTGGGGGGACAGCTGTGACTGACTGCTAGCACCAGCAGCAATTTCAGCAGTGGCCAGGCAGTTGGTTGTGACATGGTGGCAATATTTAAGTTGAAGTGAATTTTTGTGGTAGCTGCTTTTATTTCATGGAAATGCATTTGATATTATTATAAATTATGAGATAGCTGCACAGGAGCAGAGTTGGTTACATTTGAAGTATTGGGGGGACAGCTGTGACTGACTGCTAGCACCAGCAGCAATTTCAGCAGTGGCCAGGCAGTTGGTTGTGACATGGTGGCAATATTTAAGTTGAAGTGAATTTTTGTGGTAGCTGCTTTTATTTCATGGAAATGCATTTGATATTATTATAAATTATGAGATAGCTGCACTAGAGCAGAGTTAGTCACATTTGAATTATTGGGGGGACAGCTGTGACTGACTGCTAGCACCAGCAGCAATTTCAGCAGTGGCCAGGCAGTTGGTTGTGACATGGTGGCAATATTTAAGTTGAAGTGAATTTTTGTGGTAGCTGCTTTTATTTCATGGAAATGCATTTGATATTATTATAAATTATGAGATAGCTGCACAGGAGCAGAGTTGGTTACATTTGAAGTATTGGGGGGACAGCTGTGACTGACTGCTAGCACCAGCAGCAATTTCAGCAGCGGCCAGGCAGTTGGTTGTGACATGGTGGCAATATTTAAGTTGAAGTGAATTTTTGTGGTAGCTGCTTTTATTTCATGGAAATGCATTTGATATTATTATAAATTATGAGATAGCTGCACAGGAGCAGAGTTGGTTACATTTGAAGTATTGGGGGGACAGCTGTGACTGACTGCTAGCACCAGCAGCAATTTCAGCAGTGGCCAGGCAGTTGGTTGTGACATGGTGGCAATATTTAAGTTGAAGTGAATTTTTGTGGTAGCTGCTTTTATTTCATGGAAATGCATTTGATATTATTATAAATTATGAGATAGCTGCACAGGAGCAGAGTTGGTTACATTTGAAGTATTGGGGGGACAGCTGTGACTGACTGCTAGCACCAGCAGCAATTTCAGCAGTGGCCAGGCAGTTGGTTGTGACATGGTGGCAATATTTAAGTTGAAGTGAATTTTTGTGGTAGCTGCTTTTATTTCATGGAAATGCATTTGATATTATTATAAATTATGAGATAGCTGCACAGGAGCAGAGTTGGTTACATTTGAAGTATTGGGGGGACAGCTGTGACTGACTGCTAGCACCAGCAGCAATTTCAGCAGTGGCCAGGCAGTTGGTTGTGACATGGTGGCAATATTTAAGTTGAAGTGAATTTTTGTGGTACCTGCTTTTATTTCATGGAAATGCATTTGATATTATTATAAATTATGAGATAGCTGCACAGGAGCAGAGTTGGTTACATTTGAAGTATTGGGGGGACAGCTGTGACTGACTGCTAGCACCAGCAGCAATTTCAGCAGTGGCCAGGCAGTTGGTTGTGACATGGTGGCAATATTTAAGTTGAAGTGAATTTTTGTGGTAGCTGCTTTTATTTCATGGAAATGCATTTGATATTATTATAAATTATGAGATAGCTGCACAGGAGCAGAGTTAGTCACATTTGAATTATTGGGGGGACAGCTGTGACTGACTGCTAGCACCATCAGCAATTTCAGCAGTGGCCAGGCAGTTGGTTGTGACATGGTGGCAATATTTAAGTTGAAGTGAATTTTTGTGGTAGCTGCTTTTATTTCATGGAAATGCATTTGATATTATTATAAATTATGAGATAGCTGCACAGGAGCAGAGTTGGTTACATTTGAAGTATTGGGGGGACAGCTGTGACTGACTGCTAGCACCAGCAGCAATTTCAGCAGTGGCCAGGCAGTTGGTTGTGACATGGTGGCAATATTTAAGTTGAAGTGAATTTTTGTGGTAGCTGCTTTTATTTCATGGAAATGCATTTGATATTATTATAAATTATGAGATAGCTGCACAGGAGCAGAGTTGGTTACATTTGAAGTATTGGGGGGACAGCTGTGACTGACTGCTAGCACCAGCAGCAATTTCAGCAGTGGCCAGGCAGTTGGTTGTGACATGGTGGCAATATTTAAGTTGAAGTGAATTTTTGTGGTAGCTGCTTTTATTTCATGGAAATGCATTTGATATTATTATAAATTATGAGATAGCTGCACAGGAGCAGAGTTGGTTACATTTGAAGTATTGGGGGGACAGCTGTGACTGACTGCTAGCGCCAGCAGCAATTTCAGCAGTGGCCAGGCAGTTGGTTGTGACATGGTGGCAATATTTAAGTTGAAGTGAATTTTTGTGGTAGCTGCTTTTATTTCATGGAAATGCATTTGATATTATTATAAATTATGAGATAGCTGCACAGGAGCAGAGTTGGTTACATTTGAAGTATTGGGGGGACAGCTGTGACTGACTGCTAGCACCAGCAGCAATTTCAGCAGTGGCCAGGCAGTTGGTTGTGACATGGTGGCAATATTTAAGTTGAAGTGAATTTTTGTGGTAGCTGCTTTTATATCATGGAAATGCATTTGATATTATTATAAATTATGAGATAGCTGCACAGGAGCAGAGTTGGTTACATTTGAAGTATTGGGGGACAGCTGTGACTGACTGCTAGCACCAGCAGCAATTTCAGCAGTGGCCAGGCAGTTGGTTGTGACATGGTGGCAATATTTAAGTTGAAGTGAATTTTTGTGGTAGCTGCTTTTATTTCATGGAAATGCATTTGATATTATTATAAATTATGAGATAGCTGCACAGGAGCAGAGTTGGTTACATTTGAAGTATTGGGGGGACAGCTGTGACTGACTGCTAGCACCAGCAGCAATTTCAGCAGTGGCCAGGCAGTTGGTTGTGACATGGTGGCAATATTTAAGTTGAAGTGAATTTTTGTGGTAGCTGCTTTTATTTCATGGAAATGCATTTGATATTATTATAAATTATGAGATAGCTGCACAGGAGCAGAGTTGGTTACATTTGAAGTATTGGGGGGACAGCTGTGACTGACTGCTAGCACCAGCAGCAATTTCAGCAGTGGCCAGGCAGTTGGTTGTGACATGGTGGCAATATTTAAGTTGAAGTGAATTTTTGTGGTAGCTGCTTTTATTTCATGGAAATGCATTTGATATTATTATAAATTATGAGATAGCTGCACAGGAGCAGAGTTGGTTACATTTGAAGTATTGGGGGGACAGCTGTGACTGACTGCTAGCACCAGCAGCAATTTCAGCAGTGGCCATGCAGTTGGTTGTGACATGGTGGCAATATTTAAGTTGAAGTGAATTTTTGTGGTAGCTGCTTTTATTTCATGGAAATGCATTTGATATTATTATAAATTATGAGATAGCTGCACAGGAGCAGAGTTGGTTACATTTGAAGTATTGGGGGGACAGCTGTGACTGACTGCTAGCACCAGCAGCAATTTCAGCAGTGGCCAGGCAGTTGGTTGTGACATGGTGGCAATATTTAAGTTGAAGTGAATTTTTGTGGTAGCTGCTTTTATTTCATGGAAATGCATTTGATATTATTATAAATTATGAGATAGCTGCACAGGAGCAGAGTTGGTTACATTTGAAGTATTGGGGGGACAGCTATGACTGACTGCTAGCACCAGCAGCAATTTCAGCAGTGGCCAGGCAGTTGGTTGTGACATGGTGGCAATATTTAAGTTGAAGTGAATTTTTGTGGTAGCTGCTTTTATTTCATGGAAATGCATTTGATATTATTATAAATTATGAGATAGCTGCACAGGAGCAGAGTTGGTTACATTTGAAGTATTGGGGGGACAGCTGTGACTGACTGCTAGCACCAGCAGCAATTTCAGCAGTGGCCAGGCAGTTGGTTGTGACATGGTGGCAATAAGTTGAAGTGAATTTTTGTGGTAGCTGCTTTTATTTCATGGAAATGCATTTGATATTATTATAAATTATGAGATAGCTGCACAGGAGCAGAGTTGGTTACATTTGAAGTATTGGGGGGACAGCTGTGACTGACTGCTAGCACCAGCAGCAATTTCAGCAGTGGCCAGGCAGTTGGTTGTGACATGGTGGCAATATTTAAGTTGAAGTGAATTTTTGTGGTAGCTGCTTTTATTTCATGGAAATGCATTTGATATTATTATAAATTATGAGATAGCTGCACAGGAGCAGAGTTGGTTACATTTTAAGTATTGGGGGGACAGCTGTGACTGACTGCTAGCACCAGCAGCAATTTCAGCAGTGGCCAGGCAGTTGGTTGTGACATGGTGGCAATATTTAAGTTGAAGTGAATTTTTATGGTAGCTGCTTTTATTTCATGGAAATGCATTTGATATTATTATAAATTATGAGATAGCTGCACAGGAGCAGAGTTGGTTACATTTGAAGTATTGGGGGGACAGCTGTGACTGACTGCTAGCACCAGCAGCAATTTCAGCAGTGGCCAGGCAGTTGGTTGTGACATGGTGGCAATATTTAAGTTGAAGTGAATTTTTGTGGTAGCTGCTTTTATTTCATGGAAATGCATTTGATATTATTATAAATTATGAGATAGCTGCACAGGAGCAGAGTTGGTTACATTTGAAGTATTGGGGGGACAGCTGTGACTGACTGCTAGCACCAGCAGTAATTTCAGCAGTGGCCAGGCAGTTGGTTGTGACATGGTGGCAATATTTAAGTTGAAGTGAATTTTTGTGGTAGCTGCTTTTATTTCATGGAAATGCATTTGATATTATTATAAATTATGAGATAGCTGCACAGGAGCAGAGTTGGTTACATTTGAAGTATTGGGGGGACAGCTGTGACTGACTGCTAGCACCAGCAGCAATTTCAGCAGTGGCCAGGCAGTTGGTTGTGACATGGTGGTAATATTTAAGTTGAAGTGAATTTTTGTGGTAGCTGCTTTTATTTCATGGAAATGCATTTGATATTATTATAAATTATGAGATAGCTGCACAGGAGCAGAGTTGGTTACATTTGAAGTATTGGGGGGACAGCTGTGACTGACTGCTAGCACCAGCAGCAATTTCAGCAGTGGCCAGGCAGTTGGTTGTGACATGGTGGCAACATTTAAGTTGAAGTTAATTTTTGTGGTAGCTGCTTTTATTTCATGGAAATGCATTTGATATTATTATAAATTATGAGATAGCTGCACAGGAGCAGAGTTGGTTACATTTGAAGTATTGGGGGGACAGCTGTGACTGACTGCTAGCACCAGCAGCAATTTCAGCAGTGGCCAGGCAGTTGGTTGTGACATGGTGGCAATATTTAAGTTGAAGTGAATTTTTGTGGTAGCTGCTTTTATTTCATGGAAATGCATTTGATATTATTATAAATTATGAGATAGCTGCACAGGAGCAGAGTTGGTTACATTTGAAGTATTGGGGGGACAGCTGTGACTGACTGCTAGCACCAGCAGCAATTTCAGCAGTGGCCAGGCAGTTGGTTGTGACATGGTGGCAACATTTAAGTTGAAGTGAATTTTTGTGGTAGCTGCTTTTATTTCATGGAAATGCATTTGATATTATTATAAATTATGAGATAGCTGCACAGGAGCAGAGTTGGTTACATTTGAAGTATTGGGGGGACAGCTGTGACTGACTGCTAGCACCAGCAGCAATTTCAGCAGTGGCCAGGCAGTTGCTTGTGACATGGTGGCAATATTTAAGTTGAAGTGAATTTTTGTGGTAGCTGCTTTTATTTCATGGAAATGCATTTGATATTATTATAAATTATGAGATAGCTGCACTAGAGCAGAGTTAGTCACATTTGAATTATTGGGGGACATCTGTGACTGACTGCTAGCACCAGCAGCAATTTCAGCAGTGGCCAGGCAGTTGGTTGTGACATGGTGGCAATATTTAAGTTGAAGTGAATTTTTGTGGTAGCTGCTTTTATTTCATGGAAATGCATTTGATATTATTATAAATTATGAGATAGCTGCACAGGAGCAGAGTTGGTTACATTTGAAGTATTGGGGGGACAGCTGTGACTGACTGCTAGCACCAGCAGCAATTTCAGCAGTGGCCATGCAGTTGGTTGTGACATGGTGGCAATATTTAAGTTGAAGTGAATTTTTGTGGTAGCTGCTTTTATTTCATGGAAATGCATTTGATATTATTATAAATTATGAGATAGCTGCACAGGAGCAGAGTTGGTTACATTTGAAGTATTGGGGGGACAGCTGTGACTGACTGCTAGCACCAGCAGCAATTTCAGCAGTGGCCAGGCAGTTGGTTGTGACATGGTGGCAATATTTAAGTTGAAGTGAATTTTTGTGGTAGCTGCTTTTATTTCATGGAAATGCATTTGATATTATTATAAATTATGAGATAGCTGCACAGGAGCAGAGTTGGTTACATTTGAAGTATTGGGGGGACAGCTGTGACTGACTGCTAGCACCAGCAGCAATTTCAGCAGTGGCCAGGCAGTTGGTTGTGACATGGTGGCAATATTTAAGTTGAAGTGAATTTTTGTGGTAGCTGCTTTTATTTCATGGAAATGCATTTGATATTATTATAAATTATGAGATAGCTGCACAGGAGCAGAGTTGGTTACATTTGAAGTATTGGGGGGACAGCTGTGACTGACTGCTAGCACCAGCAGCAATTTCAGCAGTGGCCAGGCAGTTGGTTGTGACATGGTGGCAATAAGTTGAAGTGAATTTTTGTGGTAGCTGCTTTTATTTCATGGAAATGCATTTGATATTATTATAAATTATGAGATAGCTGCACAGGAGCAGAGTTGGTTACATTTGAAGTATTGGGGGGACAGCTGTGACTGACTGCTAGCACCAGCAGCAATTTCAGCAGTGGCCAGGCAGTTGGTTGTGACATGGTGGCAATATTTAAGTTGAAGTGAATTTTTGTGGTAGCTGCTTTTATTTCATGGAAATGCATTTGATATTATTATAAATTATGAGATAGCTGCACAGGAGCAGAGTTGGTTACATTTTAAGTATTGGGGGGACAGCTGTGACTGACTGCTAGCACCAGCAGCAATTTCAGCAGTGGCCAGGCAGTTGGTTGTGACATGGTGGCAATATTTAAGTTGAAGTGAATTTTTATGGTAGCTGCTTTTATTTCATGGAAATGCATTTGATATTATTATAAATTATGAGATAGCTGCACAGGAGCAGAGTTGGTTACATTTGAAGTATTGGGGGGACAGCTGTGACTGACTGCTAGCACCAGCAGCAATTTCAGCAGTGGCCAGGCAGTTGGTTGTGACATGGTGGCAACATTTAAGTTGAAGTTAATTTTTGTGGTAGCTGCTTTTATTTCATGGAAATGCATTTGATATTATTATAAATTATGAGATAGCTGCACAGGAGCAGAGTTGGTTACATTTGAAGTATTGGGGGGACAGCTGTGACTGACTGCTAGCACCAGCAGCAATTTCAGCAGTGGCCAGGCAGTTGGTTGTGACATGGTGGCAATATTTAAGTTGAAGTGAATTTTTGTGGTAGCTGCTTTTATTTCATGGAAATGCATTTGATATTATTATAAATTATGAGATAGCTGCACAGGAGCAGAGTTGGTTACATTTGAAGTATTGGGGGGACAGCTGTGACTGACTGCTAGCACCAGCAGCAATTTCAGCAGTGGCCAGGCAGTTGGTTGTGACATGGTGGCAACATTTAAGTTGAAGTGAATTTTTGTGGTAGCTGCTTTTATTTCATGGAAATGCATTTGATATTATTATAAATTATGAGATAGCTGCACAGGAGCAGAGTTGGTTACATTTGAAGTATTGGGGGGACAGCTGTGACTGACTGCTAGCACCAGCAGCAATTTCAGCAGTGGCCAGGCAGTTGGTTGTGACATGGTGGCAATATTTAAGTTGAAGTGAATTTTTGTGGTAGCTGCTTTTATTTCATGGAAATGCATTTGATATTATTATAAATTATGAGATAGCTGCACTAGAGCAGAGTTAGTCACATTTGAATTATTGGGGGACATCTGTGACTGACTGCTAGCACCAGCAGCAATTTCAGCAGTGGCCAGGCAGTTGGTTGTGACATGGTTGCAATATTTAAGTTGAAGTGAATTTTTGTGGTAGCTGCTTTTATTTCATGGAAATGCATTTGATATTATTATAAATTATGAGATAGCTGCACAGGAGCAGAGTTGGTTACATTTGAAGTATTGGGGGGACAGCTGTGACTGACTGCTAGCACCAGCAGCAATTTCAGCAGTGGCCAGGCAGTTGGTTGTGACATGGTTGCAATATTTAAGTTGAAGTGAATTTTTGTGGTAGCTGCTTTTATTTCATGGAAATGCATTTGATATTATTATAAATTATGAGATAGCTGCACAGGAGCAGAGTTGGTTACATTTGAAGTATTGGGGGGACAGCTGTGACTGACTGCTAGCACCAGCAGCAATTTCAGCAGTGGCCAGGCAGTTGGTTGTGACATGGTTGCAATATTTAAGTTGAAGTGAATTTTTGTGGTAGCTGCTTTTATTTCATGGAAATGCATTTGATATTATTATAAATTATGAGATAGCTGCACAGGAGCAGAGTTGGTTACATTTGAAGTATTGGGGGGACAGCTGTGACTGACTGCTAGCACCAGCAGCAATTTCAGCAGTTGCCAGGCAGTTGGTTGTGACATGGTGGCAATATTTAAGTTGAAGTGAATTTTTGTGGTAGCTGCTTTTATTTCATGGAAATGCATTTGATATTATTATAAATTATGAGATAGCTGCACAGGAGCAGAGTTGGTTACATTTGAAGTATTGGGGGGACAGCTGTGACTGACTGCTAGCACCAGCAGCAATTTCAGCAGTGGCCAGGCAGTTGGTTGTGACATGGTGGCAATATTTAAGTTGAAGTGAATTTTTGTGGTAGCTGCTTTTATTTCATGGAAATGCATTTGATATTATTATAAATTATGAGATAGCTGCACAGGAGCAGAGTTGGTTACATTTGAAGTATTGGGGGGACAGCTGTGACTGACTGCTAGCACCAGCAGCAATTTCAGCAGTGGCCAGGCAGTTGGTTGTGACATGGTGGCAATATTTAAGTTGAAGTGAATTTTTGTGGTAGCTGCTTTTATTTCATGGAAATGCATTTGATATTATTATAAATTATGAGATAGCTGCACAGGAGCAGAGTTGGTTACATTTGAAGTATTGGGGGGACAGCTGTGACTGACTGCTAGCACCAG
This sequence comes from Locusta migratoria, assembly GCA_026315105.1. Lineage (NCBI taxonomy): Eukaryota > Metazoa > Arthropoda > Insecta > Orthoptera > Acrididae > Locusta > Locusta migratoria. Next base: position 362,985,258 of record CM048751.1, on the reverse strand, counting down.
CAGCAATTTCAGCAGTGGCCAGGCAGTTGGTTGTGACATGGTGGCAATATTTAAGTTGAAGTGAATTTTTGTGGTAGCTGCTTTTATTTCATGGAAATGCATTTGATATTATTATAAATTATGAGATAGCTGCACAGGAGCAGAGTTGGTTACATTTGAAGTATTGGGGGGACAGCTGTGACTGACTTCTAGCACCAGCAGCAATTTCAGCAGTGGCCAGGCAGTTGGTTGTGACATGGTGGCAATATTTAAGTTGAAGTGAATTTTTGTGGTAGCTGCTTTTATTTCATGGAAATGCATTTGATATTATTATAAATTATGAGATAGCTGCACAGGAGCAGAGTTGGTTACATTTGAAGTATTGGGGGGACAGCTGTGACTGACTGCTAGCACCAGCAGCAATTTCAGCAGTGGCCAGGCAGTTGGTTGTGACATGGTGGCAATATTTAAGTTGAAGTGAATTTTTGTGGTAGCTGCTTTTATTTCATGGAAATGCATTTGATATTATTATAAATTATGAGATAGCTGCACAGGAGCAGAGTTGGTTACATTTGAAGTATTGGGGGGACAGCTGTGACTGACTGCTAGCACCAGCAGCAATTTCAGCAGTGGCCAGGCAGTTGGTTGTGACATGGTGGCAATATTTAAGTTGAAGTGAATTTTTGTGGTAGCTGCTTTTATTTCATGGAAATGCATTTGATATTATTATAAATTATGAGATAGCTGCACAGGAGCAGAGTTGGTTACATTTGAAGTATTGGGGGGACAGCTGTGACTGACTGCTAGCACCAGCAGCAATTTCAGCAGTGGCCAGGCAGTTGGTTGTGACATGGTGGCAATATTTAAGTTGAAGTGAATTTTTGTGGTAGCTGCTTTTATTTCATGGAAATGCATTTGATATTATTATAAATTATGAGATAGCTGCACAGGAGCAGAGTTGGTTACATTTGAAGTATTGGGGGGACAGCTGTGACTGACTGCTAGCACCAGCAGCAATTTCAGCAGTGGCCAGGCAGTTGGTTGTGACATGGTGGCAATATTTAAGTTGAAGTGAATTTTTGTGGTAGCTGCTTTTATTTCATGGAAATGCATTTGATATTATTATAAATTATGAGATAGCTGCACAGGAGCAGAGTTGGTTACATTTGAAGTATTGGGGGGACAGCTGTGACTGACTGCTAGCACCAGCAGCAATTTCAGCAGTGGCCAGGCAGTTGGTTGTGACATGGTGGCAATATTTAAGTTGAAGTGAATTTTTGTGGTAGCTGCTTTTATTTCATGGAAATGCATTTGATATTATTATAAATTATGAGATAGCTGCACAGGAGCAGAGTTGGTTACATTTGAAGTATTGGGGGGACAGCTGTGACTGACTGCTAGCACCAGCAGCAATTTCAGCAGTGGCCAGGCAGTTGGTTGTGACATGGTGGCAATATTTAAGTTGAAGTGAATTTTTGTGGTAGCTGCTTTTATTTCATGGAAATGCATTTGATATTATTATAAATTATGAGATAGCTGCACAGGAGCAGAGTTGGTTACATTTGAAGTATTGGGGGGACAGCTGTGACTGACTGCTAGCACCAGCAGCAATTTCAGCAGTGGCCAGGCAGTTGGTTGTGACATGGTGGCAATATTTAAGTTGAAGTGAATTTTTGTGGTAGCTGCTTTTATTTCATGGAAATGCATTTGATATTATTATAAATTATGAGATAGCTGCACAGGAGCAGAGTTGGTTACATTTGAAGTATTGGGGGGACAGCTGTGACTGACTGCTAGCACCAGCAGCAATTTCAGCAGTGGCCAGGCAGTTGGTTGTGACATGGTGGCAATAAGTTGAAGTGAATTTTTGTGGTAGCTGCTTTTATTTCATGGAAATGCATTTGATATTATTATAAATTATGAGATAGCTGCACAGGAGCAGAGTTGGTTACATTTGAAGTATTGGGGGGACAGCTGTGACTGACTGCTAGCACCAGCAGCAATTTCAGCAGTGGCCAGGCAGTTGGTTGTGACATGGTGGCAATATTTAAGTTGAAGTGAATTTTTGTGGTAGCTGCTTTTATTTCATGGAAATGCATTTGATATTATTATAAATTATGAGATAGCTGCACAGGAGCAGAGTTGGTTACATTTTAAGTATTGGGGGGACAGCTGTGACTGACTGCTAGCACCAGCAGCAATTTCAGCAGTGGCCAGGCAGTTGGTTGTGACATGGTGGCAATATTTAAGTTGAAGTGAATTTTTATGGTAGCTGCTTTTATTTCATGGAAATGCATTTGATATTATTATAAATTATGAGATAGCTGCACAGGAGCAGAGTTGGTTACATTTGAAGTATTGGGGGGACAGCTGTGACTGACTGCTAGCACCAGCAGCAATTTCAGCAGTGGCCAGGCAGTTGGTTGTGACATGGTGGCAATATTTAAGTTGAAGTGAATTTTTGTGGTAGCTGCTTTTATTTCATGGAAATGCATTTGATATTATTATAAATTATGAGATAGCTGCACAGGAGCAGAGTTGGTTACATTTGAAGTATTGGGGGGACAGCTGTGACTGACTGCTAGCACCAGCAGCAATTTCAGCAGTGGCCAGGCAGTTGGTTGTGACATGGTGGCAACATTTAAGTTGAAGTTAATTTTTGTGGTAGCTGCTTTTATTTCATGGAAATGCATTTGATATTATTATAAATTATGAGATAGCTGCACAGGAGCAGAGTTGGTTACATTTGAAGTATTGGGGGGACAGCTGTGACTGACTGCTAGCACCAGCAGCAATTTCAGCAGTGGCCAGGCAGTTGGTTGTGACATGGTGGCAATATTTAAGTTGAAGTGAATTTTTGTGGTAGCTACTTTTATTTCATGGAAATGCATTTGATATTATTATAAATTATGAGATAGCTGCACAGGAGCAGAGTTGGTTACATTTGAAGTATTGGGGGGACAGCTGTGACTGACTGCTAGCACCAGCAGCAATTTCAGCAGTGGCCAGGCAGTTGGTTGTGACATGGTGGCAACATTTAAGTTGAAGTGAATTTTTGTGGTAGCTGCTTTTATTTCATGGAAATGCATTTGATATTATTATAAATTATGAGATAGCTGCACAGGAGCAGAGTTGGTTACATTTGAAGTATTGGGGGGACAGCTGTGACTGACTGCTAGCACCAGCAGCAATTTCAGCAGTGGCCAGGCAGTTGGTTGTGACATGGTGGCAATATTTAAGTTGAAGTGAATTTTTGTGGTAGCTGCTTTTATTTCATGGAAATGCATTTGATATTATTATAAATTATGAGATAGCTGCACTAGAGCAGAGTTAGTCACATTTGAATTATTGGGGGACATCTGTGACTGACTGCTAGCACCAGCAGCAATTTCAGCAGTGGCCAGGCAGTTGGTTGTGACATGGTTGCAATATTTAAGTTGAAGTGAATTTTTGTGGTAGCTGCTTTTATTTCATGGAAATGCATTTGATATTATTATAAATTATGAGATAGCTGCACAGGAGCAGAGTTGGTTACATTTGAAGTATTGGGGGGACAGCTGTGACTGACTGCTAGCACCAGCAGCAATTTCAGCAGTGGCCAGGCAGTTGGTTGTGACATGGTTGCAATATTTAAGTTGAAGTGAATTTTTGTGGTAGCTGCTTTTATTTCATGGAAATGCATTTGATATTATTATAAATTATGAGATAGCTGCACAGGAGCAGAGTTGGTTACATTTGAAGTATTGGGGGGACAGCTGTGACTGACTGCTAGCACCAGCAGCAATTTCAGCAGTGGCCAGGCAGTTGGTTGTGACATGGTTGCAATATTTAAGTTGAAGTGAATTTTTGTGGTAGCTGCTTTTATTTCATGGAAATGCATTTGATATTATTATAAATTATGAGATAGCTGCACAGGAGCAGAGTTGGTTACATTTGAAGTATTGGGGGGACAGCTGTGACTGACTGCTAGCACCAGCAGCAATTTCAGCAGTTGCCAGGCAGTTGGTTGTGACATGGTGGCAATATTTAAGTTGAAGTGAATTTTTGTGGTAGCTGCTTTTATTTCATGGAAATGCATTTGATATTATTATAAATTATGAGATAGCTGCACAGGAGCAGAGTTGGTTACATTTGAAGTATTGGGGGGACAGCTGTGACTGACTGCTAGCACCAGCAGCAATTTCAGCAGTGGCCAGGCAGTTGGTTGTGACATGGTGGCAATATTTAAGTTGAAGTGAATTTTTGTGGTAGCTGCTTTTATTTCATGGAAATGCATTTGATATTATTATAAATTATGAGATAGCTGCACAGGAGCAGAGTTGGTTACATTTGAAGTATTGGGGGGACAGCTGTGACTGACTGCTAGCACCAGCAGCAATTTCAGCAGTGGCCAGGCAGTTGGTTGTGACATGGTGGCAATATTTAAGTTGAAGTGAATTTTTGTGGTAGCTGCTTTTATTTCATGGAAATGCATTTGATATTATTATAAATTATGAGATAGCTGCACAGGAGCAGAGTTGGTTACATTTGAAGTATTGGGGGGACAGCTGTGACTGACTGCTAGCACCAGCAGCAATTTCAGCAGTGGCCAGGCAGTTGGTTGTGACATGGTGGCAATATTTAAGTTGAAGTGAATTTTTGTGGTAGCTGCTTTTATTTCATGGAAATGCATTTGATATTATTATAAATTATGAGATAGCTGCACAGGAGCAGAGTTGGTTACATTTGAAGTATTGGGGGGACAGCTGTGACTGACTTCTAGCACCAGCAGCAATTTCAGCAGTGGCCAGGCAGTTGGTTGTGACATGGTGGCAATATTTAAGTTGAAGTGAATTTTTGTGGTAGCTGCTTTTATTTCATGGAAATGCATTTGATATTATTATAAATTATGAGATAGCTGCACAGGAGCAGAGTTGGTTACATTTGAAGTATTGGGGGGACAGCTGTGACTGACTGCTAGCACCAGCAGCAATTTCAGCAGTGGCCAGGCAGTTGGTTGTGACATGGTGGCAATATTTAAGTTGAAGTGAATTTTTGTGGTAGCTGCTTTTATTTCATGGAAATGCATTTGATATTATTATAAATTATGAGATAGCTGCACAGGAGCAGAGTTGGTTACATTTGAAGTATTGGGGGGACAGCTGTGACTGACTGCTAGCACCAGCAGCAATTTCAGCAGTGGCCAGGCAGTTGGTTGTGACATGGTGGCAATATTTAAGTTGAAGTGAATTTTTGTGGTAGCTGCTTTTATTTCATGGAAATGCATTTGATATTATTATAAATTATGAGATAGCTGCACAGGAGCAGAGTTGGTTACATTTGAAGTATTGGGGGGACAGCTGTGACTGACTGCTAGCACCAGCAGCAATTTCAGCAGTGGCCAGGCAGTTGGTTGTGACATGGTGGCAATATTTAAGTTGAAGTGAATTTTTGTGGTAGCTGCTTTTATTTCATGGAAATGCATTTGATATTATTATAAATTATGAGATAGCTGCACAGGAGCAGAGTTGGTTACATTTGAAGTATTGGGGGGACAGCTGTGACTGACTGCTAGCACCAGCAGCAATTTCAGCAGTGGCCAGGCAGTTGGTTGTGACATGGTGGCAATATTTAAGTTGAAGTGAATTTTTGTGGTAGCTGCTTTTATTTCATGGAAATGCATTTGATATTATTATAAATTATGAGATAGCTGCACAGGAGCAGAGTTGGTTACATTTGAAGTATTGGGGGGACAGCTGTGACTGACTGCTAGCACCAGCAGCAATTTCAGCAGTGGCCAGGCAGTTGGTTGTGACATGGTGGCAATATTTAAGTTGAAGTGAATTTTTGTGGTAGCTGCTTTTATTTCATGGAAATGCATTTGATATTATTATAAATTATGAGATAGCTGCACAGGAGCAGAGTTGGTTACATTTGAAGTATTGGGGGGACAGCTGTGACTGACTGCTAGCACCAGCAGCAATTTCAGCAGTGGCCAGGCAGTTGGTTGTGACATGGTGGCAATATTTAAGTTGAAGTGAATTTTTTTGGTAGCTGCTTTTATTTCATGGAAATGCATTTGATATTATTATAAATTATGAGATAGCTGCACAGGAGCAGAGTTGGTTACATTTGAAGTATTGGGGGGACAGCTGTGACTGACTGCTAGCACCAGCAGCAATTTCAGCAGTGGCCAGGCAGTTGGTTGTGACATGGTGGCAATATTTAAGTTGAAGTGAATTTTTGTGGTAGCTGCTTTTATTTCATGGAAATGCATTTGATATTATTATAAATTATGAGATAGCTGCACAGGAGCAGAGTTGGTTACATTTGAAGTATTGGGGGGACAGCTGTGACTGACTGCTAGCACCAGCAGCAATTTCAGCAGTGGCCAGGCAGTTGGTTGTGACATGGTGGCAATATTTAAGTTGAAGTGAATTTTTGTGGTAGCTGCTTTTATTTCATGGAAATGCATTTGATATTATTATAAATTATGAGATAGCTGCACAGGAGCAGAGTTGGTTACATTTGAAGTATTGGGGGGACAGCTGTGACTGACTGCTAGCACCAGCAGCAATTTCAGCAGTGGCCAGGCAGTTGGTTGTGACATGGTGGCAATATTTAAGTTGAAGTGAATTTTTGTGGTAGCTGCTTTTATTTCATGGAAATGCATTTGATATTATTATAAATTATGAGATAGCTGCACAGGAGCAGAGTTGTTTACATTTGAAGTATTGGGGGGACAGCTGTGACTGACTGCTAGCACCAGCAGCAATTTCAGCAGTGGCCAGGCAGTTGGTTGTGACATGGTGGCAATATTTAAGTTGAAGTGAATTTTTGTGGTAGCTGCTTTTATTTCATGGAAATGCATTTGATATTATTATAAATTATGAGATAGCTGCACTAGAGCAGAGTTAGTCACATTTGAATTATTGGGGGGACAGCTGTGACTGACTGCTAGCACCAGCAGCAATTTCAGCAGTGGCCAGGCAGTTGGTTGTGACATGGTGGCAATATTTAAGTTGAAGTGAATTTTTGTGGTAGCTGCTTTTATTTCATGGAAATGCATTTGATATTATTATAAATTATGAGATAGCTGCACAGGAGCAGAGTTGGTTACATTTGAAGTATTGGGGGGACAGCTGTGACTGACTGCTAGCACCAGCAGCAATTTCAGCAGTGGCCAGGCAGTTGGTTGTGACATGGTGGCAATATTTAAGTTGAAGTGAATTTTTGTGGTAGCTGCTTTTATTTCATGGAAATGCATTTGATATTATTATAAATTATGAGATAGCTGCACAGGAGCAGAGTTGGTTACATTTGAAGTATTGGGGGGACAGCTGTGACTGACTGCTAGCACCAGCAGCAATTTCAGCAGTGGCCAGGCAGTTGGTTGTGACATGGTGGCAATATTTAAGTTGAAGTGAATTTTTGTGGTAGCTGCTTTTATTTCATGGAAATGCATTTGATATTATTATAAATTATGAGATAGCTGCACAGGAGCAGAGTTGGTTACATTTGAAGTATTGGGGGGACAGCTGTGACTGACTGCTAGCACCAGCAGCAATTTCAGCAGTGGCCAGGCAGTTGGTTGTGACATGGTGGCAATATTTAAGTTGAAGTGAATTTTTGTGGTAGCTGCTTTTATTTCATGGAAATGCATTTGATATTATTATAAATTATGAGATAGCTGCACAGGAGCAGAGTTGGTTACATTTGAAGTATTGGGGGGACAGCTGTGACTGACTTCTAGCACCAGCAGCAATTTCAGCAGTGGCCAGGCAGTTGGTTGTGACATGGTGGCAATATTTAAGTTGAAGTGAATTTTTGTGGTAGCTGCTTTTATTTCATGGAAATGCATTTGATATTATTATAAATTATGAGATAGCTGCACAGGAGCAGAGTTGGTTACATTTGAAGTATTGGGGGGACAGCTGTGACTGACTGCTAGCACCAGCAGCAATTTCAGCAGTGGCCAGGCAGTTGGTTGTGACATGGTGGCAATATTTAAGTTGAAGTGAATTTTTGTGGTAGCTGCTTTTATTTCATGGAAATGCATTTGATATTATTATAAATTATGAGATAGCTGCACAGGAGCAGAGTTGGTTACATTTGAAGTATTGGGGGGACAGCTGTGACTGACTGCTAGCACCAGCAGCAATTTCAGCAGTGGCCAGGCAGTTGGTTGTGACATGGTGGCAATATTTAAGTTGAAGTGAATTTTTGTGGTAGCTGCTTTTATTTCATGGAAATGCATTTGATATTATTATAAATTATGAGATAGCTGCACAGGAGCAGAGTTGGTTACATTTGAAGTATTGGGGGGACAGCTGTGACTGACTGCTAGCACCAGCAGCAATTTCAGCAGTGGCCAGGCAGTTGGTTGTGACATGGTGGCAATATTTAAGTTGAAGTGAATTTTTGTGGTAGCTGCTTTTATTTCATGGAAATGCATTTGATATTATTATAAATTATGAGATAGCTGCACAGGAGCAGAGTTGGTTACATTTGAAGTATTGGGGGGACAGCTGTGACTGACTGCTAGCACCAGCAGCAATTTCAGCAGTGGCCAGGCAGTTGGTTGTGACATGGTGGCAATATTTAAGTTGAAGTGAATTTTTGTGGTAGCTGCTTTTATTTCATGGAAATGCATTTGATATTATTATAAATTATGAGATAGCTGCACAGGAGCAGAGTTGGTTACATTTGAAGTATTGGGGGGACAGCTGTGACTGACTGCTAGCACCAGCAGCAATTTCAGCAGTGGCCAGGAAGTTGGTTGTGACATGGTGGCAATATTTAAGTTGAAGTGAATTTTTGTGGTAGCTGCTTTTATTTCATGGAAATGCATTTGATATTATTATAAATTATGAGATAGCTGCACAGGAGCAGAGTTGGTTACATTTGAAGTATTGGGGGGACAGCTGTGACTGACTGCTAGCACCAGCAGCAATTTCAGCAGTGGCCAGGCAGTTGGTTGTGACATGGTGGCAATATTTAAGTTGAAGTGAATTTTTGTGGTAGCTGCTTTTATTTCATGGAAATGCATTTGATATTATTATAAATTATGAGATAGCTGCACAGGAGCAGAGTTGGTTACATTTGAAGTATTGGGGGGACAGCTGTGACTGACTGCTAGCACCAGCAGCAATTTCAGCAGTGGCCAGGCAGTTGGTTGTGACATGGTGGCAATATTTAAGTTGAAGTGAATTTTTGTGGTAGCTGCTTTTATTTCATGGAAATGCATTTGATATTATTATAAATTATGAGATAGCTGCACAGGAGCAGAGTTGTTTACATTTGAAGTATTGGGGGGACAGCTGTGACTGACTGCTAGCACCAGCAGCAATTTCAGCAGTGGCCAGGCAGTTGGTTGTGACATGGTGGCAATATTTAAGTTGAAGTGAATTTTTGTGGTAGCTGCTTTTATTTCATGGAAATGCATTTGATATTATTATAAATTATGAGATAGCTGCACTAGAGCAGAGTTAGTCACATTTGAATTATTGGGGGGACAGCTGTGACTGACTGCTAGCACCAGCAGCAATTTCAGCAGTGGCCAGGCAGTTGGTTGTGACATGGTGGCAATATTTAAGTTGAAGTGAATTTTTGTGGTAGCTGCTTTTATTTCATGGAAATGCATTTGATATTATTATAAATTATGAGATAGCTGCACAGGAGCAGAGTTGGTTACATTTGAAGTATTGGGGGGACAGCTGTGACTGACTGCTAGCACCAGCAGCAATTTCAGCAGTGGCCAGGCAGTTGGTTGTGACATGGTGGCAATATTTAAGTTGAAGTGAATTTTTGTGGTAGCTGCTTTTATTTCATGGAAATGCATTTGATATTATTATAAATTATGAGATAGCTGCACAGGAGCAGAGTTGGTTACATTTGAAGTATTGGGGGGACAGCTGTGACTGACTGCTAGCACCAGCAGCAATTTCAGCAGTGGCCAGGCAGTTGGTTGTGACATGGTGCCAATATTTAAGTTGAAGTGAATTTTTGTGGTAGCTGCTTTTATTTCATGGAAATGCATTTGATATTATTATAAATTATGAGATAGCTGCACAGGAGCAGAGTTGGTTACATTTGAAGTATTGGGGGGACAGCTGTGACTGACTGCTAGCACCAGCAGCAATTTCAGCAGTGGCCAGGCAGTTGGTTGTGACATGGTGGCAATATTTAAGTTGAAGTGAATTTTTGTGGTAGCTGCTTTTATTTCATGGAAATGCATTTGATATTATTATAAATTATGAGATAGCTGCACAGGAGCAGAGTTGGTTACATTTGAAGTATTGGGGGGACAGCTGTGACTGACTGCTAGCACCAGCAGCAATTTCAGCAGTGGCCAGGCAGTTGGTTGTGACATGGTGGCAATATTTAAGTTGAAGTGAATTTTTGTGGTAGCTGCTTTTATTTCATGGAAATGCATTTGATATTATTATAAATTATGAGATAGCTGCACTAGAGCAGAGTTAGTCACATTTGAATTATTGGGGGGGCAGCTGTGACTGACTGCTAGCACCAGCAGCAATTTCAGCAGTGGCCAGGCAGTTGGTTGTGACATGGTGGCAATATTTAAGTTGAAGTGAATTTTTGTGGTAGCTGCTTTTATTTCATGGAAATGCATTTGATATTATTATAAATTATGAGATAGCTGCACAGGAGCAGAGTTGGTTACATTTGAAGTATTGGGGGGACAGCTGTGACTGACTGCTAGCACCAGCAGCAATTTCAGCAGTGGCCAGGCAGTTGGTTGTGACATGGTGGCAATATTTAAGTTGAAGTGAATTTTTGTGGTAGCTGCTTTTATTTCATGGAAATGCATTTGATATTATTATAAATTATGAGATAGCTGCACAGGAGCAGAGTTGGTTACATTTGAAGTATTGGGGGGACAGCTGTGACTGACTGCTAGCACCAGCAGCAATTTCAGCAGTGGCCAGGCAGTTGGTTGTGACATGGTGGCAATATTTAAGTTGAAGTGAATTTTTGTGGTAGCTGCTTTTATTTCATGGAAATGCATTTGATATTATTATAAATTATGAGATAGCTGCACAGGAGCAGAGTTGGTTACATTTGAAGTATTGGGGGGACAGCTGTGACTGACTGCTAGCACCAGCAGCAATTTCAGCAGTGGCCAGGCAGTTGGTTGTGACATGGTGGCAATATTTAAGTTGAAGTGAATTTTTGTGGTAGCTGCTTTTATTTCATGGAAATGCATTTGATATTATTATAAATTATGAGATAGCTGCACTAGAGCAGAGTTAGTCACATTTGAATTATTGGGGGGACAGCTGTGACTGACTGCTAGCACCAGCAGCAATTTCAGCAGTGGCCAGGCAGTTGGTTGTGACATGGTGGCAATATTTAAGTTGAAGTGAATTTTTGTGGTAGCTGCTTTTATTTCATGGAAATGCATTTGATATTATTATAAATTATGAGATAGCTGCACAGGAGCAGAGTTGGTTACATTTGAAGTATTGGGGGGACAGCTGTGACTGACTGCTAGCACCAGCAGCAATTTCAGCAGCGGCCAGGCAGTTGGTTGTGACATGGTGGCAATATTTAAGTTGAAGTGAATTTTTGTGGTAGCTGCTTTTATTTCATGGAAATGCATTTGATATTATTATAAATTATGAGATAGCTGCACAGGAGCAGAGTTGGTTACATTTGAAGTATTGGGGGGACAGCTGTGACTGACTGCTAGCACCAGCAGCAATTTCAGCAGTGGCCAGGCAGTTGCTTGTGACATGGTGGCAATATTTAAGTTGAAGTGAATTTTTGTGGTAGCTGCTTTTATTTCATGGAAATGCATTTGATATTATTATAAATTATGAGATAGCTGCACAGGAGCAGAGTTGGTTACATTTGAAGTATTGGGGGGGCAGCTGTGACTGACTGCTAGCACCAGCAGCAATTTCAGCAGTGGCCAGGCAGTTGGTTGTGACATGGTGGCAATATTTAAGTTGAAGTGAATTTTTGTGGTAGCTGCTTTTATTTCATGGAAATGCATTTGATATTATTATAAATTATGAGATAGCTGCACAGGAGCAGAGTTGGTTACATTTGTAGTATTGGGGGGACAGCTGTGACTGACTGCTAGCACCAGCAGCAATTTCAGCAGTGGCCAGGCAGTTGGTTGTGACATGGTGGCAATATTTAAGTTGAAGTGAATTTTTGTGGTAGCTGCTTTTATTTCATGGAAATGCATTTGATATTATTATAAATTATGAGATAGCTGCACAGGAGCAGAGTTGGTTACATTTGAAGTATTGGGGGGACAGCTGTGACTGACTGCTAGCACCAGCAGCAATTTCAGCAGTGGCCAGGCAGTTGGTTGTGACATGGTGGCAATATTTAAGTTGAAGTGAATTTTTGTGGTAGCTGCTTTTATTTCATGGAAATGCATTTGATATTATTATAAATTATGAGATAGCTGCACAGGAGCAGAGTTGGTTACATTTGAAGTATTGGGGGGACAGCTGTGACTGACTGCTAGCACCAGCAGCAATTTCAGCAGTGGCCAGGCAGTTGGTTGTGACATGGTGGCAATATTTAAGTTGAAGTGAATTTTTGTGGTAGCTGCTTTTATTTCATGGAAATGCATTTGATATTATTATAAATTATGAGATAGCTGCACAGGAGCAGAGTTGGTTACATTTGAAGTATTGGGGGGACAGCTGTGACTGACTGCTAGCACCAGCAGCAATTTCAGCAGTGGCCAGGCAGTTGGTTGTGACATGGTGGCAATATTTAAGTTGAAGTGAATTTTTGTGGTAGCTGCTTTTATTTCATGGAAATGCATTTGATATTATTATAAATTATGAGATAGCTGCACAGGAGCAGAGTTGGTTACATTTGAAGTATTGGGGGGACAGCTGTGACTGACTGCTAGCACCAGCAGCAATTTCAGCAGTGGCCAGGCAGTTGGTTGTGACATGGTGGCAATATTTAAGTTGAAGTGAATTTTTGTGGTAGCTGCTTTTATTTCATGGAAATGCATTTGATATTATTATAAATTATGAGATAGCTGCACAAGAGCAGAGTTAGTCACATTTTAATTATTGGGGGGACAGCTGTGACTGACTGCTAGCACCAGCAGCAATTTCAGCAGTGGCCAGGCAGTTGGTTGTGACATGGTGGCAATATTTAAGTTGAAGTGAATTTTTGTGGTAGCTGCTTTTATTTCATGGAAATGCATTTGATATTATTATAAATTATGAGATAGCTGCACAGGAGCAGAGTTGGTTACATTTGAAGTATTGGGGGGACAGCTGTGACTGACTGCTAGCACCAGCAGCAATTTCAGCAGTGGCCAGGCAGTTGGTTGTGACATGGTGGCAATATTTAAGTTGAAGTGAATTTTTGTGGTAGCTGCTTTTATTTCATGGAAATGCATTTGATATTATTATAAATTATGAGATAGCTGCACTAGAGCAGAGTTAGTCACATTTGAATTATTGGGGGGACAGCTGTGACTGACTGCTAGCACCAGCAGCAATTTCAGCAGTGGCCAGGCAGTTGGTTGTGACATGGTGGCAATATTTAAGTTGAAGTGAATTTTTGTGGTAGCTGCTTTTATTTCATGGAAATGCATTTGATATTATTATAAATTATGAGATAGCTGCACAGGAGCAGAGTTGGTTACATTTGAAGTATTGGGGGGACAGCTGTGACTGACTGCTAGCACCAGCAGCAATTTCAGCAGTGGCCAGGCAGTTGGTTGTGACATGGTGGCAATATTTAAGTTGAAGTGAATTTTTGTGGTAGCTGCTTTTATTTCATGGAAATGCATTTGATATTATTATAAATTATGAGATAGCTGCACAGGAGCAGAGTTGGTTACATTTGAAGTATTGGGGGGACAGCTGTGACTGACTGCTAGCACCAGCAGCAATTTCAGCAGTGGCCAGGCAGTTGGTTGTGACATGGTGGCAATATTTAAGTTGAAGTGAATTTTTGTGGTAGCTGCTTTTATTTCATGGAAATGCATTTGATATTATTATAAATTATGAGATAGCTGCACAGGAGCAGAGTTGGTTACATTTGAAGTATTGGGGGGACAGCTGTGACTGACTGCTAGCACCAGCAGCAATTTCAGCAGTGGCCAGGCAGTTGGTTGTGACATGGTGGCAATATTTAAGTTGAAGTGAATTTTTGTGGTAGCTGCTTTTATTTCATGGAAATGCATTTGATATTATTATAAATTATGAGATAGCTGCACAGGAGCAGAGTTAGTCACATTTGAATTATTGGGGGGACAGCTGTGACTGACTGCTAGCACCAGCAGCAATTTCAGCAGTGGCCAGGCAGTTGGTTGTGACATGGTGGCAATATTTAAGTTGAAGTGAATTTTTGTGGTAGCTGCTTTTATTTCATGGAAATGCATTTGATATTATTATAAATTATGAGATAGCTGCACAGGAGCAGAGTTGGTTACATTTGAAGTATTGGGGGGACAGCTGTGACTGACTGCTAGCACCAGCAGCAATTTCAGCAGTGGCCAGGCAGTTGGTTGTGACATGGTGGCAATATTTAAGTTGAAGTGAATTTTTGTGGTAGCTGCTTTTATTTCATGGAAATGCATTTGATATTATTATAAATTATGAGATAGCTGCACTAGAGAAGAGTTAGTCACATTTGAATTATTGGGGGGACAGCTGTGACTGACTGCTAGCACCAGCAGCAATTTCAGCAGTGGCCAGGCAGTTGGTTGTGACATGGTGGCAATATTTAAGTTGAAGTGAATTTTTGTGGTAGCTGCTTTTATTTCATGGAAATGCATTTGATATTATTATAAATTATGAGATAGCTGCACAGGAGCAGAGTTAGTCACATTTGAATTATTGGGGGGACAGCTGTGACTGACTGCTAGCACCAGCAGCAATTTCAGCAGTGGCCAGGCAGTTGGTTGTGACATGGTGGCAATATTTAAGTTGAAGTGAATTTTTGTGGTAGCTGCTTTTATTTCATGGAAATGCATTTGATATTATTATAAATTATGAGATAGCTGCACAGGAGCAGAGTTGGTTACATTTGAAGTATTGGGGGGACAGCTGTGACTGACTGCTAGCACCAGCAGCAATTTCAGCAGTGGCCAGGCAGTTGGTTGTGACATGGTGGCAATATTTAAGTTGAAGTGAATTTTTGTGGTAGCTGCTTTTATTTCATGGAAATGCATTTGATATTATTATAAATTATGAGATAGCTGCACTAGAGAAGAGTTAGTCACATTTGAATTATTGGGGGGACAGCTGTGACTGACTGCTAGCACCAGCAGCAATTTCAGCAGTGGCCAGGCAGTTGGTTGTGACATGGTGGCAATATTTAAGTTGAAGTGAATTTTTGTGGTAGCTGCTTTTATTTCATGGAAATGCATTTGATATTATTATAAATTATGAGATAGCTGCACAGGAGCAGAGTTGGTTACATTTGAAGTATTGGGGGTTTTGTGTCCCAACTTCGTCGCCGCTTTTGTGTCCCAGCCTCGTCGTCGGTGTCGGTGGCCGAGTGGAATGAGACCGACACGTTGGTGCAGGTACGGAGGGGAGCAGCCAGAAACTATAAACACTCGAGTAAATTAGAAAGATTTATATTGCACAGAATGTAACAATACTTAACTTTTACATAGTACTGCAGAATGTTGATACATAGTTGTTGGAGGCCTGCCTAGTGCCTGTACAATAGCGAAGTCTTCAATCGTGCCTATCTGATTACGAAGGTCGTAACTGTTTGCTAGCTCAGTCCGAAGTGCGAAGTGGCCGATGTCCTTCAGTGGTGGCCACGAGCGGCGTTGTCCCAGAGGGCGCTCGTGGCTGTCGTCGGAAGAACGCCGCGCCGTGCATGCATGGCGGCGCGCGGCGAAAGTAGGTGGCGCGCACTTTGTACTTGTGCGACACCACACCCCTCCCCCCCAAACCGCCGCGCCGTCGTGGCGTAGGGCTGAGGGCCACGGCGACGGCACTGGGAGGAGGGCCTGAGCGGGGGCGTTACTGGTGGGACGGGCGTCGTAGCTGAGGCCGGGATCGAGACGCCGTCCGCGCCCCGGCATCCGCCTTGCGATCCTCCAGGGAACCCGCCGAAACCTGGGGAAGGGCGCCCGCCCCCGCCCAGAGGGAGCAGGTCATCTTCTTCTGAGGTGCGTGGCCCAGGCGGCGGCGGCACGCACGGTCCCGGAGTCCCTCTCGGTGACGCTGTCATCTGCGGCGGCGACAGCGGCGGCGACGACTGCGTCGGATGTACGTCGACGTCCATAGGGATCTCGTAGTCCGGGGACGAACGATGTGGTTGTGCTCCCTGGCGGTGAACTGGGTCTGGAATCAAGAAACCGGAGACAGGATCGCGCGGTCTGTGCAGGCGCAATTGGTTTGCGTGGCGCCGCAGCTCCGACCCTGTGGAAGAACGTACAACAAACATATTGCGCCCAAGCACGCGTTGAATGGTGCCCGGCAACCATGTCTTCTTGTTTCCAGCAAACCCCCTGTACAGCACCGGCGTGGAAACCTGAAAACGCGTAGCGCCATACGAACCGACTCGGTGCGTGGGAGGCTGCAGCAGGTGAAGGAGAGTGCGGTGACGGCGGCCGTGTAGCAGCTCGGCAGGAGACGGGCCGTCACGTGGCATGCACCGATACGTAGACAGGAAAATTTGAAGAGCTTGCTGCCTGGAGTGCTGACCTTTCATCTTTTCCATGTGTGACTGGAATGTTCGAACGAAACGTTCTGCTTCACCATTGGACTGAGGGTGAAAAGGTGCAGTGGTAATATGCTGAATGCCATTCACACGACAAAACTGTTGAAATTCCGCACTAACAAACTGAGGTCCATTGTCACTGACGATAGTTTCAGGCAAGCCTTCGATGCAAAACACTGATGTTAAGGCACTGATTGTACTAGACGCCGTCGTTGAGTTCATGGCAATCACAAAAGGAAACTTGCTGAAAGCGTCTACAACAATTAACCATCGCGTATTCCAGAAAGGTCCGGCAAAGTCAATGTGTAAACGTTGCCATGGTCCCTTGGGGCGTGGCCAATCTGAGAAACGTTGCGGAGGAGCCGCCTGATGCTCCGCACAAACAGTACACTGTGACGTCATGTTCTCTATCTGAGCGTCCATACCAACCCAGGTACAATGACGTCTGACCAGTTGCTTTGTACTAACAATACCCCAATGTCCTTGATGCAGGAGGCGTAACACTTCTCGTTGCAGGGAACGAGGAACAATCACTCTTGCTTGGTCGTTGTCCGTATGTAACAACAGTACACCCTGACTTAAAGATAATGCATGACGGTGTGCAAAATAACGTCGAACCAGAGGCCGATCAATGTCTTTGGCTCTGGCAGGCCAACCAAAGCGAACAAAACGTGCTACCACACTGAGGTCTGCATCCGCAGCTGTTTCCTGTGCAACCCGACGAGAGTTCAAAGGGAAATCTGCGACAGCGGAAGCATCTCTGGAGTCTATCTGACAACATGCCATTTCTGAAGAATCAAATGATACATCCTGGCCAACCGGAAGTCGGGAAAGTGTGTCCGCGTTGGCATGTTTAGTGGTAGGTCGGTACAAAATCTCATACTGATAATTAGACAGTATTAAGGACCATCTCTGAAGCTTTTGTGCCGTACGTGGCGGAATTGGCTTTGTGGGTGAGAACAACGACGTGAGAGGCTTGTGGTCTGTCAACAAATAGAATTTTTTGCCATAGAGATAATGATGAAACTTTGCGACGCCGTAAATGATTGCTAAGGCCTCCTTTTCTATCTGACTGTAATTCTGTTGCGTCGGCGTCAGTAGCTTGGATGCAAAGGCAATAGGACGATCGTGACATCCAATACGATGTGAGATTACAGCGCCTAGGCCGTACGATGAGGCGTCAACTGCTAACACTACAGGCTTCTGGGGGTCAAAGGGAATCAAACATGCATCACTCAGTAGTGCAGACTTTAACTTGTCAAAGGCAACCTGACAATCTTTGGACCATACAAAAGGAACATTCTTCCTACGTAAGCGATGCAGTGGAGCTGCAATCTGAGAGGCATTGGGAATAAACCTGAAATAGTAGTTAAGCTTTCCCATTACTGCTTGCAATTCGTGCACATTCTTAGGAGGAGGCAAGTCTTTGATTGCTCGAAGATGTGACTGTAAGGGATGAATTCCTTGGGCATTAATCACATGGCCTAGGTACTCTATTTCAGTTTGAAAAAACGAACACTTTGCTTTATTACAACGTAGACCTGCTGCAGTCAAAACTTTGAAAAGGCACTCCAGGTTTGCTAAATGTTCTTCAACTGTACGTCCGGATACCACAATATCATCTAAATAGTTCGAACAACACGGTACAGAAACTGTCAGCTGTTCCAAAAAACGCTGAAAAATAGCGGGAGCGGAAGAACTGCCAAAGGGTAGGCGTTGAAATTGAAAAAGGCCCATGTGAGTATTAATGACGAAAAACTTTTTTGACTCGTCATCAAGTGGAATTTGTAAGTATGCCTCTGCTAAATCAATCTTGGAAAAGAAGCGAGACTGTCCTAATTTGTCCATAAGTTCCTCAGGTCTGGGCAGAGGATAAGTGTCTACAATTGTTTGACTGTTCATTGTTGATTTGAAGTCCGCACAGAGACGAAGTTTTCCTGACGGCTTTGGTATAATTACTATAGGCGAGGCCCACTGACTCGCAGAAACAGGAGAAATCACACCACTATCTTTCCAACGTGTAAGTTCTTCGGCAACTGTATCACGCATTGCGATAGGCACTGGTCTAGCTTTACGAAATTTTGGAACTGCAGATTCTTTTAAAGTCACATGTGCCACGAAGTCTTTTGCACAACCTAGTTCCGGCGAAAACAAGTCACTGTATTTGTCACACAATGCATTGATTTTATCCTGAGGCACTATTGACGAAATTTGAAGCACATCTCTTTGAATTGATAAACCAAATAAGTCGAATGCATCTAGTCCAAAAATGTTCTGTGTAGATTTGGCTTGAAGAACAACTAAAGCAATCGTCTTTGTAACACCTTGAAAAGAGGCAGGCAGGCTACACATTCCTAGCACGGGAATATTTTGACCCGTATACGCCGTTAGCACATGTTGACACGGCGACAATTTTGGCGAACCCAGAAGTTCATAAGTATCTCTATTTATTAGGGTAACAGCGGAACCAGTGTCAAGCTGAAATTGCACAGTCTTATTTTCAAGGGAAAGATTCACATAAAGTTTTTGCTTGTGGCGCTCGACAGGTGCGCGGATATGGGCAACGTCTAATATACCGTGTTTGCTGCGCTTGCGCGGGCCGCCTAGTGAAGGAAGCCGCGCAGACTCGGCACGCAGCGGATTAACAACACTGTCACTAGATGGCCCTACCGCCGGATCGGCGTCCGCGCAAGCATGCGAAGCTACTCCAGATGTACTAACTACTGCACTACACTTTTGAGTAGCTACTTGATGTCTAGTGTCACTAGCTACACAGTACTGGGCACTATTACAAGGAGCAGTTGCAGAAGGCACTATTTTCACTACAGGAATGCACTGTTCATAGTCATTTTGCTTGTCCCGAACCCTTTTCCGTTGCACTGTTTTACGCGCTCGTCGGCGCTTGCTACATGGTGCACTATATAGTTTTGCAATAGGTGCAGAAGAACTTTCTTGTAATTGAGAACCAACTAAAGCAGTGTTCAATTCCACAGCCCGTATAACATTTACAGAATGAACTGTTCTCGCACTCTGCGAAGCACTGTTTCTAACGTTACTGTTCTTTGAGTTTTTAATTTGCATACACACAGACTGCACATGTCCCGATTTGCCACATTGATAACAGGTTGCGTTGCGACTAGGGCAATGAGCACGTTTGTGGCGAGACACACACTGGGGGCAAGATTTACGTACATTTTTCTGAAATGAGCGTTGGCGCCCGTTATTCAAATTACTGTTTCTAACACTACGGGGCGACCTTTGCGTCGCACTTTTACACTGGCTACTGTTCACTGTCTGTTCAGCACGGCCGGTAGAAAAATAAGAATCACTAGTGCTATACTGAGAACTACGGCTAGGAAAGCGTCCGTTGCGGCGCACTGAATTTACACTGTGGCTTTGCATTTCTACATCTGCTAAGTCAAAAGTATCATGCGCTTCTATAAGCTGCAGTACACTGTCTAATGAGGGGTCAGACTGTTTCAGAATTGCTGCTCTAATTCTGGGATCCTGAATATTCTGCGTAATCGCATCCCTCAACATCACGTCACTATACGAAAGTCCACAAGAGCAAGTAAATTTACATTGGCGGGTTAAGCCCTTCAATTCCGTAATCCACTCTTGGTGTGACTGCTGCGGTAATTTTTTAAGTCTGAAAAATCGGTACCGTTCAGCGGCTACAAGAACTTTTCTCTCATAATGAGCATTCAGTGCATCTACAATTTGTTCAAAGTCTACATCACGAGGAGATGCGTGCGGGAAAAGTTTTTGCAATAGTACGAAAGTCTGGGGGCCCACAATCGATAAGAAAAGGTTCTTCACTCTCTGACCTGTAATTTGATG
The DNA here is from genome assembly GCA_026315105.1 of Locusta migratoria. NCBI lineage: Eukaryota > Metazoa > Arthropoda > Insecta > Orthoptera > Acrididae > Locusta > Locusta migratoria. The sequence continues at coordinate 362,964,762 of CM048751.1, read as the reverse complement.
AGCCGCGACGAGTTCTTGAAACTGTGCGAAATAGTCGCTCCATTCTTCCTCACGTTCGTTGTACTGGCGGAACGTCGGAAGCGGTGCGGCGGCAGGTGTGGGCTGCTGATGCGACGGCTGTTGTTGTTGGTTAGCTGCCTGCGCTGTGAGCTGGGACACAGCCTGGAGGAGCTGGGTTATTTGCGCCGTCTGTAACTGAATAATTTCCATTAAGTTTGGGTTCGGGGTAGTGGCCATGCTGACCGATTAGGCGCCGCGTATACAAGTAAATTAGTACAAAACACAAATGCAAGATAAATGAGGACGCTCTGCAACAAAAAAGTCCACAAAACACCTAACTGAAAATGTTCCCCCAAAAATCTTATAATAAGGGTGGGTGGGCGGGAGCAATTTTTGCGTGCTCCGACTGCTGCTGTCTGGCTGCTGCTAGCGTGCTGGTCCACGGTTCGTCTATCACTCCTCGTCGCCACTTTTGTGTCCCAACTTCGTCGCCGCTTTTGTGTCCCAGCCTCGTCGTCGGTGTCGGTGGCCGAGTGGAATGAGACCGACACGTTGGTGCAGGTACGGAGGGGAGCAGCCAGAAACTATAAACACTCGAGTAAATTAGAAAGATATATATTGCACAGAATGTAACAATACGTAACTTTTACATAGTACTGCAGAATGTTGATACATAGTTGTTGGAGGCCTGCCTAGTGCCTGTACAATAGCGAAGTCTTCAATCGTGCCTATCTGATTATGAAGGTCGTAACTGTTTGCTAGCTCAGTCCGAAGTGCGAAGTGGCCGATGTCCTTCAGTGGTGGCCACGAGCGGCGTTGTCCCAGAGGGCGCTCGTGGCTGTCGTCGGAAGAACGCCGCGCCGTGCATGCATGGCGGCGCGCGGCGAAAGTAGGTGGCGCGCACTTTGTACTTGTGCGACACCACAGGGGGGACAGCTGTGACTGACTGCTAGCACCAGCAGCAATTTCAGCAGTGGCCAGGCAGTTGGTTGTGACATGGTGGCAATATTTAAGTTGAAGTGAATTTTTGTGGTAGCTGCTTTTATTTCATGGAAATGCATTTGATATTATTATAAATTATGAGATAGCTGCACTAGAGCAGAGTTAGTCACATTTGAATTATTGGGGGGACAGCTGTGACTGACTGCTAGCACCAGCAGCAATTTCAGCAGTGGCCAGGCAGTTGGTTGTGACATGGTGGCAATATTTAAGTTGAAGTGAATTTTTGTGGTAGCTGCTTTTATTTCATGGAAATGCATTTGATATTATTATAAATTATGAGATAGCTGCACAGGAGCAGAGTTGGTTACATTTGAAGTATTGGGGGGACAGCTGTGACTGACTGCTAGCACCAGCAGCAATTTCAGCAGTGGCCAGGCAGTTGGTTGTGACATGGTGGCAATATTTAAGTTGAAGTGAATTTTTGTGGTAGCTGCTTTTATTTCATGGAAATGCATTTGATATTATTATAAATTATGAGATAGCTGCACAGGAGCAGAGTTGGTTACATTTGAAGTATTGGGGGGACAGCTATGACTGACTGCTAGCACCAGCAGCAATTTCAGCAGTGGCCAGGCAGTTGGTTGTGACATGGTGGCAATATTTAAGTTGAAGTGAATTTTTGTTGTAGCTGCTTTTATTTCATGGAAATGCATTTGATTTTATTATAAATCGTGCGATGTCTGCAGAGGGGCAGAGTTGGTTACATTTGAATTATTGGGGGGACAGCTGTGACTGACTGCTAGCACCAGCAGCAATTTCAGCAGTGGCCAGGCAGTTGGTTGTGACATGGTGGCAATATTTAAGTTGAAGTGAATTTTTGTGGTAGCTGCTTTTATTTCATGGAAATGCATTTGATATTATTATAAATTATGAGATAGCTGCACAGGAGCAGAGTTGGTTACATTTGAAGTATTGGGGGGACAGCTGTGACTGACTGCTAGCACCAGCAGCAATTTCAGCAGTGGCCAGGCAGTTGGTTGTGACATGGTGGCAATATTTAAGTTGAAGTGAATTTTTGTGGTAGCTGCTTTTATTTCATGGAAATGCATTTGATTTTATTATAAATCGTGCGATGTCTGCAGAGGGGCAGAGTTGGTTACATTTGAATTATTGGGGGGACAGCTGTGACTGACTGCTAGCACCAGCAGCAATTTCAGCAGTGGCCAGGCAGTTGGTTGTGACATGGTGGCAATATTTAAGTTGAAGTGAATTTTTGTGGTAGCTGCTTTTATTTCATGGAAATGCATTTGATTTTATTATAAATCGTGCGATGTCTGCAGAGGGGCAGAGTTGGTTACATTTGAAGTATTGGGGGGACAGCTGTGACTGACTGCTAGCACCAGCAGCAATTTCAGCAGTGGCCAGGCAGTTGGTTGTGACATGGTGGCAATATTTAAGTTGAAGTGAATTTTTGTGGTAGCTGCTTTTATTTCATGGAAATGCATTTGATATTATTATAAATTATGAGATAGCTGCACAGGAGCAGAGTTGGTTACATTTGAAGTATTGGGGGGACAGCTGTGACTGACTGCTAGCACCAGCAGCAATTTCAGCAGTGGCCAGGCAGTTGGTTGTGACATGGTGGCAATATTTAAGTTGAAGTGAATTTTTGTGGTAGCTGCTTTTATTTCATGGAAATGCATTTGATATTATTATAAATTATGAGATAGCTGCACTAGAGCAGAGTTAGTCACATTTGAATTATTGGGGGGACAGCTGTGACTGACTGCTAGCACCAGCAGCAATTTCAGCAGTGGCCAGGCAGTTGGTTGTGACATGGTGGCAATATTTAAGTTGAAGTGAATTTTTGTGGTAGCTGCTTTTATTTCATGGAAATGCATTTGATATTATTATAAATTATGAGATAGCTGCACAGGAGCAGAGTTGGTTACATTTGAAGTATTGGGGGGACAGCTGTGACTGACTGCTAGCACCAGCAGCAATTTCAGCAGTGGCCAGGCAGTTGGTTGTGACATGGTGGCAATATTTAAGTTGAAGTGAATTTTTGTGGTAGCTGCTTTTATTTCATGGAAATGCATTTGATATTATTATAAATTATGAGATAGCTGCACTAGAGCAGAGTTAGTCACATTTGAATTATTGGGGGGACAGCTGTGACTGACTGCTAGCACCAGCAGCAATTTCAGCAGTGGCCAGGCAGTTGGTTGTGACATGGTGGCAATATTTAAGTTGAAGTGAATTTTTGTGGTAGCTGCTTTTATTTCATGGAAATGCATTTGATATTATTATAAATTATGAGATAGCTGCACAGGAGCAGAGTTGGTTACATTTGAAGTATTGGGGGGACAGCTGTGACTGACTGCTAGCACCAGCAGCAATTTCAGCAGTGGCCAGGCAGTTGGTTGTGACATGGTGGCAATATTTAAGTTGAAGTGAATTTTTGTGGTAGCTGCTTTTATTTCATGGAAATGCATTTGATATTATTATAAATTATGAGATAGCTGCACAGGAGCAGAGTTGGTTACATTTGAAGTATTGGGGGGACAGCTGTGACTGACTGCTAGCACCAGCAGCAATTTCAGCAGTGGCCAGGCAGTTGGTTGTGACATGGTGGCAATATTTAAGTTGAAGTGAATTTTTGTGGTAGCTGCTTTTATTTCATGGAAATGCATTTGATTTTATTATAAATCGTGCGATGTCTGCAGAGGGGCAGAGTTGGTTACATTTGAATTATTGGGGGGACAGCTGTGACTGACTGCTAGCACCAGCAGCAATTTCAGCAGTGGCCAGGCAGTTGGTTGTGACATGGTGGCAATATTTAAGTTGAAGTGAATTTTTGTGGTAGCTGCTTTTATTTCATGGAAATGCATTTGATTCTATTATAAATCGTGCGATGTCTGCAGAGGGGCAGAGTTGGTTACATTTGAAGTATTGGGGGGACAGCTGTGACTGACTGCTAGCACCAGCAGCAATTTCAGCAGTGGCCAGGCAGTTGGTTGTGACATGGTGGCAATATTTAAGTTGAAGTGAATTTTTGTGGTAGCTGCTTTTATTTCATGGAAATGCATTTGATATTATTATAAATTATGAGATAGCTGCACAGGAGCAGAGTTGGTTACATTTGAAGTATTGGGGGGACAGCTGTGACTGACTGCTAGCACCAGCAGCAATTTCAGCAGTGGCCAGGCAGTTGGTTGTGACATGGTGGCAATATTTAAGTTGAAGTGAATTTTTGTGGTAGCTGCTTTTATTTCATGGAAATGCATTTGATATTATTATAAATTATGAGATAGCTGCACAGGAGCAGAGTTGGTTACATTTGAAGTATTGGGGGGACAGCTGTGACTGACTGCTAGCACCAGCAGCAATTTCAGCAGTGGCCAGGCAGTTGGTTGTGACATGGTGGCAATATTTAAGTTGAAGTGAATTTTTGTGGTAGCTGCTTTTATTTCATGGAAATGCATTTGATATTATTATAAATTATGAGATAGCTGCACAGGAGCAGAGTTGGTTACATTTGAAGTATTGGGGGGACACCTGTGACTGACTGCTAGCACCAGCAGCAATTTCAGCAGTGGCCAGGCAGTTGGTTGTGACATGGTGGCAATATTTAAGTTGAAGTGAATTTTTGTGGTAGCTGCTTTTATTTCATGGAAATGCATTTGATATTATTATAAATTATGAGATAGCTGCACAGGAGCAGAGTTGGTTACATTTGAAGTATTGGGGGGACAGCTGTGACTGACTGCTAGCACCAGCAGCAATTTCAGCAGTGGCCAGGCAGTTGGTTGTGACATGGTGGCAATATTTAAGTTGAAGTGAATTTTTGTGGTAGCTGCTTTTATTTCATGGAAATGCATTTGATATTATTATAAATTATGAGATAGCTGCACAGGAGCAGAGTTGGTTACATTTGAAGTATTGGGGGGACAGCTGTGACTGACTGCTAGCACCAGCAGCAATTTCAGCAGTGGCCAGGCAGTTGGTTGTGACATGGTGGCAATATTTAAGTTGAAGTGAATTTTTGTGGTAGCTGCTTTTATTTCATGGAAATGCATTTGATATTATTATAAATTATGAGATAGCTGCACAGGAGCAGAGTTGGTTACATTTGAAGTATTGGGGGGACAGCTGTGACTGACTGCTAGCACCAGCAGCAATTTCAGCAGTGGCCAGGCAGTTGGTTGTGACATGGTGGCAATATTTAAGTTGAAGTGAATTTTTGTGGTAGCTGCTTTTATTTCATGGAAATGCATTTGATATTATTATAAATTATGAGATAGCTGCACAGGAGCAGAGTTGGTTACATTTGAAGTATTGGGGGGACAGCTGTGACTGACTGCTAGCACCAGCAGCAATTTCAGCAGTGGCCAGGCAGTTGGTTGTGACATGGTGGCAATATTTAAGTTGAAGTGAATTTTTGTGGTAGCTGCTTTTATTTCATGGAAATGCATTTGATATTATTATAAATTATGAGATAGCTGCACAGGAGCAGAGTTGGTTACATTTGAAGTATTGGGGGGACAGCTGTGACTGACTGCTAGCACCAGCAGCAATTTCAGCAGTGGCCAGGCAGTTGGTTGTGACATGGTGGCAATATTTAAGTTGAAGTGAATTTTTGTGGTAGCTGCTTTTATTTCATGGAAATGCATTTGATATTATTATAAATTATGAGATAGCTGCACAGGAGCAGAGTTGGTTACATTTGAAGTATTGGGGGGACAGCTGTGACTGACTGCTAGCACCAGCAGCAATTTCAGCAGTGGCCAGGCAGTTGGTTGTGACATGGTGGCAATATTTAAGTTGAAGTGAATTTTTGTGGTAGCTGCTTTTATTTCATGGAAATGCATTTGATATTATTATAAATTATGAGATAGCTGCACAGGAGCAGAGTTGGTTACATTTGAAGTATTGGGGGGACAGCTGTGACTGACTGCTAGCACCAGCAGCAATTTCAGCAGTGGCCAGGCAGTTGGTTGTGACATGGTGGCAACATTTAAGTTGAAGTGAATTTTTGTGGTAGCTGCTTTTATTTCATGGAAATGCATTTGATTTTATTATAAATTATGAGATAGCTGCACAGGAGCAGAGTTGGTTACATTTGAAGTATTGGGGGGACAGCTGTGACTGACTGCTAGCACCAGCAGCAATTTCAGCAGTGGCCAGGCAGTTGGTTGTGACATGGTGGCAATATTTAAGTTGAAGTGAATTTTTGTGGTAGCTGCTTTTATTTCATGGAAATGCATTTGATATTATTATAAATTATGAGATAGCTGCACAGGAGCAGAGTTGGTTACATTTGAAGTATTGGGGGGACAGCTGTGACTGACTGCTAGCACCAGCAGCAATTTCAGCAGTGGCCAGGCAGTTGGTTGTGACATGGTGGCAATATTTAAGTTGAAGTGAATTTTTGTGGTAGCTGCTTTTATTTCATGGAAATGCATTTGATATTATTATAAATTATGAGATAGCTGCACAGGAGCAGAGTTGGTTACATTTGAAGTATTGGGGGGACAGCTGTGACTGACTGCTAGCACCAGCAGCAATTTCAGCAGTGGCCAGGCAGTTGGTTGTGCCATGGTGGCAATATTTAAGTTGAAGTGAATTTTTGTGGTAGCTGCTTTTATTTCATGGAAATGCATTTGATATTATTATAAATTATGAGATAGCTGCACTAGAGCAGAGTTAGTCACATTTGAATTATTGGGGGGACAGCTGTGACTGACTGCTAGCACCAGCAGCAATTTCAGCAGTGGCCAGGCAGTTGGTTGTGACATGGTGGCAATATTTAAGTTGAAGTGAATTTTTGTGGTAGCTGCTTTTATTTCATGGAAATGCATTTGATATTATTATAAATTATGAGATAGCTGCACAGGAGCAGAGTTGGTTACATTTCAAGTATTGGGGGGACAGCTGTGACTGACTGCTAGCACCAGCAGCAATTTCAGCAGTGGCCAGGCAGTTGGTTGTGACATGGTGGCAATATTTAAGTTGAAGTGAATTTTTGTGGTAGCTGCTTTTATTTCATGGAAATGCATTTGATATTATTATAAATTATGAGATAGCTGCACAGGAGCAGAGTTGGTTACATTTGAAGTATTGGGGGGACAGCTGTGACTGACTGCTAGCACCAGCAGCAATTTCAGCAGTGGCCAGGCAGTTGGTTGTGACATGGTGGCAATATTTAAGTTGAAGTGAATTTTTGTGGTAGCTGCTTTTATTTCATGGAAATGCATTTGATATTATTATAAATTATGAGATAGCTGCACAGGAGCAGAGTTGGTTACATTTGAAGTATTGGGGGGACAGCTGTGACTGACTGCTAGCACCAGCAGCAATTTCAGCAGTGGCCAGGCAGTTGGTTGTGACATGGTGGCAATATTTAAGTTGAAGTGAATTTTTGTGGTAGCTGCTTTTATTTCATGGAAATGCATTTGATATTATTATAAATTATGAGATAGCTGCACAGGAGCAGAGTTGGTTACATTTGAAGTATTGGGGGGACAGCTGTGACTGACTGCTAGCACCAGCAGCAATTTCAGCAGTGGCCAGGCAGTTGGTTGTGACATGGTGGCAATATTTAAGTTGAAGTGAATTTTTGTGGTAGCTGCTTTTATTTCATGGAAATGCATTTGATATTATTATAAATTATGAGATAGCTGCACAGGAGCAGAGTTGGTTACATTTGAAGTATTGGGGGGACAGCTGTGACTGACTGCTAGCACCAGCAGCAATTTCAGCAGTGGCCAGGCAGTTGGTTGTGACATGGTGGCAACATTTAAGTTGAAGTGAATTTTTGTGGTAGCTGCTTTTATTTCATGGAAATGCATTTGATTTTATTATAAATTATGAGATAGCTGCACAGGAGCAGAGTTGGTTACATTTGAAGTATTGGGGGGACAGCTGTGACTGACTGCTAGCACCAGCAGCAATTTCAGCAGTGGCCAGGCAGTTGGTTGTGACATGGTGGCAATATTTAAGTTGAAGTGAATTTTTGTGGTAGCTGCTTTTATTTCATGGAAATGCATTTGATATTATTATAAATTATGAGATAGCTGCACAGGAGCAGAGTTGGTTACATTTGAAGTATTGGGGGGACAGCTGTGACTGACTGCTAGCACCAGCAGCAATTTCAGCAGTGGCCAGGCAGTTGGTTGTGACATGGTGGCAATATTTAAGTTGAAGTGAATTTTTGTGGTAGCTGCTTTTATTTCATGGAAATGCATTTGATATTATTATAAATTATGAGATAGCTGCACAGGAGCAGAGTTGGTTACATTTGAAGTATTGGGGGGACAGCTGTGACTGACTGCTAGCACCAGCAGCAATTTCAGCAGTGGCCAGGCAGTTGGTTGTGACATGGTGGCAATATTTAAGTTGAAGTGAATTTTTGTGGTAGCTGCTTTTATTTCATGGAAATGCATTTGATATTATTATAAATTATGAGATAGCTGCACAGGAGCAGAGTTGGTTACATTTGAAGTATTGGGGGGACAGCTGTGACTGACTGCTAGCACCAGCAGCAATTTCAGCAGTGGCCAGGCAGTTGGTTGTGACATGGTGGCAATATTTAAGTTGAAGTGAATTTTTGTGGTAGCTGCTTTTATTTCATGGAAATGCATTTGATATTATTATAAATTATGAGATAGCTGCACAGGAGCAGAGTTGGTTACATTTGAAGTATTGGGGGGACAGCTGTGACTGACTGCTAGCACCAGCAGCAATTTCAGCAGTGGCCAGGCAGTTGGTTGTGACATGGTGGCAATATTTAAGTTGAAGTGAATTTTTGTGGTAGCTGCTTTTATTTCATGGAAATGCATTTGATATTATTATAAATTATGAGATAGCTGCACAGGAGCAGAGTTGGTTACATTTGAAGTATTGGGGGGACAGCTGTGACTGACTGCTAGCACCAGCAGCAATTTCAGCAGTGGCCAGGCAGTTGGTTGTGACATGGTGGCAATATTTAAGTTGAAGTGAATTTTTGTGGTAGCTGCTTTTATTTCATGGAAATGCATTTGATATTATTATAAATTATGAGATAGCTGCACAGGAGCAGAGTTGGTTACATTTGAAGTATTGGGGGGACAGCTGTGACTGACTGCTAGCACCAGCAGCAATTTCAGCAGTGGCCAGGCAGTTGGTTGTGACATGGTGGCAATATTTAAGTTGAAGTGAATTTTTGTGGTAGCTGCTTTTATTTCATGGAAATGCATTTGATATTATTATAAATTATGAGATAGCTGCACAGGAGCAGAGTTGGTTACATTTGAAGTATTGGGGGGACAGCTGTGACTGACTGCTAGCACCAGCAGCAATTTCAGCAGTGGCCAGGCAGTTGGTTGTGACATGGTGGCAATATTTAAGTTGAAGTGAATTTTTGTGGTAGCTGCTTTTATTTCATGGAAATGCATTTGATATTATTATAAATTATGAGATAGCTGCACAGGAGCAGAGTTGGTTACATTTGAAGTATTGGGGGGACAGCTGTGACTGACTGCTAGCACCAGCAGCAATTTCAGCAGTGGCCAGGCAGTTGGTTGTGACATGGTGGCAATATTTAAGTTGAAGTGAATTTTTGTGGTAGCTGCTTTTATTTCATGGAAATGCATTTGATATTATTATAAATTATGAGATAGCTGCACAGGAGCAGAGTTGGTTACATTTGAAGTATTGGGGGGACAGCTGTGACTGACTGCTAGCACCAGCAGCAATTTCAGCAGTGGCCAGGCAGTTGGTTGTGACATGGTGGCAATATTTAAGTTGAAGTGAATTTTTGTGGTAGCTGCTTTTATTTCATGGAAATGCATTTGATATTATTATAAATTATGAGATAGCTGCACAGGAGCAGAGTTGGTTACATTTGAAGTATTGGGGGGACAGCTGTGACTGACTGCTAGCACCAGCAGCAATTTCAGCAGTGGCCAGGCAGTTGGTTGTGACATGGTGGCAATATTTAAGTTGAAGTGAATTTTTGTGGTAGCTGCTTTTATTTCATGGAAATGCATTTGATATTATTATAAATTATGAGATAGCTGCACAGGAGCAGAGTTGGTTACATTTGAAGTATTGGGGGGACAGCTGTGACTGACTGCTAGCACCAGCAGCAATTTCAGCAGTGGCCAGGCAGTTGGTTGTGACATGGTGGCAATATTTAAGTTGAAGTGAATTTTTGTGGTAGCTGCTTTTATTTCATGGAAATGCATTTGATATTATTATAAATTATGAGATAGCTGCACAGGAGCAGAGTTGGTTACATTTGAAGTATTGGGGGGACAGCTGTGACTGACTGCTAGCACCAGCAGCAATTTCAGCAGTGGCCAGGCAGTTGGTTGTGACATGGTGGCAATATTTAAGTTGAAGTGAATTTTTGTGGTAGCTGCTTTTATTTCATGGAAATGCATTTGATATTATTATAAATTATGAGATAGCTGCACAGGAGCAGAGTTGGTTACATTTGAAGTATTGGGGGGACAGCTGTGACTGACTGCTAGCACCAGCAGCAATTTCAGCAGTGGCCAGGCAGTTGGTTGTGACATGGTGGCAATATTTAAGTTGAAGTGAATTTTTGTGGTAGCTGCTTTTATTTCATGGAAATGCATTTGATATTATTATAAATTATGAGATAGCTGCACAGGAGCAGAGTTGGTTACATTTGAAGTATTGGGGGGACAGCTGTGACTGACTGCTAGCACCAGCAGCAATTTCAGCAGTGGCCAGGCAGTTGGTTGTGACATGGTGGCAATATTTAAGTTGAAGTGAATTTTTGTGGTAGCTGCTTTTATTTCATGGAAATGCATTTGATATTATTATAAATTATGAGATAGCTGCACAGGAGCAGAGTTGGTTACATTTGAAGTATTGGGGGGACAGCTGTGACTGACTGCTAGCACCAGCAGCAATTTCAGCAGTGGCCAGGCAGTTGGTTGTGACATGGTGGCAATATTTAAGTTGAAGTGAATTTTTGTGGTAGCTGCTTTTATTTCATGGAAATGCATTTGATATTATTATAAATTATGAGATAGCTGCACAGGAGCAGAGTTGGTTACATTTGAAGTATTGGGGGGACAGCTGTGACTGACTGCTAGCACCAGCAGCAATTTCAGCAGTGGCCAGGCAGTTGGTTGTGACATGGTGGCAATATTTAAGTTGAAGTGAATTTTTGTGGTAGCTGCTTTTATTTCATGGAAATGCATTTGATATTATTATAAATTATGAGATAGCTGCACAGGAGCAGAGTTGGTTACATTTGAAGTATTGGGGGGACAGCTGTGACTGACTGCTAGCACCAGCAGCAATTTCAGCAGTGGCCAGGCAGTTGGTTGTGACATGGTGGCAATATTTAAGTTGAAGTGAATTTTTGTGGTAGCTGCTTTTATTTCATGGAAATGCATTTGATATTATTATAAATTATGAGATAGCTGCACAGGAGCAGAGTTGGTTACATTTGAAGTATTGGGGGGACAGCTGTGACTGACTGCTAGCACCAGCAGCAATTTCAGCAGTGGCCAGGCAGTTGGTTGTGACATGGTGGCAATATTTAAGTTGAAGTGAATTTTTGTGGTAGCTGCTTTTATTTCATGGAAATGCATTTGATATTATTATAAATTATGAGATAGCTGCACAGGAGCAGAGTTGGTTACATTTGAAGTATTGGGGGGACAGCTGTGACTGACTGCTAGCACCAGCAGCAATTTCAGCAGTGGCCAGGCAGTTGGTTGTGACATGGTGGCAATATTTAAGTTGAAGTGAATTTTTGTGGTAGCTGCTTTTATTTCATGGAAATGCATTTGATATTATTATAAATTATGAGATAGCTGCACAGGAGCAGAGTTGGTTACATTTGAAGTATTGGGGGGACAGCTGTGACTGACTGCTAGCACCAGCAGCAATTTCAGCAGTGGCCAGGCAGTTGGTTGTGACATGGTGGCAATATTTAAGTTGAAGTGAATTTTTGTGGTAGCTGCTTTTATTTCATGGAAATGCATTTGATATTATTATAAATTATGAGATAGCTGCACAGGAGCAGAGTTGGTTACATTTGAAGTATTGGGGGGACAGCTGTGACTGACTGCTAGCACCAGCAGCAATTTCAGCAGTGGCCAGGCAGTTGGTTGTGACATGGTGGCAATATTTAAGTTGAAGTGAATTTTTGTGGTAGCTGCTTTTATTTCATGGAAATGCATTTGATATTATTATAAATTATGAGATAGCTGCACAGGAGCAGAGTTGGTTACATTTGAAGTATTGGGGGGACAGCTGTGACTGACTGCTAGCACCAGCAGCAATTTCAGCAGTGGCCAGGCAGTTGGTTGTGACATGGTGGCAATATTTAAGTTGAAGTGAATTTTTGTGGTAGCTGCTTTTATTTCATGGAAATGCATTTGATATTATTATAAATTATGAGATAGCTGCACAGGAGCAGAGTTGGTTACATTTGAAGTATTGGGGGGACAGCTGTGACTGACTGCTAGCACCAGCAGCAATTTCAGCAGTGGCCAGGCAGTTGGTTGTGACATGGTGGCAATATTTAAGTTGAAGTGAATTTTTGTGGTAGCTGCTTTTATTTCATGGAAATGCATTTGATATTATTATAAATTATGAGATAGCTGCACAGGAGCAGAGTTGGTTACATTTGAAGTATTGGGGGGACAGCTGTGACTGACTGCTAGCACCAGCAGCAATTTCAGCAGTGGCCAGGCAGTTGGTTGTGACATGGTGGCAATATTTAAGTTGAAGTGAATTTTTGTGGTAGCTGCTTTTATTTCATGGAAATGCATTTGATATTATTATAAATTATGAGATAGCTGCACAGGAGCAGAGTTGGTTACATTTGAAGTATTGGGGGGACAGCTGTGACTGACTGCTAGCACCAGCAGCAATTTCAGCAGTGGCCAGGCAGTTGGTTGTGACATGGTGGCAATATTTAAGTTGAAGTGAATTTTTGTGGTAGCTGCTTTTATTTCATGGAAATGCATTTGATATTATTATAAATTATGAGATAGCTGCACAGGAGCAGAGTTGGTTACATTTGAAGTATTGGGGGGACAGCTGTGACTGACTGCTAGCACCAGCAGCAATTTCAGCAGTGGCCAGGCAGTTGGTTGTGCCATGGTGGCAATATTTAAGTTGAAGTGAATTTTTGTGGTAGCTGCTTTTATTTCATGGAAATGCATTTGATATTATTATAAATTATGAGATAGCTGCACAGGAGCAGAGTTGGTTACATTTGAAGTATTGGGGGGACAGCTGTGACTGACTGCTAGCACCAGCAGCAATTTCAGCAGTGGCCAGGCAGTTGGTTGTGACATGGTGGCAACATTTAAGTTGAAGTGAATTTTTGTGGTAGCTGCTTTTATTTCATGGAAATGCATTTGATATTATTATAAATTATGAGATAGCTGCACAGGAGCAGAGTTGGTTACATTTGAAGTATTGGGGGGACAGCTGTGACTGACTGCTAGCACCAGCAGCAATTTCAGCAGTGGCCAGGCAGTTGGTTGTGACATGGTGGCAATATTTAAGTTGAAGTGAATTTTTGTGGTAGCTGCTTTTATTTCATGGAAATGCATTTGATATTATTATAAATTATGAGATAGCTGCACAGGAGCAGAGTTGGTTACATTTGAAGTATTGGGGGGACAGCTGTGACTGACTGCTAGCACCAGCAGCAATTTCAGCAGTGGCCAGGCAGTTGGTTGTGACATGGTGGCAATATTTAAGTTGAAGTGAATTTTTGTGGTAGCTGCTTTTATTTCATGGAAATGCATTTGATATTATTATAAATTATGAGATAGCTGCACAGGAGCAGAGTTGGTTACATTTGAAGTATTGGGGGGACAGCTGTGACTGACTGCTAGCACCAGCAGCAATTTCAGCAGTGGCCAGGCAGTTGGTTGTGACATGGTGGCAATATTTAAGTTGAAGTGAATTTTTGTGGTAGCTGCTTTTATTTCATGGAAATGCATTTGATATTATTATAAATTATGAGATAGCTGCACTAGAGCAGAGTTAGTCACATTTGAATTATTGGGGGGACAGCTGTGACTGACTGCTAGCACCAGCAGCAATTTCAGCAGTGGCCAGGCAGTTGGTTGTGACATGGTGGCAATATTTAAGTTGAAGTGAATTTTTGTGGTAGCTGCTTTTATTTCATGGAAATGCATTTGATATTATTATAAATTATGAGATAGCTGCACAGGAGCAGAGTTGGTTACATTTGAAGTATTGGGGGGACAGCTGTGACTGACTGCTAGCACCAGCAGCAATTTCAGCAGTGGCCAGGCAGTTGGTTGTGACATGGTGGCAATATTTAAGTTGAAGTGAATTTTTGTGGTAGCTGCTTTTATTTCATGGAAATGCATTTGATATTATTATAAATTATGAGATAGCTGCACAGGAGCAGAGTTGGTTACATTTGAAGTATTGGGGGGACAGCTGTGACTGACTGCTAGCACCAGCAGCAATTTCAGCAGTGGCCAGGCAGTTGGTTGTGACATGGTGGCAATATTTAAGTTGAAGTGAATTTTTGTGGTAGCTGCTTTTATTTCATGGAAATGCATTTGATATTATTATAAATTATGAGATAGCTGCACAGGAGCAGAGTTGGTTACATTTGAAGTATTGGGGGGACAGCTGTGACTGACTGCTAGCACCAGCAGCAATTTCAGCAGTGGCCAGGCAGTTGGTTGTGACATGGTGGCAATATTTAAGTTGAAGTGAATTTTTGTGGTAGCTGCTTTTATTTCATGGAAATGCATTTGATATTATTATAAATTATGAGATAGCTGCACAGGAGCAGAGTTGGTTACATTTGAAGTATTGGGGGGACAGCTGTGACTGACTGCTAGCACCAGCAGCAATTTCAGCAGTGGCCAGGCAGTTGGTTGTGACATGGTGGCAATATTTAAGTTGAAGTGAATTTTTGTGGTAGCTGCTTTTATTTCATGGAAATGCATTTGATATTATTATAAATTATGAGATAGCTGCACAGGAGCAGAGTTGGTTACATTTGAAGTATTGGGGGGACAGCTGTGACTGACTGCTAGCACCAGCAGCAATTTCAGCAGTGGCCAGGCAGTTGGTTGTGACATGGTGGCAATATTTAAGTTGAAGTGAATTTTTGTGGTAGCTGCTTTTATTTCATGGAAATGCATTTGATATTATTATAAATTATGAGATAGCTGCACAGGAGCAGAGTTGGTTACATTTGAAGTATTGGGGGGACAGCTGTGACTGACTGCTAGCACCAGCAGCAATTTCAGCAGTGGCCAGGCAGTTGGTTGTGACATGGTGGCAATATTTAAGTTGAAGTGAATTTTTGTGGTAGCTGCTTTTATTTCATGGAAATGCATTTGATATTATTATAAATTATGAGATAGCTGCACTAGAGCAGAGTTAGTCACATTTGAATTATTGGGGGGGCAGCTGTGACTGACTGCTAGCACCAGCAGCAATTTCAGCAGTGGCCAGGCAGTTGGTTGTGACATGGTGGCAATATTTAAGTTGAAGTGAATTTTTGTGGTAGCTGCTTTTATTTCATGGAAATGCATTTGATATTATTATAAATTATGAGATAGCTGCACAGGAGCAGAGTTGGTTACATTTGAAGTATTGGGGGGACAGCTGTGACTGACTGCTAGCACCAGCAGCAATTTCAGCAGTGGCCAGGCAGTTGGTTGTGACATGGTGGCAATATTTAAGTTGAAGTGAATTTTTGTGGTAGCTGCTTTTATTTCATGGAAATGCATTTGATATTATTATAAATTATGAGATAGCTGCACTAGAGCAGAGTTAGTCACATTTGAATTATTGGGGGGACAGCTGTGACTGACTGCTAGCACCAGCAGCAATTTCAGCAGTGGCCAGGCAGTTGGTTGTGACATGGTGGCAATATTTAAGTTGAAGTGAATTTTTGTGGTAGCTGCTTTTATTTCATGGAAATGCATTTGATATTATTATAAATTATGAGATAGCTGCACAGGAGCAGAGTTGGTTACATTTGAAGTATTGGGGGGACAGCTGTGACTGACTGCTAGCACCAGCAGCAATTTCAGCAGTGGCCAGGCAGTTGGTTGTGACATGGTGGCAATATTTAAGTTGAAGTGAATTTTTGTGGTAGCTGCTTTTATTTCATGGAAATGCATTTGATATTATTATAAATTATGAGATAGCTGCACAGGAGCAGAGTTGGTTACATTTGAAGTATTGGGGGGACAGCTGTGACTGACTGCTAGCACCAGCAGCAATTTCAGCAGTGGCCAGGCAGTTGGTTGTGACATGGTGGCAATATTTAAGTTGAAGTGAATTTTTGTGGTAGCTGCTTTTATTTCATGGAAATGCATTTGATATTATTATAAATTATGAGATAGCTGCACAGGAGCAGAGTTGGTTACATTTGAAGTATTGGGGGGACAGCTGTGACTGACTGCTAGCACCAGCAGCAATTTCAGCAGTGGCCAGGCAGTTGGTTGTGACATGGTGGCAATATTTAAGTTGAAGTGAATTTTTGTGGTAGCTGCTTTTATTTCATGGAAATGCATTTGATATTATTATAAATTATGAGATAGCTGCACAGGAGCAGAGTTGGTTACATTTGAAGTATTGGGGGGACAGCTGTGACTGACTGCTAGCACCAGCAGCAATTTCAGCAGTGGCCAGGCAGTTGGTTGTGACATGGTGGCAATATTTAAGTTGAAGTGAATTTTTGTGGTAGCTGCTTTTATTTCATGGAAATGCATTTGATATTATTATAAATTATGAGATAGCTGCACAGGAGCAGAGTTGGTTACATTTGAAGTATTGGGGGGACAGCTGTGACTGACTGCTAGCACCAGCAGCAATTTCAGCAGTGGCCAGGCAGTTGGTTGTGACATGGTGGCAATATTTAAGTTGAAGTGAATTTTTGTGGTAGCTGCTTTTATTTCATGGAAATGCATTTGATATTATTATAAATTATGAGATAGCTGCACAGGAGCAGAGTTGGTTACATTTGAAGTATTGGGGGGACAGCTGTGACTGACTGCTAGCACCAGCAGCAATTTCAGCAGTGGCCAGGCAGTTGGTTGTGACATGGTGGCAATATTTAAGTTGAAGTGAATTTTTGTGGTAGCTGCTTTTATTTCATGGAAATGCATTTGATATTATTATAAATTATGAGATAGCTGCACTAGAGCAGAGTTAGTCACATTTGAATTATTGGGGGGGCAGCTGTGACTGACTGCTAGCACCAGCAGCAATTTCAGCAGTGGCCAGGCAGTTGGTTGTGACATGGTGGCAATATTTAAGTTGAAGTGAATTTTTGTGGTAGCTGCTTTTATTTCATGGAAATGCATTTGATATTATTATAAATTATGAGATAGCTGCACAGGAGCAGAGTTGGTTACATTTGAAGTATTGGGGGGACAGCTGTGACTGACTGCTAGCACCAGCAGCAATTTCAGCAGTGGCCAGGCAGTTGGTTGTGACATGGTGGCAATATTTAAGTTGAAGTGAATTTTTGTGGTAGCTGCTTTTATTTCATGGAAATGCATTTGATATTATTATAAATTATGAGATAGCTGCACAGGAGCAGAGTTGGTTACATTTGAAGTATTGGGGGGACAGCTGTGACTGACTGCTAGCACCAGCAGCAATTTCAGCAGTGGCCAGGCAGTTGGTTGTGACATGGTGGCAATATTTAAGTTGAAGTGAATTTTTGTGGTAGCTGCTTTTATTTCATGGAAATGCATTTGATATTATTATAAATTATGAGATAGCTGCACTAGAGCAGAGTTAGTCACATTTGAATTATTGGGGGGACAGCTGTGACTGACTGCTAGCACCAGCAGCAATTTCAGCAGTGGCCAGGCAGTTGGTTGTGACATGGTGGCAATATTTAAGTTGAAGTGAATTTTTGTGGTAGCTGCTTTTATTTCATGGAAATGCATTTGATATTATTATAAATTATGAGATAGCTGCACAGGAGCAGAGTTGGTTACATTTGAAGTATTGGGGGGACAGCTGTGACTGACTGCTAGCACCAGCAGCAATTTCAGCAGTGGCCAGGCAGTTGGTTGTGACATGGTGGCAATATTTAAGTTGAAGTGAATTTTTGTGGTAGCTGCTTTTATTTCATGGAAATGCATTTGATATTATTATAAATTATGAGATAGCTGCACAGGAGCAGAGTTGGTTACATTTGAAGTATTGGGGGGACAGCTGTGACTGACTGCTAGCACCAGCAGCAATTTCAGCAGTGGCCAGGCAGTTGGTTGTGACATGGTGGCAATATTTAAGTTGAAGTGAATTTTTGTGGTAGCTGCTTTTATTTCATGGAAATGCATTTGATATTATTATAAATTATGAGATAGCTGCACAGGAGCAGAGTTGGTTACATTTGAAGTATTGGGGGGACAGCTGTGACTGACTGCTAGCACCAGCAGCAATTTCAGCAGTGGCCAGGCAGTTGGTTGTGACATGGTGGCAATATTTAAGTTGAAGTGAATTTTTGTGGTAGCTGCTTTTATTTCATGGAAATGCATTTGATATTATTATAAATTATGAGATAGCTGCACAGGAGCAGAGTTGGTTACATTTGTAGTATTGGGGGGACAGCTGTGACTGACTGCTAGCACCAGCAGCAATTTCAGCAGTGGCCAGGCAGTTGGTTGTGACATGGTGGCAATATTTAAGTTGAAGTGAATTTTTGTGGTAGCTGCTTTTATTTCATGGAAATGCATTTGATATTATTATAAATTATGAGATAGCTGCACAGGAGCAGAGTTGGTTACATTTGAAGTATTGGGGGGACAGCTGTGACTGACTGCTAGCACCAGCAGCAATTTCAGCAGTGGCCAGGCAGTTGGTTGTGACATGGTGGCAATATTTAAGTTGAAGTGAATTTTTGTGGTAGCTGCTTTTATTTCATGGAAATGCATTTGATATTATTATAAATTATGAGATAGCTGCACAGGAGCAGAGTTGGTTACATTTGTAGTATTGGGGGGACAGCTGTGACTGACTGCTAGCACCAGCAGCAATTTCAGCAGTGGCCAGGCAGTTGGTTGTGACATGGTGGCAATATTTAAGTTGAAGTGAATTTTTGTGGTAGCTGCTTTTATTTCATGGAAATGCATTTGATATTATTATAAATTATGAGATAGCTGCACAGGAGCAGAGTTGGTTACATTTGAAGTATTGGGGGGACAGCTGTGACTGACTGCTAGCACCAGCAGCAATTTCAGCAGTGGCCAGGCAGTTGGTTGTGACATGGTGGCAATATTTAAGTTGAAGTGAATTTTTGTGGTAGCTGCTTTTATTTCATGGAAATGCATTTGATATTATTATAAATTATGAGATAGCTGCACAGGAGCAGAGTTGGTTACATTTGAAGTATTGGGGGGACAGCTGTGACTGACTGCTAGCACCAGCAGCAATTTCAGCAGTGGCCAGGCAGTTGGTTGTGACATGGTGGCAATATTTAAGTTGAAGTGAATTTTTGTGGTAGCTGCTTTTATTTCATGGAAATGCATTTGATATTATTATAAATTATGAGATAGCTGCACAGGAGCAGAGTTGGTTACATTTGAAGTATTGGGGGGACAGCTGTGACTGACTGCTAGCACCAGCAGCAATTTCAGCAGTGGCCAGGCAGTTGGTTGTGACATGGTGGCAATATTTAAGTTGAAGTGAATTTTTGTGGTAGCTGCTTTTATTTCATGGAAATGCATTTGATATTATTATAAATTATGAGATAGCTGCACAGGAGCAGAGTTGGTTACATTTGAAGTATTGGGGGGACAGCTGTGACTGACTGCTAGCACCAGCAGCAATTTCAGCAGTGGCCAGGCAGTTGGTTGTGACATGGTGGCAATATTTAAGTTGAAGTGAATTTTTGTGGTAGCTGCTTTTATTTCATGGAAATGCATTTGATATTATTATAAATTATGAGATAGCTGCACTAGAGCAGAGTTAGTCACATTTTAATTATTGGGGGGACAGCTGTGACTGACTGCTAGCACCAGCAGCAATTTCAGCAGTGGCCAGGCAGTTGGTTGTGACATGGTGGCAATATTTAAGTTGAAGTGAATTTTTGTGGTAGCTGCTTTTATTTCATGGAAATGCATTTGATATTATTATAAATTATGAGATAGCTGCACTAGAGCAGAGTTAGTCACATTTGAATTATTGGGGGGACAGCTGTGACTGACTGCTAGCACCAGCAGCAATTTCAGCAGTGGCCAGGCAGTTGGTTGTGACATGGTGGCAATATTTAAGTTGAAGTGAATTTTTGTGGTAGCTGCTTTTATTTCATGGAAATGCATTTGATATTATTATAAATTATGACATAGCTGCACAGGAGCAGAGTTGGTTACATTTGAAGTATTGGGGGGACAGCTGTGACTGACTGCTAGCACCAGCAGCAATTTCAGCAGTGGCCAGGCAGTTGGTTGTGACATGGTGGCAATATTTAAGTTGAAGTGAATTTTTGTGGTAGCTGCTTTTATTTCATGGAAATGCATTTGATATTATTATAAATTATGAGATAGCTGCACAGGAGCAGAGTTAGTCACATTTGAATTATTGGGGGGACAGCTGTGACTGACTGCTAGCACCAGCAGCAATTTCAGCAGTGGCCAGGCAGTTGGTTGTGACATGGTGGCAATATTTAAGTTGAAGTGAATTTTTGTGGTAGCTGCTTTTATTTCATGGAAATGCATTTGATATTATTATAAATTATGAGATAGCTGCACAGGAGCAGAGTTGGTTACATTTGAAGTATTGGGGGGACAGCTGTGACTGACTGCTAGCACCAGCAGCAATTTCAGCAGTGGCCAGGCAGTTGGTTGTGACATGGTGGCAATATTTAAGTTGAAGTGAATTTTTGTGGTAGCTGCTTTTATTTCATGGAAATGCATTTGATATTATTATAAATTATGAGATAGCTGCACTAGAGAAGAGTTAGTCACATTTGAATTATTGGGGGGACAGCTGTGACTGACTGCTAGCACCAGCAGCAATTTCAGCAGTGGCCAGGCAGTTGGTTGTGACATGGTGGCAATATTTAAGTTGAAGTGAATTTTTGTGGTAGCTGCTTTTATTTCATGGAAATGCATTTGATATTATTATAAATTATGAGATAGCTGCACAGGAGCAGAGTTGGTTACATTTGAAGTATTGGGGGGACAGCTGTGACTGACTGCTAGCACCAGCAGCAATTTCAGCAGTGGCCAGGCAGTTGGTTGTGATATGGTGGCAATATTTAAGTTGAAGTGAATTTTTGTGGTAGCTGCTTTTATTTCATGGAAATGCATTTGATATTATTATAAATTATGAGATAGCTGCACAGGAGCAGAGTTAGTCACATTTGAATTATTGGGGGGACAGCTGTGACTGACTGCTAGCACCAGCAGCAATTTCAGCAGTGGCCAGGCAGTTGGTTGTGACATGGTGGCAATATTTAAGTTGAAGTGAATTTTTGTGGTAGCTGCTTTTATTTCATGGAAATGCATTTGATATTATTATAAATTATGAGATAGCTGCACAGGAGCAGAGTTGGTTACATTTGAAGTATTGGGGGGACAGCTGTGACTGACTGCTAGCACCAGCAGCAATTTCAGCAGTGGCCAGGCAGTTGGTTGTGACATGGTGGCAATATTTAAGTTGAAGTGAATTTTTGTGGTAGCTGCTTTTATTTCATGGAAATGCATTTGATATTATTATAAATTATGAGATAGCTGCACAGGAGCAGAGTTGGTTACATTTGAAGTATTGGGGGGACAGCTGTGACTGACTGCTAGCACCAGCAGCAATTTCAGCAGTGGCCAGGCAGTTGGTTGTGACATGGTGGCAATATTTAAGTTGAAGTGAATTTTTGTGGTAGCTGCTTTTATTTCATGGAAATGCATTTGATATTATTATAAATTATGAGATAGCTGCACAGGAACAGAGTTGGTTACATTTGAAGTATTGGGGGGACAGCTGTGACTGACTGCTAGCACCAGCAGCAATTTCAGCAGTGGCCAGGCAGTTGGTTGTGACATGGTGGCAATATTTAAGTTGAAGTGAATTTTTGTGGTAGCTGCTTTTATTTCATGGAAATGCATTTGATATTATTATAAATTATGAGATAGCTGCACAGGAGCAGAGTTGGTTACATTTGAAGTATTGGGGGGACAGCTGTGACTGACTGCTAGCACCAGCAGCAATTTCAGCAGTGGCCAGGCAGTTGGTTGTGACATGGTGGCAATATTTAAGTTGAAGTGAATTTTTGTGGTAGCTGCTTTTATTTCATGGAAATGCATTTGATTTTATTATAAATCGTGCGATGTCTGCAGAGGGGCAGATTTGGTTACATTTGAATTATTGGGGGGACAGCTGTGACTGACTGCTAGCACCAGCAGCAATTTCAGCAGTGGCCAGGCAGTTGGTTGTGACATGGTGGCAATATTTAAGTTGAAGTGAATTTTTGTGGTAGCTGCTTTTATTTCATGGAAATGCATTTGATATTATTATAAATTATGAGATAGCTGCACTAGAGCAGAGTTAGTCACATTTGAATTATTGGGGGGACAGCTGTGACTGACTGCTAGCACCAGCAGCAATTTCAGCAGTGGCCAGGCAGTTGGTTGTGACATGGTGGCAATATTTAAGTTGAAGTGAATTTTTGTGGTAGCTGCTTTTATTTCATGGAAATGCATTTGATATTATTATAAATTATGAGATAGCTGCACAGGAGCAGAGTTGGTTACATTTGAAGTATTGGGGGGACAGCTGTGACTGACTGCTAGCACCAGCAGCAATTTCAGCAGTGGCCAGGCAGTTGGTTGTGACATGGTGGCAATATTTAAGTTGAAGTGAATTTTTGTGGTAGCTGCTTTTATTTCATGGAAATGCATTTGATTTTATTATAAATCGTGCGATGTCTGCAGAGGGGCAGAGTTGGTTACATTTGAATTATTGGGTGGACAGCTGTGACTGACTGCTAGCACCAGCAGCAATTTCAGCAGTGGCCAGGCAGTTGGTTGTGACATGGTGGCAATATTTAAGTTGAAGTGAATTTTTGTGGTAGCTGCTTTTATTTCATGGAAATGCATTTGATTTTATTATAAATCGTGCGATGTCTGCAGAGGGGCAGAGTTGGTTACATTTGAAGTATTGGGGGGACAGCTGTGACTGACTGCTAGCACCAGCAGCAATTTCAGCAGTGGCCAGGCAGTTGGTTGTGACATGGGGGCAATATTTAAGTTGAAGTGAATTTTTGTGGTAGTTGCTTTTATTTCATGGAAATGCATTTGATATTTTTATAAATTATGAGATAGCTGCACAGGAGCAGAGTTGGTTACATTTGAAGTATTGGGGGGACAGCTGTGACTGACTGCTAGCACCAGCAGCAATTTCAGCAGTGGCCAGGCAGTTGGTTGTGACATGGTGGCAATATTTAAGTTGAAGTGAATTTTTGTGGTAGCTGCTTTTATTTCATGGAAATGCATTTGATATTATTATAAATTATGAGATAGCTGCACAGGAGCAGAGTTGGTTACATTTGAAGTATTGGGGGGACAGCTGTGACTGACTGCTAGCACCAGCAGCAATTTCAGCAGTGGCCAGGCAGTTGGTTGTGACATGGTGGCAATATTTAAGTTGAAGTGAATTTTTGTGGTAGCTGCTTTTATTTCATGGAAATGCATTTGATATTATTATAAATTATGAGATAGCTGCACAGGAGCAGAGTTGGTTACATTTGAAGTATTGGGGGGACAGCTGTGACTGACTGCTAGCACCAGCAGCAATTTCAGCAGTGGCCAGGCAGTTGGTTGTGACATGGTGGCAATATTTAAGTTGAAGTGAATTTTTGTGGTAGCTGCTTTTATTTCATGGAAATGCATTTGATATTATTATAAATTATGAGATAGCTGCACAGGAGCAGAGTTGGTTACATTTGAAGTATTGGGGGGACAGCTGTGACTGACTGCTAGCACCAGCAGCAATTTCAGCAGTGGCCAGGCAGTTGGTTGTGACATGGTGGCAACATTTAAGTTGAAGTGAATTTTTGTGGTAGCTGCTTTTATTTCATGGAAATGCATTTGATTTTATTATAAATTATGAGATAGCTGCACTAGAGCAGAGTTAGTCATATTTGAATTATTGGGGGGACAGCTGTGACTGACTGCTAGCACCAGCAGCAATTTCAGCAGTGGCCAGGCAGTTGGTTGTGACATGGTGGCAATATTTAAGTTGAAGTGAATTTTTGTGGTAGCTGCTTTTATTTCATGGAAATGCATTTGATATTATTATAAATTATGAGATAGCTGCACAGGAGCAGAGTTGGTTACATTTGAAGTATTGGGGGGACAGCTGTGACTGACTGCTAGCACCAGCAGCAATTTCAGCAGTGGCCAGGCAGTTGGTTGTGACATGGTGGCAATATTTAAGTTGAAGTGAATTTTTGTGGTAGCTGCTTTTATTTCATGGAAATGCATTTGATATTATTATAAATTATGAGATAGCTGCACAGGAGCAGAGTTGGTTACATTTGAAGTATTGGGGGGACAGCTGTGACTGACTGCTAGCACCAGCAGCAATTTCAGCAGTGGCCAGGCAGTTGGTTGTGACATGGTGGCAATATTTAAGTTGAAGTGAATTTTTGTGGTAGCTGCTTTTATTTCATGGAAATGCATTTGATATTATTATAAATTATGAGATAGCTGCACAGGAGCAGAGTTGGTTACATTTGAAGTATTGGGGGGACAGCTGTGACTGACTGCTAGCACCAGCAGCAATTTCAGCAGTGGCCAGGCAGTTGGTTGTGACATGGTGGCAATATTTAAGTTGAAGTGAATTTTTGTGGTAGCTGCTTTTATTTCATGGAAATGCATTTGATATTATTATAAATTATGAGATAGCTGCACAGGAGCAGAGTTGGTTACATTTGAAGTATTGGGGGGACAGCTGTGACTGACTGCTAGCACCAGCAGCAATTTCAGCAGTGGCCAGGCAGTTGGTTGTGACATGGTGGCAATATTTAAGTTGAAGTGAATTTTTGTGGTAGCTGCTTTTATTTCATGGAAATGCATTTGATATTATTATAAATTATGAGATAGCTGCACAGGAGCAGAGTTGGTTACATTTGAAGTATTGGGGGGACAGCTGTGACTGACTGCTAGCACCAGCAGCAATTTCAGCAGTGGCCAGGCAGTTGGTTGTGACATGGTGGCAATATTTAAGTTGAAGTGAATTTTTGTGGTAGCTGCTTTTATTTCATGGAAATGCATTTGATATTATTATAAATTATGAGATAGCTGCACAGGAGCAGAGTTGGTTACATTTGAAGTATTGGGGGGACAGCTGTGACTGACTGCTAGCACCAGCAGCAATTTCAGCAGTGGCCAGGCAGTTGGTTGTGACATGGTGGCAATATTTAAGTTGAAGTGAATTTTTGTGGTAGCTGCTTTTATTTCATGGAAATGCATTTGATATTATTATAAATTATGAGATAGCTGCACAGGAGCAGAGTTGGTTACATTTGAATTATTGGGGGGACAGCTGTGACTGACTGCTAGCACCAGCAGCAATTTCAGCAGTGGCCAGGCAGTTGGTTGTGACATGGTGGCAATATTTAAGTTGAAGTGAATTTTTGTGGTAGCTGCTTTTATTTCATGGAAATGCATTTGATATTATTATAAATTATGAGATAGCTGCACAGGAGCAGAGTTGGTTACATTTGAAGTATTGGGGGGACAGCTGTGACTGACTGCTAGCACCAGCAGCAATTTCAGCAGTGGCCAGGCAGTTGGTTGTGACATGGTGGCAATATTTAAGTTGAAGTGAATTTTTGTGGTAGCTGCTTTTATTTCATGGAAATGCATTTGATATTATTATAAATTATGAGATAGCTGCACAGGAGCAGAGTTGGTTACATTTGAAGTATTGGGGGGACAGCTGTGACTGACTGCTAGCACCAGCAGCAATTTCAGCAGTGGCCAGGCAGTTGGTTGTGACATGGTGGCAATATTTAAGTTGAAGTGAATTTTTGTGGTAGCTGCTTTTATTTCATGGAAATGCATTTGATATTATTATAAATTATGAGATAGCTGCACAGGAGCAGAGTTGGTTACATTTGAAGTATTGGGGGGACAGCTGTGACTGACTGCTAGCACCAGCAGCAATTTCAGCAGTGGCCAGGCAGTTGGTTGTGACATGGTGGCAATATTTAAGTTGAAGTGAATTTTTGTGGTAGCTGCTTTTATTTCATGGAAATGCATTTGATATTATTATAAATTATGAGATAGCTGCACAGGAGCAGAGTTGGTTACATTTGAAGTATTGGGGGGACAGCTGTGACCGACTGCTAGCACCAGCAGCAATTTCAGCAGTGGCCAGGCAGTTGGTTGTGACATGGTGGCAACATTTAAGTTGAAGTGAATTTTTGTGGTAGCTGCTTTTATTTCATGGAAATGCATTTGATTTTATTATAAATTATGAGATAGCTGCACAGGAGCAGAGTTGGTTACATTTGAAGTATTGGGGGGACAGCTGTGACTGACTGCTAGCACCAGCAGCAATTTCAGCAGTGGCCAGGCAGTTGGTTGTGACATGGTGGCAATATTTAAGTTGAAGTGAATTTTTGTGGTAGCTGCTTTTATTTCATGGAAATGCATTTGATATTATTATAAATTATGAGATAGCTGCACAGGAGCAGAGTTGGTTACATTTGAAGTATTGGGGGGACAGCTGTGACTGACTGCTAGCACCAGCAGCAATTTCAGCAGTGGCCAGGCAGTTGGTTGTGACATGGTGGCAATATTTAAGTTGAAGTGAATTTTTGTGGTAGCTGCTTTTATTTCATGGAAATGCATTTGATATTATTATAAATTATGAGATAGCTGCACTAGAGCAGAGTTAGTCACATTTGAATTATTGGGGGGACAGCTGTGACTGACTGCTAGCACCAGCAGCAATTTCAGCAGTGGCCAGGCAGTTGGTTGTGACATGGTGGCAATATTTAAGTTGAAGTGAATTTTTGTGGTAGCTGCTTTTATTTCATGGAAATGCATTTGATATTATTATAAATTATGAGATAGCTGCACAGGAGCAGAGTTGGTTACATTTGAAGTATTGGGGGGACAGCTGTGACTGACTGCTAGCACCAGCAGCAATTTCAGCAGCGGCCAGGCAGTTGGTTGTGACATGGTGGCAATATTTAAGTTGAAGTGAATTTTTGTGGTAGCTGCTTTTATTTCATGGAAATGCATTTGATATTATTATAAATTATGAGATAGCTGCACAGGAGCAGAGTTGGTTACATTTGAAGTATTGGGGGGACAGCTGTGACTGACTGCTAGCACCAGCAGCAATTTCAGCAGTGGCCAGGCAGTTGGTTGTGACATGGTGGCAATATTTAAGTTGAAGTGAATTTTTGTGGTAGCTGCTTTTATTTCATGGAAATGCATTTGATATTATTATAAATTATGAGATAGCTGCACAGGAGCAGAGTTGGTTACATTTGAAGTATTGGGGGGACAGCTGTGACTGACTGCTAGCACCAGCAGCAATTTCAGCAGTGGCCAGGCAGTTGGTTGTGACATGGTGGCAATATTTAAGTTGAAGTGAATTTTTGTGGTAGCTGCTTTTATTTCATGGAAATGCATTTGATATTATTATAAATTATGAGATAGCTGCACAGGAGCAGAGTTGGTTACATTTGAAGTATTTGGGGGACAGCTGTGACTGACTGCTAGCACCAGCAGCAATTTCAGCAGTGGCCAGGCAGTTGGTTGTGACATGGTGGCAATATTTAAGTTGAAGTGAATTTTTGTGGTAGCTGCTTTTATTTCATGGAAATGCATTTGATATTATTATAAATTATGAGATAGCTGCACTAGAGCAGAGTTGGTTACATTTGAAGTATTGGGGGGACAGCTGTGACTGACTGCTAGCACCAGCAGCAATTTCAGCAGTGGCCAGGCAGTTGGTTGTGACATGGTGGCAATATTTAAGTTGAAGTGAATTTTTGTGGTAGCTGCTTTTATTTCATGGAAATGCATTTGATATTATTATAAATTATGAGATAGCTGCACAGGAGCAGAGTTGGTTACATTTGAAGTATTGGGGGGACAGCTGTGACTGACTGCTAGCACCAGCAGCAATTTCAGCAGTGGCCAGGCAGTTGGTTGTGACATGGTGGCAATATTTAAGTTGAAGTGAATTTTTGTGGTAGCTGCTTTTATTTCATGGAAATGCATTTGATATTATTATAAATTATGAGATAGCTGCACAGGAGCAGAGTTGGTTACATTTGAAGTATTGGGGGGCAGCTGTGACTGACTGCTAGCACCAGCAGCAATTTCAGCAGTGGCCAGGCAGTTGGTTGTGACATGGTGGCAATATTTAAGTTGAAGTGAATTTTTGTGGTAGCTGCTTTTATTTCATGGAAATGCATTTGATATTATTATAAATTATGAGATAGCTGCACAGGAGCAGAGTTGGTTACATTTGAAGTATTGGGGGGACAGCTGTGACTGACTGCTAGCACCAGCAGCAATTTCAGCAGTGGCCAGGCAGTTGGTTGTGACATGGTGGCAATATTTAAGTTGAAGTGAATTTTTGTGGTAGCTGCTTTTATTTCATGGAAATGCATTTGATATTATTATAAATTATGAGATAGCTGCACTAGAGCAGAGTTAGTCACATTTGAATTATTGGGGGGACAGCTGTGACTGACTGCTAGCACCAGCAGCAATTTCAGCAGTGGCCAGGCAGTTGGTTGTGACATGGTGGCAATATTTAAGTTGAAGTGAATTTTTGTGGTAGCTGCTTTTATTTCATGGAAATGCATTTGATTTTATTATAAATCGTGCGATGTCTGCAGAGGGGCAGAGTTGGTTACATTTGAATTATTGGGGGGACAGCTGTGACTGACTGCTAGCACCAGCAGCAATTTCAGCAGTGGCCAGGCAGTTGGTTGTGACATGGTGGCAATATTTAAGTTGAAGTGAATTTTTGTGGTAGCTGCTTTTATTTCATGGAAATGCATTTGATATTATTATAAATTATGAGATAGCTGCACAGGAGCAGAGTTGGTTACATTTGAAGTATTGGGGGGACAGCTGTGACTGACTGCTAGCACCAGCAGCAATTTCAGCAGTGGCCAGGCAGTTGGTTGTGACATGGTGGCAATATTTAAGTTGAAGTGAATTTTTGTGGTAGCTGCTTTTATTTCATGGAAATGCATTTGATATTATTATAAATTATGAGATAGCTGCACTAGAGCAGAGTTAGTCACATTTGAATTATTGGGGGGACAGCTGTGACTGACTGCTAGCACCAGCAGCAATTTCAGCAGTGGCCAGGCAGTTGGTTGTGACATGGTGGCAATATTTAAGTTGAAGTGAATTTTTGTGGTAGCTGCTTTTATTTCATGGAAATGCATTTGATTTTATTATAAATCGTGCGATGTCTGCAGAGGGGCAGAGTTGGTTACATTTGAATTATTGGGGGGACAGCTGTGACTGACTGCTAGCACCAGCAGCAATTTCAGCAGTGGCCAGGCAGTTGGTTGTGACATGGTGGCAATATTTAAGTTGAAGTGAATTTTTGTGGTAGCTGCTTTTATTTCATGGAAATGCATTTGATATTATTATAAATTATGAGATAGCTGCACAGGAGCAGAGTTGGTTACATTTGAAGTATTGGGGGGACAGCTGTGACTGACTGCTAGCACCAGCAGCAATTTCAGCAGTGGCCAGGCAGTTGGTTGTGACATGGTGGCAATATTTAAGTTGAAGTGAATTTTTGTGGTAGCTGCTTTTATTTCATGGAAATGCATTTGATATTATTATAAATTATGAGATAGCTGCACAGGAGCAGAGTTGGTTACATTTGAAGTATTGGGGGGACAGCTGTGACTGACTGCTAGCACCAGCAGCAATTTCAGCAGTGGCCAGGCAGTTGGTTGTGACATGGTGGCAATATTTAAGTTGAAGTGAATATTTGTGGTAGCTGCTTTTATTTCATGGAAATGCATTTGATATTATTATAAATTATGAGATAGCTGCACTAGAGCAGAGTTAGTCACATTTGAATTATTGGGGGGACAGCTGTGACTGACTGCTAGCACCAGCAGCAATTTCAGCAGTGGCCAGGCAGTTGGTTGTGACATGGTGGCAATATTTAAGTTGAAGTGAATTTTTGTGGTAGCTGCTTTTATTTCATGGAAATGCATTTGATGTTATTATAAATCGTGCGATGTCTGCAGAGGGG
This sequence comes from Locusta migratoria, assembly GCA_026315105.1. Taxonomy (NCBI): domain Eukaryota; kingdom Metazoa; phylum Arthropoda; class Insecta; order Orthoptera; family Acrididae; genus Locusta; species Locusta migratoria. Next base: position 362,934,558 of record CM048751.1, on the reverse strand, counting down.
CAGAGTTGGTTACATTTGAATTATTGGGGGGACAGCTGTGACTGACTGCTAGCACCAGCAGCAATTTCAGCAGTGGCCAGGCAGTTGGTTGTGACATGGTGGCAATATTTAAGTTGAAGTGAATTTTTGTGGTAGCTGCTTTTATTTCATGGAAATGCATTTGATATTATTATAAATTATGAGATAGCTGCACAGGAGCAGAGTTGGTTACATTTGAAGTATTGGGGGGACAGCTGTGACTGACTGCTAGCACCAGCAGCAATTTCAGCAGTGGCCAGGCAGTTGGTTGTGACATGGTGGCAATATTTAAGTTGAAGTGAATTTTTGTGGTAGCTGCTTTTATTTCATGGAAATGCATTTGATATTATTATAAATTATGAGATAGCTGCACAGGAGCAGAGTTGGTTACATTTGAAGTATTGGGGGGACAGCTGTGACTGACTGCTAGCACCAGCAGCAATTTCAGCAGTGGCCAGGCAGTTGGTTGTGACATGGTGGCAATATTTAAGTTGAAGTGAATTTTTGTGGTAGCTGCTTTTATTTCATGGAAATGCATTTGATATTATTATAAATTATGAGATAGCTGCACAGGAGCAGAGTTGGTTACATTTGAAGTATTGGGGGGACAGCTGTGACTGACTGCTAGCACCAGCAGCAATTTCAGCAGTGGCCAGGCAGTTGGTTGTGACATGGTGGCAATATTTAAGTTGAAGTGAATTTTTGTGGTAGCTGCTTTTATTTCATGGAAATGCATTTGATATTATTATAAATTATGAGATAGCTGCACAGGAGCAGAGTTGGTTACATTTGAAGTATTGGGGGGACAGCTGTGACTGACTGCTAGCACCAGCAGCAATTTCAGCAGTGGCCAGGCAGTTGGTTGTGACATGGTGGCAATATTTAAGTTGAAGTGAATTTTTGTGGTAGCTGCTTTTATTTCATGGAAATGCATTTGATATTATTATAAATTATGAGATAGCTGCACTAGAGCAGAGTTAGTCACATTTGAATTATTGGGGGGACAGCTGTGACTGACTGCTAGCACCAGCAGCAATTTCAGCAGTGGCCAGGCAGTTGGTTGTGACATGGTGGCAATATTTAAGTTGAAGTGAATTTTTGTGGTAGCTGCTTTTATTTCATGGAAATGCATTTGATATTATTATAAATTATGAGATAGCTGCACAGGAGCAGAGTTGGTTACATTTGAAGTATTGGGGGGACAGCTGTGACTGACTGCTAGCACCAGCAGCAATTTCAGCAGTGGCCAGGCAGTTGGTTGTGACATGGTGGCAATATTTAAGTTGAAGTGAATTTTTGTGGTAGCTGCTTTTATTTCATGGAAATGCATTTGATATTATTATAAATTATGAGATAGCTGCACAGGAGCAGAGTTGGTTACATTTGAAGTATTGGGGGGACAGCTGTGACTGACTGCTAGCACCAGCAGCAATTTCAGCAGTGGCCAGGCAGTTGGTTGTGACATGGTGGCAATATTTAAGTTGAAGTGAATTTTTGTGGTAGCTGCTTTTATTTCATGGAAATGCATTTGATATTATTATAAATTATGAGATAGCTGCACAGGAGCAGAGTTGGTTACATTTGAAGTATTGGGGGGACAGCTGTGACTGACTGCTAGCACCAGCAGCAATTTCAGCAGTGGCCAGGCAGTTGGTTGTGACATGGTGGCAATATTTAAGTTGAAGTGAATTTTTGTGGTAGCTGCTTTTATTTCATGGAAATGCATTTGATATTATTATAAATTATGAGATAGCTGCACAGGAGCAGAGTTGGTTACATTTGAAGTATTGGGGGGACAGCTGTGACTGACTGCTAGCACCAGCAGCAATTTCAGCAGTGGCCAGGCAGTTGGTTGTGACATGGTGGCAATATTTAAGTTGAAGTGAATTTTTGTGGTAGCTGCTTTTATTTCATGGAAATGCATTTGATATTATTATAAATTATGAGATAGCTGCACAGGAGCAGAGTTGGTTACATTTGAAGTATTGGGGGGACAGCTGTGACTGACTGCTAGCACCAGCAGCAATTTCAGCAGTGGCCAGGCAGTTGGTTGTGACATGGTGGCAATATTTAAGTTGAAGTGAATTTTTGTGGTAGCTGCTTTTATTTCATGGAAATGCATTTGATATTATTATAAATTATGAGATAGCTGCACAGGAGCAGAGTTGGTTACATTTGAAGTATTGGGGGGACAGCTGTGACTGACTGCTAGCACCAGCAGCAATTTCAGCAGTGGCCAGGCAGTTGGTTGTGACATGGTGGCAATATTTAAGTTGAAGTGAATTTTTGTGGTAGCTGCTTTTATTTCATGGAAATGCATTTGATATTATTATAAATTATGAGATAGCTGCACTAGAGCAGAGTTAGTCACATTTGAATTATTGGGGGGACAGCTGTGACTGACTGCTAGCACCAGCAGCAATTTCAGCAGTGGCCAGGCAGTTGGTTGTGACATGGTGGCAATATTTAAGTTGAAGTGAATTTTTGTGGTAGCTGCTTTTATTTCATGGAAATGCATTTGATATTATTATAAATTATGAGATAGCTGCACAGGAGCAGAGTTGGTTACATTTGAAGTATTGGGGGGACAGCTGTGACTGACTGCTAGCACCAGCAGCAATTTCAGCAGTGGCCAGGCAGTTGGTTGTGACATGGTGGCAATATTTAAGTTGAAGTGAATTTTTGTGGTAGCTGCTTTTATTTCATGGAAATGCATTTGATATTATTATAAATTATGAGATAGCTGCACAGGAGCAGAGTTGGTTACATTTGAAGTATTGGGGGGACAGCTGTGACTGACTGCTAGCACCAGCAGCAATTTCAGCAGTGGCCAGGCAGTTGGTTGTGACATGGTGGCAATATTTAAGTTGAAGTGAATTTTTGTGGTAGCTGCTTTTATTTCATGGAAATGCATTTGATATTATTATAAATTATGAGATAGCTGCACAGGAGCAGAGTTGGTTACATTTGAAGTATTGGGAGGACAGCTGTGACTGACTGCTAGCACCAGCAGCAATTTCAGCAGTGGCCAGGCAGTTGGTTGTGACATGGTGGCAATATTTAAGTTGAAGTGAATTTTTGTGGTAGCTGCTTTTATTTCATGGAAATGCATTTGATATTATTATAAATTATGAGATAGCTGCACAGGAGCAGAGTTGGTTACATTTGAAGTATTGGGGGGACAGCTGTGACTGACTGCTAGCACCAGCAGCAATTTCAGCAGTGGCCAGGCAGTTGGTTGTGACATGGTGGCAATATTTAAGTTGAAGTGAATTTTTGTGGTAGCTGCTTTTATTTCATGGAAATGCATTTGATATTATTATAAATTATGAGATAGCTGCACAGGAGCAGAGTTGGTTACATTTGAAGTATTGGGGGGACAGCTGTGACTGACTGCTAGCACCAGCAGCAATTTCAGCAGTGGCCAGGCAGTTGGTTGTGACATGGTGGCAATATTTAAGTTGAAGTGAATTTTTGTGGTAGCTGCTTTTATTTCATGGAAATGCATTTGATATTATTATAAATTATGAGATAGCTGCACTAGAGCAGAGTTGGTTACATTTGAAGTATTGGGGGGACAGCTGTGACTGACTGCTAGCACCAACAGCAATTTCAGCAGTGGCCAGGCAGTTGGTTGTGACATGGTGGCAATATTTAAGTTGAAGTGAATTTTTGTGGTAGCTGCTTTTATTTCATGGAAATGCATTTGATATTATTATAAATTATGAGATAGCTGCACTAGAGCAGAGTTAGTCACATTTGAATTATTGGGGGGACAGCTGTGACTGACTGCTAGCACCAGCAGCAATTTCAGCAGTGGCCAGGCAGTTGGTTGTGACATGGTGGCAATATTTAAGTTGAAGTGAATTTTTGTGGTAGCTGCTTTTATTTCATGGAAATGCATTTGATATTATTATAAATTATGAGATAGCTGCACAGGAGCAGAGTTGGTTACATTTGAAGTATTGGGGGGACAGCTGTGACTGACTGCTAGCACCAGCAGCAATTTCAGCAGTGGCCAGGCAGTTGGTTGTGACATGGTGGCAATATTTAAGTTGAAGTGAATTTTTGTGGTAGCTGCTTTTATTTCATGGAAATGCATTTGATATTATTATAAATTATGAGATAGCTGCACAGGAGCAGAGTTGGTTACATTTGAAGTATTGGGGGGACAGCTGTGACTGACTGCTAGCACCAGCAGCAATTTCAGCAGTGGCCAGGCAGTTGGTTGTGACATGGTGGCAATATTTAAGTTGAAGTGAATTTTTGTGGTAGCTGCTTTTATTTCATGGAAATGCATTTGATATTATTATAAATTATGAGATAGCTGCACAGGGGCAGAGTTGGTTACATTTGAAGTATTGGGGGGACAGCTGTGACTGACTGCTAGCACCAGCAGCAATTTCAGCAGTGGCCAGGCAGTTGGTTGTGACATGGTGGCAATATTTAAGTTGAAGTGAATTTTTGTGGTAGCTGCTTTTATTTCATGGAAATGCATTTGATATTATTATAAATTATGAGATAGCTGCACAGGAGCAGAGTTGGTTACATTTGAAGTATTGGGGGGACAGCTGTGACTGACTGCTAGCACCAGCAGCAATTTCAGCAGTGGCCAGGCAGTTGGTTGTGACATGGTGGCAATATTTAAGTTGAAGTGAATTTTTGTGGTAGCTGCTTTTATTTCATGGAAATGCATTTGATATTATTATAAATTATGAGATAGCTGCACAGGAGCAGAGTTGGTTACATTTGAAGTATTGGGGGGACAGCTGTGACTGACTGCTAGCACCAGCAGCAATTTCAGCAGTGGCCAGGCAGTTGGTTGTGACATGGTGGCAATATTTAAGTTGAAGTGAATTTTTGTGGTAGCTGCTTTTATTTCATGGAAATGCATTTGATATTATTATAAATTATGAGATAGCTGCACAGGAGCAGAGTTGGTTACATTTGAAGTATTGGGGGGACAGCTGTGACTGACTGCTAGCACCAGCAGCAATTTCAGCAGTGGCCAGGCAGTTGGTTGTGACATGGTGGCAATATTTAAGTTGAAGTGAATTTTTATGGTAGCTGCTTTTATTTCATGGAAATGCATTTGATATTATTATAAATTATGAGATAGCTGCACAGGAGCAGAGTTGGTTACATTTGAAGTATTGGGGGGACAGCTGTGACTGACTGCTAGCACCAGCAGCAATTTCAGCAGTGGCCAGGCAGTTGGTTGTGACATGGTGGCAATATTTAAGTTGAAGTGAATTTTTGTGGTAGCTGCTTTTATTTCATGGAAATGCATTTGATATTATTATAAATTATGAGATAGCTGCACAGGAGCAGAGTTGGTTACATTTGAAGTATTGGGGGGACAGCTGTGACTGACTGCTAGCACCAGCAGCAATTTCAGCAGTGGCCAGGCAGTTGGTTGTGACATGGTGGCAATATTTAAGTTGAAGTGAATTTTTGTGGTAGCTGCTTTTATTTCATGGAAATGCATTTGATATTATTATAAATTATGAGATAGCTGCACTAGAGCAGAGTTAGTCACATTTGAATTATTGGGGGGACAGCTGTGACTGACTGCTAGCACCAGCAGCAATTTCAGCAGTGGCCAGGCAGTTGGTTGTGACACGGTGGCAATATTTAAGTTGAAGTGAATTTTTGTGGTAGCTGCTTTTATTTCATGGAAATGCATTTGATATTATTATAAATTATGAGATAGCTGCACTAGAGCAGAGTTAGTCACATTTGAATTATTGGGGGGACAGCTGTGACTGACTGCTAGCACCAGCAGCAATTTCAGCAGTGGCCAGGCAGTTGGTTGTGACATGGTGGCAATATTTAAGTTGAAGTGAATTTTTGTGGTAGCTGCTTTTATTTCATGGAAATGCATTTGATATTATTATAAATTATGAGATAGCTGCACAGGAGCAGAGTTGGTTACATTTGAATTATTGGGGGGACAGCTGTGACTGACTGCTAGCACCAGCAGCAATTTCAGCAGTGGCCAGGCAGTTGGTTGTGACATGGTGGCAATATTTAAGTTGAAGTGAATTTTTGTGGTAGCTGCTTTTATTTCATGGAAATGCATTTGATATTATTATAAATTATGAGATAGCTGCACAGGAGCAGAGTTGGTTACATTTGAAGTATTGGGGGGACAGCTGTGACTGACTGCTAGCACCAGCAGCAATTTCAGCAGTGGCCAGGCAGTTGGTTGTGACATGGTGGCAATATTTAAGTTGAAGTGAATTTTTGTGGTAGCTGCTTTTATTTCATGGAAATGCATTTGATATTATTATAAATTATGAGATAGCTGCACAGGAGCAGAGTTGGTTACATTTGAAGTATTGGGGGGACAGCTGTGACTGACTGCTAGCACCAGCAGCAATTTCAGCAGTGGCCAGGCAGTTGGTTGTGACATGGTGGCAATATTTAAGTTGAAGTGAATTTTTGTGGTAGCTGCTTTTATTTCATGGAAATGCATTTGATATTATTATAAATTATGAGATAGCTGCACAGGAGCAGAGTTGGTTACATTTGAAGTATTGGGGGGACAGCTGTGACTGACTGCTAGCACCAGCAGCAATTTCAGCAGTGGCCAGGCAGTTGGTTGTGACATGGTGGCAATATTTAAGTTGAAGTGAATTTTTGTGGTAGCTGCTTTTATTTCATGGAAATGCATTTGATATTATTATAAATTATGAGATAGCTGCACAGGAGCAGAGTTGGTTACATTTGAAGTATTGGGGGGACAGCTGTGACTGACTGCTAGCACCAGCAGCAATTTCAGCAGTGGCCAGGCAGTTGGTTGTGACATGGTGGCAATATTTAAGTTGAAGTGAATTTTTGTGGTAGCTGCTTTTATTTCATGGAAATGCATTTGATATTATTATAAATTATGAGATAGCTGCACAGGAGCAGAGTTGGTTACATTTGAAGTATTGGGGGGACAGCTGTGACTGACTGCTAGCACCAGCAGCAATTTCAGCAGTGGCCAGGCAGTTGGTTGTGACATGGTGGCAATATTTAAGTTGAAGTGAATTTTTGTGGTAGCTGCTTTTATTTCATGGAAATGCATTTGATATTATTATAAATTATGAGATAGCTGCACAGGAGCAGAGTTGGTTACATTTGAAGTATTGGGGGGACAGCTGTGACTGACTGCTAGCACCAGCAGCAATTTCAGCAGTGGCCAGGCAGTTGGTTGTGACATGGTGGCAATATTTAAGTTGAAGTGAATTTTTGTGGTAGCTGCTTTTATTTCATGGAAATGCATTTGATATTATTATAAATTATGAGATAGCTGCACAGGAGCAGAGTTGGTTACATTTGAAGTATTGGGGGGACAGCTGTGACTGACTGCTAGCACCAGCAGCAATTTCAGCAGTGGCCAGGCAGTTGGTTGTGACATGGTGGCAATATTTAAGTTGAAGTGAATTTTTGTGGTAGCTGCTTTTATTTCATGGAAATGCATTTGATTTTATTATAAATTATGAGATAGCTGCACAGGAGCAGAGTTGGTTACATTTGAAGTATTGGGGGGACAGCTGTGACTGACTGCTAGCACCAGCAGCAATTTCAGCAGTGGCCAGGCAGTTGGTTGTGACATGGTGGCAATATTTAAGTTGAAGTGAATTTTTGTGGTAGCTGCTTTTATTTCATGGAAATGCATTTGATATTATTATAAATTATGAGATAGCTGCACAGGAGCAGAGTTGGTTACATTTGAAGTATTGGGGGGACAGCTGTGACTGACTGCTAGCACCAGCAGCAATTTCAGCAGTGGCCAGGCAGTTGGTTGTGACATGGTGGCAATATTTAAGTTGAAGTGAATTTTTGTGGTAGCTGCTTTTATTTCATGGAAATGCATTTGATATTATTATAAATTATGAGATAGCTGCACAGGAGCAGAGTTGGTTACATTTGAAGTATTGGGGGGACAGCTGTGACTGACTGCTAGCACCAGCAGCAATTTCAGCAGTGGCCAGGCAGTTGGTTGTGACATGGTGGCAATATTTAAGTTGAAGTGAATTTTTGTGGTAGCTGCTTTTATTTCATGGAAATGCATTTGATATTATTATAAATTATGAGATAGCTGCACAGGAGCAGAGTTGGTTACATTTGAAGTATTGGGGGGACAGCTGTGACTGACTGCTAGCACCAGCAGCAATTTCAGCAGTGGCCAGGCAGTTGGTTGTGACATGGTGGCAATATTTAAGTTGAAGTGAATTTTTGTGGTAGCTGCTTTTATTTCATGGAAATGCATTTGATATTATTATAAATTATGAGATAGCTGCACAGGAGCAGAGTTGGTTACATTTGAAGTATTGGGGGGACAGCTGTGACTGACTGCTAGCACCAGCAGCAATTTCAGCAGTGGCCAGGCAGTTGGTTGTGACATGGTGGCAATATTTAAGTTGAAGTGAATTTTTGTGGTAGCTGCTTTTATTTCATGGAAATGCATTTGATATTATTATAAATTATGAGATAGCTGCACAGGAGCAGAGTTGGTTACATTTGAAGTATTGGGGGGACAGCTGTGACTGACTGCTAGCACCAGCAGCAATTTCAGCAGTGGCCAGGCAGTTGGTTGTGACATGGTGGCAATATTTAAGTTGAAGTGAATTTTTGTGGTAGCTGCTTTTATTTCATGGAAATGCATTTGATTTTATTATAAATTATGAGATAGCTGCACAGGAGCAGAGTTGGTTACATTTGAAGTATTGGGGGGACAGCTGTGACTGACTGCTAGCACCAGCAGCAATTTCAGCAGTGGCCAGGCAGTTGGTTGTGACATGGTGGCAATATTTAAGTTGAAGTGAATTTTTGTGGTAGCTGCTTTTATTTCATGGAAATGCATTTGATTTTATTATAAATTATGAGATAGCTGCACAGGAGCAGAGTTGGTTACATTTGAAGTATTGGGGGGACAGCTGTGACTGACTGCTAGCACCAGCAGCAATTTCAGCAGTGGCCAGGCAGTTGGTTGTGACATGGTTTCAATATTTAAGTTGAAGTGAATTTTTGTGGTAGCTGCTTTTATTTCATGGAAATGCATTTGATATTATTATAAATTATGAGATAGCTGCACAGGAGCAGAGTTGGTTACATTTGAAGTATTGGGGGGACAGCTGTGACTGACTGCTAGCACCAGCAGCAATTTCAGCAGTGGCCAGGCAGTTGGTTGTGACATGGTGGCAATATTTAAGTTGAAGTGAATTTTTGTGGTAGCTGCTTTTATTTCATGGAAATGCATTTGATATTATTATAAATTATGAGATAGCTGCACAGGAGCAGAGTTGGTTACATTTGAAGTATTGGGGGGACAGCTGTGACTGACTGCTAGCACCAGCAGCAATTTCAGCAGTGGCCAGGCAGTTGGTTGTGACATGGTGGCAATATTTAAGTTGAAGTGAATTTTTGTGGTAGCTGCTTTTATTTCATGGAAATGCATTTGATTTTATTATAAATTATGAGATAGCTGCACAGGAGCAGAGTTGGTTACATTTGAAGTATTGGGGGGACAGCTGTGACTGACTGCTAGCACCAGCAGCAATTTCAGCAGTGGCCAGGCAGTTGGTTGTGACATGGTTTCAATATTTAAGTTGAAGTTAATTTTTGTGGTTGCTGCTTTTATTTCATGGAAATGCATTTGATATTATTATAAATTATGAGATAGCTGCACAGGAGCAGAGTTGGTTACATTTGAAGTATTGGGGGGACAGCTGTGACTGACTGCTAGCACCAGCAGCAATTTCAGCAGTGGCCAGGCAGTTGGTTGTGACATGGTGGCAATATTTAAGTTGAAGTGAATTTTTGTGGTAGCTGCTTTTATTTCATGGAAATGCATTTGATTTTATTATAAATTATGAGATAGCTGCACAGGAGCAGAGTTGGTTACATTTGAAGTATTGGGGGGACAGCTGTGACTGACTGCTAGCACCAGCAGCAATTTCAGCAGTGGCCAGGCAGTTGGTTGTGACATGGTTTCAATATTTAAGTTGAAGTGAATTTTTGTGGTAGCTGCTTTTATTTCATGGAAATGCATTTGATATTATTATAAATTATGAGATAGCTGCACAGGAGCAGAGTTGGTTACATTTGAAGTATTGGGGGGACAGCTGTGACTGACTGCTAGCACCAGCAGCAATTTCAGCAGTGGCCAGGCAGTTGGTTGTGACATGGTGGCAATATTTAAGTTGAAGTGAATTTTTGTGGTAGCTGCTTTTATTTCATGGAAATGCATTTGATATTATTATAAATTATGAGATAGCTGCACAGGAGCAGAGTTGGTTACATTTGAAGTATTGGGGGGACAGCTGTGACTGACTGCTAGCACCAGCAGCAATTTCAGCAGTGGCCAGGCAGTTGGTTGTGACATGGTGGCAATATTTAAGTTGAAGTGAATTTTTGTGGTAGCTGCTTTTATTTCATGGAAATGCATTTGATATTATTATAAATTATGAGATAGCTGCACAGGAGCAGAGTTGGTTACATTTGAAGTATTGGGGGGACAGCTGTGACTGACTGCTAGCACCAGCAGCAATTTCAGCAGTGGCCAGGCAGTTGGTTGTGACATGGTGGCAATATTTAAGTTGAAGTGAATTTTTGTGGTAGCTGCTTTTATTTCATGGAAATGCATTTGATATTATTATAAATTATGAGATAGCTGCACAGGAGCAGAGTTGGTTACATTTGAAGTATTGGGGGGACAGCTGTGACTGACTGCTAGCACCAGCAGCAATTTCAGCAGTGGCCAGGCAGTTGGTTGTGACATGGTGGCAATATTTAAGTTGAAGTGAATTTTTGTGGTAGCTGCTTTTATTTCATGGAAATGCATTTGATATTATTATAAATTATGAGATAGCTGCACAGGAGCAGAGTTGGTTACATTTGAAGTATTGGGGGGACAGCTGTGACTGACTGCTAGCACCAGCAGCAATTTCAGCAGTGGCCAGGCAGTTGGTTGTGACATGGTGGCAATATTTAAGTTGAAGTGAATTTTTGTGGTAGCTGCTTTTATTTCATGGAAATGCATTTGATATTATTATAAATTATGAGATAGCTGCACAGGAGCAGAGTTGGTTACATTTGAAGTATTGGGGGGACAGCTGTGACTGACTGCTAGCACCAGCAGCAATTTCAGCAGTGGCCAGGCAGTTGGTTGTGACATGGTGGCAATATTTAAGTTGAAGTGAATTTTTGTGGTAGCTGCTTTTATTTCATGGAAATGCATTTGATTTTATTATAAATCGTGCGATGTCTGCAGAGGGGCAGAGTTGGTTACATTTGAATTATTGGGAGGACAGCTGTGACTGACTGCTAGCACCAGCAGCAATTTCAGCAGTGGCCAGGCAGTTGGTTGTGACATGGTGGCAATATTTAAGTTGAAGTGAATTTTTGTGGTAGCTGCTTTTATTTCATGGAAATGCATTTGATATTATTATAAATTATGAGATAGCTGCACAGGAGCAGAGTTGGTTACATTTGAAGTATTGGGGGGACAGCTGTGACTGACTGCTAGCACCAGCAGCAATTTCAGCAGTGGCCAGGCAGTTGGTTGTGACATGGTGGCAATATTTAAGTTGAAGTGAATTTTTGTGGTAGCTGCTTTTATTTCATGGAAATGCATTTGATTTTATTATAAATCGTGCGATGTCTGCAGAGGGGCAGAGTTGGTTACATTTGAATTATTGGGAGGACAGCTGTGACTGACTGCTAGCACCAGCAGCAATTTCAGCAGTGGCCAGGCAGTTGGTTGTGACATGGTGGCAATATTTAAGTTGAAGTGAATTTTTGTGGTAGCTGCTTTTATTTCATGGAAATGCATTTGATTTTATTATAAATTATGAGATAGCTGCACAGGAGCAGAGTTGGTTACATTTAAAGTATTGGGGGGACAGCTGTGACTGACTGCTAGCAACAGCAGCAATTTCAGCAGTGGCCAGGCAGTTGGTTGTGACATGGTTTCAATATTTAAGTTGAAGTGAATTTTTGTGGTAGCTGCTTTTATTTCATGGAAATGCATTTGATATTATTATAAATTATGAGATAGCTGCACAGGAGCAGAGTTGGTTACATTTGAAGTATTGGGGGGACAGCTGTGACTGACTGCTAGCACCAGCAGCAATTTCAGCAGTGGCCAGGCAGTTGGTTGTGACATGGTGGCAATATTTAAGTTGAAGTGAATTTTTGTGGTAGCTGCTTTTATTTCATGGAAATGCATTTGATATTATTATAAATTATGAGATAGCTGCACAGGAGCAGAGTTGGTTACATTTGAAGTATTGGGGGGACAGCTGTGACTGACTGCTAGCACCAGCAGCAATTTCAGCAGTGGCCAGGCAGTTGGTTGTGACATGGTGGCAATATTTAAGTTGAAGTGAATTTTTGTGGTAGCTGCTTTTATTTCATGGAAATGCATTTGATATTATTATAAATTATGAGATAGCTGCACTAGAGCAGAGTTAGTCACATTTGAATTATTGGGGGGACAGCTGTGACTGACTGCTAGCACCAGCAGCAATTTCAGCAGTGGCCAGGCAGTTGGTTGTGACATGGTGGCAATATTTAAGTTGAAGTGAATTTTTGTGGTAGCTGCTTTTATTTCATGGAAATGCATTTGATTTTATTATAAATCGTGCGATGTCTGCAGAGGGGCAGAGTTGGTTACATTTGAATTATTGGGAGGACAGCTGTGACTGACTGCTAGCACCAGCAGCAATTTCAGCAGTGGCCAGGCAGTTGGTTGTGACATGGTGGCAATATTTAAGTTGAAGTGAATTTTTGTGGTAGCTGCTTTTATTTCATGGAAATGCATTTGATTTTATTATAAATTATGAGATAGCTGCACAGGAGCAGAGTTGGTTACATTTGAAGTATTGGGGGGACAGCTGTGACTGACTGCTAGCACCAGCAGCAATTTCAGCAGTGGCCAGGCAGTTGGTTGTGACATGGTGGCAATATTTAAGTTGAAGTGAATTTTTGTGGTAGCTGCTTTTATTTCATGGAAATGCATTTGATATTATTATAAATTATGAGATAGCTGCACAGGAGCAGAGTTGGTTACATTTGAAGTATTGGGGGGACAGCTGTGACTGACTGCTAGCACCAGCAGCAATTTCAGCAGTGGCCAGGCAGTTGGTTGTGACATGGTTTCAATATTTAAGTTGAAGTGAATTTTTGTGGTAGCTGCTTTTATTTCATGGAAATGCATTTGATATTATTATAAATTATGAGATAGCTGCACAGGAGCAGAGTTGGTTACATTTGAAGTATTGGGGGGACAGCTGTGACTGACTGCTAGCACCAGCAGCAATTTCAGCAGTGGCCAGGCAGTTGGTTGTGACATGGTGGCAATATTTAAGTTGAAGTGAATTTTTGTGGTAGCTGCTTTTATTTCATGGAAATGCATTTGATTTTATTATAAATTATGAGATAGCTGCACAGGAGCAGAGTTGGTTACATTTGAAGTATTGGGGGGACAGCTGTGACTGACTGCTAGCACCAGCAGCAATTTCAGCAGTGGCCAGGCAGTTGGTTGTGACATGGTGGCAATATTTAAGTTGAAGTGAATTTTTGTGGTAGCTGCTTTTATTTCATGGAAATGCATTTGATTTTATTATAAATTATGAGATAGCTGCACAGGAGCAGAGTTGGTTACATTTGAAGTATTGGGGGGACAGCTGTGACTGACTGCTAGCACCAGCAGCAATTTCAGCAGTGGCCAGGCAGTTGGTTGTGACATGGTGGCAATATTTAAGTTGAAGTGAATTTTTGTGGTAGCTGCTTTTATTTCATGGAAATGCATTTGATATTATTATAAATTATGAGATAGCTGCACAGGAGCAGAGTTGGTTACATTTGAAGTATTGGGGGGACAGCTGTGACTGACTGCTAGCACCAGCAGCAATTTCAGCAGTGGCCAGGCAGTTGGTTGTGACATGGTTTCAATATTTAAGTTGAAGTGAATTTTTGTGGTAGCTGCTTTTATTTCATGGAAATGCATTTGATATTATTATAAATTATGAGATAGCTGCACAGGAGCAGAGTTGGTTACATTTGAAGTATTGGGGGGACAGCTGTGACTGACTGCTAGCACCAGCAGCAATTTCAGCAGTGGCCAGGCAGTTGGTTGTGACATGGTTTCAATATTTAAGTTGAAGTGAATTTTTGTGGTAGCTGCTTTTATTTCATGGAAATGCATTTGATTTTATTATAAATTATGAGATAGCTGCACAGGAGCAGAGTTGGTTACATTTGAAGTATTGGGGGGACAGCTGTGACTGACTGCTAGCACCAGCAGCAATTTCAGCAGTGGCCAGGCAGTTGGTTGTGACATGGTGGCAATATTTAAGTTGAAGTGAATTTTTGTGGTAGCTGCTTTTATTTCATGGAAATGCATTTGATTTTATTATAAATTATGAGATAGCTGCACAGGAGCAGAGTTGGTTACATTTGAAGTATTGGGGGGACAGCTGTGACTGACTGCTAGCACCAGCAGCAATTTCAGCAGTGGCCAGGCAGTTGGTTGTGACATGGTGGCAATATTTAAGTTGAAGTGAATTTTTGTGGTAGCTGCTTTTATTTCATGGAAATGCATTTGATTTTATTATAAATTATGAGATAGCTGCACAGGAGCAGAGTTGGTTACATTTGAAGTATTGGGGGGACAGCTGTGACTGACTGCTAGCACCAGCAGCAATTTCAGCAGTGGCCAGGCAGTTGGTTGTGACATGGTGGCAATATTTAAGTTGAAGTGAATTTTTGTGGTAGCTGCTTTTATTTCATGGAAATGCATTTGATATTATTATAAATTATGAGATAGCTGCACAGGAGCAGAGTTGGTTACATTTGAAGTATTGGGGGGACAGCTGTGACTGACTGCTAGCACCAGCAGCAATTTCAGCAGTGGCCAGGCAGTTGGTTGTGACATGGTTTCAATATTTAAGTTGAAGTGAATTTTTGTGGTAGCTGCTTTTATTTCATGGAAATGCATTTGATATTATTATAAATTATGAGATAGCTGCACAGGAGCAGAGTTGGTTACATTTGAAGTATTGGGGGGACAGCTGTGACTGACTGCTAGCACCAGCAGCAATTTCAGCAGTGGCCAGGCAGTTGGTTGTGACATGGTGGCAATATTTAAGTTGAAGTGAATTTTTGTGGTAGCTGCTTTTATTTCATGGAAATGCATTTGATTTTATTATAAATCGTGCGATGTCTGCAGAGGGGCAGAGTTGGTTACATTTGAATTATTGGGGGGACAGCTGTGACTGACTGCTAGCACCAGCAGCAATTTCAGCAGTGGCCAGGCAGTTGGTTGTGACATGGTGGCAATATTTAAGTTGAAGTGAATTTTTGTGGTAGCTGCTTTTATTTCATGGAAATGCATTTGATATTATTATAAATTATGAGATAGCTGCACAGGAGCAGAGTTGGTTACATTTGAAGTATTGGGGGGACAGCTGTGACTGACTGCTAGCACCAGCAGCAATTTCAGCAGTGGCCAGGCAGTTGGTTGTGACATGGTGGCAATATTTAAGTTGAAGTGAATTTTTGTGGTAGCTGCTTTTATTTCATGGAAATGCATTTGATATTATTATAAACTATGAGATAGCTGCACAGGAGCAGAGTTGGTTACATTTGAAGTATTGGGGGGACAGCTGTGACTGACTGCTAGCACCAGCAGCAATTTCAGCAGTGGCCAGGCAGTTGGTTGTGACATGGTGGCAATATTTAAGTTGAAGTGAATTTTTGTGGTAGCTGCTTTTATTTCATGGAAATGCATTTGATATTATTATAAATTATGAGATAGCTGCACAGGAGCAGAGTTGGTTACATTTGAAGTATTGGGGGGACAGCTGTGACTGACTGCTAGCACCAGCAGCAATTTCAGCAGTGGCCAGGCAGTTGGTTGTGACATGGTGGCAATATTTAAGTTGAAGTGAATTTTTGTGGTAGCTGCTTTTATTTCATGGAAATGCATTTGATATTATTATAAATTATGAGATAGCTGCACAGGAGCAGAGTTGGTTACATTTGAAGTATTGGGGGGACAGCTGTGACTGACTGCTAGCACCAGCAGCAATTTCAGCAGTGGCCAGGCAGTTGGTTGTGACATGGTGGCAATATTTAAGTTGAAGTGAATTTTTGTGGTAGCTGCTTTTATTTCATGGAAATGCATTTGATATTATTATAAATTATGAGATAGCTGCACAGGAGCAGAGTTGGTTACATTTGAAGTATTGGGGGGACAGCTGTGACTGACTGCTAGCACCAGCAGCAATTTCAGCAGTGGCCAGGCAGTTGGTTGTGACATGGTGGCAATATTTAAGTTGAAGTGAATTTTTGTGGTAGCTGCTTTTATTTCATGGAAATGCATTTGATTTTATTATAAATCGTGCGATGTCTGCAGAGGGGCAGAGTTGGTTACATTTGAATTATTGGGAGGACAGCTGTGACTGACTGCTAGCACCAGCAGCAATTTCAGCAGTGGCCAGGCAGTTGGTTGTGACATGGTGGCAATATTTAAGTTGAAGTGAATTTTTGTGGTAGCTGCTTTTATTTCATGGAAATGCATTTGATATTATTATAAATTATGAGATAGCTGCACAGGAGCAGAGTTGGTTACATTTGAAGTATTGGGGGGACAGCTGTGACTGACTGCTAGCACCAGCAGCAATTTCAGCAGTGGCCAGGCAGTTGGTTGTGACATGGTGGCAATATTTAAGTTGAAGTGAATTTTTGTGGTAGCTGCTTTTATTTCATGGAAATGCATTTGATATTATTATAAATTATGAGATAGCTGCACAGGAGCAGAGTTGGTTACATTTGAAGTATTGGGGGGACAGCTGTGACTTACTGCTAGCACCAGCAGCAATTTCAGCAGTGGCCAGGCAGTTGGTTGTGACATGGTGGCAATATTTAAGTTGAAGTGAATTTTTGTGGTAGCTGCTTTTATTTCATGGAAATGCATTTGATATTATTATAAATTATGAGATAGCTGCACAGGAGCAGAGTTGGTTACATTTGAAGTATTGGGGGGACAGCTGTGACTGACTGCTAGCACCAGCAGCAATTTCAGCAGTGGCCAGGCAGTTGGTTGTGACATGGTGGCAATATTTAAGTTGAAGTGAATTTTTGTGGTAGCTGCTTTTATTTCATGGAAATGCATTTGATATTATTATAAATTATGAGATAGCTGCACAGGAGCAGAGTTGGTTACATTTGAAGTATTGGGGGGACAGCTGTGACTGACTGCTAGCACCAGCAGCAATTTCAGCAGTGGCCAGGCAGTTGGTTGTGACATGGTGGCAATATTTAAGTTGAAGTGAATTTTTGTGGTAGCTGCTTTTATTTCATGGAAATGCATTTGATATTATTATAAATTATGAGATAGCTGCACAGGAGCAGAGTTGGTTACATTTGAAGTATTGGGGGGACAGCTGTGACTGACTGCTAGCACCAGCAGCAATTTCAGCAGTGGCCAGGCAGTTGGTTGTGACATGGTGGCAATATTTAAGTTGAAGTGAATTTTTGTGGTAGCTGCTTTTATTTCATGGAAATGCATTTGATATTATTATAAATTATGAGATAGCTGCACAGGAGCAGAGTTGGTTACATTTGAAGTATTGGGGGGACAGCTGTGACTGACTGCTAGCACCAGCAGCAATTTCAGCAGTGGCCAGGCAGTTGGTTGTGACATGGTGGCAATATTTAAGTTGAAGTGAATTTTTGTGGTAGCTGCTTTTATTTCATGGAAATGCATTTGATATTATTATAAATTATGAGATAGCTGCACAGGAGCAGAGTTGGTTACATTTGAAGTATTGGGGGGACAGCTGTGACTGACTGCTAGCACCAGCAGCAATTTCAGCAGTGGCCAGGCAGTTGGTTGTGACATGGTGGCAATATTTAAGTTGAAGTGAATTTTTGTGGTAGCTGCTTTTATTTCATGGAAATGCATTTGATATTATTATAAATTATGAGATAGCTGCACAGGAGCAGAGTTGGTTACATTTGAAGTATTGGGGGGACAGCTGTGACTGACTGCTAGCACCAGCAGCAATTTCAGCAGTGGCCAGGCAGTTGGTTGTGACATGGTGGCAATATTTAAGTTGAAGTGAATTTTTGTGGTAGCTGCTTTTATTTCATGGAAATGCATTTGATATTATTATAAATTATGAGATAGCTGCACAGGAGCAGAGTTGGTTACATTTGAAGTATTGGGGGGACAGCTGTGACTGACTGCTAGCACCAGCAGCAATTTCAGCAGTGGCCAGGCAGTTGGTTGTGACATGGTGGCAATATTTAAGTTGAAGTGAATTTTTGTGGTAGCTGCTTTTATTTCATGGAAATGCATTTGATATTATTATAAATTATGAGATAGCTGCACAGGAGCAGAGTTGGTTACATTTGAAGTATTGGGGGGACAGCTGTGACTGACTGCTAGCACCAGCAGCAATTTCAGCAGTGGCCAGGCAGTTGGTTGTGACATGGTGGCAATATTTAAGTTGAAGTGAATTTTTGTGGTAGCTGCTTTTATTTCATGGAAATGCATTTGATATTATTATAAATTATGAGATAGCTGCACAGGAGCAGAGTTGGTTACATTTGAAGTATTGGGGGGACAGCTGTGACTGACTGCTAGCACCAGCAGCAATTTCAGCAGTGGCCAGGCAGTTGGTTGTGACATGGTGGCAATATTTAAGTTGAAGTGAATTTTTGTGGTAGCTGCTTTTATTTCATGGAAATGCATTTGATATTATTATAAATTATGAGATAGCTGCACAGGAGCAGAGTTGGTTACATTTGAAGTATTGGGGGGACAGCTGTGACTGACTGCTAGCACCAGCAGCAATTTCAGCAGTGGCCAGGCAGTTGGTTGTGACATGGTGGCAATATTTAAGTTGAAGTGAATTTTTGTGGTAGCTGCTTTTATTTCATGGAAATGCATTTGATATTATTATAAATTATGAGATAGCTGCACAGGAGCAGAGTTGGTTACATTTGAAGTATTGGGGGGACAGCTGTGACTGACTGCTAGCACCAGCAGCAATTTCAGCAGTGGCCAGGCAGTTGGTTGTGACATGGTGGCAATATTTAAGTTGAAGTGAATTTTTGTGGTAGCTGCTTTTATTTCATGGAAATGCATTTGATATTATTATAAATTATGAGATAGCTGCACAGGAGCAGAGTTGGTTACATTTGAAGTATTGGGGGGACAGCTGTGACTGACTGCTAGCACCAGCAGCAATTTCAGCAGTGGCCAGGCAGTTGGTTGTGACATGGTGGCAATATTTAAGTTGAAGTGAATTTTTGTGGTAGCTGCTTTTATTTCATGGAAATGCATTTGATATTATTATAAATTATGAGATAGCTGCACAGGAGCAGAGTTGGTTACATTTGAAGTATTGGGGGGACAGCTGTGACTGACTGCTAGCACCAGCAGCAATTTCAGCAGTGGCCAGGCAGTTGGTTGTGACATGGTGGCAATATTTAAGTTGAAGTGAATTTTTGTGGTAGCTGCTTTTATTTCATGGAAATGCATTTGATATTATTATAAATTATGAGATAGCTGCACAGGAGCAGAGTTGGTTACATTTGAAGTATTGGGGGGACAGCTGTGACTGACTGCTAGCACCAGCAGCAATTTCAGCAGTGGCCAGGCAGTTGGTTGTGACATGGTGGCAATATTTAAGTTGAAGTGAATTTTTGTGGTAGCTGCTTTTATTTCATGGAAATGCATTTGATATTATTATAAATTATGAGATAGCTGCACAGGAGCAGAGTTGGTTACATTTGAAGTATTGGGGGGACAGCTGTGACTGACTGCTAGCACCAGCAGCAATTTCAGCAGTGGCCAGGCAGTTGGTTGTGACATGGTGGCAATATTTAAGTTGAAGTGAATTTTTGTGGTAGCTGCTTTTATTTCATGGAAATGCATTTGATATTATTATAAATTATGAGATAGCTGCACAGGAGCAGAGTTGGTTACATTTGAAGTATTGGGGGGACAGCTGTGACTGACTGCTAGCACCAGCAGCAATTTCAGCAGTGGCCAGGCAGTTGGTTGTGACATGGTGGCAATATTTAAGTTGAAGTGAATTTTTGTGGTAGCTGCTTTTATTTCATGGAAATGCATTTGATATTATTATAAATTATGAGATAGCTGCACAGGAGCAGAGTTGGTTACATTTGAAGTATTGGGGGGACAGCTGTGACTGACTGCTAGCACAGCAGCAATTTCAGCAGTGGCCAGGCAGTTGGTTGTGACATGGTGGCAATATTTAAGTTGAAGTGAATTTTTGTGGTAGCTGCTTTTATTTCATGGAAATGCATTTGATATTATTATAAATTATGAGATAGCTGCACAGGAGCAGAGTTCGGTTACATTTGAAGTATTGGGGGGACAGCTGTGACTGACTGCTAGCACCAGCAGCAATTTCAGCAGTGGCCAGGCAGTTGGTTGTGACATGGTGGCAATATTTAAGTTGAAGTGAATTTTTGTGGTAGCTGCTTTTATTTCATGGAAATGCATTTGATATTATTATAAATTATGAGATAGCTGCACTAGGAGCAGAGTTAGTCACATTTGAAGTATTGGGGGGACAGCTGTGACTGACTGCTAGCACCAGCAGCAATTTCAGCAGTGGCCAGGCAGTTGGTTGTGACATGGTGGCAATATTTAAGTTGAAGTGAATTTTTGTGGTAGCTGCTTTTATTTCATGGAAATGCATTTGATATTATTATAAATTATGAGATAGCTGCACAGGAGCAGAGTTGGTTACATTTGAAGTATTGGGGGGACAGCTGTGACTGACTGCTAGCACCAGCAGCAATTTCAGCAGTGGCCAGGCAGTTGGTTGTGACATGGTGGCAATATTTAAGTTGAAGTGAATTTTTGTGGTAGCTGCTTTTATTTCATGGAAATGCATTTGATATTATTATAAATTATGAGATAGCTGCACAGGAGCAGAGTTGGTTACATTTGAAGTATTGGGGGGACAGCTGTGACTGACTGCTAGCACCAGCAGCAATTTCAGCAGTGGCCAGGCAGTTGGTTGTGACATGGTGGCAATATTTAAGTTGAAGTGAATTTTTGTGGTAGCTGCTTTTATTTCATGGAAATGCATTTGATATTATTATAAATTATGAGATAGCTGCACAGGAGCAGAGTTGGTTACATTTGAAGTATTGGGGGGACAGCTGTGACTGACTGCTAGCACCAGCAGCAATTTCAGCAGTGGCCAGGCAGTTGGTTGTGACATGGTGGCAATATTTAAGTTGAAGTGAATTTTTGTGGTAGCTGCTTTTATTTCATGGAAATGCATTTGATATTATTATAAATTATGAGATAGCTGCACAGGAGCAGAGTTGGTTACATTTGAAGTATTGGGGGGACAGCTGTGACTGACTGCTAGCACCAGCAGCAATTTCAGCAGTGGCCAGGCAGTTGGTTGTGACATGGTGGCAATATTTAAGTTGAAGTGAATTTTTGTGGTAGCTGCTTTTATTTCATGGAAATGCATTTGATATTATTATAAATTATGAGATAGCTGCACAGGAGCAGAGTTGGTTACATTTGAAGTATTGGGGGGACAGCTGTGACTGACTGCTAGCACCAGCAGCAATTTCAGCAGTGGCCAGGCAGTTGGTTGTGACATGGTGGCAATATTTAAGTTGAAGTGAATTTTTGTGGTAGCTGCTTTTATTTCATGGAAATGCATTTGATATTATTATAAATTATGAGATAGCTGCACAGGAGCAGAGTTGGTTACATTTGAAGTATTGGGGGGACAGCTGTGACTGACTGCTAGCACCAGCAGCAATTTCAGCAGTGGCCAGGCAGTTGGTTGTGACATGGTGGCAATATTTAAGTTGAAGTGAATTTTTGTGGTAGCTGCTTTTATTTCATGGAAATGCATTTGATATTATTATAAATTATGAGATAGCTGCACAGGAGCAGAGTTGGTTACATTTGAAGTATTGGGGGGACAGCTGTGACTGACTGCTAGCACCAGCAGCAATTTCAGCAGTGGCCAGGCAGTTGGTTGTGACATGGTGGCAATATTTAAGTTGAAGTGAATTTTTGTGGTAGCTGCTTTTATTTCATGGAAATGCATTTGATATTATTATAAATTATGAGATAGCTGCACAGGAGCAGAGTTGGTTACATTTGAAGTATTGGGGGGACAGCTGTGACTGACTGCTAGCACCAGCAGCAATTTCAGCAGTGGCCAGGCAGTTGGTTGTGACATGGTGGCAACATTTAAGTTGAAGTGAATTTTTGTGGTAGCTGCTTTTATTTCATGGAAATGCATTTGATTTTATTATAAATTATGAGATAGCTGCACAGGAGCAGAGTTGGTTACATTTGAAGTATTGGGGGGACAGCTGTGACTGACTGCTAGCACCAGCAGCAATTTCAGCAGTGGCCAGGCAGTTGGTTGTGACATGGTGGCAATATTTAAGTTGAAGTGAATTTTTGTGGTAGCTGCTTTTATTTCATGGAAATGCATTTGATATTATTATAAATTATGAGATAGCTGCACAGGAGCAGAGTTGGTTACATTTGAAGTATTGGGGGGACAGCTGTGACTGACTGCTAGCACCAGCAGCAATTTCAGCAGTGGCCAGGCAGTTGGTTGTGACATGGTGGCAATATTTAAGTTGAAGTGAATTTTTGTGGTAGCTGCTTTTATTTCATGGAAATGCATTTGATATTATTATAAATTATGAGATAGCTGCACAGGAGCAGAGTTGGTTACATTTGAAGTATTGGGGGGACAGCTGTGACTGACTGCTAGCACCAGCAGCAATTTCAGCAGTGGCCAGGCAGTTGGTTGTGACATGGTGGCAATATTTAAGTTGAAGTGAATTTTTGTGGTAGCTGCTTTTATTTCATGGAAATGCATTTGATATTATTATAAATTATGAGATAGCTGCACAGGAGCAGAGTTGGTTACATTTGAAGTATTGGGGGGACAGCTGTGACTGACTGCTAGCACCAGCAGCAATTTCAGCAGTGGCCAGGCAGTTGGTTGTGACATGGTGGCAATATTTAAGTTGAAGTGAATTTTTGTGGTAGCTGCTTTTATTTCATGGAAATGCATTTGATATTATTATAAATTATGAGATAGCTGCACAGGAGCAGAGTTGGTTACATTTGAAGTATTGGGGGGACAGCTGTGACTGACTGCTAGCACCAGCAGCAATTTCAGCAGTGGCCAGGCAGTTGGTTGTGACATGGTGGCAATATTTAAGTTGAATTTTTTGTGGTAGCTGCTTTTATTTCATGGAAATGCATTTGATATTATTATAAATTATGAGATAGCTGCACAGGAGCAGAGTTGGTTACATTTGAAGTATTGGGGGGACAGCTGTGACTGACTGCTAGCACCAGCAGCAATTTCAGCAGTGGCCAGGCAGTTGGTTGTGACATGGTGGCAATATTTAAGTTGAAGTGAATTTTTGTGGTAGCTGCTTTTATTTCATGGAAATGCATTTGATATTATTATAAATTATGAGATAGCTGCACAGGAGCAGAGTTGGTTACATTTGAAGTATTGGGGGGACAGCTGTGACTGACTGCTAGCACCAGCAGCAATTTCAGCAGTGGCCAGGCAGTTGGTTGTGACATGGTGGCAATATTTAAGTTGAAGTGAATTTTTGTGGTAGCTGCTTTTATTTCATGGAAATGCATTTGATATTATTATAAATTATGAGATAGCTGCACAGGAGCAGAGTTGGTTACATTTGAAGTATTGGGGGGACAGCTGTGACTGACTGCTAGCACCAGCAGCAATTTCAGCAGTGGCCAGGCAGTTGGTTGTGACATGGTGGCAATATTTAAGTTGAAGTGAATTTTTGTGGTAGCTGCTTTTATTTCATGGAAATGCATTTGATATTATTATAAATTATGAGATAGCTGCACAGGAGCAGAGTTGGTTACATTTGAAGTATTGGGGGGGACAGCTGTGACTGACTGCTAGCACCAGCAGCAATTTCAGCAGTGGCCAGGCAGTTGGTTGTGACATGGTGGCAATATTTAAGTTGAAGTGAATTTTTGTGGTAGCTGCTTTTATTTCATGGAAATGCATTTGATATTATTATAAATTATGAGATAGCTGCACAGGAGCAGAGTTGGTTACATTTGAAGTATTGGGGGGACAGCTGTGACTGACTGCTAGCACCAGCAGCAATTTCAGCAGTGGCCAGGCAGTTGGTTGTGACATGGTGGCAACATTTAAGTTGAAGTGAATTTTTGTGGTAGCTGCTTTTATTTCATGGAAATGCATTTGATTTTATTATAAATTATGAGATAGCTGCACAGGAGCAGAGTTGGTTACATTTGAAGTATTGGGGGGGACAGCTGTGACTGACTGCTAGCACCAGCAGCAATTTCAGCAGTGGCCAGGCAGTTGGTTGTGACATGGTGGCAATATTTAAGTTGAAGTGAATTTTTGTGGTAGCTGCTTTTATTTCATGGAAATGCATTTGATATTATTATAAATTATGAGATAGCTGCACAGGAGCAGAGTTGGTTACATTTGAAGTATTGGGGGGACAGCTGTGACTGACTGCTAGCACCAGCAGCAATTTCAGCAGTGGCCAGGCAGTTGGTTGTGACATGGTGGCAATATTAAAGTTGAAGTGAATTTTTGTGGTAGCTGCTTTTATTTCATGGAAATGCATTTGATATTATTATAAATTATGAGATAGCTGCACAGGAGCAGAGTTGGTTACATTTGAAGTATTGGGGGGACAGCTGTGACTGACTGCTAGCACCAGCAGCAATTTCAGCAGTGCCAGGCAGTTGGTTGTGACATGGTGGCAATATTTAAGTTGAAGTGAATTTTTGTGGTAGCTGCTTTTATTTCATGGAAATGCATTTGATATTATTATAAATTATGAGATAGCTGCACTAGAGCAGAGTTAGTCACATTTGAATTATTGGGGGGACAGCTGTGACTGACTGCTAGCACCAGCAGCAATTTCAGCAGTGGCCAGGCAGTTGGTTGTGACATGGTGGCAATATTTAAGTTGAAGTGAATTTTTGTGGTAGCTGCTTTTATTTCATGGAAATGCATTTGATATTATTATAAATTATGAGATAGCTGCACAGGAGCAGAGTTGGTTACATTTGAAGTATTGGGGGGACAGCTGTGACTGACTGCTAGCACCAGCAGCAATTTCAGCAGTGGCCAGGCAGTTGGTTGTGACATGGTGGCAATATTTAAGTTGAAGTGAATTTTTGTGGTAGCTGCTTTTATTTCATGGAAATGCATTTGATATTATTATAAATTATGAGATAGCTGCACAGGAGCAGAGTTGGTTACATTTGAAGTATTGGGGGGGACAGCTGTGACTGACTGCTAGCACCAGCAGCAATTTCAGCAGTGGCCAGGCAGTTGGTTGTGACATGGTGGCAATATTTAAGTTGAAGTGAATTTTTGTGGTAGCTGCTTTTATTTCATGGAAATGCATTTGATATTATTATAAATTATGAGATAGCTGCACAGGAGCAGAGTTGGTTACATTTGAAGTATTGGGGGGACAGCTGTGACTGACTGCTAGCACCAGCAGCAATTTCAGCAGTGGCCAGGCAGTTGGTTGTGACATGGTGGCAATATTTAAGTTGAAGTGAATTTTTGTGGTAGCTGCTTTTATTTCATGGAAATGCATTTGATATTATTATAAATTATGAGATAGCTGCACAGGAGCAGAGTTGGTTACATTTGAAGTATTGGGGGGACAGCTGTGACTGACTGCTAGCACCAGCAGCAATTTCAGCAGTGGCCAGGCAGTTGGTTGTGACATGGTGGCAATATTTAAGTTGAAGTGAATTTTTGTGGTAGCTGCTTTTATTTCATGGAAATGCATTTGATATTATTATAAATTATGAGATAGCTGCACAGGAGCAGAGTTGGTTACATTTGAAGTATTGGGGGGACAGCTGTGACTGACTGCTAGCACCAGCAGCAATTTCAGCAGTGGCCAGGCAGTTGGTTGTGACATGGTGGCAATATTTAAGTTGAAGTGAATTTTTGTGGTAGCTGCTTTTATTTCATGGAAATGCATTTGATATTATTATAAATTATGAGATAGCTGCACAGGAGCAGAGTTGGTTACATTTGAAGTATTGGGGGGACAGCTGTGACTGACTGCTAGCACCAGCAGCAATTTCAGCAGTGGCCAGGCAGTTGGTTGTGACATGGTGGCAATATTTAAGTTGAAGTGAATTTTTGTGGTAGCTGCTTTTATTTCATGGAAATGCATTTGATATTATTATAAATTATGAGATAGCTGCACAGGAGCAGAGTTGGTTACATTTGAAGTATTGGGGGGACAGCTGTGACTGACTGCTAGCACCAGCAGCAATTTCAGCAGTGGCCAGGCAGTTGGTTGTGACATGGTGGCAATATTTAAGTTGAAGTGAATTTTTGTGGTAGCTGCTTTTATTTCATGGAAATGCATTTGATATTATTATAAATTATGAGATAGCTGCACAGGAGCAGAGTTGGTTACATTTGAAGTATTGGGGGGACAGCTGTGACTGACTGCTAGCACCAGCAGCAATTTCAGCAGTGGCCAGGCAGTTGGTTGTGACATGGTGGCAATATTTAAGTTGAAGTGAATTTTTGTGGTAGCTGCTTTTATTTCATGGAAATGCATTTGATATTATTATAAATTATGAGATAGCTGCACAGGAGCAGAGTTGGTTACATTTGAAGTATTGGGGGGACAGCTGTGACTGACTGCTAGCACCAGCAGCAATTTCAGCAGTGGCCAGGCAGTTGGTTGTGACATGGTGGCAATATTTAAGTTGAAGTGAATTTTTGTGGTAGCTGCTTTTATTTCATGGAAATGCATTTGATATTATTATAAATTATGAGATAGCTGCACAGGAGCAGAGTTGGTTACATTTGAAGTATTGGGGGGACAGCTGTGACTGACTGCTAGCACCAGCAGCAATTTCAGCAGTGGCCAGGCAGTTGGTTGTGACATGGTGGCAATATTTAAGTTGAAGTGAATTTTTGTGGTAGCTGCTTTTATTTCATGGAAATGCATTTGATATTATTATAAATTATGAGATAGCTGCACAGGAGCAGAGTTGGTTACATTTGAAGTATTGGGGGGACAGCTGTGACTGACTGCTAGCACCAGCAGCAATTTCAGCAGTGGCCAGGCAGTTGGTTGTGACATGGTGGCAATATTTAAGTTGAAGTGAATTTTTGTGGTAGCTGCTTTTATTTCATGGAAATGCATTTGATATTATTATAAATTATGAGATAGCTGCACTAGAGCAGAGTTAGTCACATTTGAATTATTGGGGGGACAGCTGTGACTGACTGCTAGCACCAGCAGCAATTTCAGCAGTGGCCAGGCAGTTGGTTGTGACATGGTGGCAATATTTAAGTTGAAGTGAATTTTTGTGGTAGCTGCTTTTATTTCATGGAAATGCATTTGATATTATTATAAATTATGAGATAGCTGCACAGGAGCAGAGTTGGTTACATTTGAAGTATTGGGGGGACAGCTGTGACTGACTGCTAGCACCAGCAGCAATTTCAGCAGTGGCCAGGCAGTTGGTTGTGACATGGTGGCAATATTTAAGTTGAAGTGAATTTTTGTGGTAGCTGCTTTTATTTCATGGAAATGCATTTGATATTATTATAAATTATGAGATAGCTGCACAGGAGCAGAGTTGGTTACATTTGAAGTATTGGGGGGACAGCTGTGACTGACTGCTAGCACCAGCAGCAATTTCAGCAGTGGCCAGGCAGTTGGTTGTGACATGGTGGCAATATTTAAGTTGAAGTGAATTTTTGTGGTAGCTGCTTTTATTTCATGGAAATGCATTTGATATTATTATAAATTATGAGATAGCTGCACAGGAGCAGAGTTGGTTACATTTGAAGTATTGGGGGGACAGCTGTGACTGACTGCTAGCACCAGCAGCAATTTCAGCAGTGGCCAGGCAGTTGGTTGTGACATGGTGGCAATATTTAAGTTGAAGTGAATTTTTGTGGTAGCTGCTTTTATTTCATGGAAATGCATTTGATATTATTATAAATTATGAGATAGCTGCACAGGAGCAGAGTTGGTTACATTTGAAGTATTGGGGGGACAGCTGTGACTGACTGCTAGCACCAGCAGCAATTTCAGCAGTGGCCAGGCAGTTGGTTGTGACATGGTGGCAATATTTAAGTTGAAGTGAATTTTTGTGGTAGCTGCTTTTATTTCATGGAAATGCATTTGATATTATTATAAATTATGAGATAGCTGCACAGGAGCAGAGTTGGTTACATTTGAAGTATTGGGGGGACAGCTGTGACTGACTGCTAGCACCAGCAGCAATTTCAGCAGTGGCCAGGCAGTTGGTTGTGACATGGTGGCAATATTTAAGTTGAAGTGAATTTTTGTGGTAGCTGCTTTTATTTCATGGAAATGCATTTGATATTATTATAAATTATGAGATAGCTGCACAGGAGCAGAGTTGGTTACATTTGAAGTATTGGGGGGACAGCTGTGACTGACTGCTAGCACCAGCAGCAATTTCAGCAGTGGCCAGGCAGTTGGTTGTGACATGGTGGCAATATTTAAGTTGAAGTGAATTTTTGTGGTAGCTGCTTTTATTTCATGGAAATGCATTTGATATTATTATAAATTATGAGATAGCTGCACAGGAGCAGAGTTGGTTACATTTGAAGTATTGGGGGGACAGCTGTGACTGACTGCTAGCACCAGCAGCAATTTCAGCAGTGGCCAGGCAGTTGGTTGTGACATGGTGGCAATATTTAAGTTGAAGTGAATTTTTGTGGTAGCTGCTTTTATTTCATGGAAATGCATTTGATATTATTATAAATTATGAGATAGCTGCACAGGAGCAGAGTTGGTTACATTTGAAGTATTGGGGGGACAGCTGTGACTGACTGCTAGCACCAGCAGCAATTTCAGCAGTGGCCAGGCAGTTGGTTGTGACATGGTGGCAATATTTAAGTTGAAGTGAATTTTTGTGGTAGCTGCTTTTATTTCATGGAAATGCATTTGATATTATTATAAATTATGAGATAGCTGCACAGGAGCAGAGTTGGTTACATTTGAAGTATTGGGGGGACAGCTGTGACTGACTGCTAGCACCAGCAGCAATTTCAGCAGTGGCCAGGCAGTTGGTTGTGACATGGTGGCAATATTTAAGTTGAAGTGAATTTTTGTGGTAGCTGCTTTTATTTCATGGAAATGCATTTGATATTATTATAAATTATGAGATAGCTGCACAGGAGCAGAGTTGGTTACATTTGAAGTATTGGGGGGACAGCTGTGACTGACTGCTAGCACCAGCAGCAATTTCAGCAGTGGCCAGGCAGTTGGTTGTGACATGGTGGCAATATTTAAGTTGAAGTGAATTTTTGTGGTAGCTGCTTTTATTTCATGGAAATGCATTTGATATTATTATAAATTATGAGATAGCTGCACAGGAGCAGAGTTGGTTACATTTGAAGTATTGGGGGGACAGCTGTGACTGACTGCTAGCACCAGCAGCAATTTCAGCAGTGGCCAGGCAGTTGGTTGTGACATGGTGGCAATATTTAAGTTGAAGTGAATTTTTGTGGTAGCTGCTTTTATTTCATGGAAATGCATTTGATATTATTATAAATTATGAGATAGCTGCACAGGAGCAGAGTTGGTTACATTTGAAGTATTGGGGGGACAGCTGTGACTGACTGCTAGCACCAGCAGCAATTTCAGCAGTGGCCAGGCAGTTGGTTGTGACATGGTGGCAATATTTAAGTTGAAGTGAATTTTTGTGGTAGCTGCTTTTATTTCATGGAAATGCATTTGATATTATTATAAATTATGAGATAGCTGCACAGGAGCAGAGTTGGTTACATTTGAAGTATTGGGGGGACAGCTGTGACTGACTGCTAGCACCAGCAGCAATTTCAGCAGTGGCCAGGCAGTTGGTTGTGACATGGTGGCAATATTTAAGTTGAAGTGAATTTTTGTGGTAGCTGCTTTTATTTCATGGAAATGCATTTGATATTATTATAAATTATGAGATAGCTGCACAGGAGCAGAGTTGGTTACATTTGAAGTATTGGGGGGACAGCTGTGACTGACTGCTAGCACCAGCAGCAATTTCAGCAGTGGCCAGGCAGTTGGTTGTGACATGGTGGCAATATTTAAGTTGAAGTGAATTTTTGTGGTAGCTGCTTTTATTTCATGGAAATGCATTTGATATTATTATAAATTATGAGATAGCTGCACAGGAGCAGAGTTGGTTACATTTGAAGTATTGGGGGGACAGCTGTGACTGACTGCTAGCACCAGCAGCAATTTCAGCAGTGGCCAGGCAGTTGGTTGTGACATGGTGGCAATATTTAAGTTGAAGTGAATTTTTGTGGTAGCTGCTTTTATTTCATGGAAATGCATTTGATATTATTATAAATTATGAGATAGCTGCACAGGAGCAGAGTTGGTTACATTTGAAGTATTGGGGGGACAGCTGTGACTGACTGCTAGCACCAGCAGCAATTTCAGCAGTGGCCAGGCAGTTGGTTGTGACATGGTGGCAATATTTAAGTTGAAGTGAATTTTTGTGGTAGCTGCTTTTATTTCATGGAAATGCATTTGATATTATTATAAATTATGAGATAGCTGCACAGGAGCAGAGTTGGTTACATTTGAAGTATTGGGGGGACAGCTGTGACTGACTGCTAGCACCAGCAGCAATTTCAGCAGTGGCCAGGCAGTTGGTTGTGACATGGTGGCAACATTTAAGTTGAAGTGAATTTTTGTGGTAGCTGCTTTTATTTCATGGAAATGCATTTGATTTTATTATAAATTATGAGATAGCTGCACAGGAGCAGAGTTGGTTACATTTGAAGTATTGGGGGGACAGCTGTGACTGACTGCTAGCACCAGCAGCAATTTCAGCAGTGGCCAGGCAGTTGGTTGTGACATGGTGGCAATATTTAAGTTGAAGTGAATTTTTGTGGTAGCTGCTTTTATTTCATGGAAATGCATTTGATATTATTATAAATTATGAGATAGCTGCACAGGAGCAGAGTTGGTTACATTTGAAGTATTGGGGGGACAGCTGTGACTGACTGCTAGCACCAGCAGCAATTTCAGCAGTGGCCAGGCAGTTGGTTGTGACATGGTGGCAATATTTAAGTTGAAGTGAATTTTTGTGGTAGCTGCTTTTATTTCATGGAAATGCATTTGATATTATTATAAATTATGAGATAGCTGCACAGGAGCAGAGTTGGTTACATTTGAAGTATTGGGGGGACAGCTGTGACTGACTGCTAGCACCAGCAGCAATTTCAGCAGTGGCCAGGCAGTTGGTTGTGACATGGTGGCAATATTTAAGTTGAAGTGAATTTTTGTGGTAGCTGCTTTTATTTCATGGAAATGCATTTGATATTATTATAAATTATGAGATAGCTGCACTAGAGCAGAGTTAGTCACATTTGAATTATTGGGGGGACAGCTGTGACTGACTGCTAGCACCAGCAGCAATTTCAGCAGTGGCCAAGCAGTTGGTTGTGACATGGTGGCAATATTTAAGTTGAAGTGAATTTTTGTGGTAGCTGCTTTTATTTCATGGAAATGCATTTGATATTATTATAAATTATGAGATAGCTGCACAGGAGCAGAGTTGGTTACATTTGAAGTATTGGGGGGACAGCTGTGACTGACTGCTAGCACCAGCAGCAATTTCAGCAGTGGCCAGGCAGTTGGTTGTGACATGGTGGCAATATTTAAGTTGAAGTGAATTTTTGTGGTAGCTGCTTTTATTTCATGGAAATGCATTTGATATTATTATAAATTATGAGATAGCTGCACAGGAGCAGAGTTGGTTACATTTGAAGTATTGGGGGGACAGCTGTGACTGACTGCTAGCACCAGCAGCAATTTCAGCAGTGGCCAGGCAGTTGGTTGTGACATGGTGGCAATATTTAAGTTGAAGTGAATTTTTGTGGTAGCTGCTTTTATTTCATGGAAATGCATTTGATATTATTATAAATTATGAGATAGCTGCACAGGAGCAGAGTTGGTTACATTTGAAGTATTGGGGGGACAGCTGTGACTGACTGCTAGCACCAGCAGCAATTTCAGCAGTGGCCAGGCAGTTGGTTGTGACATGGTGGCAATATTTAAGTTGAAGTGAATTTTTGTGGTAGCTGCTTTTATTTCATGGAAATGCATTTGATATTATTATAAATTATGAGATAGCTGCACAGGAGCAGAGTTGGTTACATTTGAAGTATTGGGGGGACAGCTGTGACTGACTGCTAGCACCAGCAGCAATTTCAGCAGTGGCCAGGCAGTTGGTTGTGACATGGTGGCAATATTTAAGTTGAAGTGAATTTTTGTGGTAGCTGCTTTTATTTCATGGAAATGCATTTGATATTATTATAAATTATGAGATAGCTGCACAGGAGCAGAGTTGGTTACATTTGAAGTATTGGGGGGACAGCTGTGACTGACTGCTAGCACCAGCAGCAATTTCAGCAGTGGCCAGGCAGTTGGTTGTGACATGGTGGCAATATTTAAGTTGAAGTGAATTTTTGTGGTAGCTGCTTTTATTTCATGGAAATGCATTTGATATTATTATAAATTATGAGATAGCTGCACAGGAGCAGAGTTGGTTACATTTGAAGTATTGGGGGGACAGCTGTGACTGACTGCTAGCACCAGCAGCAATTTCAGCAGTGGCCAGGCAGTTGGTTGTGACATGGTGGCAATATTTAAGTTGAAGTGAATTTTTGTGGTAGCTGCTTTTATTTCATGGAAATGCATTTGATATTATTATAAATTATGAGATAGCTGCACAGGAGCAGAGTTGGTTACATTTGAAGTATTGGGGGGACAGCTGTGACTGACTGCTAGCACCAGCAGCAATTTCAGCAGTGGCCAGGCAGTTGGTTGTGACATGGTGGCAATATTTAAGTTGAAGTGAATTTTTGTGGTAGCTGCTTTTATTTCATGGAAATGCATTTGATATTATTATAAATTATGAGATAGCTGCACAGGAGCAGAGTTGGTTACATTTGAAGTATTGGGGGGACAGCTGTGACTGACTGCTAGCACCAGCAGCAATTTCAGCAGTGGCCAGGCAGTTGGTTGTGACATGGTGGCAATATTTAAGTTGAAGTGAATTTTTGTGGTAGCTGCTTTTATTTCATGGAAATGCATTTGATATTATTATAAATTATGAGATAGCTGCACAGGAGCAGAGTTGGTTACATTTGAAGTATTGGGGGGACAGCTGTGACTGACTGCTAGCACCAGCAGCAATTTCAGCAGTGGCCAGGCAGTTGGTTGTGACATGGTGGCAATATTTAAGTTGAAGTGAATTTTTGTGGTAGCTGCTTTTATTTCATGGAAATGCATTTGATATTATTATAAATTATGAGATAGCTGCACAGGAGCAGAGTTGGTTACATTTGAAGTATTGGGGGGACAGCTGTGACTGACTGCTAGCACCAGCAGCAATTTCAGCAGTGGCCAGGCAGTTGGTTGTGACATGGTGGCAATATTTAAGTTGAAGTGAATTTTTGTGGTAGCTGCTTTTATTTCATGGAAATGCATTTGATATTATTATAAATTATGAGATAGCTGCACTAGAGCAGAGTTAGTCACATTTGAATTATTGGGGGGGCAGCTGTCACTGACTGCTAGCACCAGCAGCAATTTCAGCAGTGGCCAGGCAGTTGGTTGTGACATGGTGGCAATATTTAAGTTGAAGTGAATTTTTGTGGTAGCTGCTTTTATTTCATGGAAATGCATTTGATATTATTATAAATTATGAGATAGCTGCACAGGAGCAGAGTTGGTTACATTTGAAGTATTGGGGGGACAGCTGTGACTGACTGCTAGCACCAGCAGCAATTTCAGCAGTGGCCAGGCAGTTGGTTGTGACATGGTGGCAATATTTAAGTTGAAGTGAATTTTTGTGTTAGCTGCTTTTATTTCATGGAAATGCATTTGATATTATTATAAATTATGAGATAGCTGCACAGGAGCAGAGTTGGTTACATTTGAAGTATTGGGGGGACAGCTGTGACTGACTGCTAGCACCAGCAGCAATTTCAGCAGTGGCCAGGCAGTTGGTTGTGACATGGTGGCAATATTTAAGTTGAAGTGAATTTTTGTGGTAGCTGCTTTTATTTCATGGAAATGCATTTGATATTATTATAAATTATGAGATAGCTGCACTAGAGCAGAGTTAGTCACATTTGAATTATTGGGGGGACAGCTGTGACTGACTGCTAGCACCAGCAGCAATTTCAGCAGTGGCCAGGCAGTTGGTTGTGACATGGTGGCAATATTTAAGTTGAAGTGAATTTTTGTGGTAGCTGCTTTTATTTCATGGAAATGCATTTGATATTATTATAAATTATGAGATAGCTGCACAGGAGCAGAGTTGGTTACATTTGAAGTATTGGGGGGACAGCTGTGACTGACTGCTAGCACCAGCAGCAATTTCAGCAGTGGCCAGGCAGTTGGTTGTGACATGGTGGCAATATTTAAGTTGAAGTGAATTTTTGTGGTAGCTGCTTTTATTTCATGGAAATGCATTTGATATTATTATAAATTATGAGATAGCTGCACAGGAGCAGAGTTGGTTACATTTGAAGTATTGGGGGGACAGCTGTGACTGACTGCTAGCACCAGCAGCAATTTCAGCAGTGGCCAGGCAGTTGGTTGTGACATGGTGGCAATATTTAAGTTGAAGTGAATTTTTGTGGTAGCTGCTTTTATTTCATGGAAATGCATTTGATATTATTATAAATTATGAGATAGCTGCACAGGAGCAGAGTTGGTTACATTTGAAGTATTGGGGGGACAGCTGTGACTGACTGCTAGCACCAGCAGCAATTTCAGCAGTGGCCAGGCAGTTGGTTGTGACATGGTGGCAATATTTAAGTTGAAGTGAATTTTTGTGGTAGCTGCTTTTATTTCATGGAAATGCATTTGATATTATTATAAATTATGAGATAGCTGCACAGGAGCAGAGTTGGTTACATTTGAAGTATTGGGGGGACAGCTGTGACTGACTGCTAGCACCAGCAGCAATTTCAGCAGTGGCCAGGCAGTTGGTTGTGACATGGTGGCAATATTTAAGTTGAAGTGAATTTTTGTGGTAGCTGCTTTTATTTCATGGAAATGCATTTGATATTATTATAAATTATGAGATAGCTGCACAGGAGCAGAGTTGGTTACATTTGAAGTATTGGGGGGACAGCTG
The DNA here is from genome assembly GCA_026315105.1 of Locusta migratoria. NCBI lineage: Eukaryota > Metazoa > Arthropoda > Insecta > Orthoptera > Acrididae > Locusta > Locusta migratoria. Next base: position 362,899,277 of record CM048751.1, on the reverse strand, counting down.
TGACTGACTGCTAGCACCAGCAGCAATTTCAGCAGTGGCCAGGCAGTTGGTTGTGACATGGTGGCAATATTTAAGTTGAAGTGAATTTTTGTGGTAGCTGCTTTTATTTCATGGAAATGCATTTGATATTATTATAAATTATGAGATAGCTGCACAGGAGCAGAGTTGGTTACATTTGAAGTATTGGGGGGACAGCTGTGACTGACTGCTAGCACCAGCAGCAATTTCAGCAGTGGCCAGGCAGTTGGTTGTGACATGGTGGCAATATTTAAGTTGAAGTGAATTTTTGTGGTAGCTGCTTTTATTTCATGGAAATGCATTTGATATTATTATAAATTATGAGATAGCTGCACTAGAGCAGAGTTAGTCACATTTGAATTATTGGGGGGGCAGCTGTGACTGACTGCTAGCACCAGCAGCAATTTCAGCAGTGGCCAGGCAGTTGGTTGTGACATGGTGGCAATATTTAAGTTGAAGTGAATTTTTGTGGTAGCTGCTTTTATTTCATGGAAATGCATTTGATATTATTATAAATTATGAGATAGCTGCACAGGAGCAGAGTTGGTTACATTTGAAGTATTGGGGGGACAGCTGTGACTGACTGCTAGCACCAGCAGCAATTTCAGCAGTGGCCAGGCAGTTGGTTGTGACATGGTGGCAATATTTAAGTTGAAGTGAATTTTTGTGGTAGCTGCTTTTATTTCATGGAAATGCATTTGATATTATTATAAATTATGAGATAGCTGCACAGGAGCAGAGTTGGTTACATTTGAAGTATTGGGGGGACAGCTGTGACTGACTGCTAGCACCAGCAGCAATTTCAGCAGTGGCCAGGCAGTTGGTTGTGACATGGTGGCAATATTTAAGTTGAAGTGAATTTTTGTGGTAGCTGCTTTTATTTCATGGAAATGCATTTGATATTATTATAAATTATGAGATAGCTGCACTAGAGCAGAGTTAGTCACATTTGAATTATTGGGGGGACAGCTGTGACTGACTGCTAGCACCAGCAGCAATTTCAGCAGTGGCCAGGCAGTTGGTTGTGACATGGTGGCAATATTTAAGTTGAAGTGAATTTTTGTGGTAGCTGCTTTTATTTCATGGAAATGCATTTGATATTATTATAAATTATGAGATAGCTGCACAGGAGCAGAGTTGGTTACATTTGAAGTATTGGGGGGACAGCTGTGACTGACTGCTAGCACCAGCAGCAATTTCAGCAGTGGCCAGGCAGTTGGTTGTGACATGGTGGCAATATTTAAGTTGAAGTGAATTTTTGTGGTAGCTGCTTTTATTTCATGGAAATGCATTTGATATTATTATAAATTATGAGATAGCTGCACAGGAGCAGAGTTGGTTACATTTGAAGTATTGGGGGGACAGCTGTGACTGACTGCTAGCACCAGCAGCAATTTCAGCAGTGGCCAGGCAGTTGGTTGTGACATGGTGGCAATATTTAAGTTGAAGTGAATTTTTGTGGTAGCTGCTTTTATTTCATGGAAATGCATTTGATATTATTATAAATTATGAGATAGCTGCACAGGAGCAGAGTTGGTTACATTTGAAGTATTGGGGGGACAGCTGTGACTGACTGCTAGCACCAGCAGCAATTTCAGCAGTGGCCAGGCAGTTGGTTGTGACATGGTGGCAATATTTAAGTTGAAGTGAATTTTTGTGGTAGCTGCTTTTATTTCATGGAAATGCATTTGATATTATTATAAATTATGAGATAGCTGCACAGGAGCAGAGTTGGTTACATTTGTAGTATTGGGGGGACAGCTGTGACTGACTGCTAGCACCAGCAGCAATTTCAGCAGTGGCCAGGCAGTTGGTTGTGACATGGTGGCAATATTTAAGTTGAAGTGAATTTTTGTGGTAGCTGCTTTTATTTCATGGAAATGCATTTGATATTATTATAAATTATGAGATAGCTGCACAGGAGCAGAGTTGGTTACATTTGAAGTATTGGGGGGACAGCTGTGACTGACTGCTAGCACCAGCAGCAATTTCAGCAGTGGCCAGGCAGTTGGTTGTGACATGGTGGCAATATTTAAGTTGAAGTGAATTTTTGTGGTAGCTGCTTTTATTTCATGGAAATGCATTTGATATTATTATAAATTATGAGATAGCTGCACAGGAGCAGAGTTGGTTACATTTGAAGTATTGGGGGGACAGCTGTGACTGACTGCTAGCACCAGCAGCAATTTCAGCAGTGGCCAGGCAGTTGGTTGTGACATGGTGGCAATATTTAAGTTGAAGTGAATTTTTGTGGTAGCTGCTTTTATTTCATGGAAATGCATTTGATATTATTATAAATTATGAGATAGCTGCACAGGAGCAGAGTTGGTTACATTTGAAGTATTGGGGGGACAGCTGTGACTGACTGCTAGCACCAGCAGCAATTTCAGCAGTGGCCAGGCAGTTGGTTGTGACATGGTGGCAATATTTAAGTTGAAGTGAATTTTTGTGGTAGCTGCTTTTATTTCATGGAAATGCATTTGATATTATTATAAATTATGAGATAGCTGCACTAGAGCAGAGTTAGTCACATTTTAATTATTGGGGGGACAGCTGTGACTGACTGCTAGCACCAGCAGCAATTTCAGCAGTGGCCAGGCAGTTGGTTGTGACATGGTGGCAATATTTAAGTTGAAGTGAATTTTTGTGGTAGCTGCTTTTATTTCATGGAAATGCATTTGATATTATTATAAATTATGAGATAGCTGCACAGGAGCAGAGTTGGTTACATTTGAAGTATTGGGGGGACAGCTGTGACTGACTGCTAGCACCAGCAGCAATTTCAGCAGTGGCCAGGCAGTTGGTTGTGACATGGTGGCAATATTTAAGTTGAAGTGAATTTTTGTGGTAGCTGCTTTTATTTCATGGAAATGCATTTGATATTATTATAAATTATGAGATAGCTGCACTAGAGCAGAGTTAGTCACATTTTAATTATTGGGGGGACAGCTGTGACTGACTGCTAGCACCAGCAGCAATTTCAGCAGTGGCCAGGCAGTTGGTTGTGACATGGTGGCAATATTTAAGTTGAAGTGAATTTTTGTGGTAGCTGCTTTTATTTCATGGAAATGCATTTGATATTATTATAAATTATGAGATAGCTGCACTAGAGCAGAGTTAGTCACATTTGAATTATTGGGGGGACAGCTGTGACTGACTGCTAGCACCAGCAGCAATTTCAGCAGTGGCCAGGCAGTTGGTTGTGACATGGTGGCAATATTTAAGTTGAAGTGAATTTTTGTGGTAGCTGCTTTTATTTCATGGAAATGCATTTGATATTATTATAAATTATGAGATAGCTGCACAGGAGCAGAGTTGGTTACATTTGAAGTATTGGGGGGACAGCTGTGACTGACTGCTAGCACCAGCAGCAATTTCAGCAGTGGCCAGGCAGTTGGTTGTGACATGGTGGCAATATTTAAGTTGAAGTGAATTTTTGTGGTAGCTGCTTTTATTTCATGGAAATGCATTTGATATTATTATAAATTATGAGATAGCTGCACAGGAGAAGAGTTAGTCACATTTGAATTATTGGGGGGACAGCTGTGACTGACTGCTAGCACCAGCAGCAATTTCAGCAGTGGCCAGGCAGTTGGTTGTGACATGGTGGCAATATTTAAGTTGAAGTGAATTTTTGTGGTAGCTGCTTTTATTTCATGGAAATGCATTTGATATTATTATAAATTATGAGATAGCTGCACAGGAGCAGAGTTGGTTACATTTGAAGTATTGGGGGGACAGCTGTGACTGACTGCTAGCACCAGCAGCAATTTCAGCAGTGGCCAGGCAGTTGGTTGTGACATGGTGGCAATATTTAAGTTGAAGTGAATTTTTGTGGTAGCTGCTTTTATTTCATGGAAATGCATTTGATATTATTATAAATTATGAGATAGCTGCACTAGAGAAGAGTTAGTCACATTTGAATTATTGGGGGGACAGCTGTGACTGACTGCTAGCACCAGCAGCAATTTCAGCAGTGGCCAGGCAGTTGGTTGTGACATGGTGGCAATATTTAAGTTGAAGTGAATTTTTGTGGTAGCTGCTTTTATTTCATGGAAATGCATTTGATATTATTATAAATTATGAGATAGCTGCACAGGAGCAGAGTTGGTTACATTTGAAGTATTGGGGGGACAGCTGTGACTGACTGCTAGCACCAGCAGCAATTTCAGCAGTGGCCAGGCAGTTGGTTGTGACATGGTGGCAATATTTAAGTTGAAGTGAATTTTTGTGGTAGCTGCTTTTATTTCATGGAAATGCATTTGATATTATTATAAATTATGAGATAGCTGCACAGGAGCAGAGTTAGTCACATTTGAATTATTGGGGGGACAGCTGTGACTGACTGCTAGCACCAGCAGCAATTTCAGCAGTGGCCAGGCAGTTGGTTGTGACATGGTGGCAATATTTAAGTTGAAGTGAATTTTTGTGGTAGCTGCTTTTATTTCATGGAAATGCATTTGATATTATTATAAATTATGAGATAGCTGCACAGGAGCAGAGTTGGTTACATTTGAAGTATTGGGGGGACAGCTGTGACTGACTGCTAGCACCAGCAGCAATTTCAGCAGTGGCCAGGCAGTTGGTTGTGACATGGTGGCAATATTTAAGTTGAAGTGAATTTTTGTGGTAGCTGCTTTTATTTCATGGAAATGCATTTGATATTATTATAAATTATGAGATAGCTGCACAGGAGCAGAGTTGGTTACATTTGAAGTATTGGGGGGACAGCTGTGACTGACTGCTAGCACCAGCAGCAATTTCAGCAGTGGCCAGGCAGTTGGTTGTGACATGGTGGCAATATTTAAGTTGAAGTGAATTTTTGTGGTAGCTGCTTTTATTTCATGGAAATGCATTTGATATTATTATAAATTATGAGATAGCTGCACAGGAGCAGAGTTGGTTACATTTGAAGTATTGGGGGGACAGCTGTGACTGACTGCTAGCACCAGCAGCAATTTCAGCAGTGGCCAGGCAGTTGGTTGTGACATGGTGGCAATATTTAAGTTGAAGTGAATTTTTGTGGTAGCTGCTTTTATTTCATGGAAATGCATTTGATATTATTATAAATTATGAGATAGCTGCACAGGAGCAGAGTTGGTTACATTTGAAGTATTGGGGGGACAGCTGTGACTGACTGCTAGCACCAGCAGCAATTTCAGCAGTGGCCAGGCAGTTGGTTGTGACATGGTGGCAATATTTAAGTTGAAGTGAATTTTTGTGGTAGCTGCTTTTATTTCATGGAAATGCATTTGATATTATTATAAATTATGAGATAGCTGCACAGGAGCAGAGTTAGTCACATTTGAATTATTGGGGGGACAGCTGTGACTGACTGCTAGCACCAGCAGCAATTTCAGCAGTGGCCAGGCAGTTGGTTGTGACATGGTGGCAATATTTAAGTTGAAGTGAATTTTTGTGGTAGCTGCTTTTATTTCATGGAAATGCATTTGATATTATTATAAATTATGAGATAGCTGCACTAGAGCAGAGTTAGTCACATTTGAATTATTGGGGGGACAGCTGTGACTGACTGCTAGCACCAGCAGCAATTTCAGCAGTGGCCAGGCAGTTGGTTGTGACATGGTGGCAATATTTAAGTTGAAGTGAATTTTTGTGGTAGCTGCTTTTATTTCATGGAAATGCATTTGATATTATTATAAATTATGAGATAGCTGCACAGGAGCAGAGTTGGTTACATTTGAAGTATTGGGGGGACAGCTGTGACTGACTGCTAGCACCAGCAGCAATTTCAGCAGTGGCCAGGCAGTTGGTTGTGACATGGTGGCAATATTTAAGTTGAAGTGAATTTTTGTGGTAGCTGCTTTTATTTCATGGAAATGCATTTGATTTTATTATAAATCGTGCGATGTCTGCAGAGGGGCAGAGTTGGTTACATTTGAATTATTGGGGGGACAGCTGTGACTGACTGCTAGCACCAGCAGCAATTTCAGCAGTGGCCAGGCAGTTGGTTGTGACATGGTGGCAATATTTAAGTTGAAGTGAATTTTTGTGGTAGCTGCTTTTATTTCATGGAAATGCATTTGATTTTATTATAAATCGTGCGATGTCTGCAGAGGGGCAGAGTTGGTTACATTTGAAGTATTGGGGGGACAGCTGTGACTGACTGCTAGCACCAGCAGCAATTTCAGCAGTGGCCAGGCAGTTGGTTGTGACATGGGGGCAATATTTAAGTTGAAGTGAATTTTTGTGGTAGTTGCTTTTATTTCATGGAAATGCATTTGATATTTTTATAAATTGTGAGATAGCTGCACAGGAGCAGAGTTGGTTACATTTGAAGTATTGGGGGGACAGCTGTGACTGACTGCTAGCACCAGCAGCAATTTCAGCAGTGGCCAGGCAGTTGGTTGTGACATGGTGGCAATATTTAAGTTGAAGTGAATTTTTGTGGTAGCTGCTTTTATTTCATGGAAATGCATTTGATATTATTATAAATTATGAGATAGCTGCACAGGAGCAGAGTTGGTTACATTTGAAGTATTGGGGGGACAGCTGTGACTGACTGCTAGCACCAGCAGCAATTTCAGCAGTGGCCAGGCAGTTGGTTGTGACATGGTGGCAACATTTAAGTTGAAGTGAATTTTTGTGGTAGCTGCTTTTATTTCATGGAAATGCATTTGATATTATTATAAATTATGAGATAGCTGCACAGGAGCAGAGTTGGTTACATTTGAAGTATTGGGGGGACAGCTGTGACTGACTGCTAGCACCAGCAGCAATTTCAGCAGTGGCCAGGCAGTTGGTTGTGACATGGTGGCAATATTTAAGTTGAAGTGAATTTTTGTGGTAGCTGCTTTTATTTCATGGAAATGCATTTGATATTATTATAAATTATGAGATAGCTGCACAGGAGCAGAGTTGGTTACATTTGAAGTATTGGGGGGACAGCTGTGACTGACTGCTAGCACCAGCAGCAATTTCAGCAGTGGCCAGGCAGTTGGTTGTGACATGGTGGCAACATTTAAGTTGAAGTGAATTTTTGTGGTAGCTGCTTTTATTTCATGGAAATGCATTTGATTTTATTATAAATTATGAGATAGCTGCACTAGAGCAGAGTTAGTCACATTTGAATTATTGGGGGGACAGCTGTGACTGACTGCTAGCACCAGCAGCAATTTCAGCAGTGGCCAGGCAGTTGGTTGTGACATGGTGGCAATATTTAAGTTGAAGTGAATTTTTGTGGTAGCTGCTTTTATTTCATGGAAATGCATTTGATATTATTATAAATTATGAGATAGCTGCACAGGAGCAGAGTTGGTTACATTTGAAGTATTGGGGGGACAGCTGTGACTGACTGCTAGCACCAGCAGCAATTTCAGCAGTGGCCAGGCAGTTGGTTGTGACATGGTGGCAATATTTAAGTTGAAGTGAATTTTTGTGGTAGCTGCTTTTATTTCATGGAAATGCATTTGATATTATTATAAATTATGAGATAGCTGCACAGGAGCAGAGTTGGTTACATTTGAAGTATTGGGGGGACAGCTGTGACTGACTGCTAGCACCAGCAGCAATTTCAGCAGTGGCCAGGCAGTTGGTTGTGACATGGTGGCAATATTTAAGTTGAAGTGAATTTTTGTGGTAGCTGCTTTTATTTCATGGAAATGCATTTGATATTATTATAAATTATGAGATAGCTGCACAGGAGCAGAGTTGGTTACATTTGAAGTATTGGGGGGACAGCTGTGACTGACTGCTAGCACCAGCAGCAATTTCAGCAGTGGCCAGGCAGTTGGTTGTGACATGGTGGCAATATTTAAGTTGAAGTGAATTTTTGTGGTAGCTGCTTTTATTTCATGGAAATGCATTTGATATTATTATAAATTATGAGATAGCTGCACAGGAGCAGAGTTGGTTACATTTGAAGTATTGGGGGGACAGCTGTGACTGACTGCTAGCACCAGCAGCAATTTCAGCAGTGGCCAGGCAGTTGGTTGTGACATGGTGGCAATATTTAAGTTGAAGTGAATTTTTGTGGTAGCTGCTTTTATTTCATGGAAATGCATTTGATATTATTATAAATTATGAGATAGCTGCACAGGAGCAGAGTTGGTTACATTTGAAGTATTGGGGGGACAGCTGTGACTGACTGCTAGCACCAGCAGCAATTTCAGCAGTGGCCAGGCAGTTGGTTGTGACATGGTGGCAATATTTAAGTTGAAGTGAATTTTTGTGGTAGCTGCTTTTATTTCATGGAAATGCATTTGATATTATTATAAATTATGAGATAGCTGCACAGGAGCAGAGTTGGTTACATTTGAAGTATTGGGGGGACAGCTGTGACTGACTGCTAGCACCAGCAGCAATTTCAGCAGTGGCCAGGCAGTTGGTTGTGACATGGTGGCAATATTTAAGTTGAAGTGAATTTTTGTGGTAGCTGCTTTTATTTCATGGAAATGCATTTGATATTATTATAAATTATGAGATAGCTGCACAGGAGCAGAGTTGGTTACATTTGAAGTATTGGGGGGACAGCTGTGACTGACTGCTAGCACCAGCAGCAATTTCAGCAGTGGCCAGGCAGTTGGTTGTGACATGGTGGCAATATTTAAGTTGAAGTGAATTTTTGTGGTAGCTGCTTTTATTTCATGGAAATGCATTTGATATTATTATAAATTATGAGATAGCTGCACAGGAGCAGAGTTGGTTACATTTGAAGTATTGGGGGGACAGCTGTGACTGACTGCTAGCACCAGCAGCAATTTCAGCAGTGGCCAGGCAGTTGGTTGTGACATGGTGGCAATATTTAAGTTGAAGTGAATTTTTGTGGTAGCTGCTTTTATTTCATGGAAATGCATTTGATATTATTATAAATTATGAGATAGCTGCACAGGAGCAGAGTTGGTTACATTTGAAGTATTGGGGGGACAGCTGTGACTGACTGCTAGCACCAGCAGCAATTTCAGCAGTGGCCAGGCAGTTGGTTGTGACATGGTGGCAATATTTAAGTTGAAGTGAATTTTTGTGGTAGCTGCTTTTATTTCATGGAAATGCATTTGATATTATTATAAATTATGAGATAGCTGCACAGGAGCAGAGTTGGTTACATTTGAAGTATTGGGGGGACAGCTGTGACTGACTGCTAGCACCAGCAGCAATTTCAGCAGTGGCCAGGCAGTTGGTTGTGACATGGTGGCAATATTTAAGTTGAAGTGAATTTTTGTGGTAGCTGCTTTTATTTCATGGAAATGCATTTGATATTATTATAAATTATGAGATAGCTGCACAGGAGCAGAGTTGGTTACATTTGAAGTATTGGGGGGACAGCTGTGACTGACTGCTAGCACCAGCAGCAATTTCAGCAGTTGCCAGGCAGTTGGTTGTGACATGGTGGCAATATTTAAGTTGAAGTGAATTTTTGTGGTAGCTGCTTTTATTTCATGGAAATGCATTTGATATTATTATAAATTATGAGATAGCTGCACAGGAGCAGAGTTGGTTACATTTGAAGTATTGGGGGGACAGCTGTGACTGACTGCTAGCACCAGCAGCAATTTCAGCAGTGGCCAGGCAGTTGGTTGTGACATGGTGGCAATATTTAAGTTGAAGTGAATTTTTGTGGTAGCTGCTTTTATTTCATGGAAATGCATTTGATATTATTATAAATTATGAGATAGCTGCACAGGAGCAGAGTTGGTTACATTTGAAGTATTGGGGGGACAGCTGTGACTGACTGCTAGCACCAGCAGCAATTTCAGCAGTGGCCAGGCAGTTGGTTGTGACATGGTGGCAATATTTAAGTTGAAGTGAATTTTTGTGGTAGCTGCTTTTATTTCATGGAAATGCATTTGATATTATTATAAATTATGAGATAGCTGCACAGGAGCAGAGTTGGTTACATTTGAAGTATTGGGGGGACAGCTGTGACTGACTGCTAGCACCAGCAGCAATTTCAGCAGTGGCCAGGCAGTTGGTTGTGACATGGTGGCAATATTTAAGTTGAAGTGAATTTTTGTGGTAGCTGCTTTTATTTCATGGAAATGCATTTGATATTATTATAAATTATGAGATAGCTGCACAGGAGCAGAGTTGGTTACATTTGAAGTATTGGGGGGACAGCTGTGACTGACTGCTAGCACCAGCAGCAATTTCAGCAGTGGCCAGGCAGTTGGTTGTGACATGGTGGCAATATTTAAGTTGAAGTGAATTTTTGTGGTAGCTGCTTTTATTTCATGGAAATGCATTTGATATTATTATAAATTATGAGATAGCTGCACAGGAGCAGAGTTGGTTACATTTGAAGTATTGGGGGGACAGCTGTGACTGACTGCTAGCACCAGCAGCAATTTCAGCAGTGGCCAGGCAGTTGGTTGTGACATGGTGGCAATATTTAAGTTGAAGTGAATTTTTGTGGTAGCTGCTTTTATTTCATGGAAATGCATTTGATATTATTATAAATTATGAGATAGCTGCACAGGAGCAGAGTTGGTTACATTTGAAGTATTGGGGGGACAGCTGTGACTGACTGCTAGCACCAGCAGCAATTTCAGCAGTGGCCAGGCAGTTGGTTGTGACATGGTGGCAATATTTAAGTTGAAGTGAATTTTTGTGGTAGCTGCTTTTATTTCATGGAAATGCATTTGATATTATTATAAATTATGAGATAGCTGCACAGGAGCAGAGTTGGTTACATTTGAAGTATTGGGGGGACAGCTGTGACTGACTGCTAGCACCAGCAGCAATTTCAGCAGTGGCCAGGCAGTTGGTTGTGACATGGTGGCAATATTTAAGTTGAAGTGAATTTTTGTGGTAGCTGCTTTTATTTCATGGAAATGCATTTGATATTATTATAAATTATGAGATAGCTGCACAGGAGCAGAGTTGGTTACATTTGAAGTATTGGGGGGACAGCTGTGACTGACTGCTAGCACCAGCAGCAATTTCAGCAGTGGCCAGGCAGTTGGTTGTGACATGGTGGCAATATTTAAGTTGAAGTGAATTTTTGTGGTAGCTGCTTTTATTTCATGGAAATGCATTTGATATTATTATAAATTATGAGATAGCTGCACAGGAGCAGAGTTGGTTACATTTGAAGTATTGGGGGGACAGCTGTGACTGACTGCTAGCACCAGCAGCAATTTCAGCAGTGGCCAGGCAGTTGGTTGTGACATGGTGGCAATATTTAAGTTGAAGTGAATTTTTGTGGTAGCTGCTTTTATTTCATGGAAATGCATTTGATATTATTATAAATTATGAGATAGCTGCACAGGAGCAGAGTTGGTTACATTTGAAGTATTGGGGGGACAGCTGTGACTGACTGCTAGCACCAGCAGCAATTTCAGCAGTGGCCAGGCAGTTGGTTGTGACATGGTGGCAATATTTAAGTTGAAGTGAATTTTTGTGGTAGCTGCTTTTATTTCATGGAAATGCATTTGATATTATTATAAATTATGAGATAGCTGCACAGGAGCAGAGTTGGTTACATTTGAAGTATTGGGGGGACAGCTGTGACTGACTGCTAGCACCAGCAGCAATTTCAGCAGTGGCCAGGCAGTTGGTTGTGACATGGTGGCAATATTTAAGTTGAAGTGAATTTTTGTGGTAGCTGCTTTTATTTCATGGAAATGCATTTGATATTATTATAAATTATGAGATAGCTGCACTAGAGCAGAGTTAGTCACATTTGAATTATTGGGGGGACAGCTGTGACTGACTGCTAGCACCAGCAGCAATTTCAGCAGTGGCCAGGCAGTTGGTTGTGACATGGTGGCAATATTTAAGTTGAAGTGAATTTTTGTGGTAGCTGCTTTTATTTCATGGAAATGCATTTGATATTATTATAAATTATGAGATAGCTGCACAGGAGCAGAGTTGGTTACATTTGAAATATTGGGGGGACAGCTGTGACTGACTGCTAGCACCAGCAGCAATTTCAGCAGTGGCCAGGCAGTTGGTTGTGACATGGTGGCAATATTTAAGTTGAAGTGAATTTTTGTGGTAGCTGCTTTTATTTCATGGAAATGCATTTGATATTATTATAAATTATGAGATAGCTGCACAGGAGCAGAGTTGGTTACATTTGAAGTATTGGGGGGACAGCTGTGACTGACTGCTAGCACCAGCAGCAATTTCAGCAGTGGCCAGGCAGTTGGTTGTGACATGGTGGCAATATTTAAGTTGAAGTGAATTTTTGTGGTAGCTGCTTTTATTTCATGGAAATGCATTTGATATTATTATAAATTATGAGATAGCTGCACAGGAGCAGAGTTGGTTACATTTGAAGTATTGGGGGGACAGCTGTGACTGACTGCTAGCACCAGCAGCAATTTCAGCAGTGGCCAGGCAGTTGGTTGTGACATGGTGGCAATATTTAAGTTGAAGTGAATTTTTGTGGTAGCTGCTTTTATTTCATGGAAATGCATTTGATATTATTATAAATTATGAGATAGCTGCACAGGAGCAGAGTTGGTTACATTTGAAGTATTGGGGGGACAGCTGTGACTGACTGCTAGCACCAGCAGCAATTTCAGCAGTGGCCAGGCAGTTGGTTGTGACATGGTGGCAATATTTAAGTTGAAGTGAATTTTTGTGGTAGCTGCTTTTATTTCATGGAAATGCATTTGATATTATTATAAATTATGAGATAGCTGCACAGGAGCAGAGTTGGTTACATTTGAAGTATTGGGGGGACAGCTGTGACTGACTGCTAGCACCAGCAGCAATTTCAGCAGTGGCCAGGCAGTTGGTTGTGACATGGTGGCAATATTTAAGTTGAAGTGAATTTTTGTGGTAGCTGCTTTTATTTCATGGAAATGCATTTGATATTATTATAAATTATGAGATAGCTGCACAGGAGCAGAGTTGGTTACATTTGAAGTATTGGGGGGACAGCTGTGACTGACTGCTAGCACCAGCAGCAATTTCAGCAGTGGCCAGGCAGTTGGTTGTGACATGGTGGCAATATTTAAGTTGAAGTGAATTTTTGTGGTAGCTGCTTTTATTTCATGGAAATGCATTTGATATTATTATAAATTATGAGATAGCTGCACAGGAGCAGAGTTGGTTACATTTGAAGTATTGGGGGGACAGCTGTGACTGACTGCTAGCACCAGCAGCAATTTCAGCAGTGGCCAGGCAGTTGGTTGTGACATGGTGGCAATATTTAAGTTGAAGTGAATTTTTGTGGTAGCTGCTTTTATTTCATGGAAATGCATTTGATATTATTATAAATTATGAGATAGCTGCACAGGAGCAGAGTTGGTTACATTTGAAGTATTGGGGGGGCAGCTGTGACTGACTGCTAGCACCAGCAGCAATTTCAGCAGTGGCCAGGCAGTTGGTTGTGACATGGTGGCAATATTTAAGTTGAAGTGAATTTTTGTGGTAGCTGCTTTTATTTCATGGAAATGCATTTGATATTATTATAAATTATGAGATAGCTGCACAGGAGCAGAGTTGGTTACATTTGAAGTATTGGGGGGACAGCTGTGACTGACTGCTAGCACCAGCAGCAATTTCAGCAGTGGCCAGGCAGTTGGTTGTGACATGGTGGCAATATTTAAGTTGAAGTGAATTTTTGTGGTAGCTGCTTTTATTTCATGGAAATGCATTTGATATTATTATAAATTATGAGATAGCTGCACAGGAGCAGAGTTGGTTACATTTGAAGTATTGGGGGGACAGCTGTGACTGACTGCTAGCACCAGCAGCAATTTCAGCAGTGGCCAGGCAGTTGGTTGTGACATGGTGGCAATATTTAAGTTGAAGTGAATTTTTGTGGTAGCTGCTTTTATTTCATGGAAATGCATTTGATATTATTATAAATTATGAGATAGCTGCACAGGAGCAGAGTTGGTTACATTTGAAGTATTGGGGGGACAGCTGTGACTGACTGCTAGCACCAGCAGCAATTTCAGCAGTGGCCAGGCAGTTGGTTGTGACATGGTGGCAATATTTAAGTTGAAGTGAATTTTTGTGGTAGCTGCTTTTATTTCATGGAAATGCATTTGATATTATTATAAATTATGAGATAGCTGCACTAGAGCAGAGTTAGTCACATTTGAATTATTGGGGGGACAGCTGTGACTGACTGCTAGCACCAGCAGCAATTTCAGCAGTGGCCAGGCAGTTGGTTGTGACATGGTGGCAATATTTAAGTTGAAGTGAATTTTTGTGGTAGCTGCTTTTATTTCATGGAAATGCATTTGATATTATTATAAATTATGAGATAGCTGCACAGGAGCAGAGTTGGTTACATTTGAAATATTGGGGGGACAGCTGTGACTGACTGCTAGCACCAGCAGCAATTTCAGCAGTGGCCAGGCAGTTGGTTGTGACATGGTGGCAATATTTAAGTTGAAGTGAATTTTTGTGGTAGCTGCTTTTATTTCATGGAAATGCATTTGATATTATTATAAATTATGAGATAGCTGCACAGGAGCAGAGTTGGTTACATTTGAAGTATTGGGGGGACAGCTGTGACTGACTGCTAGCACCAGCAGCAATTTCAGCAGTGGCCAGGCAGTTGGTTGTGACATGGTGGCAATATTTAAGTTGAAGTGAATTTTTGTGGTAGCTGCTTTTATTTCATGGAAATGCATTTGATATTATTATAAATTATGAGATAGCTGCACAGGAGCAGAGTTGGTTACATTTGAAGTATTGGGGGGACAGCTGTGACTGACTGCTAGCACCAGCAGCAATTTCAGCAGTGGCCAGGCAGTTGGTTGTGACATGGTGGCAATATTTAAGTTGAAGTGAATTTTTGTGGTAGCTGCTTTTATTTCATGGAAATGCATTTGATATTATTATAAATTATGAGATAGCTGCACAGGAGCAGAGTTGGTTACATTTGAAGTATTGGGGGGACAGCTGTGACTGACTGCTAGCACCAGCAGCAATTTCAGCAGTGGCCAGGCAGTTGGTTGTGACATGGTGGCAATATTTAAGTTGAAGTGAATTTTTGTGGTAGCTGCTTTTATTTCATGGAAATGCATTTGATATTATTATAAATTATGAGATAGCTGCACAGGAGCAGAGTTGGTTACATTTGAAGTATTGGGGGGACAGCTGTGACTGACTGCTAGCACCAGCAGCAATTTCAGCAGTGGCCAGGCAGTTGGTTGTGACATGGTGGCAATATTTAAGTTGAAGTGAATTTTTGTGGTAGCTGCTTTTATTTCATGGAAATGCATTTGATATTATTATAAATTATGAGATAGCTGCACAGGAGCAGAGTTGGTTACATTTGAAGTATTGGGGGGACAGCTGTGACTGACTGCTAGCACCAGCAGCAATTTCAGCAGTGGCCAGGCAGTTGGTTGTGACATGGTGGCAATATTTAAGTTGAAGTGAATTTTTGTGGTAGCTGCTTTTATTTCATGGAAATGCATTTGATATTATTATAAATTATGAGATAGCTGCACAGGAGCAGAGTTGGTTACATTTGAAGTATTGGGGGGACAGCTGTGACTGACTGCTAGCACCAGCAGCAATTTCAGCAGTGGCCAGGCAGTTGGTTGTGACATGGTGGCAATATTTAAGTTGAAGTGAATTTTTGTGGTAGCTGCTTTTATTTCATGGAAATGCATTTGATATTATTATAAATTATGAGATAGCTGCACAGGAGCAGAGTTGGTTACATTTGAAGTATTGGGGGGGCAGCTGTGACTGACTGCTAGCACCAGCAGCAATTTCAGCAGTGGCCAGGCAGTTGGTTGTGACATGGTGGCAATATTTAAGTTGAAGTGAATTTTTGTGGTAGCTGCTTTTATTTCATGGAAATGCATTTGATATTATTATAAATTATGAGATAGCTGCACAGGAGCAGAGTTGGTTACATTTGAAGTATTGGGGGGACAGCTGTGACTGACTGCTAGCACCAGCAGCAATTTCAGCAGTGGCCAGGCAGTTGGTTGTGACATGGTGGCAATATTTAAGTTGAAGTGAATTTTTGTGGTAGCTGCTTTTATTTCATGGAAATGCATTTGATATTATTATAAATTATGAGATAGCTGCACAGGAGTAGAGTTGGTTACATTTGAAGTATTGGGGGGACAGCTGTGACTGACTGCTAGCACCAGCAGCAATTTCAGCAGTGGCCAGGCAGTTGGTTGTGACATGGTGGCAATATTTAAGTTGAAGTGAATTTTTGTGGTAGCTGCTTTTATTTCATGGAAATGCATTTGATATTATTATAAATTATGAGATAGCTGCACTAGAGCAGAGTTAGTCACATTTGAATTATTGGGGGGACAGCTGTGACTGACTGCTAGCACCAGCAGCAATTTCAGCAGTGGCCAGGCAGTTGGTTGTGACATGGTGGCAATATTTAAGTTGAAGTGAATATTTGTGGTAGCTGCTTTTATTTCATGGAAATGCATTTGATATTATTATAAATTATGAGATAGCTGCACAGGAGCAGAGTTGGTTACATTTGAAGTATTGGGGGGACAGCTGTGACTGACTGCTAGCACCAGCAGCAATTTCAGCAGTGGCCAGGCAGTTGGTTGTGACATGGTGGCAATATTTAAGTTGAAGTGAATTTTTGTGGTAGCTGCTTTTATTTCATGGAAATGCATTTGATATTATTATAAATTATGAGATAGCTGCACAGGAGCAGAGTTGGTTACATTTGAAGTATTGGGGGGACAGCTGTGACTGACTGCTAGCACCAGCAGCAATTTCAGCAGTGGCCAGGCAGTTGGTTGTGACATGGTGGCAATATTTAAGTTGAAGTGAATTTTTGTGGTAGCTGCTTTTATTTCATGGAAATGCATTTGATATTATTATAAATTATGAGATAGCTGCACAGGAGCAGAGTTGGTTACATTTGAAGTATTGGGGGGACAGCTGTGACAGACTGCTAGCACCAGCAGCAATTTCAGCAGTGGCCAGGCAGTTGGTTGTGACATGGTGGCAATATTTAAGTTGAAGTGAATATTTGTGGTAGCTGCTTTTATTTCATGGAAATGCATTTGATATTATTATAAATTATGAGATAGCTGCACTAGAGCAGAGTTAGTCACATTTGAATTATTGGGGGGACAGCTGTGACTGACTGCTAGCACCAGCAGCAATTTCAGCAGTGGCCAGGCAGTTGGTTGTGACATGGTGGCAATATTTAAGTTGAAGTGAATTTTTGTGGTAGCTGCTTTTATTTCATGGAAATGCATTTGATTTTATTATAAATCGTGCGATGTCTGCAGAGGGGCAGAGTTGGTTACATTTGAATTATTGGGGGGACAGCTGTGACTGACTGCTAGCACCAGCAGCAATTTCAGCAGTGGCCAGGCAGTTGGTTGTGACATGGTGGCAATATTTAAGTTGAAGTGAATTTTTGTGGTAGCTGCTTTTATTTCATGGAAATGCATTTGATATTATTATAAATTATGAGATAGCTGCACAGGAGCAGAGTTGGTTACATTTGAAGTATTGGGGGGACAGCTGTGACTGACTGCTAGCACCAGCAGCAATTTCAGCAGTGGCCAGGCAGTTGGTTGTGACATGGTGGCAATATTTAAGTTGAAGTGAATTTTTGTGGTAGCTGCTTTTATTTCATGGAAATGCATTTGATATTATTATAAATTATGAGATAGCTGCACAGGAGCAGAGTTGGTTACATTTGAAGTATTGGGGGGACAGCTGTGACTGACTGCTAGCACCAGCAGCAATTTC
Organism: Locusta migratoria; assembly: GCA_026315105.1. Taxonomy (NCBI): domain Eukaryota; kingdom Metazoa; phylum Arthropoda; class Insecta; order Orthoptera; family Acrididae; genus Locusta; species Locusta migratoria. The sequence goes on along the minus strand of CM048751.1, from coordinate 362,881,625 downwards.
AGCAGTGGCCAGGCAGTTGGTTGTGACATGGTGGCAATATTTAAGTTGAAGTGAATTTTTGTGGTAGCTGCTTTTATTTCATGGAAATGCATTTGATATTATTATAAATTATGAGATAGCTGCACAGGAGCAGAGTTGGTTACATTTGAAGTATTGGGGGGACAGCTGTGACTGACTGCTAGCACCAGCAGCAATTTCAGCAGTGGCCAGGCAGTTGGTTGTGACATGGTGGCAATATTTAAGTTGAAGTGAATTTTTGTGGTAGCTGCTTTTATTTCATGGAAATGCATTTGATATTATTATAAATTATGAGATAGCTGCACAGGAGCAGAGTTGGTTACATTTGAAGTATTGGGGGGACAGCTGTGACTGACTGCTAGCACCAGCAGCAATTTCAGCAGTGGCCAGGCAGTTGGTTGTGACATGGTGGCAATATTTAAGTTGAAGTGAATTTTTGTGGTAGCTGCTTTTATTTCATGGAAATGCATTTGATATTATTATAAATTATGAGATAGCTGCACAGGAGCAGAGTTGGTTACATTTGAAGTATTGGGGGGACAGCTGTGACTGACTGCTAGCACCAGCAGCAATTTCAGCAGTGGCCAGGCAGTTGGTTGTGACATGGTGGCAATATTTAAGTTGAAGTGAATTTTTGTGGTAGCTGCTTTTATTTCATGGAAATGCATTTGATATTATTATAAATTATGAGATAGCTGCACAGGAGCAGAGTTGGTTACATTTGAAGTATTGGGGGGACAGCTGTGACTGACTGCTAGCACCAGCAGCAATTTCAGCAGTGGCCAGGCAGTTGGTTGTGACATGGTGGCAATATTTAAGTTGAAGTGAATTTTTGTGGTAGCTGCTTTTATTTCATGGAAATGCATTTGATATTATTATAAATTATGAGATAGCTGCACTAGAGCAGAGTTAGTCACATTTGAATTATTGGGGGGACAGCTGTGACTGACTGCTAGCACCAGCAGCAATTTCAGCAGTGGCCAGGCAGTTGGTTGTGACATGGTGGCAATATTTAAGTTGAAGTGAATTTTTGTGGTAGCTGCTTTTATTTCATGGAAATGCATTTGATATTATTATAAATTATGAGATAGCTGCACAGGAGCAGAGTTGGTTACATTTGAAGTATTGGGGGGACAGCTGTGACTGACTGCTAGCACCAGCAGCAATTTCAGCAGTGGCCAGGCAGTTGGTTGTGACATGGTGGCAATATTTAAGTTGAAGTGAATTTTTGTGGTAGCTGCTTTTATTTCATGGAAATGCATTTGATATTATTATAAATTATGAGATAGCTGCACAGGAGCAGAGTTGGTTACATTTGAAGTATTGGGGGGACAGCTGTGACTGACTGCTAGCACCAGCAGCAATTTCAGCAGTGGCCAGGCAGTTGGTTGTGACATGGTGGCAATATTTAAGTTGAAGTGAATTTTTGTGGTAGCTGCTTTTATTTCATGGAAATGCATTTGATATTATTATAAATTATGAGATAGCTGCACAGGAGCAGAGTTGGTTACATTTGAAGTATTGGGGGGACAGCTGTGACTGACTGCTAGCACCAGCAGCAATTTCAGCAGTGGCCAGGCAGTTGGTTGTGACATGGTGGCAATATTTAAGTTGAAGTGAATTTTTGTGGTAGCTGCTTTTATTTCATGGAAATGCATTTGATATTATTATAAATTATGAGATAGCTGCACAGGAGCAGAGTTGGTTACATTTGAAGTATTGGGGGGACAGCTGTGACTGACTGCTAGCACCAGCAGCAATTTCAGCAGTGGCCAGGCAGTTGGTTGTGACATGGTGGCAATATTTAAGTTGAAGTGAATTTTTGTGGTAGCTGCTTTTATTTCATGGAAATGCATTTGATATTATTATAAATTATGAGATAGCTGCACAGGAGCAGAGTTGGTTACATTTGAAGTATTGGGGGGACAGCTGTGACTGACTGCTAGCACCAGCAGCAATTTCAGCAGTGGCCAGGCAGTTGGTTGTGACATGGTGGCAATATTTAAGTTGAAGTGAATTTTTGTGGTAGCTGCTTTTATTTCATGGAAATGCATTTGATATTATTATAAATTATGAGATAGCTGCACAGGAGCAGAGTTGGTTACATTTGAAGTATTGGGGGGACAGCTGTGACTGACTGCTAGCACCAGCAGCAATTTCAGCAGTGGCCAGGCAGTTGGTTGTGACATGGTGGCAATATTTAAGTTGAAGTGAATTTTTGTGGTAGCTGCTTTTATTTCATGGAAATGCATTTGATATTATTATAAATTATGAGATAGCTGCACTAGAGCAGAGTTAGTCACATTTGAATTATTGGGGGGACAGCTGTGACTGACTGCTAGCACCAGCAGCAATTTCAGCAGTGGCCAGGCAGTTGGTTGTGACATGGTGGCAATATTTAAGTTGAAGTGAATTTTTGTGGTAGCTGCTTTTATTTCATGGAAATGCATTTGATATTATTATAAATTATGAGATAGCTGCACAGGAGCAGAGTTGGTTACATTTGAAGTATTGGGGGGACAGCTGTGACTGACTGCTAGCACCAGCAGCAATTTCAGCAGTGGCCAGGCAGTTGGTTGTGACATGGTGGCAATATTTAAGTTGAAGTGAATTTTTGTGGTAGCTGCTTTTATTTCATGGAAATGCATTTGATATTATTATAAATTATGAGATAGCTGCACAGGAGCAGAGTTGGTTACATTTGAAGTATTGGGGGGACAGCTGTGACTGACTGCTAGCACCAGCAGCAATTTCAGCAGTGGCCAGGCAGTTGGTTGTGACATGGTGGCAATATTTAAGTTGAAGTGAATTTTTGTGGTAGCTGCTTTTATTTCATGGAAATGCATTTGATATTATTATAAATTATGAGATAGCTGCACAGGAGCAGAGTTGGTTACATTTGAAGTATTGGGGGGACAGCTGTGACTGACTGCTAGCACCAGCAGCAATTTCAGCAGTGGCCAGGCAGTTGGTTGTGACATGGTGGCAATATTTAAGTTGAAGTGAATTTTTGTGGTAGCTGCTTTTATTTCATGGAAATGCATTTGATATTATTATAAATTATGAGATAGCTGCACAGGAGCAGAGTTGGTTACATTTGAAGTATTGGGGGGACAGCTGTGACTGACTGCTAGCACCAGCAGCAATTTCAGCAGTGGCCAGGCAGTTGGTTGTGACATGGTGGCAATATTTAAGTTGAAGTGAATTTTTGTGGTAGCTGCTTTTATTTCATGGAAATGCATTTGATATTATTATAAATTATGAGATAGCTGCACAGGAGCAGAGTTGGTTACATTTGAAGTATTGGGGGGACAGCTGTGACTGACTGCTAGCACCAGCAGCAATTTCAGCAGTGGCCAGGCAGTTGGTTGTGACATGGTGGCAATATTTAAGTTGAAGTGAATTTTTGTGGTAGCTGCTTTTATTTCATGGAAATGCATTTGATATTATTATAAATTATGAGATAGCTGCACAGGAGCAGAGTTGGTTACATTTGAAGTATTGGGGGGACAGCTGTGACTGACTGCTAGCACCAGCAGCAATTTCAGCAGTGGCCAGGCAGTTGGTTGTGACATGGTGGCAATATTTAAGTTGAAGTGAATTTTTGTGGTAGCTGCTTTTATTTCATGGAAATGCATTTGATATTATTATAAATTATGAGATAGCTGCACAGGAGCAGAGTTGGTTACATTTGAAGTATTGGGGGGACAGCTGTGACTGACTGCTAGCACCAGCAGCAATTTCAGCAGTGGCCAGGCAGTTGGTTGTGACATGGTGGCAATATTTAAGTTGAAGTGAATTTTTGTGGTAGCTGCTTTTATTTCATGGAAATGCATTTGATATTATTATAAATTATGAGATAGCTGCACAGGAGCAGAGTTGGTTACATTTGAAGTATTGGGGGGACAGCTGTGACTGACTGCTAGCACCAGCAGCAATTTCAGCAGTGGCCAGGCAGTTGGTTGTGACATGGTGGCAATATTTAAGTTGAAGTGAATTTTTGTGGTAGCTGCTTTTATTTCATGGAAATGCATTTGATATTATTATAAATTATGAGATAGCTGCACTAGAGCAGAGTTAGTCACATTTGAATTATTGGGGGGACAGCTGTGACTGACTGCTAGCACCAGCAGCAATTTCAGCAGTGGCCAGGCAGTTGGTTGTGACATGGTGGCAATATTTAAGTTGAAGTGAATTTTTGTGGTAGCTGCTTTTATTTCATGGAAATGCATTTGATATTATTATAAATTATGAGATAGCTGCACAGGAGCAGAGTTGGTTACATTTGAAGTATTGGGGGGACAGCTGTGACTGACTGCTAGCACCAGCAGCAATTTCAGCAGTGGCCAGGCAGTTGGTTGTGACATGGTGGCAATATTTAAGTTGAAGTGAATTTTTGTGGTAGCTGCTTTTATTTCATGGAAATGCATTTGATATTATTATAAATTATGAGATAGCTGCACAGGAGCAGAGTTGGTTACATTTGAAGTATTGGGGGGACAGCTGTGACTGACTGCTAGCACCAGCAGCAATTTCAGCAGTGGCCAGGCAGTTGGTTGTGACATGGTGGCAATATTTAAGTTGAAGTGAATTTTTGTGGTAGCTGCTTTTATTTCATGGAAATGCATTTGATATTATTATAAATTATGAGATAGCTGCACAGGAGCAGAGTTGGTTACATTTGAAGTATTGGGGGGACAGCTGTGACTGACTGCTAGCACCAGCAGCAATTTCAGCAGTGGCCAGGCAGTTGGTTGTGACATGGTGGCAATATTTAAGTTGAAGTGAATTTTTGTGGTAGCTGCTTTTATTTCATGGAAATGCATTTGATATTATTATAAATTATGAGATAGCTGCACTAGAGCAGAGTTGGTTACATTTGAATTATTGGGGGGACAGCTGTGACTGACTGCTAGCACCAGCAGCAATTTCAGCAGTGGCCAGGCAGTTGGTTGTGACACGGTGGCAATATTTAAGTTGAAGTGAATTTTTGTGGTAGCTGCTTTTATTTCATGGAAATGCATTTGATATTATTATAAATTATGAGATAGCTGCACTAGAGCAGAGTTAGTCACATTTGAATTATTGGGGGGACAGCTGTGACTGACTGCTAGCACCAGCAGCAATTTCAGCAGTGGCCAGGCAGTTGGTTGTGACATGGTGGCAATATTTAAGTTGAAGTGAATTTTTGTGGTAGCTGCTTTTATTTCATGGAAATGCATTTGATATTATTATAAATTATGAGATAGCTGCACAGGAGCAGAGTTGGTTACATTTGAATTATTGGGGGGACAGCTGTGACTGACTGCTAGCACCAGCAGCAATTTCAGCAGTGGCCAGGCAGTTGGTTGTGACATGGTGGCAATATTTAAGTTGAAGTGAATTTTTGTGGTAGCTGCTTTTATTTCATGGAAATGCATTTGATATTATTATAAATTATGAGATAGCTGCACAGGAGCAGAGTTGGTTACATTTGAAGTATTGGGGGGACAGCTGTGACTGACTGCTAGCACCAGCAGCAATTTCAGCAGTGGCCAGGCAGTTGGTTGTGACATGGTGGCAATATTTAAGTTGAAGTGAATTTTTGTGGTAGCTGCTTTTATTTCATGGAAATGCATTTGATTTTATTATAAATTATGAGATAGCTGCACAGGAGCAGAGTTGGTTACATTTGAAGTATTGGGGGGACAGCTGTGACTGACTGCTAGCACCAGCAGCAATTTCAGCAGTGGCCAGGCAGTTGGTTGTGACATGGTGGCAATATTTAAGTTGAAGTGAATTTTTGTGGTAGCTGCTTTTATTTCATGGAAATGCATTTGATTTTATTATAAATTATGAGATAGCTGCACAGGAGCAGAGTTGGTTACATTTGAAGTATTGGGGGGACAGCTGTGACTGACTGCTAGCACCAGCAGCAATTTCAGCAGTGGCCAGGCAGTTGGTTGTGACATGGTTTCAATATTTAAGTTGAAGTGAATTTTTGTGGTAGCTGCTTTTATTTCATGGAAATGCATTTGATATTATTATAAATTATGAGATAGCTGCACAGGAGCAGAGTTGGTTACATTTGAAGTATTGGGGGGACAGCTGTGACTGACTGCTAGCACCAGCAGCAATTTCAGCAGTGGCCAGGCAGTTGGTTGTGACATGGTGGCAATATTTAAGTTGAAGTGAATTTTTGTGGTAGCTGCTTTTATTTCATGGAAATGCATTTGATTTTATTATAAATTATGAGATAGCTGCACAGGAGCAGAGTTGGTTACATTTGAAGTATTGGGGGGACAGCTGTGACTGACTGCTAGCACCAGCAGCAATTTCAGCAGTGGCCAGGCAGTTGGTTGTGACATGGTTTCAATATTTAAGTTGAAGTTAATTTTTGTGGTTGCTGCTTTTATTTCATGGAAATGCATTTGATATTATTATAAATTATGAGATAGCTGCACAGGAGCAGAGTTGGTTACATTTGAAGTATTGGGGGGACAGCTGTGACTGACTGCTAGCACCAGCAGCAATTTCAGCAGTGGCCAGGCAGTTGGTTGTGACATGGTGGCAATATTTAAGTTGAAGTGAATTTTTGTGGTAGCTGCTTTTATTTCATGGAAATGCATTTGATTTTATTATAAATTATGAGATAGCTGCACAGGAGCAGAGTTGGTTACATTTGAAGTATTGGGGGGACAGCTGTGACTGACTGCTAGCACCAGCAGCAATTTCAGCAGTGGCCAGGCAGTTGGTTGTGACATGGTTTCAATATTTAAGTTGAAGTGAATTTTTGTGGTAGCTGCTTTTATTTCATGGAAATGCATTTGATATTATTATAAATTATGAGATAGCTGCACAGGAGCAGAGTTGGTTACATTTGAAGTATTGGGGGGACAGCTGTGACTGACTGCTAGCACCAGCAGCAATTTCAGCAGTGGCCAGGCAGTTGGTTGTGACATGGTGGCAATATTTAAGTTGAAGTGAATTTTTGTGGTAGCTGCTTTTATTTCATGGAAATGCATTTGATATTATTATAAATTATGAGATAGCTGCACAGGAGCAGAGTTGGTTACATTTGAAGTATTGGGGGGACAGCTGTGACTGACTGCTAGCACCAGCAGCAATTTCAGCAGTGGCCAGGCAGTTGGTTGTGACATGGTGGCAATATTTAAGTTGAAGTGAATTTTTGTGGTAGCTGCTTTTATTTCATGGAAATGCATTTGATATTATTATAAATTATGAGATAGCTGCACAGGAGCAGAGTTGGTTACATTTGAAGTATTGGGGGGACAGCTGTGACTGACTGCTAGCACCAGCAGCAATTTCAGCAGTGGCCAGGCAGTTGGTTGTGACATGGTGGCAATATTTAAGTTGAAGTGAATTTTTGTGGTAGCTGCTTTTATTTCATGGAAATGCATTTGATATTATTATAAATTATGAGATAGCTGCACAGGAGCAGAGTTGGTTACATTTGAAGTATTGGGGGGACAGCTGTGACTGACTGCTAGCACCAGCAGCAATTTCAGCAGTGGCCAGGCAGTTGGTTGTGACATGGTGGCAATATTTAAGTTGAAGTGAATTTTTGTGGTAGCTGCTTTTATTTCATGGAAATGCATTTGATATTATTATAAATTATGAGATAGCTGCACTAGAGCAGAGTTAGTCACATTTGAATTATTGGGGGGACAGCTGTGACTGACTGCTAGCACCAGCAGCAATTTCAGCAGTGGCCAGGCAGTTGGTTGTGACATGGTGGCAATATTTAAGTTGAAGTGAATTTTTGTGGTAGCTGCTTTTATTTCATGGAAATGCATTTGATTTTATTATAAATCGTGCGATGTCTGCAGAGGGGCAGAGTTGGTTACATTTGAATTATTGGGAGGACAGCTGTGACTGACTGCTAGCACCAGCAGCAATTTCAGCAGTGGCCAGGCAGTTGGTTGTGACATGGTGGCAATATTTAAGTTGAAGTGAATTTTTGTGGTAGCTGCTTTTATTTCATGGAAATGCATTTGATTTTATTATAAATTATGAGATAGCTGCACAGGAGCAGAGTTGGTTACATTTGAAGTATTGGGGGGACAGCTGTGACTGACTGCTAGCACCAGCAGCAATTTCAGCAGTGGCCAGGCAGTTGGTTGTGACATGGTGGCAATATTTAAGTTGAAGTGAATTTTTGTGGTAGCTGCTTTTATTTCATGGAAATGCATTTGATATTATTATAAATTATGAGATAGCTGCACAGGAGCAGAGTTGGTTACATTTGAAGTATTGGGGGGACAGCTGTGACTGACTGCTAGCACCAGCAGCAATTTCAGCAGTGGCCAGGCAGTTGGTTGTGACATGGTGGCAATATTTAAGTTGAAGTGAATTTTTGTGGTAGCTGCTTTTATTTCATGGAAATGCATTTGATATTATTATAAATTATGAGATAGCTGCACAGGAGCAGAGTTGGTTACATTTGAAGTATTGGGGGGACAGCTGTGACTGACTGCTAGCACCAGCAGCAATTTCAGCAGTGGCCAGGCAGTTGGTTGTGACATGGTGGCAATATTTAAGTTGAAGTGAATTTTTGTGGTAGCTGCTTTTATTTCATGGAAATGCATTTGATATTATTATAAATTATGAGATAGCTGCACAGGAGCAGAGTTGGTTACATTTGAAGTATTGGGGGGACAGCTATGACTGACTGCTAGCACCAGCAGCAATTTCAGCAGTGGCCAGGCAGTTGGTTGTGACATGGTGGCAATATTTAAGTTGAAGTGAATTTTTGTGGTAGCTGCTTTTATTTCATGGAAATGCATTTGATATTATTATAAATTATGAGATAGCTGCACTAGAGCAGAGTTAGTCACATTTGAATTATTGGGGGGACAGCTGTGACTGACTGCTAGCACCAGCAGCAATTTCAGCAGTGGCCAGGCAGTTGGTTGTGACATGGTGGCAATATTTAAGTTGAAGTGAATTTTTGTGGTAGCTGCTTTTATTTCATGGAAATGCATTTGATATTATTATAAATTATGAGATAGCTGCACAGGAGCAGAGTTGGTTACATTTGAAGTATTGGGGGGACAGCTGTGAGTGACTGCTAGCACCAGCAGCAATTTCAGCAGTGGCCAGGCAGTTGGTTGTGACATGGTGGCAATATTTAAGTTGAAGTGAATTTTTGTGGTAGCTGCTTTTATTTCATGGAAATGCATTTGATATTATTATAAATTATGAGATAGCTGCACAGGAGCAGAGTTGGTTACATTTGAAGTATTGGGGGGACAGCTGTGACTGACTGCTAGCACCAGCAGCAATTTCAGCAGTGGCCAGGCAGTTGGTTGTGACATGGTGGCAATATTTAAGTTGAAGTGAATTTTTGTGGTAGCTGCTTTTATTTCATGGAAATGCATTTGATATTATTATAAATTATGAGATAGCTGCACAGGAGCAGAGTTGGTTACATTTGAAGTATTGGGGGGACAGCTGTGACTGACTGCTAGCACCAGCAGCAATTTCAGCAGTGGCCAGGCAGTTGGTTGTGACATGGTGGCAATATTTAAGTTGAAGTGAATTTTTGTGGTAGCTGCTTTTATTTCATGGAAATGCATTTGATATTATTATAAATTATGAGATAGCTGCACAGGAGCAGAGTTGGTTACATTTGAAGTATTGGGGGGACAGCTGTGACTGACTGCTAGCACCAGCAGCAATTTCAGCAGTGGCCAGGCAGTTGGTTGTGACATGGTGGCAATATTTAAGTTGAAGTGAATTTTTGTGGTAGCTGCTTTTATTTCATGGAAATGCATTTGATATTATTATAAATTATGAGATAGCTGCACAGGAGCAGAGTTGGTTACATTTGAAGTATTGGGGGGACAGCTGTGACTGACTGCTAGCACCAGCAGCAATTTCAGCAGTGGCCAGGCAGTTGGTTGTGACATGGTGGCAATATTTAAGTTGAAGTGAATTTTTGTGGTAGCTGCTTTTATTTCATGGAAATGCATTTGATATTATTATAAATTATGAGATAGCTGCACAGGAGCAGAGTTGGTTACATTTGAAGTATTGGGGGGACAGCTGTGACTGACTGCTAGCACCAGCAGCAATTTCAGCAGTGGCCAGGCAGTTGGTTGTGACATGGTGGCAATATTTAAGTTGAAGTGAATTTTTGTGGTAGCTGCTTTTATTTCATGGAAATGCATTTGATATTATTATAAATTATGAGATAGCTGCACAGGAGCAGAGTTGGTTACATTTGAAGTATTGGGGGGACAGCTGTGACTGACTGCTAGCACCAGCAGCAATTTCAGCAGTGGCCAGGCAGTTGGTTGTGACATGGTGGCAATATTTAAGTTGAAGTGAATTTTTGTGGTAGCTGCTTTTATTTCATGGAAATGCATTTGATATTATTATAAATTATGAGATAGCTGCACAGGAGCAGAGTTGGTTACATTTGAAGTATTGGGGGGACAGCTGTGACTGACTGCTAGCACCAGCAGCAATTTCAGCAGTGGCCAGGCAGTTGGTTGTGACATGGTGGCAATATTTAAGTTGAAGTGAATTTTTGTGGTAGCTGCTTTTATTTCATGGAAATGCATTTGATATTATTATAAATTATGAGATAGCTGCACAGGAGCAGAGTTGGTTACATTTGAAGTATTGGGGGGACAGCTGTGACTGACTGCTAGCACCAGCAGCAATTTCAGCAGTGGCCAGGCAGTTGGTTGTGACATGGTGGCAATATTTAAGTTGAAGTGAATTTTTGTGGTAGCTGCTTTTATTTCATGGAAATGCATTTGATATTATTATAAATTATGAGATAGCTGCACTAGAGCAGAGTTAGTCACATTTGAATTATTGGGGGGACAGCTGTGACTGACTGCTAGCACCAGCAGCAATTTCAGCAGTGGCCAGACAGTTGGTTGTGACATGGTGGCAATATTTAAGTTGAAGTGAATTTTTGTGGTAGCTGCTTTTATTTCATGGAAATGCATTTGATATTATTATAAATTATGAGATAGCTGCACAGGAGCAGAGTTGGTTACATATGAAGTATTGGGGGGACAGCTGTGACTGACTGCTAGCACCAGCAGCAATTTCAGCAGTGGCCAGGCAGTTGGTTGTGACATGGTGGCAATATTTAAGTTGAAGTGAATTTTTGTGGTAGCTGCTTTTATTTCATGGAAATGCATTTGATATTATTATAAATTATGAGATAGCTGCACAGGAGCAGAGTTGGTTACATTTGAAGTATTGGGGGGACAGCTGTGACTGACTGCTAGCACCAGCAGCAATTTCAGCAGTGGCCAGGCAGTTGGTTGTGACATGGTGGCAATATTTAAGTTGAAGTGAATTTTTGTGGTAGCTGCTTTTATTTCATGGAAATGCATTTGATATTATTATAAATTATGAGATAGCTGCACAGGAGTAGAGTTGGTTACATTTGAAGTATTGGGGGGACAGCTGTGACTGACTGCTAGCACCAGCAGCAATTTCAGCAGTGGCCAGGCAGTTGGTTGTGACATGGTGGCAATATTTAAGTTGAAGTGAATTTTTGTGGTAGCTGCTTTTATTTCATGGAAATGCATTTGATATTATTATAAATTATGAGATAGCTGCACAGGAGCAGAGTTGGTTACATTTGAAGTATTGGGGGGACAGCTGTGACTGACTGCTAGCACCAGCAGCAATTTCAGCAGTGGCCAGGCAATTGGTTGTGACATGGTGGCAATATTTAAGTTGAAGTGAATTTTTGTGGTAGCTGCTTTTATTTCATGGAAATGCATTTGATATTATTATAAATTATGAGATAGCTGCACAGGAGCAGAGTTGGTTACATTTGAAGTATTGGGGGGACAGCTGTGACTGACTGCTAGCACCAGCAGCAATTTCAGCAGTGGCCAGGCAGTTGGTTGTGACATGGTGGCAATATTTAAGTTGAAGTGAATTTTTGTGGTAGCTGCTTTTATTTCATGGAAATGCATTTGATATTATTATAAATTATGAGATAGCTGCACAGGAGCAGAGTTGGTTACATTTGAAGTATTGGGGGGACAGCTGTGACTGACTGCTAGCACCAGCAGCAATTTCAGCAGTGGCCAGGCAGTTGGTTGTGACATGGTGGCAATATTTAAGTTGAAGTGAATTTTTGTGGTAGCTGCTTTTATTTCATGGAAATGCATTTGATATTATTATAAATTATGAGATAGCTGCACAGGAGCAGAGTTGGTTACATTTGAAGTATTGGGGGGACAGCTGTGACTGACTGCTAGCACCAGCAGCAATTTCAGCAGTGGCCAGGCAGTTGGTTGTGACATGGTGGCAATATTTAAGTTGAAGTGAATTTTTGTGGTAGCTGCTTTTATTTCATGGAAATGCATTTGATATTATTATAAATTATGAGATAGCTGCACAGGAGCAGAGTTGGTTACATTTGAAGTATTGGGGGGACAGCTGTGACTGACTGCTAGCACCAGCAGCAATTTCAGCAGTGGCCAGGCAGTTGGTTGTGACATGGTGGCAATATTTAAGTTGAAGTGAATTTTTGTGGTAGCTGCTTTTATTTCATGGAAATGCATTTGATATTATTATAAATTATGAGATAGCTGCACAGGAGCAGAGTTGGTTACATTTGAAGTATTGGGGGGACAGCTGTGACTGACTGCTAGCACCAGCAGCAATTTCAGCAGTGGCCAGGCAGTTGGTTGTGACATGGTGGCAATATTTAAGTTGAAGTGAATTTTTGTGGTAGCTGCTTTTATTTCATGGAAATGCATTTGATATTATTATAAATTATGAGATAGCTGCACAGGAGCAGAGTTGGTTACATTTGAAGTATTGGGGGGACAGCTGTGACTGACTGCTAGCACCAGCAGCAATTTCAGCAGTGGCCAGGCAGTTGGTTGTGACATGGTGGCAATATTTAAGTTGAAGTGAATTTTTGTGGTAGCTGCTTTTATTTCATGGAAATGCATTTGATATTATTATAAATTATGAGATAGCTGCACAGGAGCAGAGTTGGTTACATTTGAAGTATTGGGGGGACAGCTGTGACTGACTGCTAGCACCAGCAGCAATTTCAGCAGTGGCCAGGCAGTTGGTTGTGACATGGTGGCAATATTTAAGTTGAAGTGAATTTTTGTGGTAGCTGCTTTTATTTCATGGAAATGCATTTGATATTATTATAAATTATGAGATAGCTGCACAGGAGCAGAGTTGGTTACATTTGAAGTATTGGGGGGACAGCTGTGACTGACTGCTAGCACCAGCAGCAATTTCAGCAGTGGCCAGGCAGTTGGTTGTGACATGGTGGCAATATTTAAGTTGAAGTGAATTTTTGTGGTAGCTGCTTTTATTTCATGGAAATGCATTTGATATTATTATAAATTATGAGATAGCTGCACAGGAGCAGAGTTGGTTACATTTGAAGTATTGGGGGGGGACAGCTGTGACTGACTGCTAGCACCAGCAGCAATTTCAGCAGTGGCCAGGCAGTTGGTTGTGACATGGTGGCAATATTTAAGTTGAAGTGAATTTTTGTGGTAGCTGCTTTTATTTCATGGAAATGCATTTGATATTATTATAAATTATGAGATAGCTGCACAGGAGCAGAGTTGGTTACATTTGAAGTATTGGGGGGACAGCTGTGACTGACTGCTAGCACCAGCAGCAATTTCAGCAGTGGCCAGGCAGTTGGTTGTGACATGGTGGCAATATTTAAGTTGAAGTGAATTTTTGTGGTAGCTGCTTTTATTTCATGGAAATGCATTTGATATTATTATAAATTATGAGATAGCTGCACAGGAGCAGAGTTGGTTACATTTGAAGTATTGGGGGGACAGCTGTGACTGACTGCTAGCACCAGCAGCAATTTCAGCAGTGGCCAGGCAGTTGGTTGTGACATGGTGGCAATATTTAAGTTGAAGTGAATTTTTGTGGTAGCTGCTTTTATTTCATGGAAATGCATTTGATATTATTATAAATTATGAGATAGCTGCACAGGAGCAGAGTTGGTTACATTTGAAGTATTGGGGGGACAGCTGTGACTGACTGCTAGCACCAGCAGCAATTTCAGCAGTGGCCAGGCAGTTGGTTATGACATGGTGGCAATATTTAAGTTGAAGTGAATTTTTGTGGTAGCTGCTTTTATTTCATGGAAATGCATTTGATATTATTATAAATTATGAGATAGCTGCACTAGAGCAGAGTTAGTCACATTTGAATTATTGGGGGGACAGCTGTGACTGACTGCTAGCACCAGCAGCAATTTCAGCAGTGGCCAGGCAGTTGGTTGTGACATGGTGGCAATATTTAAGTTGAAGTGAATTTTTGTGGTAGCTGCTTTTATTTCATGGAAATGCATTTGATATTATTATAAATTATGAGATAGCTGCACAGGAGCAGAGTTGGTTACATTTGAAGTATTGGGGGGACAGCTGTGACTGACTGCTAGCACCAGCAGCAATTTCAGCAGTGGCCAGGCAGTTGGTTGTGACATGGTGGCAATATTTAAGTTGAAGTGAATTTTTGTGGTAGCTGCTTTTATTTCATGGAAATGCATTTGATATTATTATAAATTATGAGATAGCTGCACAGGAGCAGAGTTGGTTACATTTGAAGTATTGGGGGGACAGCTGTGACTGACTGCTAGCACCAGCAGCAATTTCAGCAGTGGCCAGGCAGTTGGTTGTGACATGGTGGCAATATTTAAGTTGAAGTGAATTTTTGTGGTAGCTGCTTTTATTTCATGGAAATGCATTTGATATTATTATAAATTATGAGATAGCTGCACAGGAGCAGAGTTGGTTACATTTGAAGTATTGGGGGGACAGCTGTGACTGACTGCTAGCACCAGCAGCAATTTCAGCAGTGGCCAGGCAGTTGGTTGTGACATGGTGGCAATATTTAAGTTGAAGTGAATTTTTGTGGTAGCTGCTTTTATTTCATGGAAATGCATTTGATATTATTATAAATTATGAGATAGCTGCACAGGAGCAGAGTTGGTTACATTTGAAGTATTGGGGGGACAGCTGTGACTGACTGCTAGCACCAGCAGCAATTTCAGCAGTGGCCAGGCAGTTGGTTGTGACATGGTGGCAATATTTAAGTTGAAGTGAATTTTTGTGGTAGCTGCTTTTATTTCATGGAAATGCATTTGATATTATTATAAATTATGAGATAGCTGCACAGGAGCAGAGTTGGTTACATTTGAAGTATTGGGGGGACAGCTGTGACTGACTGCTAGCACCAGCAGCAATTTCAGCAGTGGCCAGGCAGTTGGTTGTGACATGGTGGCAATATTTAAGTTGAAGTGAATTTTTGTGGTAGCTGCTTTTATTTCATGGAAATGCATTTGATATTATTATAAATTATGAGATAGCTGCACAGGAGCAGAGTTGGTTACATTTGAAGTATTGGGGGGACAGCTGTGACTGACTGCTAGCACCAGCAGCAATTTCAGCAGTGGCCAGGCAGTTGGTTGTGACATGGTGGCAATATTTAAGTTGAAGTGAATTTTTGTGGTAGCTGCTTTTATTTCATGGAAATGCATTTGATATTATTATAAATTATGAGATAGCTGCACAGGAGCAGAGTCTGTTACATTTGAAGTATTGGGGGGACAGCTGTGACTGACTGCTAGCACCAGCAGCAATTTCAGCAGTGGCCAGGCAGTTGGTTGTGACATGGTGGCAATATTTAAGTTGAAGTGAATTTTTGTGGTAGCTGCTTTTATTTCATGGAAATGCATTTGATATTATTATAAATTATGAGATAGCTGCACAGGAGCAGAGTTGGTTACATTTGAAGTATTGGGGGGACAGCTGTGACTGACTGCTAGCACCAGCAGCAATTTCAGCAGTGGCCAGGCAGTTGGTTGTGACATGGTGGCAATATTTAAGTTGAAGTGAATTTTTGTGGTAGCTGCTTTTATTTCATGGAAATGCATTTGATATTATTATAAATTATGAGATAGCTGCACAGGAGCAGAGTTAGTCATATTTGAATTATTGGGGGGACAGCTGTGACTGACTGCTAGCACCAGCAGCAATTTCAGCAGTGGCCAGGCAGTTGGTTGTGACATGGTGGCAATATTTAAGTTGAAGTGAATTTTTGTGGTAGCTGCTTTTATTTCATGGAAATGCATTTGATATTATTATAAATTATGAGATAGCTGCACAGGAGCAGAGTTAGTCATATTTGAATTATTGGGGGGACAGCTGTGACTGACTGCTAGCACCAGCAGCAATTTCAGCAGTGGCCAGGCAGTTGGTTGTGACATGGTGGCAATATTTAAGTTGAAGTGAATTTTTGTGGTAGCTGCTTTTATTTCATGGAAATGCATTTGATATTATTATAAATTATGAGATAGCTGCACAGGAGCAGAGTTAGTCATATTTGAATTATTGGGGGGACAGCTGTGACTGACTGCTAGCACCAGCAGCAATTTCAGCAGTGGCCAGGCAGTTGGTTGTGACATGGTGGCAATATTTAAGTTGAAGTGAATTTTTGTGGTAGCTGCTTTTATTTCATGGAAATGCATTTGATATTATTATAAATTATGAGATAGCTGCACAGGAGCAGAGCTGGTTACATTTGAAGTATTGGGGGGACAGCTGTGACTGACTGCTAGCACCAGCAGCAATTTCAGCAGTGGCCAGGCAGTTGGTTGTGACATGGTGGCAATATTTAAGTTGAAGTGAATTTTTGTGGTAGCTGCTTTTATTTCATGGAAATGCATTTGATATTATTATAAATTATGAGATAGCTGCACAGGAGCAGAGTTAGTCATATTTGAATTATTGGGGGGACAGCTGTGACTGACTGCTAGCACCAGCAGCAATTTCAGCAGTGGCCAGGCAGTTGGTTGTGACATGGTGGCAATATTTACGTTGAAGTGAATTTTTGTGGTAGCTGCTTTTATTTCATGGAAATGCATTTGATATTATTATAAATTATGAGATAGCTGCACAGGAGCAGAGCTGGTTACATTTGAAGTATTGGGGGGACAGCTGTGACTGACTGCTAGCACCAGCAGCAATTTCAGCAGTGGCCAGGCAGTTGGTTGTGACATGGTGGCAATATTTAAGTTGAAGTGAATTTTTGTGGTAGCTGCTTTTATTTCATGGAAATGCATTTGATATTATTATAAATTATGAGATAGCTGCACAGGAGCAGAGCTGGTTACATTTGAAGTATTGGGGGGACAGCTGTGACTGACTGCTAGCACCAGCAGCAATTTCAGCAGTGGCCAGGCAGTTGGTTGTGACATGGTGGCAATATTTAAGTTGAAGTGAATTTTTGTGGTAGCTGCTTTTATTTCATGGAAATGCATTTGATATTATTATAAATTATGAGATAGCTGCACAGGAGCAGAGTTAGTCATATTTGAATTATTGGGGGGACAGCTGTGACTGACTGCTAGCACCAGCAGCAATTTCAGCAGTGGCCAGGCAGTTGGTTGTGACATGGTGGCAATATTTAAGTTGAAGTGAATTTTTGTGGTAGCTGCTTTTATTTCATGGAAATGCATTTGATATTATTATAAATTATGAGATAGCTGCACAGGAGCAGAGCTGGTTACATTTGAAGTATTGGGGGGACAGCTGTGACTGACTGCTAGCACCAGCAGCAATTTCAGCAGTGGCCAGGCAGTTGGTTGTGACATGGTGGCAATATTTAAGTTGAAGTGAATTTTTGTGGTAGCTGCTTTTATTTCATGGAAATGCATTTGATATTATTATAAATTATGAGATAGCTGCACAGGAGCAGAGTTAGTCATATTTGAATTATTGGGGGGACAGCTGTGACTGACTGCTAGCACCAGCAGCAATTTCAGCAGTGGCCAGGCAGTTGGTTGTGACATGGTGGCAATATTTAAGTTGAAGTGAATTTTTGTGGTAGCTGCTTTTATTTCATGGAAATGCATTTGATATTATTATAAATTATGAGATAGCTGCACAGGAGCAGAGTTAGTCATATTTGAATTATTGGGGGGACAGCTGTGACTGACTGCTAGCACCAGCAGCAATTTCAGCAGTGGCCAGGCAGTTGGTTGTGACATGGTGGCAATATTTAAGTTGAAGTGAATTTTTGTGGTAGCTGCTTTTATTTCATGGAAATGCATTTGATATTATTATAAATTATGAGATAGCTGCACAGGAGCAGAGCTGGTTACATTTGAAGTATTGGGGGGACAGCTGTGACTGACTGCTAGCACCAGCAGCAATTTCAGCAGTGGCCAGGCAGTTGGTTGTGACATGGTGGCAATATTTAAGTTGAAGTGAATTTTTGTGGTAGCTGCTTTTATTTCATGGAAATGCATTTGATATTAATATAAATTATGAGATAGCTGCACAGGAGCAGAGTTGGTTACATTTGAAGTATTGGGGGGACAGCTGTGACTGACTGCTAGCACCAGCAGCAATTTCAGCAGTGGCCAGGCAGTTGGTTGTGACATGGTGGCAATATTTAAGTTGAAGTGAATTTTTGTGGTAGCTGCTTTTATTTCATGGAAATGCATTTGATATTATTATAAATTATGAGATAGCTGCACAGGAGCAGAGTTGGTTACATTTGAAGTATTGGGGGGACAGCTGTGACTGACTGCTAGCACCAGCAGCAATTTCAGCAGTGGCCAGGCAGTTGGTTGTGACATGGTGGCAATATTTAAGTTGAAGTGAATTTTTGTGGTAGCTGCTTTTATTTCATGGAAATGCATTTGATATTATTATAAATTATGAGATAGCTGCACTAGAGCAGAGTTAGTCACATTTGAATTATTGGGGGGACAGCTGTGACTGACTGCTAGCACCAGCAGCAATTTCAGCAGTGGCCAGGCAGTTGGTTGTGACATGGTGGCAATATTTAAGTTGAAGTGAATTTTTGTGGTAGCTGCTTTTATTTCATGGAAATGCATTTGATATTATTATAAATTATGAGATAGCTGCACAGGAGCAGAGTTGGTTACATTTGAAGTATTGGGGGGACAGCTGTGACTGACTGCTAGCACCAGCAGCAATTTCAGCAGTGGCCAGGCAGTTGGTTGTGACATGGTGGCAATATTTAAGTTGAAGTGAATTTTTGTGGTAGCTGCTTTTATTTCATGGAAATGCATTTGATATTATTATAAATTATGAGATAGCTGCACAGGAGCAGAGTTGGTTACATTTGAAGTATTGGGGGGACAGCTGTGACTGACTGCTAGCACCAGCAGCAATTTCAGCAGTGGCCAGGCAGTTGGTTGTGACATGGTGGCAATATTTAAGTTGAAGTGAATTTTTGTGGTAGCTGCTTTTATTTCATGGAAATGCATTTGATATTATTATAAATTATGAGATAGCTGCACAGGAGCAGAGTTGGTTACATTTGAAGTATTGGGGGGACAGCTGTGACTGACTGCTAGCACCAGCAGCAATTTCAGCAGTGGCCAGGCAGTTGGTTGTGACATGGTGGCAATATTTAAGTTGAAGTGAATTTTTGTGGTAGCTGCTTTTATTTCATGGAAATGCATTTGATATTATTATAAATTATGAGATAGCTGCACAGGAGCAGAGTTGGTTACATTTGAAGTATTGGGGGGACAGCTGTGACTGACTGCTAGCACCAGCAGCAATTTCAGCAGTGGCCAGGCAGTTGGTTGTGACATGGTGGCAATATTTAAGTTGAAGTGAATTTTTGTGGTAGCTGCTTTTATTTCATGGAAATGCATTTGATATTATTATAAATTATGAGATAGCTGCACAGGAGCAGAGTTGGTTACATTTGAAGTATTGGGGGGACAGCTGTGACTGACTGCTAGCACCAGCAGCAATTTCAGCAGTGGCCAGGCAGTTGGTTGTGACATGGTGGCAATATTTAAGTTGAAGTGAATTTTTGTGGTAGCTGCTTTTATTTCATGGAAATGCATTTGATATTATTATAAATTATGAGATAGCTGCACAGGAGCAGAGTTGGTTACATTTGAAGTATTGGGGGGACAGCTGTGACTGACTGCTAGCACCAGCAGCAATTTCAGCAGTTGCCAGGCAGTTGGTTGTGACATGGTGGCAATATTTAAGTTGAAGTGAATTTTTGTGGTAGCTGCTTTTATTTCATGGAAATGCATTTGATATTATTATAAATTATGAGATAGCTGCACAGGAGCAGAGTTGGTTACATTTGAAGTATTGGGGGGACAGCTGTGACTGACTGCTAGCACCAGCAGCAATTTCAGCAGTGGCCAGGCAGTTGGTTGTGACATGGTGGCAATATTTAAGTTGAAGTGAATTTTTGTGGTAGCTGCTTTTATTTCATGGAAATGCATTTGATATTATTATAAATTATGAGATAGCTGCACTAGAGCAGAGTTGGTTACATTTGAAGTATTGGGGGGACAGCTGTGACTGACTGCTAGCACCAACAGCAATTTCAGCAGTGGCCAGGCAGTTGGTTGTGACATGGTGGCAATATTTAAGTTGAAGTGAATTTTTGTGGTAGCTGCTTTTATTTCATGGAAATGCATTTGATATTATTATAAATTATGAGATAGCTGCACTAGAGCAGAGTTAGTCACATTTGAATTATTGGGGGGACAGCTGTGACTGACTGCTAGCACCAGCAGCAATTTCAGCAGTGGCCAGGCAGTTGGTTGTGACATGGTGGCAATATTTAAGTTGAAGTGAATTTTTGTGGTAGCTGCTTTTATTTCATGGAAATGCATTTGATATTATTATAAATTATGAGATAGCTGCACAGGAGCAGAGTTGGTTACATTTGAAGTATTGGGGGGACAGCTGTGACTGACTGCTAGCACCAGCAGCAATTTCAGCAGTGGCCAGGCAGTTGGTTGTGACATGGTGGCAATATTTAAGTTGAAGTGAATTTTTGTGGTAGCTGCTTTTATTTCATGGAAATGCATTTGATATTATTATAAATTATGAGATAGCTGCACAGGAGCAGAGTTGGTTACATTTGAAGTATTGGGGGGACAGCTGTGACTGACTGCTAGCACCAGCAGCAATTTCAGCAGTGGCCAGGCAGTTGGTTGTGACATGGTGGCAATATTTAAGTTGAAGTGAATTTTTGTGGTAGCTGCTTTTATTTCATGGAAATGCATTTGATATTATTATAAATTATGAGATAGCTGCACAGGAGCAGAGTTGGTTACATTTGAAGTATTGGGGGGACAGCTGTGACTGACTGCTAGCACCAGCAGCAATTTCAGCAGTGGCCAGGCAGTTGGTTGTGACATGGTGGCAATATTTAAGTTGAAGTGAATTTTTGTGGTAGCTGCTTTTATTTCATGGAAATGCATTTGATATTATTATAAATTATGAGATAGCTGCACTAGAGCAGAGTTAGTCACATTTGAATTATTGGGGGGACAGCTGTGACTGACTGCTAGCACCAGCAGCAATTTCAGCAGTGGCCAGGCAGTTGGTTGTGACATGGTGGCAATATTTAAGTTGAAGTGAATTTTTGTGGTAGCTGCTTTTATTTCATGGAAATGCATTTGATATTATTATAAATTATGAGATAGCTGCACAGGAGCAGAGTCTGTTACATTTGAAGTATTGGGGGGACAGCTGTGACTGACTGCTAGCACCAGCAGCAATTTCAGCAGTGGCCAGGCAGTTGGTTGTGACATGGTGGCAATATTTAAGTTGAAGTGAATTTTTGTGGTAGCTGCTTTTATTTCATGGAAATGCATTTGATATTATTATAAATTATGAGATAGCTGCACTAGAGCAGAGTTAGTCACATTTGAATTATTGGGGGGACAGCTGTGACTGACTGCTAGCACCAGCAGCAATTTCAGCAGTGGCCAGGCAGTTGGTTGTGACATGGTGGCAATATTTAAGTTGAAGTGAATTTTTGTGGTAGCTGCTTTTATTTCATGGAAATGCATTTGATATTATTATAAATTATGAGATAGCTGCACAGGAGCAGAGTTGGTTACATTTGAAGTATTGGGGGGACAGCTGTGACTGACTGCTAGCACCAGCAGCAATTTCAGCAGTGGCCAGGCAGTTGGTTGTGACATGGTGGCAATATTTAAGTTGAAGTGAATTTTTGTGGTAGCTGCTTTTATTTCATGGAAATGCATTTGATATTATTATAAATTATGAGATAGCTGCACTAGAGCAGAGTTAGTCACATTTGAATTATTGGGGGGACAGCTGTGACTGACTGCTAGCACCAGCAGCAATTTCAGCAGTGGCCAGGCAGTTGGTTGTGACATGGTGGCAATATTTAAGTTGAAGTGAATTTTTGTGGTAGCTGCTTTTATTTCATGGAAATGCATTTGATATTATTATAAATTATGAGATAGCTGCACAGGAGCAGAGTTGGTTACATTTGAAGTATTGGGGGGACAGCTGTGACTGACTGCTAGCACCAGCAGCAATTTCAGCAGTGGCCAGGCAGTTGGTTGTGACATGGTGGCAATATTTAAGTTGAAGTGAATTTTTGTGGTAGCTGCTTTTATTTCATGGAAATGCATTTGATATTATTATAAATTATGAGATAGCTGCACTAGAGCAGAGTTAGTCACATTTGAATTATTGGGGGGACAGCTGTGACTGACTGCTAGCACCAGCAGCAATTTCAGCAGTGGCCAGGCAGTTGGTTGTGACATGGTGGCAATATTTAAGTTGAAGTGAATTTTTGTGGTAGCTGCTTTTATTTCATGGAAATGCATTTGATATTATTATAAATTATGAGATAGCTGCACAGGAGCAGAGTTGGTTACATTTGAAGTATTGGGGGGACAGCTGTGACTGACTGCTAGCACCAGCAGCAATTTCAGCAGTGGCCAGGCAGTTGGTTGTGACATGGTGGCAATATTTAAGTTGAAGTGAATTTTTGTGGTAGCTGCTTTTATTTCATGGAAATGCATTTGATATTATTATAAATTATGAGATAGCTGCACAGGAGCAGAGTTGGTTACATTTGAAGTATTGGGGGGACAGCTGTGACTGACTGCTAGCACCAGCAGCAATTTCAGCAGTGGCCAGGCAGTTGGTTGTGACATGGTGGCAATATTTAAGTTGAAGTGAATTTATGTGGTAGCTGCTTTTATTTCATGGAAATGCATTTGATATTATTATAAATTATGAGATAGCTGCACAGGAGCAGAGTTGGTTACATTTGAAGTATTGGGGGGACAGCTGTGACTGACTGCTAGCACCAGCAGCAATTTCAGCAGTGGCCAGGCAGTTGGTTGTGACATGGTGGCAATATTTAAGTTGAAGTGAATTTTTGTGGTAGCTGCTTTTATTTCATGGAAATGCATTTGATATTATTATAAATTATGAGATAGCTGCACTAGAGCAGAGTTAGTCACATTTGAATTATTGGGGGGACAGCTGTGACTGACTGCTAGCACCAGCAGCAATTTCAGCAGTGGCCAGGCAGTTGGTTGTGACATGGTGGCAATATTTAAGTTGAAGTGAATTTTTGTGGTAGCTGCTTTTATTTCATGGAAATGCATTTGATATTATTATAAATTATGAGATAGCTGCACAGGAGCAGAGTTGGTTACATTTGAAGTATTGGGGGGACAGCTGTGACTGACTGCTAGCACCAGCAGCAATTTCAGCAGTGGCCAGGCAGTTGGTTGTGACATGGTGGCAATATTTAAGTTGAAGTGAATTTTTGTGGTAGCTGCTTTTATTTCATGGAAATGCATTTGATATTATTATAAATTATGAGATAGCTGCACAGGAGCAGAGTTGGTTACATTTGAAGTATTGGGGGGACAGCTGTGACTGACTGCTAGCACCAGCAGCAATTTCAGCAGTGGCCAGGCAGTTGGTTGTGACATGGTGGCAATATTTAAGTTGAAGTGAATTTTTGTGGTAGCTGCTTTTATTTCATGGAAATGCATTTGATATTATTATAAATTATGAGATAGCTGCACTAGAGCAGAGTTAGTCACATTTGAATTATTGGGGGGACAGCTGTGACTGACTGCTAGCACCAGCAGCAATTTCAGCAGTGGCCAGGCAGTTGGTTGTGACATGGTGGCAATATTTAAGTTGAAGTGAATTTTTGTGGTAGCTGCTTTTATTTCATGGAAATGCATTTGATATTATTATAAATTATGAGATAGCTGCACAGGAGCAGAGTTGGTTACATTTGAAGTATTGGGGGGACAGCTGTGACTGACTGCTAGCACCAGCAGCAATTTCAGCAGTGGCCAGGCAGTTGGTTGTGACATGGTGGCAATATTTAAGTTGAAGTGAATTTTTGTGGTAGCTGCTTTTATTTCATGGAAATGCATTTGATATTATTATAAATTATGAGATAGCTGCACAGGAGCAGAGTTGGTTACATTTGAAGTATTGGGGGGACAGCTGTGACTGACTGCTAGCACCAGCAGCAATTTCAGCAGTGGCCAGGCAGTTGGTTGTGACATGGTGGCAATATTTAAGTTGAAGTGAATTTTTGTGGTAGCTGCTTTTATTTCATGGAAATGCATTTGATATTATTATAAATTATGAGATAGCTGCACTAGAGCAGAGTTAGTCACATTTGAATTATTGGGGGGACAGCTGTGACTGACTGCTAGCACCAGCAGCAATTTCAGCAGTGGCCAGGCAGTTGGTTGTGACATGGTGGCAATATTTAAGTTGAAGTGAATTTTTGTGGTAGCTGCTTTTATTTCATGGAAATGCATTTGATATTATTATAAATTATGAGATAGCTGCACAGGAGCAGAGTTGGTTACATTTGAAGTATTGGGGGGACAGCTGTGACTGACTGCTAGCACCAGCAGCAATTTCAGCAGTGGCCAGGCAGTTGGTTGTGACATGGTGGCAATATTTAAGTTGAAGTGAATTTTTGTGGTAGCTGCTTTTATTTCATGGAAATGCATTTGATATTATTATAAATTATGAGATAGCTGCACTAGAGCAGAGTTAGTCACATTTGAATTATTGGGGGGACAGCTGTGACTGACTGCTAGCACCAGCAGCAATTTCAGCAGTGGCCAGGCAGTTGGTTGTGACATGGTGGCAATATTTAAGTTGAAGTGAATTTTTGTGGTAGCTGCTTTTATTTCATGGAAATGCATTTGATATTATTATAAATTATGAGATAGCTGCACAGGAGCAGAGTTGGTTACATTTGAAGTATTGGGGGGACAGCTGTGACTGACTGCTAGCACCAGCAGCAATTTCAGCAGTGGCCAGGCAGTTGGTTGTGACATGGTGGCAATATTTAAGTTGAAGTGAATTTTTGTGGTAGCTGCTTTTATTTCATGGAAATGCATTTGATATTATTATAAATTATGAGATAGCTGCACAGGAGCAGAGTTGGTTACATTTGAAGTATTGGGGGGACAGCTGTGACTGACTGCTAGCACCAGCAGCAATTTCAGCAGTGGCCAGGCAGTTGGTTGTGACATGGTGGCAATATTTAAGTTGAAGTGAATTTTTGTGGTAGCTGCTTTTATTTCATGGAAATGCATTTGATATTATTATAAATTATGAGATAGCTGCACAGGAGCAGAGTCTGTTACATTTGAAGTATTGGGGGGACAGCTGTGACTGACTGCTAGCACCAGCAGCAATTTCAGCAGTGGCCAGGCAGTTGGTTGTGACATGGTGGCAATATTTAAGTTGAAGTGAATTTTTGTGGTAGCTGCTTCTATTTCATGGAAATGCATTTGATATTATTATAAATTATGAGATAGCTGCACAGGAGCAGAGTTAGTCATATTTGAATTATTGGGGGGACAGCTGTGACTGACTGCTAGCACCAGCAGCAATTTCAGCAGTGGCCAGGCAGTTGGTTGTGACATGGTGGCAATATTTAAGTTGAAGTGAATTTTTGTGGTAGCTGCTTCTATTTCATGGAAATGCATTTGATATTATTATAAATTATGAGATAGCTGCACAGGAGCAGAGTTAGTCATATTTGAATTATTGGGGGGACAGCTGTGACTGACTGCTAGCACCAGCAGCAATTTCAGCAGTGGCCAGGCAGTTGGTTGTGACATGGTGGCAATATTTAAGTTGAAGTGAATTTTTGTGGTAGCTGCTTTTATTTCATGGAAATGCATTTGATATTATTATAAATTATGAGATAGCTGCACAGGAGCAGAGTTGGTTACATTTGAAGTATTGGGGGGACAGCTGTGACTGACTGCTAGCACCAGCAGCAATTTCAGCAGTGGCCAGGCAGTTGGTTGTGACATGGTGGCAATATTTAAGTTGAAGTGAATTTTTGTGGTAGCTGCTTCTATTTCATGGAAATGCATTTGATATTATTATAAATTATGAGATAGCTGCACAGGAGCAGAGTTAGTCATATTTGAATTATTGGGGGGACAGCTGTGACTGACTGCTAGCACCAGCAGCAATTTCAGCAGTGGCCAGGCAGTTGGTTGTGACATGGTGGCAATATTTAAGTTGAAGTGAATTTTTGTGGTAGCTGCTTTTATTTCATGGAAATGCATTTGATATTATTATAAATTATGAGATAGCTGCACAGGAGCAGAGCTGGTTACATTTGAAGTATTGGGGGGACAGCTGTGACTGACTGCTAGCACCAGCAGCAATTTCAGCAGTGGCCAGGCAGTTGGTTGTGACATGGTGGCAATATTTAAGTTGAAGTGAATTTTTGTGGTAGCTGCTTTTATTTCATGGAAATGCATTTGATATTAATATAAATTATGAGATAGCTGCACAGGAGCAGAGTTGGTTACATTTGAAGTATTGGGGGGACAGCTGTGACTGACTGCTAGCACCAGCAGCAATTTCAGCAGTGGCCAGGCAGTTGGTTGTGACATGGTGGCAATATTTAAGTTGAAGTGAATTTTTGTGGTAGCTGCTTTTATTTCATGGAAATGCATTTGATATTATTATAAATTATGAGATAGCTGCACAGGAGCAGAGTTGGTTACATTTGAAGTATTGGGGGGACAGCTGTGACTGACTGCTAGCACCAGCAGCAATTTCAGCAGTGGCCAGGCAGTTGGTTGTGACATGGTGGCAATATTTAAGTTGAAGTGAATTTTTGTGGTAGCTGCTTTTATTTCATGGAAATGCATTTGATATTATTATAAATTATGAGATAGCTGCACTAGAGCAGAGTTAGTCACATTTGAATTATTGGGGGGACAGCTGTGACTGACTGCTAGCACCAGCAGCAATTTCAGCAGTGGCCAGGCAGTTGGTTGTGACATGGTGGCAATATTTAAGTTGAAGTGAATTTTTGTGGTAGCTGCTTTTATTTCATGGAAATGCATTTGATATTATTATAAATTATGAGATAGCTGCACAGGAGCAGAGTTGGTTACATTTGAAGTATTGGGGGGACAGCTGTGACTGACTGCTAGCACCAGCAGCAATTTCAGCAGTGGCCAGGCAGTTGGTTGTGACATGGTGGCAATATTTAAGTTGAAGTGAATTTTTGTGGTAGCTGCTTTTATTTCATGGAAATGCATTTGATATTATTATAAATTATGAGATAGCTGCACAGGAGCAGAGTTGGTTACATTTGAAGTATTGGGGGGACAGCTGTGACTGACTGCTAGCACCAGCAGCAATTTCAGCAGTGGCCAGGCAGTTGGTTGTGACATGGTGGCAATATTTAAGTTGAAGTGAATTTTTGTGGTAGCTGCTTTTATTTCATGGAAATGCATTTGATATTATTATAAATTATGAGATAGCTGCACAGGAGCAGAGTTGGTTACATTTGAAGTATTGGGGGGACAGCTGTGACTGACTGCTAGCACCAGCAGCAATTTCAGCAGTGGCCAGGCAGTTGGTTGTGACATGGTGGCAATATTTAAGTTGAAGTGAATTTTTGTGGTAGCTGCTTTTATTTCATGGAAATGCATTTGATATTATTATAAATTATGAGATAGCTGCACAGGAGCAGAGTTGGTTACATTTGAAGTATTGGGGGGACAGCTGTGACTGACTGCTAGCACCAGCAGCAATTTCAGCAGTGGCCAGGCAGTTGGTTGTGACATGGTGGCAATATTTAAGTTGAAGTGAATTTTTGTGGTAGCTGCTTTTATTTCATGGAAATGCATTTGATATTATTATAAATTATGAGATAGCTGCACAGGAGCAGAGTTGGTTACATTTGAAGTATTGGGGGGACAGCTGTGACTGACTGCTAGCACCAGCAGCAATTTCAGCAGTGGCCAGGCAGTTGGTTGTGACATGGTGGCAATATTTAAGTTGAAGTGAATTTTTGTGGTAGCTGCTTTTATTTCATGGAAATGCATTTGATATTATTATAAATTATGAGATAGCTGCACAGGAGCAGAGTTGGTTACATTTGAAGTATTGGGGGGACAGCTGTGACTGACTGCTAGCACCAGCAGCAATTTCAGCAGTTGCCAGGCAGTTGGTTGTGACATGGTGGCAATATTTAAGTTGAAGTGAATTTTTGTGGTAGCTGCTTTTATTTCATGGAAATGCATTTGATATTATTATAAATTATGAGATAGCTGCACAGGAGCAGAGTTGGTTACATTTGAAGTATTGGGGGGACAGCTGTGACTGACTGCTAGCACCAGCAGCAATTTCAGCAGTGGCCAGGCAGTTGGTTGTGACATGGTGGCAATATTTAAGTTGAAGTGAATTTTTGTGGTAGCTGCTTTTATTTCATGGAAATGCATTTGATATTATTATAAATTATGAGATAGCTGCACTAGAGCAGAGTTGGTTACATTTGAAGTATTGGGGGGACAGCTGTGACTGACTGCTAGCACCAACAGCAATTTCAGCAGTGGCCAGGCAGTTGGTTGTGACATGGTGGCAATATTTAAGTTGAAGTGAATTTTTGTGGTAGCTGCTTTTATTTCATGGAAATGCATTTGATATTATTATAAATTATGAGATAGCTGCACTAGAGCAGAGTTAGTCACATTTGAATTATTGGGGGGACAGCTGTGACTGACTGCTAGCACCAGCAGCAATTTCAGCAGTGGCCAGGCAGTTGGTTGTGACATGGTGGCAATATTTAAGTTGAAGTGAATTTTTGTGGTAGCTGCTTTTATTTCATGGAAATGCATTTGATATTATTATAAATTATGAGATAGCTGCACAGGAGCAGAGTTGGTTACATTTGAAGTATTGGGGGGACAGCTGTGACTGACTGCTAGCACCAGCAGCAATTTCAGCAGTGGCCAGGCAGTTGGTTGTGACATGGTGGCAATATTTAAGTTGAAGTGAATTTTTGTGGTAGCTGCTTTTATTTCATGGAAATGCGTTTGATATTATTATAAATTATGAGATAGCTGCACAGGAGCAGAGTTGGTTACATTTGAAGTATTGGGGGGACAGCTGTGACTGACTGCTAGCACCAGCAGCAATTTCAGCAGTGGCCAGGCAGTTGGTTGTGACATGGTGGCAATATTTAAGTTGAAGTGAATTTTTGTGGTAGCTGCTTTTATTTCATGGAAATGCATTTGATATTATTATAAATTATGAGATAGCTGCACAGGAGCAGAGTTGGTTACATTTGAAGTATTGGGGGGACAGCTGTGACTGACTGCTAGCACCAGCAGCAATTTCAGCAGTGGCCAGGCAGTTGGTTGTGACATGGTGGCAATATTTAAGTTGAAGTGAATTTTTGTGGTAGCTGCTTTTATTTCATGGAAATGCATTTGATATTATTATAAATTATGAGATAGCTGCACTAGAGCAGAGTTAGTCACATTTGAATTATTGGGGGGACAGCTGTGACTGACTGCTAGCACCAGCAGCAATTTCAGCAGTGGCCAGGCAGTTGGTTGTGACAGTTTGCAATATTTAAGTTGAAGTGAATTTTTGTGGTAGCTGCTTTTATTTCATGGAAATGCATTTGATATTATTATAAATTATGAGATAGCTGCACTAGAGCAGAGTTAGTCACATTTGAATTATTGGGGGGACAGCTGTGACTGACTGCTAGCACCAGCAGCAATTTCAGCAGTGGCCAGGCAGTTGGTTGTGACATGGTGGCAATATTTAAGTTGAAGTGAATTTTTGTGGTAGCTGCTTTTATTTCATGGAAATGCATTTGATATTATTATAAATTATGAGATAGCTGCACAGGAGCAGAGTTGGTTACATTTGAAGTATTGGGGGGACAGCTGTGACTGACTGCTAGCACCAGCAGCAATTTCAGCAGTGGCCAGGCAGTTGGTTGTGACATGGTGGCAATATTTAAGTTGAAGTGAATTTTTGTGGTAGCTGCTTTTATTTCATGGAAATGCATTTGATATTATTATAAATTATGAGATAGCTGCACTAGAGCAGAGTTAGTCACATTTGAATTATTGGGGGGACAGCTGTGACTGACTGCTAGCACCAGCAGCAATTTCAGCAGTGGCCAGGCAGTTGGTTGTGACATGGTGGCAATATTTAAGTTGAAGTGAATTTTTGTGGTAGCTGCTTTTATTTCATGGAAATGCATTTGATATTATTATAAATTATGAGATAGCTGCACAGGAGCAGAGTTGGTTACATTTGAAGTATTGGGGGGACAGCTGTGACTGACTGCTAGCACCAGCAGCAATTTCAGCAGTGGCCAGGCAGTTGGTTGTGACATGGTGGCAATATTTAAGTTGAAGTGAATTTTTGTGGTAGCTGCTTTTATTTCATGGAAATGCATTTGATATTATTATAAATTATGAGATAGCTGCACTAGAGCAGAGTTAGTCACATTTGAATTATTGGGGGGACAGCTGTGACTGACTGCTAGCACCAGCAGCAATTTCAGCAGTGGCCAGGCAGTTGGTTGTGACATGGTGGCAATATTTAAGTTGAAGTGAATTTTTGTGGTAGCTGCTTTTATTTCATGGAAATGCATTTGATATTATTATAAATTATGAGATAGCTGCACAGGAGCAGAGTTGGTTACATTTGAAGTATTGGGGGGACAGCTGTGACTGACTGCTAGCACCAGCAGCAATTTCAGCAGTGGCCAGGCAGTTGGTTGTGACATGGTGGCAATATTTAAGTTGAAGTGAATTTTTGTGGTAGCTGCTTTTATTTCATGGAAATGCATTTGATATTATTATAAATTATGAGATAGCTGCACAGGAGCAGAGTTGGTTACATTTGAAGTATTGGGGGGACAGCTGTGACTGACTGCTAGCACCAGCAGCAATTTCAGCAGTGGCCAGGCAGTTGGTTGTGACATGGTGGCAATATTTAAGTTGAAGTGAATTTTTGTGGTAGCTGCTTTTATTTCATGGAAATGCATTTGATATTATTATAAATTATGAGATAGCTGCACAGGAGCAGAGTTGGTTACATTTGAAGTATTGGGGGGACAGCTGTGACTGACTGCTAGCACCAGCAGCAATTTCAGCAGTGGCCAGGCAGTTGGTTGTGACATGGTGGCAATATTTAAGTTGAAGTGAATTTTTGTGGTAGCTGCTTTTATTTCATGGAAATGCATTTGATATTATTATAAATTATGAGATAGCTGCACTAGAGCAGAGTTAGTCACATTTGAATTATTGGGGGGACAGCTGTGACTGACTGCTAGCACCAGCAGCAATTTCAGCAGTGGCCAGGCAGTTGGTTGTGACATGGTGGCAATATTTAAGTTGAAGTGAATTTTTGTGGTAGCTGCTTTTATTTCATGGAAATGCATTTGATATTATTATAAATTATGAGATAGCTGCACAGGAGCAGAGTTGGTTACATTTGAAGTATTGGGGGGACAGCTGTGACTGACTGCTAGCACCAGCAGCAATTTCAGCAGTGGCCAGGCAGTTGGTTGTGACATGGTGGCAATATTTAAGTTGAAGTGAATTTTTGTGGTAGCTGCTTTTATTTCATGGAAATGCATTTGATATTATTATAAATTATGAGATAGCTGCACAGGAGCAGAGTTGGTTACATTTGAAGTATTGGGGGGACAGCTGTGACTGACTGCTAGCACCAGCAGCAATTTCAGCAGTGGCCAGGCAGTTGGTTGTGACATGGTGGCAATATTTAAGTTGAAGTGAATTTTTGTGGTAGCTGCTTTTATTTCATGGAAATGCATTTGATATTATTATAAATTATGAGATAGCTGCACTAGAGCAGAGTTAGTCACATTTGAATTATTGGGGGGACAGCTGTGACTGACTGCTAGCACCAGCAGCAATTTCAGCAGTGGCCAGGCAGTTGGTTGTGACATGGTGGCAATATTTAAGTTGAAGTGAATTTTTGTGGTAGCTGCTTTTATTTCATGGAAATGCATTTGATATTATTATAAATTATGAGATAGCTGCACAGGAGCAGAGTTGGTTACATTTGAAGTATTGGGGGGACAGCTGTGACTGACTGCTAGCACCAGCAGCAATTTCAGCAGTGGCCAGGCAGTTGGTTGTGACATGGTGGCAATATTTAAGTTGAAGTGAATTTTTGTGGTAGCTGCTTTTATTTCATGGAAATGCATTTGATATTATTATAAATTATGAGATAGCTGCACAGGAGCAGAGTTGGTTACATTTGAAGTATTGGGGGGACAGCTGTGACTGACTGCTAGCACCAGCAGCAATTTCAGCAGTGGCCAGGCAGTTGGTTGTGACATGGTGGCAATATTTAAGTTGAAGTGAATTTTTGTGGTAGCTGCTTTTATTTCATGGAAATGCATTTGATATTATTATAAATTATGAGATAGCTGCACTAGAGCAGAGTTAGTCACATTTGAATTATTGGGGGGACAGCTGTGACTGACTGCTAGCACCAGCAGCAATTTCAGCAGTGGCCAGGCAGTTGGTTGTGACATGGTGGCAATATTTAAGTTGAAGTGAATTTTTGTGGTAGCTGCTTTTATTTCATGGAAATGCATTTGATATTATTATAAATTATGAGATAGCTGCACAGGAGCAGAGTTGGTTACATTTGAAGTATTGGGGGGACAGCTGTGACTGACTGCTAGCACCAGCAGCAATTTCAGCAGTGGCCAGGCAGTTGGTTGTGACATGGTGGCAATATTTAAGTTGAAGTGAATTTTTGTGGTAGCTGCTTTTATTTCATGGAAATGCATTTGATATTATTATAAATTATGAGATAGCTGCACTAGAGCAGAGTTAGTCACATTTGAATTATTGGGGGGACAGCTGTGACTGACTGCTAGCACCAGCAGCAATTTCAGCAGTGGCCAGGCAGTTGGTTGTGACATGGTGGCAATATTTAAGTTGAAGTGAATTTTTGTGGTAGCTGCTTTTATTTCATGGAAATGCATTTGATATTATTATAAATTATGAGATAGCTGCACAGGAGCAGAGTTGGTTACATTTGAAGTATTGGGGGGACAGCTGTGACTGACTGCTAGCACCAGCAGCAATTTCAGCAGTGGCCAGGCAGTTGGTTGTGACATGGTGGCAATATTTAAGTTGAAGTGAATTTTTGTGGTAGCTGCTTTTATTTCATGGAAATGCATTTGATATTATTATAAATTATGAGATAGCTGCACAGGAGCAGAGTTGGTTACATTTGAAGTATTGGGGGGACAGCTGTGACTGACTGCTAGCACCAGCAGCAATTTCAGCAGTGGCCAGGCAGTTGGTTGTGACATGGTGGCAATATTTAAGTTGAAGTGAATTTTTGTGGTAGCTGCTTTTATTTCATGGAAATGCATTTGATATTATTATAAATTATGAGATAGCTGCACTAGAGCAGAGTTAGTCACATTTGAATTATTGGGGGGACAGCTGTGACTGACTGCTAGCACCAGCAGCAATTTCAGCAGTGGCCAGGCAGTTGGTTGTGACATGGTGGCAATATTTAAGTTGAAGTGAATTTTTGTGGTAGCTGCTTTTATTTCATGGAAATGCATTTGATATTATTATAAATTATGAGATAGCTGCACAGGAGCAGAGTTGGTTACATTTGAAGTATTGGGGGGACAGCTGTGACTGACTGCTAGCACCAGCAGCAATTTCAGCAGTGGCCAGGCAGTTGGTTGTGACATGGTGGCAATATTTAAGTTGAAGTGAATTTTTGTGGTAGCTGCTTTTATTTCATGGAAATGCATTTGATATTATTATAAATTATGAGATAGCTGCACAGGAGCAGAGTTGGTTACATTTGAAGTATTGGGGGGACAGCTGTGACTGACTGCTAGCACCAGCAGCAATTTCAGCAGTGGCCAGGCAGTTGGTTGTGACATGGTGGCAATATTTAAGTTGAAGTGAATTTTTGTAGTAGCTGCTTTTATTTCATGGAAATGCATTTGATATTATTATAAATTATGAGATAGCTGCACAGGAGCAGAGTTGGTTACATTTGAAGTATTGGGGGGACAGCTGTGACTGACTGCTAGCACCAGCAGCAATTTCAGCAGTGGCCAGGCAGTTGGTTGTGACATGGTGGCAATATTTAAGTTGAAGTGAATTTTTGTAGTAGCTGCTTTTATTTCATGGAAATGCATTTGATATTATTATAAATTATGAGATAGCTGCACAGGAGCAGAGTTGGTTACATTTGAAGTATTGGGGGGACAGCTGTGACTGACTGCTAGCACCAGCAGCAATTTCAGCAGTGGCCAGGCAGTTGGTTGTGACATGGTGGCAATATTTAAGTTGAAGTGAATTTTTGTGGTAGCTGCTTTTATTTCATGGAAATGCATTTGATATTATTATAAATTATGAGATAGCTGCACAGGAGCAGAGTTGGTTACATTTGAAGTATTGGGGGGACAGCTGTGACTGACTGCTAGCACCAGCAGCAATTTCAGCAGTGGCCAGGCAGTTGGTTGTGACATGGTGGCAATATTTAAGTTGAAGTGAATTTTTGTGGTAGCTGCTTTTATTTCATGGAAATGCATTTGATATTATTATAAATTATGAGATAGCTGCACAGGAGCAGAGTTGGTTACATTTGAAGTATTGGGGGGACAGCTGTGACTGACTGCTAGCACCAGCAGCAATTTCAGCAGTGGCCAGGCAGTTGGTTGTGACATGGTGGCAATATTTAAGTTGAAGTGAATTTTTGTGGTAGCTGCTTTTATTTCATGGAAATGCATTTGATATTATTATAAATTATGAGATAGCTGCACTAGAGCAGAGTTAGTCACATTTGAATTATTGGGGGGACAGCTGTGACTGACTGCTAGCACCAGCAGCAATTTCAGCAGTGGCCAGGCAGTTGGTTGTGACATGGTGGCAATATTTAAGTTGAAGTGAATTTTTGTGGTAGCTGCTTTTATTTCATGGAAATGCATTTGATATTATTATAAATTATGAGATAGCTGCACAGGAGCAGAGTTGGTTACATTTGAAGTATTGGGGGGACAGCTGTGACTGACTGCTAGCACCAGCAGCAATTTCAGCAGTGGCCAGGCAGTTGGTTGTGACATGGTGGCAATATTTAAGTTGAAGTGAATTTTTGTGTTAGCTGCTTTTATTTCATGGAAATGCATTTGATATTATTATAAATTATGAGATAGCTGCACAGGAGCAGAGTTGGTTACATTTGAAGTATTGGGGGGACAGCTGTGACTGACTGCTAGCACCAGCAGCAATTTCAGCAGTGGCCAGGCAGTTGGTTGTGACATGGTGGCAATATTTAAGTTGAAGTGAATTTTTGTGGTAGCTGCTTTTATTTCATGGAAATGCATTTGATATTATTATAAATTATGAGATAGCTGCACTAGAGCAGAGTTAGTCACATTTGAATTATTGGGGGGACAGCTGTGACTGACTGCTAGCACCAGCAGCAATTTCAGCAGTGGCCAGGCAGTTGGTTGTGACATGGTGGCAATATTTAAGTTGAAGTGAATTTTTGTGGTAGCTGCTTTTATTTCATGGAAATGCATTTGATATTATTATAAATTATGAGATAGCTGCACAGGAGCAGAGTTGGTTACATTTGAAGTATTGGGGGGACAGCTGTGACTGACTGCTAGCACCAGCAGCAATTTCAGCAGTGGCCAGGCAGTTGGTTGTGACATGGTGGCAATATTTAAGTTGAAGTGAATTTTTGTGGTAGCTGCTTTTATTTCATGGAAATGCATTTGATATTATTATAAATTATGAGATAGCTGCACAGGAGCAGAGTTGGTTACATTTGAAGTATTGGGGGGACAGCTGTGACTGACTGCTAGCACCAGCAGCAATTTCAGCAGTGGCCAGGCAGTTGGTTGTGACATGGTGGCAATATTTAAGTTGAAGTGAATTTTTGTAGTAGCTGCTTTTATTTCATGGAAATGCATTTGATATTATTATAAATTATGAGATAGCTGCACAGGAGCAGAGTTGGTTACATTTGAAGTATTGGGGGGACAGCTGTGACTGACTGCTAGCACCAGCAGCAATTTCAGCAGTGGCCAGGCAGTTGGTTGTGACATGGTGGCAATATTTAAGTTGAAGTGAATTTTTGTAGTAGCTGCTTTTATTTCATGGAAATGCATTTGATATTATTATAAATTATGAGATAGCTGCACAGGAGCAGAGTTGGTTACATTTGAAGTATTGGGGGGACAGCTGTGACTGACTGCTAGCACCAGCAGCAATTTCAGCAGTGGCCAGGCAGTTGGTTGTGACATGGTGGCAATATTTAAGTTGAAGTGAATTTTTGTGGTAGCTGCTTTTATTTCATGGAAATGCATTTGATATTATTATAAATTATGAGATAGCTGCACAGGAGCAGAGTTGGTTACATTTGAAGTATTGGGGGGACAGCTGTGACTGACTGCTAGCACCAGCAGCAATTTCAGCAGTGGCCAGGCAGTTGGTTGTGACATGGTGGCAATATTTAAGTTGAAGTGAATTTTTGTGGTAGCTGCTTTTATTTCATGGAAATGCATTTGATATTATTATAAATTATGAGATAGCTGCACAGGAGCAGAGTTGGTTACATTTGAAGTATTGGGGGGACAGCTGTGACTGACTGCTAGCACCAGCAGCAATTTCAGCAGTGGCCAGGCAGTTGGTTGTGACATGGTGGCAATATTTAAGTTGAAGTGAATTTTTGTGGTAGCTGCTTTTATTTCATGGAAATGCATTTGATATTATTATAAATTATGAGATAGCTGCACTAGAGCAGAGTTAGTCACATTTGAATTATTGGGGGGACAGCTGTGACTGACTGCTAGCACCAGCAGCAATTTCAGCAGTGGCCAGGCAGTTGGTTGTGACATGGTGGCAATATTTAAGTTGAAGTGAATTTTTGTGGTAGCTGCTTTTATTTCATGGAAATGCATTTGATATTATTATAAATTATGAGATAGCTGCACAGGAGCAGAGTTGGTTACATTTGAAGTATTGGGGGGACAGCTGTGACTGACTGCTAGCACCAGCAGCAATTTCAGCAGTGGCCAGGCAGTTGGTTGTGACATGGTGGCAATATTTAAGTTGAAGTGAATTTTTGTGGTAGCTGCTTTTATTTCATGGAAATGCATTTGATATTATTATAAATTATGAGATAGCTGCACTAGAGCAGAGTTAGTCACATTTGAATTATTGGGGGGACAGCTGTGACTGACTGCTAGCACCAGCAGCAATTTCAGCAGTGGCCAGGCAGTTGGTTGTGACATGGTGGCAATATTTAAGTTGAAGTGATTTTTGTGGTAGCTGCTTTTATTTCATGGAAATGCATTTGATATTATTATAAATTATGAGATAGCTGCACTAGAGCAGAGTTGGTTACATTTGAATTATTGGGGGGACAGCTGTGACTGACTGCTAGCACCAGCAGCAATTTCAGCAGTGGCCAGGCAGTTGGTTGTGACATGGTGGCAATATTTAAGTTGAAGTGAATTTTTGTGGTAGCTGCTTTTATTTCATGGAAATGCATTTGATATTATTATAAATTATGAGATAGCTGCACAGGAGCAGAGTTGGTTACATTTGAAGTATTGGGGGGACAGCTGTGACTGACTGCTAGCACCAGCAGCAATTTCAGCAGTGGCCAGGCAGTTGGTTGTGACATGGTGGCAATATTTAAGTTGAAGTGAATTTTTGTGGTAGCTGCTTTTATTTCATGGAAATGCATTTGATATTATTATAAATTATGAGATAGCTGCACTAGAGCAGAGTTGGTTACATTTGAATTATTGGGGGGACAGCTGTGACTGACTGCTAGCACCAGCAGCAATTTCAGCAGTGGCCAGGCAGTTGGTTGTGACATGGTGGCAATATTTAAGTTGAAGTGAATTTTTGTGGTAGCTGCTTTTATTTCATGGAAATGCATTTGATATTATTATAAATTATGAGATAGCTGCACAGGAGCAGAGTTGGTTACATTTGAAGTATTGGGGGGACAGCTGTGACTGACTGCTAGCACCAGCAGCAATTTCAGCAGTGGCCAGGCAGTTGGTTGTGACATGGTGGCAATATTTAAGTTGAAGTGAATTTTTGTGGTAGCTGCTTTTATTTCATGGAAATGCATTTGATATTATTATAAATTATGAGATAGCTGCACTAGAGCAGAGTTAGTCACATTTGAATTATTGGGGGGACAGCTGTGACTGACTGCTAGCACCAGCAGCAATTTCAGCAGTGGCCAGGCAGTTGGTTGTGACATGGTGGCAATATTTAAGTTGAAGTGAATTTTTGTGGTAGCTGCTTTTATTTCATGGAAATGCATTTGATATTATTATAAATTATGAGATAGCTGCACAGGAGCAGAGTTGGTTACATTTGAAGTATTGGGGGGACAGCTGTGACTGACTGCTAGCACCAGCAGCAATTTCAGCAGTGGCCAGGCAGTTGGTTGTGACATGGTGGCAATATTTAAGTTGAAGTGAATTTTTGTGGTAGCTGCTTTTATTTCATGGAAATGCATTTGATATTATTATAAATTATGAGATAGCTGCACAGGAGCAGAGTTGGTTACATTTGAAGTATTGGGGGGACAGCTGTGACTGACTGCTAGCACCAGCAGCAATTTCAGCAGTGGCCAGGCAGTTGGTTGTGACATGGTGGAAATATTTAAGTTGAAGTGAATTTTTGTAGTAGCTGCTTTTATTTCATGGAAATGCATTTGATATTATTATAAATTATGAGATAGCTGCACAGGAGCAGAGTTGGTTACATTTGAAGTATTGGGGGGACAGCTGTGACTGACTGCTAGCACCAGCAGCAATTTCAGCAGTGGCCAGGCAGTTGGTTGTGACATGGTGGCAATATTTAAGTTGAAGTGAATTTTTGTGGTAGCTGCTTTTATTTCATGGAAATGCATTTGATATTATTATAAATTATGAGATAGCTGCACTAGAGCAGAGTTAGTCACATTTGAATTATTGGGGGGACAGCTGTGACTGACTGCTAGCACCAGCAGCAATTTCAGCAGTGGCCAGGCAGTTGGTTGTGACATGGTGGCAATATTTAAGTTGAAGTGAATTTTTGTGGTAGCTGCTTTTATTTCATGGAAATGCATTTGATATTATTATAAATTATGAGATAGCTGCACAGGAGCAGAGTTGGTTACATTTGAAGTATTGGGGGGACAGCTGTGACTGACTGCTAGCACCAGCAGCAATTTCAGCAGTGGCCAGGCAGTTGGTTGTGACATGGTGGCAATATTTAAGTTGAAGTGAATTTTTGTGGTAGCTGCTTTTATTTCATGGAAATGCATTTGATATTATTATAAATTATGAGATAGCTGCACTAGAGCAGAGTTAGTCACATTTGAATTATTGGGGGGACAGCTGTGACTGACTGCTAGCACCAGCAGCAATTTCAGCAGTGGCCAGGCAGTTGGTTGTGACATGGTGGCAATATTTAAGTTGAAGTGAATTTTTGTGGTAGCTGCTTTTATTTCATGGAAATGCATTTGATATTATTATAAATTATGAGATAGCTGCACAGGAGCAGAGTTGGTTACATTTGAAGTATTGGGGGGACAGCTGTGACTGACTGCTAGCACCAGCAGCAATTTCAGCAGTGGCCAGGCAGTTGGTTGTGACATGGTGGCAATATTTAAGTTGAAGTGATTTTTGTGGTAGCTGCTTTTATTTCATGGAAATGCATTTGATATTATTATAAATTATGAGATAGCTGCACTAGAGCAGAGTTAGTCACATTTGAATTATTGGGGGGACAGCTGTGACTGACTGCTAGCACCAGCAGCAATTTCAGCAGTGGCCAGGCAGTTGGTTGTGACATGGTGGCAATATTTAAGTTGAAGTGAATTTTTGTGGTAGCTGCTTTTATTTCATGGAAATGCATTTGATATTATTATAAATTATGAGATAGCTGCACAGGAGCAGAGTTGGTTACATTTGAAGTATTGGGGGGACAGCTGTGACTGACTGCTAGCACCAGCAGCAATTTCAGCAGTGGCCAGGCAGTTGGTTGTGACATGGTGGCAATATTTAAGTTGAAGTGAATTTTTGTGGTAGCTGCTTTTATTTCATGGAAATGCATTTGATATTATTATAAATTATGAGATAGCTGCACTAGAGCAGAGTTAGTCACATTTGAATTATTGGGGGGACAGCTGTGACTGACTGCTAGCACCAGCAGCAATTTCAGCAGTGGCCAGGCAGTTGGTTGTGACATGGTGGCAATATTTAAGTTGAAGTGATTTTTGTGGTAGCTGCTTTTATTTCATGGAAATGCATTTGATATTATTATAAATTATGAGATAGCTGCACTAGAGCAGAGTTGGTTACATTTGAATTATTGGGGGGACAGCTGTGACTGACTGCTAGCACCAGCAGCAATTTCAGCAGTGGCCAGGCAGTTGGTTGTGACATGGTGGCAATATTTAAGTTGAAGTGAATTTTTGTGGTAGCTGCTTTTATTTCATGGAAATGCATTTGATATTATTATAAATTATGAGATAGCTGCACAGGAGCAGAGTTGGTTACATTTGAAGTATTGGGGGGACAGCTGTGACTGACTGCTAGCACCAGCAGCAATTTCAGCAGTGGCCAGGCAGTTGGTTGTGACATGGTGGCAATATTTAAGTTGAAGTGAATTTTTGTGGTAGCTGCTTTTATTTCATGGAAATGCATTTGATATTATTATAAATTATGAGATAGCTGCACTAGAGCAGAGTTGGTTACATTTGAATTATTGGGGGGACAGCTGTGACTGACTGCTAGCACCAGCAGCAATTTCAGCAGTGGCCAGGCAGTTGGTTGTGACATGGTGGCAATATTTAAGTTGAAGTGAATTTTTGTGGTAGCTGCTTTTATTTCATGGAAATGCATTTGATATTATTATAAATTATGAGATAGCTGCACAGGAGCAGAGTTGGTTACATTTGAAGTATTGGGGGGACAGCTGTGACTGACTGCTAGCACCAGCAGCAATTTCAGCAGTGGCCAGGCAGTTGGTTGTGACATGGTGGCAATATTAAAGTTGAAGTGAATTTTTGTGGTAGCTGCTTTTATTTCATGGAAATGCATTTGATATTATTATAAATTATGAGATAGCTGCATAGGAGCAGAGTTGGTTACATTTGAAGTATTGGGGGGACAGCTGTGACTGACTGCTAGCACCAGCAGCAATTTCAGCAGTGGCCAGGCAGTTGGTTGTGACATGGTGGCAATATTTAAGTTGAAGTGAATTTTTGTGGTAGCTGCTTTTATTTCATGGAAATGCATTTGATATTATTATAAATTATGAGATAGCTGCACTAGAGCAGAGTTAGTCACATTTGAATTATTGGGGGGACAGCTGTGACTGACTGCTAGCACCAGCAGCAATTTCAGCAGTGGCCAGGCAGTTGGTTGTGACATGGTGGCAATATTTAAGTTGAAGTGAATTTTTGTGGTAGCTGCTTTTATTTCATGGAAATGCATTTGATATTATTATAAATTATGAGATAGCTGCACAGGAGCAGAGTTGGTTACATTTGAAGTATTGGGGGGACAGCTGTGACTGACTGCTAGCACCAGCAGCAATTTCAGCAGTGGCCAGGCAGTTGGTTGTGACATGGTGGCAATATTTAAGTTGAAGTGAATTTTTGTGGTAGCTGCTTTTATTTCATGGAAATGCATTTGATATTATTATAAATTATGAGATAGCTGCACAGGAGCAGAGTTGGTTACATTTGAAGTATTGGGGGGACAGCTGTGACTGACTGCTAGCACCAGCAGCAATTTCAGCAGTGGCCAGGCAGTTGGTTGTGACATGGTGGCAATATTTAAGTTGAAGTGAATTTTTGTGGTAGCTGCTTTTATTTCATGGAAATGCATTTGATATTATTATAAATTATGAGATAGCTGCACAGGAGCAGAGTTGGTTACATTTGAAGTATTGGGGGGACAGCTGTGACTGACTGCTAGCACCAGCAGCAATTTCAGCAGTGGCCAGGCAGTTGGTTGTGACATGGTGGCAATATTTAAGTTGAAGTGAATTTTTGTGGTAGCTGCTTTTATTTCATGGAAATGCATTTGATATTATTATAAATTATGAGATAGCTGCACTAGAGCAGAGTTAGTCACATTTGAATTATTGGGGGGACAGCTGTGACTGACTGCTAGCACCAGCAGCAATTTCAGCAGTGGCCAGGCAGTTGGTTGTGACATGGTGGCAATATTTAAGTTGAAGTGAATTTTTGTGGTAGCTGCTTTTATTTCATGGAAATGCATTTGATATTATTATAAATTATGAGATAGCTGCACAGGAGCAGAGTTGGTTACATTTGAAGTATTGGGGGGACAGCTGTGACTGACTGCTAGCACCAGCAGCAATTTCAGCAGTGGCCAGGCAGTTGGTTGTGACATGGTGGCAATATTTAAGTTGAAGTGATTTTTGTGGTAGCTGCTTTTATTTCATGGAAATGCATTTGATATTATTATAAATTATGAGATAGCTGCACTAGAGCAGAGTTAGTCACATTTGAATTATTGGGGGGACAGCTGTGACTGACTGCTAGCACCAGCAGCAATTTCAGCAGTGGCCAGGCAGTTGGTTGTGACATGGTGGCAATATTTAAGTTGAAGTGAATTTTTGTGGTAGCTGCTTTTATTTCATGGAAATGCATTTGATATTATTATAAATTATGAGATAGCTGCACTAGAGCAGAGTTAGTCACATTTGAATTATTGGGGGGACAGCTGTGACTGACTGCTAGCACCAGCAGCAATTTCAGCAGTGGCCAGGCAGTTGGTTGTGACATGGTGGCAATATTTAAGTTGAAGTGAATTTTTGTGGTAGCTGCTTTTATTTCATGGAAATGCATTTGATATTATTATAAATTATGAGATAGCTGCACAGGAGCAGAGTTGGTTACATTTGAAGTATTGGGGGGACAGCTGTGACTGACTGCTAGCACCAGCAGCAATTTCAGCAGTGGCCAGGCAGTTGGTTGTGACATGGTGGCAATATTTAAGTTGAAGTGAATTTTTGTGGTAGCTGCTTTTATTTCATGGAAATGCATTTGATATTATTATAAATTATGAGATAGCTGCACAGGAGCAGAGTTGGTTACATTTGAAGTATTGGGGGGACAGCTGTGACTGACTGCTAGCACCAGCAGCAATTTCAGCAGTGGCCAGGCAGTTGGTTGTGACATGGTGGCAATATTTAAGTTGAAGTGAATTTTTGTGGTAGCTGCTTTTATTTCATGGAAATGCATTTGATATTATTATAAATTATGAGATAGCTGCACAGGAGCAGAGTTGGTTACATTTGAAGTATTGGGGGGACAGCTGTGACTGACTGCTAGCACCAGCAGCAATTTCAGCAGTGGCCAGGCAGTTGGTTGTGACATGGTGGCAATATTTAAGTTGAAGTGAATTTTTGTGGTAGCTGCTTTTATTTCATGGAAATGCATTTGATATTATTATAAATTATGAGATAGCTGCACTAGAGCAGAGTTGGTTACATTTGAATTATTGGGGGGACAGCTGTGACTGACTGCTAGCACCAGCAGCAATTTCAGCAGTGGCCAGGCAGTTGGTTGTGACATGGTGGCAATATTTAAGTTGAAGTGAATTTTTGTGGTAGCTGCTTTTATTTCATGGAAATGCATTTGATATTATTATAAATTATGAGATAGCTGCACAGGAGCAGAGTTGGTTACATTTGAAGTATTGGGGGGACAGCTGTGACTGACTGCTAGCACCAGCAGCAATTTCAGCAGTG
This sequence comes from Locusta migratoria, assembly GCA_026315105.1. NCBI lineage: Eukaryota > Metazoa > Arthropoda > Insecta > Orthoptera > Acrididae > Locusta > Locusta migratoria. Next base: position 362,837,665 of record CM048751.1, on the reverse strand, counting down.
GCCAGGCAGTTGGTTGTGACATGGTGGCAATATTAAAGTTGAAGTGAATTTTTGTGGTAGCTGCTTTTATTTCATGGAAATGCATTTGATATTATTATAAATTATGAGATAGCTGCATAGGAGCAGAGTTGGTTACATTTGAAGTATTGGGGGGACAGCTGTGACTGACTGCTAGCACCAGCAGCAATTTCAGCAGTGGCCAGGCAGTTGGTTGTGACATGGTGGCAATATTTAAGTTGAAGTGAATTTTTGTGGTAGCTGCTTTTATTTCATGGAAATGCATTTGATATTATTATAAATTATGAGATAGCTGCACTAGAGCAGAGTTAGTCACATTTGAATTATTGGGGGGACAGCTGTGACTGACTGCTAGCACCAGCAGCAATTTCAGCAGTGGCCAGGCAGTTGGTTGTGACATGGTGGCAATATTTAAGTTGAAGTGAATTTTTGTGGTAGCTGCTTTTATTTCATGGAAATGCATTTGATATTATTATAAATTATGAGATAGCTGCACAGGAGCAGAGTTGGTTACATTTGAAGTATTGGGGGGACAGCTGTGACTGACTGCTAGCACCAGCAGCAATTTCAGCAGTGGCCAGGCAGTTGGTTGTGACATGGTGGCAATATTTAAGTTGAAGTGAATTTTTGTGGTAGCTGCTTTTATTTCATGGAAATGCATTTGATATTATTATAAATTATGAGATAGCTGCACAGGAGCAGAGTTGGTTACATTTGAAGTATTGGGGGGACAGCTGTGACTGACTGCTAGCACCAGCAGCAATTTCAGCAGTGGCCAGGCAGTTGGTTGTGACATGGTGGCAATATTTAAGTTGAAGTGAATTTTTGTGGTAGCTGCTTTTATTTCATGGAAATGCATTTGATATTATTATAAATTATGAGATAGCTGCACAGGAGCAGAGTTGGTTACATTTGAAGTATTGGGGGGACAGCTGTGACTGACTGCTAGCACCAGCAGCAATTTCAGCAGTGGCCAGGCAGTTGGTTGTGACATGGTGGCAATATTTAAGTTGAAGTGAATTTTTGTGGTAGCTGCTTTTATTTCATGGAAATGCATTTGATATTATTATAAATTATGAGATAGCTGCACTAGAGCAGAGTTAGTCACATTTGAATTATTGGGGGGACAGCTGTGACTGACTGCTAGCACCAGCAGCAATTTCAGCAGTGGCCAGGCAGTTGGTTGTGACATGGTGGCAATATTTAAGTTGAAGTGAATTTTTGTGGTAGCTGCTTTTATTTCATGGAAATGCATTTGATATTATTATAAATTATGAGATAGCTGCACAGGAGCAGAGTTGGTTACATTTGAAGTATTGGGGGGACAGCTGTGACTGACTGCTAGCACCAGCAGCAATTTCAGCAGTGGCCAGGCAGTTGGTTGTGACATGGTGGCAATATTTAAGTTGAAGTGAATTTTTGTGGTAGCTGCTTTTATTTCATGGAAATGCATTTGATATTATTATAAATTATGAGATAGCTGCACAGGAGCAGAGTTGGTTACATTTGAAGTATTGGGGGGACAGCTGTGACTGACTGCTAGCACCAGCAGCAATTTCAGCAGTGGCCAGGCAGTTGGTTGTGACATGGTGGCAATATTTAAGTTGAAGTGAATTTTTGTGGTAGCTGCTTTTATTTCATGGAAATGCATTTGATATTATTATAAATTATGAGATAGCTGCACAGGAGCAGAGTTGGTTACATTTGAAGTATTGGGGGGACAGCTGTGACTGACTGCTAGCACCAGCAGCAATTTCAGCAGTGGCCAGGCAGTTGGTTGTGACATGGTGGCAATATTTAAGTTGAAGTGAATTTTTGTGGTAGCTGCTTTTATTTCATGGAAATGCATTTGATATTATTATAAATTATGAGATAGCTGCACAGGAGCAGAGTTGGTTACATTTGAAGTATTGGGGGGACAGCTGTGACTGACTGCTAGCACCAGCAGCAATTTCAGCAGTGGCCAGGCAGTTGGTTGTGACATGGTGGCAATATTTAAGTTGAAGTGAATTTTTGTGGTAGCTGCTTTTATTTCATGGAAATGCATTTGATATTATTATAAATTATGAGATAGCTGCACAGGAGCAGAGTTGGTTACATTTGAAGTATTGGGGGGACAGCTGTGACTGACTGCTAGCACCAGCAGCAATTTCAGCAGTGGCCAGGCAGTTGGTTGTGACATGGTGGCAATATTTAAGTTGAAGTGAATTTTTGTGGTAGCTGCTTTTATTTCATGGAAATGCATTTGATATTATTATAAATTATGAGATAGCTGCACTAGAGCAGAGTTAGTCACATTTGAATTATTGGGGGGGCAGCTGTGACTGACTGCTAGCACCAGCAGCAATTTCAGCAGTGGCCAGGCAGTTGGTTGTGACATGGTGGCAATATTTAAGTTGAAGTGAATTTTTGTGGTAGCTGCTTTTATTTCATGGAAATGCATTTGATATTATTATAAATTATGAGATAGCTGCACAGGAGCAGAGTTGGTTACATTTGAAGTATTGGGGGGACAGCTGTGACTGACTGCTAGCACCAGCAGCAATTTCAGCAGTGGCCAGGCAGTTGGTTGTGACATGGTGGCAATATTTAAGTTGAAGTGAATTTTTGTGGTAGCTGCTTTTATTTCATGGAAATGCATTTGATATTATTATAAATTATGAGATAGCTGCACAGGAGCAGAGTTGGTTACATTTGAAGTATTGGGGGGACAGCTGTGACTGACTGCTAGCACCAGCAGCAATTTCAGCAGTGGCCAGGCAGTTGGTTGTGACATGGTGGAAATATTTAAGTTGAAGTGAATTTTTGTAGTAGCTGCTTTTATTTCATGGAAATGCATTTGATATTATTATAAATTATGAGATAGCTGCACAGGAGCAGAGTTGGTTACATTTGAAGTATTGGGGGGACAGCTGTGACTGACTGCTAGCACCAGCAGCAATTTCAGCAGTGGCCAGGCAGTTGGTTGTGACATGGTGGCAATATTTAAGTTGAAGTGAATTTTTGTGGTAGCTGCTTTTATTTCATGGAAATGCATTTGATATTATTATAAATTATGAGATAGCTGCACTAGAGCAGAGTTAGTCACATTTGAATTATTGGGGGGACAGCTGTGACTGACTGCTAGCACCAGCAGCAATTTCAGCAGTGGCCAGGCAGTTGGTTGTGACATGGTGGCAATATTTAAGTTGAAGTGAATTTTTGTGGTAGCTGCTTTTATTTCATGGAAATGCATTTGATATTATTATAAATTATGAGATAGCTGCACAGGAGCAGAGTTGGTTACATTTGAAGTATTGGGGGGACAGCTGTGACTGACTGCTAGCACCAGCAGCAATTTCAGCAGTGGCCAGGCAGTTGGTTGTGACATGGTGGCAATATTTAAGTTGAAGTGAATTTTTGTGGTAGCTGCTTTTATTTCATGGAAATGCATTTGATATTATTATAAATTATGAGATAGCTGCACTAGAGCAGAGTTAGTCACATTTGAATTATTGGGGGGACAGCTGTGACTGACTGCTAGCACCAGCAGCAATTTCAGCAGTGGCCAGGCAGTTGGTTGTGACATGGTGGCAATATTTAAGTTGAAGTGAATTTTTGTGGTAGCTGCTTTTATTTCATGGAAATGCATTTGATATTATTATAAATTATGAGATAGCTGCACAGGAGCAGAGTTGGTTACATTTGAAGTATTGGGGGGACAGCTGTGACTGACTGCTAGCACCAGCAGCAATTTCAGCAGTGGCCAGGCAGTTGGTTGTGACATGGTGGCAATATTTAAGTTGAAGTGATTTTTGTGGTAGCTGCTTTTATTTCATGGAAATGCATTTGATATTATTATAAATTATGAGATAGCTGCACTAGAGCAGAGTTAGTCACATTTGAATTATTGGGGGGACAGCTGTGACTGACAGCTAGCACCAGCAGCAATTTCAGCAGTGGCCAGGCAGTTGGATGTGACATGGTGGCAATATTTAAGTTGAAGTGAATTTTTGTGGTAGCTGCTTTTATTTCATGGAAATGCATTTGATATTATTATAAATTATGAGATAGCTGCACAGGAGCAGAGTTGGTTACATTTGAAGTATTGGGGGGACAGCTGTGACTGACTGCTAGCACCAGCAGCAATTTCAGCAGTGGCCAGGCAGTTGGTTGTGACATGGTGGCAATATTTAAGTTGAAGTGAATTTTTGTGGTAGCTGCTTTTATTTCATGGAAATGCATTTGATATTATTATAAATTATGAGATAGCTGCACTAGAGCAGAGTTAGTCACATTTGAATTATTGGGGGGACAGCTGTGACTGACTGCTAGCACCAGCAGCAATTTCAGCAGTGGCCAGGCAGTTGGTTGTGACATGGTGGCAATATTTAAGTTGAAGTGATTTTTGTGGTAGCTGCTTTTATTTCATGGAAATGCATTTGATATTATTATAAATTATGAGATAGCTGCACTAGAGCAGAGTTAGTCACATTTGAATTATTGGGGGGACAGCTGTGACTGACTGCTAGCACCAGCAGCAATTTCAGCAGTGGCCAGGCAGTTGGTTGTGACATGGTGGCAATATTTAAGTTGAAGTGAATTTTTGTGGTAGCTGCTTTTATTTCATGGAAATGCATTTGATATTATTATAAATTATGAGATAGCTGCACAGGAGCAGAGTTGGTTACATTTGAAGTATTGGGGGGACAGCTGTGACTGACTGCTAGCACCAGCAGCAATTTCAGCAGTGGCCAGGCAGTTGGTTGTGACATGGTGGCAATATTTAAGTTGAAGTGAATTTTTGTGGTAGCTGCTTTTATTTCATGGAAATGCATTTGATATTATTATAAATTATGAGATAGCTGCACTAGAGCAGAGTTAGTCACATTTGAATTATTGGGGGGACAGCTGTGACTGACTGCTAGCACCAGCAGCAATTTCAGCAGTGGCCAGGCAGTTGGTTGTGACATGGTGGCAATATTTAAGTTGAAGTGACTTTTTGTGGTAGCTGCTTTTATTTCATGGAAATGCATTTGATATTATTATAAATTATGAGATAGCTGCACAGGAGCAGAGTTGGTTACATTTGAAGTATTGGGGGGACAGCTGTGACTGACTGCTAGCACCAGCAGCAATTTCAGCAGTGGCCAGGCAGTTGGTTGTGACATGGTGGCAATATTTAAGTTGAAGTGAATTTTTGTGGTAGCTGCTTTTATTTCATGGAAATGCATTTGATATTATTATAAATTATGAGATAGCTGCACAGGAGCAGAGTTGGTTACATTTGAAGTATTGGGGGGACAGCTGTGACTGACTGCTAGCACCAGCAGCAATTTCAGCAGTGGCCAGGCAGTTGGTTGTGACATGGTGGCAATATTTAAGTTGAAGTGAATTTTTGTGTTAGCTGCTTTTATTTCATGGAAATGCATTTGATATTATTATAAATTATGAGATAGCTGCACAGGAGCAGAGTTGGTTACATTTGAAGTATTGGGGGGACAGCTGTGACTGACTGCTAGCACCAGCAGCAATTTCAGCAGTGGCCAGGCAGTTGGTTGTGACATGGTGGCAATATTTAAGTTGAAGTGAATTTTTGTGGTAGCTGCTTTTATTTCATGGAAATGCATTTGATATTATTATAAATTATGAGATAGCTGCACTAGAGCAGAGTTAGTCACATTTGAATTATTGGGGGGACAGCTGTGACTGACTGCTAGCACCAGCAGCAATTTCAGCAGTGGCCAGGCAGTTGGTTGTGACATGGTGGCAATATTTAAGTTGAAGTGAATTTTTGTGGTAGCTGCTTTTATTTCATGGAAATGCATTTGATATTATTATAAATTATGAGATAGCTGCACAGGAGCAGAGTTGGTTACATTTGAAGTATTGGGGGGACAGCTGTGACTGACTGCTAGCACCAGCAGCAATTTCAGCAGTGGCCAGGCAGTTGGTTGTGACATGGTGGCAATATTTAAGTTGAAGTGAATTTTTGTGGTAGCTGCTTTTATTTCATGGAAATGCATTTGATATTATTATAAATTATGAGATAGCTGCACAGGAGCAGAGTTGGTTACATTTGAAGTATTGGGGGGACAGCTGTGACTGACTGCTAGCACCAGCAGCAATTTCAGCAGTGGCCAGGCAGTTGGTTGTGACATGGTGGCAATATTTAAGTTGAAGTGAATTTTTGTGGTAGCTGCTTTTATTTCATGGAAATGCATTTGATATTATTATAAATTATGAGATAGCTGCACAGGAGCAGAGTTAGTCATATTTGAATTATTGGGGGGACAGCTGTGACTGACTGCTAGCACCAGCAGCAATTTCAGCAGTGGCCAGGCAGTTGGTTGTGACATGGTGGCAATATTTAAGTTGAAGTGAATTTTTGTGGTAGCTGCTTTTATTTCATGGAAATGCATTTGATATTATTATAAATTATGAGATAGCTGCACAGGAGCAGAGCTGGTTACATTTGAAGTATTGGGGGGACAGCTGTGACTGACTGCTAGCACCAGCAGCAATTTCAGCAGTGGCCAGGCAGTTGGTTGTGACATGGTGGCAATATTTAAGTTGAAGTGAATTTTTGTGGTAGCTGCTTTTATTTCATGGAAATGCATTTGATATTAATATAAATTATGAGATAGCTGCACAGGAGCAGAGTTGGTTACATTTGAAGTATTGGGGGGACAGCTGTGACTGACTGCTAGCACCAGCAGCAATTTCAGCAGTGGCCAGGCAGTTGGTTGTGACATGGTGGCAATATTTAAGTTGAAGTGAATTTTTGTGGTAGTTGCTTTTATTTCATGGAAATGCATTTGATATTATTATAAATTATGAGATAGCTGCACAGGAGCAGAGTTGGTTACATTTGAAGTATTGGGGGGACAGCTGTGACTGACTGCTAGCACCAGCAGCAATTTCAGCAGTGGCCAGGCAGTTGGTTGTGACATGGTGGCAATATTTAAGTTGAAGTGAATTTTTGTGGTAGCTGCTTTTATTTCATGGAAATGCATTTGATATTATTATAAATTATGAGATAGCTGCACAGGAGCAGAGTTGGTTACATTTGAAGTATTGGGGGGACAGCTGTGACTGACTGCTAGCACCAGCAGCAATTTCAGCAGTGGCCAGGCAGTTGGCTGTGACATGGTGGCAATATTTAAGTTGAAGTGAATTTTTGTGGTAGCTGCTTTTATTTCATGGAAATGCATTTGATATTATTATAAATTATGAGATAGCTGCACAGGAGCAGAGTTGGTTACATTTGAAGTATTGGGGGGACAGCTGTGACTGACTGCTAGCACCAGCAGCAATTTCAGCAGTGGCCAGGCAGTTGGTTGTGACATGGTGGCAATATTTAAGTTGAAGTGAATTTTTGTGGTAGCTGCTTTTATTTCATGGAAATGCATTTGATATTATTATAAATTATGAGATAGCTGCACAGGAGCAGAGTTGGTTACATTTGAAGTATTGGGGGGACAGCTGTGACTGACTGCTAGCACCAGCAGCAATTTCAGCAGTGGCCAGGCAGTTGGTTGTGACATGGTGGCAATATTTAAGTTGAAGTGAATTTTTGTGGTAGCTGCTTTTATTTCATGGAAATGCATTTGATATTATTATAAATTATGAGATAGCTGCACAGGAGCAGAGTTGGTTACATTTGAAGTATTGGGGGGACAGCTGTGACTGACTGCTAGCACCAGCAGCAATTTCAGCAGTGGCCAGGCAGTTGGTTGTGACATGGTGGCAATATTTAAGTTGAAGTGAATTTTTGTGGTAGCTGCTTTTATTTCATGGAAATGCATTTGATATTATTATAAATTATGAGATAGCTGCACAGGAGCAGAGTTGGTTACATTTGAAGTATTGGGGGGACAGCTGTGACTGACTGCTAGCACCAGCAGCAATTTCAGCAGTGGCCAGGCAGTTGGTTGTGACATGGTGGCAATATTTAAGTTGAAGTGAATTTTTGTGGTAGCTGCTTTTATTTCATGGAAATGCATTTGATATTATTATAAATTATGAGATAGCTGCACAGGAGCAGAGTTGGTTACATTTGAAGTATTGGGGGGACAGCTGTGACTGACTGCTAGCACCAGCAGCAATTTCAGCAGTGGCCAGGCAGTTGGTTGTGACATGGTGGCAATATTTAAGTTGAAGTGAATTTTTGTGGTAGCTGCTTTTATTTCATGGAAATGCATTTGATATTATTATAAATTATGAGATAGCTGCACAGGAGCAGAGTTGGTTACATTTGAAGTATTGGGGGGACAGCTGTGACTGACTGCTAGCACCAGCAGCAATTTCAGCAGTGGCCAGGCAGTTGGTTGTGACATGGTGGCAATATTTAAGTTGAAGTGAATTTTTGTGGTAGCTGCTTTTATTTCATGGAAATGCATTTGATATTATTATAAATTATGAGATAGCTGCACTAGAGCAGAGTTAGTCACATTTGAATTATTGGGGGGACAGCTGTGACTGACTGCTAGCACCAGCAGCAATTTCAGCAGTGGCCAGGCAGTTGGTTGTGACATGGTGGCAATATTTAAGTTGAAGTGAATTTTTGTGGTAGCTGCTTTTATTTCATGGAAATGCATTTGATATTATTATAAATTATGAGATAGCTGCACAGGAGCAGAGTTGGTTACATTTGAAGTATTGGGGGGACAGCTGTGACTGACTGCTAGCACCAGCAGCAATTTCAGCAGTGGCCAGGCAGTTGGTTGTGACATGGTGGCAATATTTAAGTTGAAGTGAATTTTTGTGGTAGCTGCTTTTATTTCATGGAAATGCATTTGATATTATTATAAATTATGAGATAGCTGCACAGGAGCAGAGTTGGTTACATTTGAAGTATTGGGGGGACAGCTGTGACTGACTGCTAGCACCAGCAGCAATTTCAGCAGTGGCCAGGCAGTTGGTTGTGACATGGTGGCAATATTTAAGTTGAAGTGAATTTTTGTGTTAGCTGCTTTTATTTCATGGAAATGCATTTGATATTATTATAAATTATGAGATAGCTGCACAGGAGCAGAGTTGGTTACATTTGAAGTATTGGGGGGACAGCTGTGACTGACTGCTAGCACCAGCAGCAATTTCAGCAGTGGCCAGGCAGTTGGTTGTGACATGGTGGCAATATTTAAGTTGAAGTGAATTTTTGTGGTAGCTGCTTTTATTTCATGGAAATGCATTTGATATTATTATAAATTATGAGATAGCTGCACTAGAGCAGAGTTAGTCACATTTGAATTATTGGGGGGACAGCTGTGACTGACTGCTAGCACCAGCAGCAATTTCAGCAGTGGCCAGGCAGTTGGTTGTGACATGGTGGCAATATTTAAGTTGAAGTGAATTTTTGTGGTAGCTGCTTTTATTTCATGGAAATGCATTTGATATTATTATAAATTATGAGATAGCTGCACAGGAGCAGAGTTGGTTACATTTGAAGTATTGGGGGGACAGCTGTGACTGACTGCTAGCACCAGCAGCAATTTCAGCAGTGGCCAGGCAGTTGGTTGTGACATGGTGGCAATATTTAAGTTGAAGTGAATTTTTGTGGTAGCTGCTTTTATTTCATGGAAATGCATTTGATATTATTATAAATTATGAGATAGCTGCACAGGAGCAGAGTTGGTTACATTTGTAGTATTGGGGGGACAGCTGTGACTGACTGCTAGCACCAGCAGCAATTTCAGCAGTGGCCAGGCAGTTGGTTGTGACATGGTGGCAATATTTAAGTTGAAGTGAATTTTTGTGGTAGCTGCTTTTATTTCATGGAAATGCATTTGATATTATTATAAATTATGAGATAGCTGCACAGGAGCAGAGTTGGTTACATTTGAAGTATTGGGGGGACAGCTGTGACTGACTGCTAGCACCAGCAGCAATTTCAGCAGTGGCCAGGCAGTTGGTTGTGACATGGTGGCAATATTTAAGTTGAAGTGAATTTTTGTGGTAGCTGCTTTTATTTCATGGAAATGCATTTGATATTATTATAAATTATGAGATAGCTGCACAGGAGCAGAGTTGGTTACATTTGAAGTATTGGGGGGACAGCTGTGACTGACTGCTAGCACCAGCAGCAATTTCAGCAGTGGCCAGGCAGTTGGTTGTGACATGGTGGCAATATTTAAGTTGAAGTGAATTTTTGTGGTAGCTGCTTTTATTTCATGGAAATGCATTTGATATTATTATAAATTATGAGATAGCTGCACAGGAGCAGAGTTGGTTACATTTGAAGTATTGGGGGGACAGCTGTGACTGACTGCTAGCACCAGCAGCAATTTCAGCAGTGGCCAGGCAGTTGGCTGTGACATGGTGGCAATATTTAAGTTGAAGTGAATTTTTGTGGTAGCTGCTTTTATTTCATGGAAATGCATTTGATATTATTATAAATTATGAGATAGCTGCACAGGAGCAGAGTTGGTTACATTTGAAGTATTGGGGGGACAGCTGTGACTGACTGCTAGCACCAGCAGCAATTTCAGCAGTGGCCAGGCAGTTGGTTGTGACATGGTGGCAATATTTAAGTTGAAGTGAATTTTTGTGGTAGCTGCTTTTATTTCATGGAAATGCATTTGATATTATTATAAATTATGAGATAGCTGCACAGGAGCAGAGTTGGTTACATTTGAAGTATTGGGGGGACAGCTGTGACTGACTGCTAGCACCAGCAGCAATTTCAGCAGTGGCCAGGCAGTTGGTTGTGACATGGTGGCAATATTTAAGTTGAAGTGAATTTTTGTGGTAGCTGCTTTTATTTCATGGAAATGCATTTGATATTATTATAAATTATGAGATAGCTGCACAGGAGCAGAGTTGGTTACATTTGAAGTATTGGGGGGACAGCTGTGACTGACTGCTAGCACCAGCAGCAATTTCAGCAGTGGCCAGGCAGTTGGTTGTGACATGGTGGCAATATTTAAGTTGAAGTGAATTTTTGTGGTAGCTGCTTTTATTTCATGGAAATGCATTTGATATTATTATAAATTATGAGATAGCTGCACAGGAGCAGAGTTGGTTACATTTGAAGTATTGGGGGGACAGCTGTGACTGACTGCTAGCACCAGCAGCAATTTCAGCAGTGGCCAGGCAGTTGGTTGTGACATGGTGGCAATATTTAAGTTGAAGTGAATTTTTGTGGTAGCTGCTTTTATTTCATGGAAATGCATTTGATATTATTATAAATTATGAGATAGCTGCACAGGAGCAGAGTTGGTTACATTTGAAGTATTGGGGGGACAGCTGTGACTGACTGCTAGCACCAGCAGCAATTTCAGCAGTGGCCAGGCAGTTGGTTGTGACATGGTGGCAATATTTAAGTTGAAGTGAATTTTTGTGGTAGCTGCTTTTATTTCATGGAAATGCATTTGATATTATTATAAATTATGAGATAGCTGCACAGGAGCAGAGTTGGTTACATTTGAAGTATTGGGGGGACAGATGTGACTGACTGCTAGCACCAGCAGCAATTTTAGCAGTGGCCAGGCAGTTGGTTGTGACATGGTGGCAATATTTAAGTTGAAGTGAATTTTTGTGGTAGCTGCTTTTATTTCATGGAAATGCATTTGATATTATTATAAATTATGAGATAGCTGCACAGGAGCAGAGTTGGTTACATTTGAAGTATTGGGGGGACAGCTGTGACTGACTGCTAGCACCAGCAGCAATTTCAGCAGTGGCCAGGCAGTTGGTTGTGAGATGGTGGCAATATTTAAGTTGAAGTGAATTTTTGTGGTAGCTGCTTTTATTTCATGGAAATGCATTTGATATTATTATAAATTATGAGATAGCTGCACAGGAGCAGAGTTGGTTACATTTGAAGTATTGGGGGGACAGCTGTGACTGACTGCTAGCACCAACAGCAATTTCAGCAGTGGCCAGGCAGTTGGTTGTGACATGGTGGCAATATTTAAGTTGAAGTGAATTTTTGTGGTAGCTGCTTTTATTTCATGGAAATGCATTTGATATTATTATAAATTATGAGATAGCTGCACAGGAGCAGAGTTGGTTACATTTGAAGTATTGGGGGGACAGCTGTGACTGACTGCTAGCACCAGCAGCAATTTCAGCAGTGGCCAGGCAGTTGGTTGTGACATGGTGGCAATATTTAAGTTGAAGTGAATTTTTGTGGTAGCTGCTTTTATTTCATGGAAATGCATTTGATATTATTATAAATTATGAGATAGCTGCACAGGAGCAGAGTTGGTTACATTTGAAGTATTGGGGGGACAGCTGTGACTGACTGCTAGCACCAGCAGCAATTTCAGCAGTGGCCAGGCAGTTGGTTGTGACATGGTGGCAATATTTAAGTTGAAGTGAATTTTTGTGGTAGCTGCTTTTATTTCATGGAAATGCATTTGATATTATTATAAATTATGAGATAGCTGCACAGGAGCAGAGTTGGTTACATTTGAAGTATTGGGGGGACAGCTGTGACTGACTGCTAGCACCAGCAGCAATTTCAGCAGTGGCCAGGCAGTTGGTTGTGACATGGTGGCAATATTTAAGTTGAAGTGAATTTTTGTGGTAGCTGCTTTTATTTCATGGAAATGCATTTGATATTATTATAAATTATGAGATAGCTGCACAGGAGCAGAGTTGGTTACATTTGAAGTATTGGGGGGACAGCTGTGACTGACTGCTAGCACCAGCAGCAATTTCAGCAGTGGCCAGGCAGTTGGTTGTGACATGGTGGCAATATTTAAGTTGAAGTGAATTTTTGTGGTAGCTGCTTTTATTTCATGGAAATGCATTTGATATTATTATAAATTATGAGATAGCTGCACAGGAGCAGAGTTGGTTACATTTGAAGTATTGGGGGGACAGCTGTGACTGACTGCTAGCACCAGCAGCAATTTCAGCAGTGGCCAGGCAGTTGGTTGTGACATGGTGGCAATATTTAAGTTGAAGTGAATTTTTGTGGTAGCTGCTTTTATTTCATGGAAATGCATTTGATATTATTATAAATTATGAGATAGCTGCACAGGAGCAGAGTTGGTTACATTTGAAGTATTGGGGGGACAGCTGTGACTGACTGCTAGCACCAGCAGCAATTTCAGCAGTGGCCAGGCAGTTGGTTGTGACATGGTGGCAATATTTAAGTTGAAGTGAATTTTTGTGGTAGCTGCTTTTATTTCATGGAAATGCATTTGATATTATTATAAATTATGAGATAGCTGCACAGGAGCAGAGTTGGTTACATTTGAAGTATTGGGGGGACAGATGTGACTGACTGCTAGCACCAGCAGCAATTTCAGCAGTGGCCAGGCAGTTGGTTGTGACATGGTGGCAATATTTAAGTTGAAGTGAATTTTTGTGGTAGCTGCTTTTATTTCATGGAAATGCATTTGATATTATTATAAATTATGAGATAGCTGCACAGGAGCAGAGTTGGTTACATTTGAAGTATTGGGGGGACAGCTGTGACTGACTGCTAGCACCAGCAGCAATTTCAGCAGTGGCCAGGCAGTTGGTTGTGACATGGTGGCAATATTTAAGTTGAAGTGAATTTTTGTGGTAGCTGCTTTTATTTCATGGAAATGCATTTGATATTATTATAAATTATGAGATAGCTGCACAGGAGCAGAGTTGGTTACATTTGAAGTATTGGGGGGACAGCTGTGACTGACTGCTAGCACCAGCAGCAATTTCAGCAGTGGCCAGGCAGTTGGTTGTGACATGGTGGCAATATTTAAGTTGAAGTGAATTTTTGTGGTAGCTGCTTTTATTTCATGGAAATGCATTTGATATTATTATAAATTATGAGATAGCTGCACAGGAGCAGAGTTGGTTACATTTGAAGTATTGGGGGGACAGCTGTGACTGACTGCTAGCACCAGCAGCAATTTCAGCAGTGGCCAGGCAGTTGGTTGTGACATGGTGGTAATATTTAAGTTGAAGTGAATTTTTGTGGTAGCTGCTTTTATTTCATGGAAATGCATTTGATATTATTATAAATTATGAGATAGCTGCACAGGAGCAGAGTTGGTTACATTTGAAGTATTGGGGGGACAGCTGTGACTGACTGCTAGCACCAGCAGCAATTTCAGCAGTGGCCAGGCAGTTGGTTGTGACATGGTGGCAATATTTAAGTTGAAGTGAATTTTTGTGGTAGCTGCTTTTATTTCATGGAAATGCATTTGATATTATTATAAATTATGAGATAGCTGCACAGGAGCAGAGTTGGTTACATTTGAAGTATTGGGGGGACAGCTGTGACTGACTGCTAGCACCAGCAGCAATTTCAGCAGTGGCCAGGCAGTTGGTTGTGACATGGTGGCAATATTTAAGTTGAAGTGAATTTTTGTGGTAGCTGCTTTTATTTCATGGAAATGCATTTGATATTATTATAAATTATGAGATAGCTGCACAGGAGCAGAGTTGGTTACATTTGAAGTATTGGGGGGACAGATGTGACTGACTGCTAGCACCAGCAGCAATTTCAGCAGTGGCCAGGCAGTTGGTTGTGACATGGTGGCAATATTTAAGTTGAAGTGAATTTTTGTGGTAGCTGCTTTTATTTCATGGAAATGCATTTGATATTATTATAAATTATGAGATAGCTGCACAGGAGCAGAGTTGGTTACATTTGAAGTATTGGGGGGACAGCTGTGACTGACTGCTAGCACCAGCAGCAATTTCAGCAGTGGCCAGGCAGTTGGTTGTGAGATGGTGGCAATGTTTAAGTTGAAGTGAATTTTTGTGGTAGCTGCTTTTATTTCATGGAAATGCATTTGATATTATTATAAATTATGAGATAGCTGCACAGGAGCAGAGTTGGTTACATTTGAAGTATTGGGGGGACAGCTGTGACTGACTGCTAGCACCAGCAGCAATTTCAGCAGTGGCCAGGCAGTTGGTTGTGACATGGTGGCAATATTTAAGTTGAAGTGAATTTTTGTGGTAGCTGCTTTTATTTCATGGAAATGCATTTGATATTATTATAAATTATGAGATAGCTGCACAGGAGCAGAGTTGGTTACATTTGAAGTATTGGGGGGACAGCTGTGACTGACTGCTAGCACCAGCAGCAATTTCAGCAGTGGCCAGGCAGTTGGTTGTGACATGGTGGCAATATTTAAGTTGAAGTGAATTTTTGTGGTAGCTGCTTTTATTTCATGGAAATGCATTTGATATTATTATAAATTATGAGATAGCTGCACAGGAGCAGAGTTGGTTACATTTGAAGTATTGGGGGGACAGCTGTGACTGACTGCTAGCACCAGCAGCAATTTCAGCAGTGGCCAGGCAGTTGGTTGTGACATGGTGGCAATATTTAAGTTGAAGTGAATTTTTGTGGTAGCTGCTTTTATTTCATGGAAATGCATTTGATATTATTATAAATTATGAGATAGCTGCACAGGAGCAGAGTTGGTTACATTTGAAGTATTGGGGGGACAGCTGTGACTGACTGCTAGCACCAGCAGCAATTTCAGCAGTGGCCAGGCAGTTGGTTGTGACATGGTGGCAATATTTAAGTTGAAGTGAATTTTTGTGGTAGCTGCTTTTATTTCATGGAAATGCATTTGATATTATTATAAATTATGAGATAGCTGCACAGGAGCAGAGTTGGTTACATTTGAAGTATTGGGGGGACAGCTGTGACTGACTGCTAGCACCAGCAGCAATTTCAGCAGTGGCCAGGCAGTTGG
This sequence comes from Locusta migratoria, assembly GCA_026315105.1. NCBI lineage: Eukaryota > Metazoa > Arthropoda > Insecta > Orthoptera > Acrididae > Locusta > Locusta migratoria. The sequence goes on along the minus strand of CM048751.1, from coordinate 362,822,012 downwards.
TTGTGACATGGTGGCAATATTTAAGTTGAAGTGAATTTTTGTGGTAGCTGCTTTTATTTCATGGAAATGCATTTGATATTATTATAAATTATGAGATAGCTGCACAGGAGCAGAGTTGGTTACATTTGAAGTATTGGGGGGACAGCTGTGACTGACTGCTAGCACCAGCAGCAATTTCAGCAGTGGCCAGGCAGTTGGTTGTGAGATGGTGGCAATGTTTAAGTTGAAGTGAATTTTTGTGGTAGCTGCTTTTATTTCATGGAAATGCATTTGATATTATTATAAATTATGAGATAGCTGCACATGAGCAGAGTTGGTTACATTTGAAGTATTGGGGGGACAGCTGTGACTGACTGCTAGCACCAACAGCAATTTCAGCAGTGGCCAGGCAGTTGGTTGTGACATGGTGGCAATATTTAAGTTGAAGTGAATTTTTGTGGTAGCTGCTTTTATTTCATGGAAATGCATTTGATATTATTATAAATTATGAGATAGCTGCACAGGAGCAGAGTTCGTTACATTTGAAGTATTGGGGGGACAGCTGTGACTGACTGCTAGCACCAGCAGCAATTTCAGCAGTGGCCAGGCAGTTGGTTGTGACATGGTGGCAATATTTAAGTTGAAGTGAATTTTTGTGGTAGCTGCTTTTATTTCATGGAAATGCATTTGATATTATTATAAATTATGAGATAGCTGCACAGGAGCAGAGTTGGTTACATTTGAAGTATTGGGGGGACAGCTGTGACTGACTGCTAGCACCAGCAGCAATTTCAGCAGTGGCCAGGCAGTTGGTTGTGACATGGTGGCAATATTTAAGTTGAAGTGAATTTTTGTGGTAGCTGCTTTTATTTCATGGAAATGCATTTGATATTATTATAAATTATGAGATAGCTGCACAGGAGCAGAGTTGGTTACATTTGAAGTATTGGGGGGACAGCTGTGACTGACTGCTAGCACCAGCAGCAATTTCAGCAGTGGCCAGGCAGTTGGTTGTGACATGGTGGCAATATTTAAGTTGAAGTGAATTTTTGTGGTAGCTGCTTTTATTTCATGGAAATGCATTTGATATTATTATAAATTATGAGATAGCTGCACAGGAGCAGAGTTGGTTACATTTGAAGTATTGGGGGGACAGCTGTGACTGACTGCTAGCACCAGCAGCAATTTCAGCAGTGGCCAGGCAGTTGGTTGTGACATGGTGGCAATATTTAAGTTGAAGTGAATTTTTGTGGTAGCTGCTTTTATTTCATGGAAATGCATTTGATATTATTATAAATTATGAGATAGCTGCACAGGAGCAGAGTTGGTTACATTTGAAGTATTGGGGGGACAGCTGTGACTGACTGCTAGCACCAGCAGCAATTTCAGCAGTGGCCAGGCAGTTGGTTGTGACATGGTGGCAATATTTAAGTTGAAGTGAATTTTTGTGGTAGCTGCTTTTATTTCATGGAAATGCATTTGATATTATTATAAATTATGAGATAGCTGCACAGGAGCAGAGTTGGTTACATTTGAAGTATTGGGGGGACAGCTGTGACTGACTGCTAGCACCAGCAGCAATTTCAGCAGTGGCCAGGCAGTTGGTTGTGACATGGTGGCAATATTTAAGTTGAAGTGAATTTTTGTGGTAGCTGCTTTTATTTCATGGAAATGCATTTGATATTATTATAAATTATGAGATAGCTGCACAGGAGCAGAGTTGGTTACATTTGAAGTATTGGGGGGACAGCTGTGACTGACTGCTAGCACCAGCAGCAATTTCAGCAGTGGCCAGGAAGTTGGTTGTGACATGGTGGCAATATTTAAGTTGAAGTGAATTTTTGTGGTAGCTGCTTTTATTTCATGGAAATGCATTTGATATTATTATAAATTATGAGATAGCTGCACTAGAGCAGAGTTAGTCACATTTGAATTATTGGGGGGACAGCTGTGACTGACTGCTAGCACCAGCAGCAATTTCAGCAGTGGCCAGGCAGTTGGTTGTGACATGGTGGCAATATTTAAGTTGAAGTGAATTTTTGTGGTAGCTGCTTTTATTTCATGGAAATGCATTTGATATTATTATAAATTATGAGATAGCTGCACAGGAGCAGAGTTGGTTACATTTGAAGTATTGGGGGGACAGCTGTGACTGACTGCTAGCACCAGCAGCAATTTCAGCAGTGGCCAGGCAGTTGGTTGTGACATGGTGGCAATATTTAAGTTGAAGTGAATTTTTGTGGTAGCTGCTTTTATTTCATGGAAATGCATTTGATATTATTATAAATTATGAGATAGCTGCACAGGAGCAGAGTTGGTTACATTTGAAGTATTGGGGGGACAGCTGTGACTGACTGCTAGCACCAGCAGCAATTTCAGCAGTGGCCAGGCAGTTGGTTGTGACATGGTGGCAATATTTAAGTTGAAGTGAATTTTTGTGGTAGCTGCTTTTATTTCATGGAAATGCATTTGATATTATTATAAATTATGAGATAGCTGCACAGGAGCAGAGTTGGTTACATTTGAAGTATTGGGGGGACAGCTGTGACTGACTGCTAGCACCAGCAGCAATTTCAGCAGTGGCCAGGCAGTTGGTTGTGACATGGTGGCAATATTTAAGTTGAAGTGAATTTTTGTGGTAGCTGCTTTTATTTCATGGAAATGCATTTGATATTATTATAAATTATGCGATAGCTGCACAGGAGCAGAGTTAGTCACATTTGAATTATTGGGGGGACAGCTGTGACTGACTGCTAGCACCAGCAGCAATTTCAGCAGTGGCCAGGCAGTTGGTTGTGACATGGTGGCAATATTTAAGTTGAAGTGAATTTTTGTGGTAGCTGCTTTTATTTCATGGAAATGCATTTGATATTATTATAAATTATGAGATAGCTGCACAGGAGCAGAGTTGGTTACATTTGAAGTATTGGGGGGACAGCTGTGACTGACTGCTAGCACCAGCAGCAATTTCAGCAGTGGCCAGGCAGTTGGTTGTGACATGGTGGCAATATTTAAGTTGAAGTGAATTTTTGTGGTAGCTACTTTTATTTCATGGAAATGCATTTGATATTATTATAAATTACGAGATAGCTGCACAGGAGCAGAGTTGGTTACATTTGAAGTATTGGGGGGACAGCTGTGACTGACTGCTAGCACCAGCAGCAATTTCAGCAGTGGCCAGGCAGTTGGTTGTGACATGGTGGCAATATTTAAGTTGAAGTGAATTTTTGTGGTAGCTGCTTTTATTTCATGGAAATGCATTTGATATTATTATAAATTATGAGATAGCTGCACAGGAGCAGAGTTAGTCACATTTGAATTATTGGGGGGACAGCTGTGACTGACTGCTAGCACCAGCAGCAATTTCAGCAGTGGCCAGGCAGTTGGTTGTGACATGGTGGCAATATTTAAGTTGAAGTGAATTTTTGTGGTAGCTGCTTTTATTTCATGGAAATGCATTTGATATTATTATAAATTATGAGATAGCTGCACAGGAGCAGAGTTGGTTACATTTGAAGTATTGGGGGGACAGCTGTGACTGACTGCTAGCACCAGCAGCAATTTCAGCAGTGGCCAGGCAGTTGGTTGTGACATGGTGGCAATATTTAAGTTGAAGTGAATTTTTGTGGTAGCTGCTTTTATTTCATGGAAATGCATTTGATATTATTATAAATTATGAGATAGCTGCACAGGAGCAGAGTTGGTTACATTTGAAGTATTGGGGGGACAGCTGTGACTGACTGCTAGCACCAGCAGCAATTTCAGCAGTGGCCAGGCAGTTGGTTGTGACATGGTGGCAATATTTAAGTTGAAGTGAATTTTTGTGGTAGCTGCTTTTATTTCATGGAAATGCATTTGATATTATTATAAATTATGAGATAGCTGCACAGGAGCAGAGTTAGTCACATTTGAATTATTGGGGGGACAGCTGTGACTGACTGCTAGCACCAGCAGCAATTTCAGCAGTGGCCAGGCAGTTGGTTGTGACATGGTGGCAATATTTAAGTTGAAGTGAATTTTTGTGGTAGCTGCTTTTATTTCATGGAAATGCATTTGATATTATTATAAATTATGAGATAGCTGCACAGGAGCAGAGTTGGTTACATTTGAAGTATTGGGGGGACAGCTGTGACTGACTGCTAGCACCAGCAGCAATTTCAGCAGTGGCCAGGCAGTTGGTTGTGACATGGTGGCAATATTTAAGTTGAAGTGAATTTTTGTGGTAGCTGCTTTTATTTCATGGAAATGCATTTGATATTATTATAAATTATGAGATAGCTGCACAGGAGCAGAGTTAGTCACATTTGAATTATTGGGGGGACAGCTGTGACTGACTGCTAGCACCAGCAGCAATTTCAGCAGTGGCCAGGCAGTTGGTTGTGACATGGTGGCAATATTTAAGTTGAAGTGAATTTTTGTGGTAGCTGCTTTTATTTCATGGAAATGCATTTGATATTATTATAAATTATGAGATAGCTGCACAGGAGCAGAGTTGGTTACATTTGAAGTATTGGGGGGACAGCTGTGACTGACTGCTAGCACCAGCAGCAATTTCAGCAGTGGCCAGGCAGTTGGTTGTGACATGGTGGCAATATTTAAGTTGAAGTGAATTTTTGTGGTAGCTGCTTTTATTTCATGGAAATGCATTTGATATTATTATAAATTATGAGATAGCTGCACTAGAGCAGAGTTAGTCACATTTGAATTATTGGGGGGACAGCTGTGACTGACTGCTAGCACCAGCAGCAATTTCAGCAGTGGCCAGGCAGTTGGTTGTGACATGGTGGCAATATTTAAGTTGAAGTGAATTTTTGTGGTAGCTGCTTTTATTTCATGGAAATGCATTTGATATTATTATAAATTATGAGATAGCTGCACTAGAGCAGAGTTAGTCACATTTGAATTATTGGGGGGACAGCTGTGACTGACTGCTAGCACCAGCAGCAATTTCAGCAGTGGCCAGGCAGTTGGTTGTGACATGGTGGCAATATTTAAGTTGAAGTGAATTTTTGTGGTAGCTGCTTTTATTTCATGGAAATGCATTTGATATTATTATAATTTATGAGATAGCTGCACTAGAGCAGAGTTAGTCACATTTGAATTATTGGGGGGACAGCTGTGACTGACTGCTAGCACCAGCAGCAATTTCAGCAGTGGCCAGGCAGTTGGTTGTGACATGGTGGCAATATTTAAGTTGAAGTGAATTTTTGTGGTAGCTGCTTTTATTTCATGGAAATGCATTTGATATTATTATAAATTATGAGATAGCTGCACAGGAGCAGAGTTGGTTACATTTGAAGTATTGGGGGGACAGCTGTGACTGACTGCTAGCACCAGCAGCAATTTCAGCAGTGGCCAGGCAGTTGGTTGTGACATGGTGGCAATATTTAAGTTGAAGTGAATTTTTGTGGTAGCTGCTTTTATTTCATGGAAATGCATTTGATATTATTATAAATTATGAGATAGCTGCACTAGAGCAGAGTTAGTCACATTTGAATTATTGGGGGGACAGCTGTGACTGACTGCTAGCACCAGCAGCAATTTCAGCAGTGGCCAGGCAGTTGGTTGTGACATGGTGGCAATATTTAAGTTGAAGTGAATTTTTGTGGTAGCTGCTTTTATTTCATGGAAATGCATTTGATATTATTATAAATTATGAGATAGCTGCACTAGAGCAGAGTTAGTCACATTTGAATTATTGGGGGGACAGCTGTGACTGACTGCTAGCACCAGCAGCAATTTCAGCAGTGGCCAGGCAGTTGGTTGTGACATGGTGGCAATATTTAAGTTGAAGTGAATTTTTGTGGTAGCTGCTTTTATTTCATGGAAATGCATTTGATATTATTATAAATTATGAGATAGCTGCACAGGAGCAAAGTTGGTTACATTTGAAGTATTGGGGGGACAGCTGTGACTGACTGCTAGCACCAGCAGCAATTTCAGCAGTGGCCAGGCAGTTGGTTGTGACATGGTGGCAATATTTAAGTTGAAGTGAATTTTTGTGGTAGCTGCTTTTATTTCATGGAAATGCATTTGATATTATTATAAATTATGAGATAGCTGCACAGGAGCAGAGTTGGTTACATTTGAAGTATTGGGGGGACAGCTGTGACTGACTGCTAGCACCAGCAGCAATTTCAGCAGTGGCCAGGCAGTTGGTTGTGACATGGTGGCAATATTTAAGTTGAAGTGAATTTTTGTGGTCGCTGCTTTTATTTCATGGAAATGTATTTGATATTATTATAAATTATGAGATAGCTGCAATAGAGCAGAGTTAGTCACATTTGAATTATTGGGGGGACAGCTGTGACTGACTGCTAGCACCAGCAGCAATTTCAGCAGTGGCCAGGCAGTTGGTTGTGACATGGTGGCAATATTTAAGTTGAAGTGAATTTTTGTGGTAGCTGCTTTTATTTCATGGAAATGCATTTGATATTATTATAAATTATGAGATAGCTGCACAGGAGCAGAGTTGGTTACATTTGAAGTATTGGGGGGACAGCTGTGACTGACTGCTAGCACCAGCAGCAATTTCAGCAGTGGCCAGGCAGTTGGTTGTGACATGGTGGCAATATTTAAGTTGAAGTGAATTTTTGTGGTAGCTGCTTTTATTTCATGGAAATGCATTTGATATTATTATAAATTATGAGATAGCTGCACTAGAGCAGAGTTAGTCACATTTGAATTATTGGGGGGACAGCTGTGACTGACTGCTAGCACCAGCAGCAATTTCAGCAGTGGCCAGGCAGTTGGTTGTGACATGGTGGCAATATTTAAGTTGAAGTGAATTTTTGTGGTAGCTGCTTTTATTTCATGGAAATGCATTTGATATTATTATAAATTATGAGATAGCTGCACTAGAGCAGAGTTAGTCACATTTGAATTATTGGGGGGACAGCTGTGACTGACTGCTAGCACCAGCAGCAATTTCAGCAGTGGCCAGGCAGTTGGTTGTGACATGGTGGCAATATTTAAGTTGAAGTGAATTTTTGTGGTAGCTGCTTTTATTTCATGGAAATGCATTTGATATTATTATAAATTATGAGATAGCTGCACAGGAGCAGAGTTGGTTACATTTGAAGTATTGGGGGGACAGCTGTGACTGACTGCTAGCACCAGCAGCAATTTCAGCAGTGGCCAGGCAGTTGGTTGTGACATGGTGGCAATATTTAAGTTGAAGTGAATTTTTGTGGTAGCTGCTTTTATTTCATGGAAATGCATTTGATATTATTATAAATTATGAGATAGCTGCACAGGAGCAGAGTTGGTTACTTTTGAAGTATTGGGGGGACAGCTGTGACTGACTGCTAGCACCAGCAGCAATTTCAGCAGTGGCCAGGCAGTTGGTTGTGACATGGTGGCAATATTTAAGTTGAAGTGAATTTTTGTGGTAGCTGCTTTTATTTCATGGAAATGCATTTGATATTATTATAAATTATGAGATAGCTGCACTAGAGCAGAGTTAGTCACATTTGAATTATTGGGGGGACAGCTGTGACTGACTGCTAGCACCAGCAGCAATTTCAGCAGTGGCCAGGCAGTTGGTTGTGACATGGTGGCAATATTTAAGTTGAAGTGAATTTTTGTGGTAGCTGCTTTTATTTCATGGAAATGCATTTGATATTATTATAAATTATGAGATAGCTGCACAGGAGCAGAGTTGGTTACTTTTGAAGTATTGGGGGGACAGCTGTGACTGACTGCTAGCACCAGCAGCAATTTCAGCAGTGGCCAGGCAGTTGGTTGTGACATGGTGGCAATATTTAAGTTGAAGTGAATTTTTGTGGTAGCTGCTTTTATTTCATGGAAATGCATTTGATATTATTATAAATTATGAGATAGCTGCACTAGAGCAGAGTTAGTCACATTTGAATTATTGGGGGGACAGCTGTGACTGACTGCTAGCACCAGCAGCAATTTCAGCAGTGGCCAGGCAGTTGGTTGTGACATGGTGGCAATATTTAAGTTGAAGTGAATTTTTGTGGTAGCTGCTTTTATTTCATGGAAATGCATTTGATATTATTATAAATTATGAGATAGCTGCACTAGAGCAGAGTTAGTCACATTTGAATTATTGGGGGGACAGCTGTGACTGACTGCTAGCACCAGCAGCAATTTCAGCAGTGGCCAGGCAGTTGGTTGTGACATGGTGGCAATATTTAAGTTGAAGTGAATTTTTGTGGTAGCTGCTTTTATTTCATGGAAATGCATTTGATATTATTATAAATTATGAGATAGCTGCACAGGAGCAGAGTTGGTTACTTTTGAAGTATTGGGGGGACAGCTGTGACTGACTGCTAGCACCAGCAGCAATTTCAGCAGTGGCCAGGCAGTTGGTTGTGACATGGTGGCAATATTTAAGTTGAAGTGAATTTTTGTGGTAGCTGCTTTTATTTCATGGAAATGCATTTGATATTATTATAAATTATGAGATAGCTGCACTAGAGCAGAGTTAGTCACATTTGAATTATTGGGGGGACAGCTGTGACTGACTGCTAGCACCAGCAGCAATTTCAGCAGTGGCCAGGCAGTTGGTTGTGACATGGTGGCAATATTTAAGTTGAAGTGAATTTTTGTGGTAGCTGCTTTTATTTCATGGAAATGCATTTGATATTATTATAAATTATGAGATAGCTGCACTAGAGCAGAGTTAGTCACATTTGAATTATTGGGGGGACAGCTGTGACTGACTGCTAGCACCAGCAGCAATTTCAGCAGTGGCCAGGCAGTTGGTTGTGACATGGTGGCAATATTTAAGTTGAAGTGAATTTTTGTGGTAGCTGCTTTTATTTCATGGAAATGCATTTGATATTATTATAAATTATGAGATAGCTGCACAGGAGCAGAGTTGGTTACATTTGAAGTATTGGGGGGACAGCTGTGACTGACTGCTAGCACCAGCAGCAATTTCAGCAGTGGCCAGGCAGTTGGTTGTGACATGGTGGCAATATTTAAGTTGAAGTGAATTTTTGTGGTAGCTGCTTTTATTTCATGGAAATGCATTTGATTTTATTATAAATCGTGCGATGTCTGCAGAGGGGCAGAGTTGGTTACATTTGAATTATTGGGGGGACAGCTGTGACTGACTGCTAGCACCAGCAGCAATTTCAGCAGTGGCCAGGCAGTTGGTTGTGACATGGTGGCAATATTTAAGTTGAAGTGAATTTTTGTGGTAGCTGCTTTTATTTCATGGAAATGCATTTGATATTATTATAAATTATGAGATAGCTGCACTAGAGCAGAGTTAGTCACATTTGAATTATTGGGGGGACAGCTGTGACTGACTGCTAGCACCAGCAGCAATTTCAGCAGTGGCCAGGCAGTTGGTTGTGACATGGTGGCAATATTTAAGTTGAAGTGAATTTTTGTGGTAGCTGCTTTTATTTCATGGAAATGCATTTGATATTATTATAAATTATGAGATAGCTGCACTAGAGCAGAGTTAGTCACATTTGAATTATTGGGGGGACAGCTGTGACTGACTGCTAGCACCAGCAGCAATTTCAGCAGTGGCCAGGCAGTTGGTTGTGACATGGTGGCAATATTTAAGTTGAAGTGAATTTTTGTGGTAGCTGCTTTTATTTCATGGAAATGCATTTGATATTATTATAAATTATGAGATAGCTGCACAGGAGCAGAGTTGGTTACATTTGAAGTATTGGGGGGACAGCTGTGACTGACTGCTAGCACCAGCAGCAATTTCAGCAGTGGCCAGGCAGTTGGTTGTGACATGGTGGCAATATTTAAGTTGAAGTGAATTTTTGTGGTAGCTGCTTTTATTTCATGGAAATGCATTTGATATTATTATAAATTATGAGATAGCTGCACTAGAGCAGAGTTAGTCACATTTGAATTATTGGGGGGACAGCTGTGACTGACTGCTAGCACCAGCAGCAATTTCAGCAGTGGCCAGGCAGTTGGTTGTGACATGGTGGCAATATTTAAGTTGAAGTGAATTTTTGTGGTAGCTGCTTTTATTTCATGGAAATGCATTTGATATTATTATAAATTATGAGATAGCTGCACTAGAGCAGAGTTAGTCACATTTGAATTATTGGGGGGACAGCTGTGACTGACTGCTAGCACCAGCAGCAATTTCAGCAGTGGCCAGGCAGTTGGTTGTGACATGGTGGCAATATTTAAGTTGAAGTGAATTTTTGTGGTAGCTGCTTTTATTTCATGGAAATGCATTTGATATTATTATAAATTATGAGATAGCTGCACAGGAGCAGAGTTGGTTACATTTGAAGTATTGGGGGGACAGCTGTGACTGACTGCTAGCACCAGCAGCAATTTCAGCAGTGGCCAGGCAGTTGGTTGTGACATGGTGGCAATATTTAAGTTGAAGTGAATTTTTGTGGTAGCTGCTTTTATTTCATGGAAATGCATTTGATATTATTATAAATTATGAGATAGCTGCACAGGAGCAGAGTTGGTTACATTTGAAGTATTGGGGGGACAGCTGTGACTGACTGCTAGCACCAGCAGCAATTTCAGCAGTGGCCAGGCAGTTGGTTGTGACATGGTGGCAATATTTAAGTTGAAGTGAATTTTTGTGGTAGCTGCTTTTATTTCATGGAAATGCATTTGATTTTATTATAAATCGTGCGATGTCTGCAGAGGGGCAGAGTTGGTTACATTTGAATTATTGGGGGGACAGCTGTGACTGACTGCTAGCACCAGCAGCAATTTCAGCAGTGGCCAGGCAGTTGGTTGTGACATGGTGGCAATATTTAAGTTGAAGTGAATTTTTGTGGTAGCTGCTTTTATTTCATGGAAATGCATTTGATATTATTATAAATTATGAGATAGCTGCACTAGAGCAGAGTTAGTCACATTTGAATTATTGGGGGGACAGCTGTGACTGACTGCTAGCACCAGCAGCAATTTCAGCAGTGGCCAGGCAGTTGGTTGTGACATGGTGGCAATATTTAAGTTGAAGTGAATTTTTGTGGTAGCTGCTTTTATTTCATGGAAATGCATTTGATATTATTATAAATTATGAGATAGCTGCACAGGAGCAGAGTTGGTTACATTTGAAGTATTGGGGGGACAGCTGTGACTGACTGCTAGCACCAGCAGCAATTTCAGCAGTGGCCAGGCAGTTGGTTGTGACATGGTGGCAATATTTAAGTTGAAGTGAATTTTTGTGGTAGCTGCTTTTATTTCATGGAAATGCATTTGATTTTATTATAAATCGTGCGATGTCTGCAGAGGGGCAGAGTTGGTTACATTTGAATTATTGGGGGGACAGCTGTGACTGACTGCTAGCACCAGCAGCAATTTCAGCAGTGGCCAGGCAGTTGGTTGTGACATGGTGGCAATATTTAAGTTGAAGTGAATTTTTGTGGTAGCTGCTTTTATTTCATGGAAATGCATTTGATATTATTATAAATTATGAGATAGCTGCACAGGAGCAGAGTTGGTTACATTTGAAGTATTGGGGGGACAGCTGTGACTGACTGCTAGCACCAGCAGCAATTTCAGCAGTGGCCAGGCAGTTGGTTGTGACATGGTGGCAATATTTAAGTTGAAGTGAATTTTTGTGGTAGCTGCTTTTATTTCATGGAAATGCATTTGATTTTATTATAAATCGTGCGATGTCTGCAGAGGGGCAGAGTTGGTTACATTTGAATTATTGGGGGGACAGCTGTGACTGACTGCTAGCACCAGCAGCAATTTCAGCAGTGGCCAGGCAGTTGGTTGTGACATGGTGGCAATATTTAAGTTGAAGTGAATTTTTGTGGTAGCTGCTTTTATTTCATGGAAATGCATTTGATATTATTATAAATTATGAGATAGCTGCACTAGAGCAGAGTTAGTCACATTTGAATTATTGGGGGGACAGCTGTGACTGACTGCTAGCACCAGCAGCAATTTCAGCAGTGGCCAGGCAGTTGGTTGTGACATGGTGGCAATATTTAAGTTGAAGTGAATTTTTGTGGTAGCTGCTTTTATTTCATGGAAATGCATTTGATTTTATTATAAATCGTGCGATGTCTGCAGAGGGGCAGAGTTGGTTACATTTGAATTATTGGGGGGACAGCTGTGACTGACTGCTAGCACCAGCAGCAATTTCAGCAGTGGCCAGGCAGTTGGTTGTGACATGGTGGCAATATTTAAGTTGAAGTGAATTTTTGTGGTAGCTGCTTTTATTTCATGGAAATGCATTTGATATTATTATAAATTATGAGATAGCTGCACTAGAGCAGAGTTAGTCACATTTGAATTATTGGGGGGACAGCTGTGACTGACTGCTAGCACCAGCAGCAATTTCAGCAGTGGCCAGGCAGTTGGTTGTGACATGGTGGCAATATTTAAGTTGAAGTGAATTTTTGTGGTAGCTGCTTTTATTTCATGGAAATGCATTTGATATTATTATAAATTATGAGATAGCTGCACTAGAGCAGAGTTAGTCACATTTGAATTATTGGGGGGACAGCTGTGACTGACTGCTAGCACCAGCAGCAATTTCAGCAGTGGCCAGGCAGTTGGTTGTGACATGGTGGCAATATTTAAGTTGAAGTGAATTTTTGTGGTAGCTGCTTTTATTTCATGGAAATGCATTTGATATTATTATAAATTATGAGATAGCTGCACAGGAGCAGAGTTGGTTACATTTGAAGTATTGGGGGGACAGCTGTGACTGACTGCTAGCACCAGCAGCAATTTCAGCAGTGGCCAGGCAGTTGGTTGTGACATGGTGGCAATATTTAAGTTGAAGTGAATTTTTGTGGTAGCTGCTTTTATTTCATGGAAATGCATTTGATATTATTATAAATTATGAGATAGCTGCACTAGAGCAGAGTTAGTCACATTTGAATTATTGGGGGGACAGCTGTGACTGACTGCTAGCACCAGCAGCAATTTCAGCAGTGGCCAGGCAGTTGGTTGTGACATGGTGGCAATATTTAAGTTGAAGTGAATTTTTGTGGTAGCTGCTTTTATTTCATGGAAATGCATTTGATATTATTATAAATTATGAGATAGCTGCACTAGAGCAGAGTTAGTCACATTTGAATTATTGGGGGGACAGCTGTGACTGACTGCTAGCACCAGCAGCAATTTCAGCAGTGGCCAGGCAGTTGGTTGTGACATGGTGGCAATATTTAAGTTGAAGTGAATTTTTGTGGTAGCTGCTTTTATTTCATGGAAATGCATTTGATATTATTATAAATTATGAGATAGCTGCACAGGAGCAGAGTTGGTTACATTTGAAGTATTGGGGGGACAGCTGTGACTGACTGCTAGCACCAGCAGCAATTTCAGCAGTGGCCAGGCAGTTGGTTGTGACATGGTGGCAATATTTAAGTTGAAGTGAATTTTTGTGGTAGCTGCTTTTATTTCATGGAAATGCATTTGATATTATTATAAATTATGAGATAGCTGCACAGGAGCAGAGTTGGTTACATTTGAAGTATTGGGGGGACAGCTGTGACTGACTGCTAGCACCAGCAGCAATTTCAGCAGTGGCCAGGCAGTTGGTTGTGACATGGTGGCAATATTTAAGTTGAAGTGAATTTTTGTGGTAGCTGCTTTTATTTCATGGAAATGCATTTGATTTTATTATAAATCGTGCGATGTCTGCAGAGGGGCAGAGTTGGTTACATTTGAATTATTGGGGGGACAGCTGTGACTGACTGCTAGCACCAGCAGCAATTTCAGCAGTGGCCAGGCAGTTGGTTGTGACATGGTGGCAATATTTAAGTTGAAGTGAATTTTTGTGGTAGCTGCTTTTATTTCATGGAAATGCATTTGATATTATTATAAATTATGAGATAGCTGCACTAGAGCAGAGTTAGTCACATTTGAATTATTGGGGGGACAGCTGTGACTGACTGCTAGCACCAGCAGCAATTTCAGCAGTGGCCAGGCAGTTGGTTGTGACATGGTGGCAATATTTAAGTTGAAGTGAATTTTTGTGGTAGCTTCTTTTATTTCATGGAAATGCATTTGATATTATTATAAATTATGAGATAGCTGCACTAGAGCAGAGTTAGTCACATTTGAATTATTGGGGGGACAGCTGTGACTGACTGCTAGCACCAGCAGCAATTTCAGCAGTGGCCAGGCAGTTGGTTGTGACATGGTGGCAATATTTAAGTTGAAGTGAATTTTTGTGGTAGCTGCTTTTATTTCATGGAAATGCATTTGATATTATTATAAATTATGAGATAGCTGCACAGGAGCAGAGTTGGTTACATTTGAAGTATTGGGGGGACAGCTGTGACTGACTGCTAGCACCAGCAGCAATTTCAGCAGTGGCCAGGCAGTTGGTTGTGACATGGTGGCAATATTTAAGTTGAAGTGAATTTTTGTGGTAGCTGCTTTTATTTCATGGAAATGCATTTGATATTATTATAAATTATGAGATAGCTGCACAGGAGCAGAGTTGGTTACATTTGAAGTATTGGGGGGACAGCTGTTACTGACTGCTAGCACCAGCAGCAATTTCAGCAGTGGCCAGGCAGTTGGTTGTGACATGGTGGCAATATTTAAGTTGAAGTGAATTTTTGTGGTAGCTGCTTTTATTTCATGGAAATGCATTTGATTTTATTATAAATCGTGCGATGTCTGCAGAGGGGCAGAGTTGGTTACATTTGAATTATTGGGGGGACAGCTGTGACTGACTGCTAGCACCAGCAGCAATTTCAGCAGTGGCCAGGCAGTTGGTTGTGACATGGTGGCAATATTTAAGTTGAAGTGAATTTTTGTGGTAGCTGCTTTTATTTCATGGAAATGCATTTGATATTATTATAAATTATGAGATAGCTGCACTAGAGCAGAGTTAGTCACATTTGAATTATTGGGGGGACAGCTGTGACTGACTGCTAGCACCAGCAGCAATTTCAGCAGTGGCCAGGCAGTTGGTTGTGACATGGTGGCAATATTTAAGTTGAAGTGAATTTTTGTGGTAGCTGCTTTTATTTCATGGAAATGCATTTGATATTATTATAAATTATGAGATAGCTGCACAGGAGCAGAGTTGGTTACATTTGAAGTATTGGGGGGACAGCTGTGACTGACTGCTAGCACCAGCAGCAATTTCAGCAGTGGCCAGGCAGTTGGTTGTGACATGGTGGAAATATTTAAGTTGAAGTGAATTTTTGTGGTAGCTGCTTTTATTTCATGGAAATGCATTTGATATTATTATAAATTATGAGATAGCTGCACTAGAGCAGAGTTAGTCACATTTGAATTATTGGGGGGACAGCTGTGACTGACTGCTAGCACCAGCAGCAATTTCAGCAGTGGCCAGGCAGTTGGTTGTGACATGGTGGCAATATTTAAGTTGAAGTGAATTTTTGTGGTAGCTGCTTTTATTTCATGGAAATGCATTTGATATTATTATAAATTATGAGATAGCTGCACTAGAGCAGAGTTAGTCACATTTGAATTATTGGGGGGACAGCTGTGACTGACTGCTAGCACCAGCAGCAATTTCAGCAGTGGCCAGGCAGTTGGTTGTGACATGGTGGCAATATTTAAGTTGAAGTGAATTTTTGTGGTAGCTGCTTTTATTTCATGGAAATGCATTTGATATTATTATAAATTATGAGATAGCTGCACAGGAGCAGAGTTGGTTACATTTGAAGTATTGGGGGGACAGCTGTGACTGACTGCTAGCACCAGCAGCAATTTCAGCAGTGGCCAGGCAGTTGGTTGTGACATGGTGGCAATATTTAAGTTGAAGTGAATTTTTGTGGTAGCTGCTTTTATTTCATGGAAATGCATTTGATATTATTATAAATTATGAGATAGCTGCACAGGAGCAGAGTTGGTTACATTTGAAGTATTGGGGGGACAGCTGTGACTGACTGCTAGCACCAGCAGCAATTTCAGCAGTGGCCAGGCAGTTGGTTGTGACATGGTGGCAATATTTAAGTTGAAGTGAATTTTTGTGGTAGCTGCTTTTATTTCATGGAAATGCATTTGATATTATTATAAATTATGAGATAGCTGCACAGGAGCAGAGTTGGTTACATTTGAATTATTGGGGGGACAGCTGTGACTGACTGCTAGCACCAGCAGCAATTTCAGCAGTGGCCAGGCAGTTGGTTGTGACATGGTGGCAATATTTAAGTTGAAGTGAATTTTTGTGGTAGCTGCTTTTATTTCATGGAAATGCATTTGATATTATTATAAATTATGAGATAGCTGCACAGGAGCAGAGTTGGTTACATTTGAAGTATTGGGGGGACAGCTGTGACTGACTGCTAGCACCAGCAGCAATTTCAGCAGTGGCCAGGCAGTTGGTTGTGACATGGTGGCAATATTTAAGTTGAAGTGAATTTTTGTGGTAGCTGCTTTTATTTCATGGAAATGCATTTGATATTATTATAAATTATGAGATAGCTGCACAGGAGCAGAGTTGGTTACATTTGAAGTATTGGGGGGACAGCTGTGACTGACTGCTAGCACCAGCAGCAATTTCAGCAGTGGCCAGGCAGTTGGTTGTGACATGGTGGCAATATTTAAGTTGAAGTGAATTTTTGTGGTAGCTGCTTTTATTTCATGGAAATGCATTTGATATTATTATAAATTATGAGATAGCTGCACAGGAGCAGAGTTGGTTACATTTGAAGTATTGGGGGGACAGCTGTGACTGACTGCTAGCACCAGCAGCGATTTCAGCAGTGGCCAGGCAGTTGGTTGTGACATGGTGGCAATATTTAAGTTGAAGTGAATTTTTGTGGTAGCTGCTTTTATTTCATGGAAATGCATTTGATATTATTATAAATTATGAGATAGCTGCACAGGAGCAGAGTTGGTTACATTTGAAGTATTGGGGGGACAGCTGTGACTGACTGCTAGCACCAGCAGCAATTTCAGCAGTGGCCAGGCAGTTGGTTGTGACATGGTGGCAATATTTAAGTTGAAGTGAATTTTTGTGGTAGCTGCTTTTATTTCATGGAAATGCATTTGATATTATTATAAATTATGAGATAGCTGCACAGGAGCAGAGTTGGTTACATTTGAAGTATTGGGGGGACAGCTGTGACTGACTGCTAGCACCAGCAGCAATTTCAGCAGTGGCCAGGCAGTTGGTTGTGACATGGTGGCAATATTTAAGTTGAAGTGAATTTTTGTGGTAGCTGCTTTTATTTCATGGAAATGCATTTGATATTATTATAAATTATGAGATAGCTGCACAGGAGCAGAGTTGGTTACATTTGAAGTATTGGGGGGACAGCTGTGACTGACTGCTAGCACCAGCAGCAATTTCAGCAGTGGCCAGGCAGTTGGTTGTGATATGGTGGCAACATTTAAGTTGAAGTGAATTTTTGTGGTAGCTGCTTTAATTTCATGGAAATGCATTTGATTTTATTATAAATTATGAGATAGCTGCACAGGAGCAGAGTTGGTTACATTTGAAGTATTGGGGGGACAGCTGTGACTGACTGCTAGCACCAGCAGCAATTTCAGCAGTGGCCAGGCAGTTGGTTGTGACATGGTGGCAATATTTAAGTTGAAGTGAATTTTTGTGGTAGCTGCTTTTATTTCATGGAAATGCATTTGATATTATTATAAATTATGAGATAGCTGCACAGGAGCAGAGTTGGTTACATTTGAAGTATTGGGGGGACAGCTGTGACTGACTGCTAGCACCAGCAGCAATTTCAGCAGTGGCCAGGCAGTTGGTTGTGACATGGTGGCAATATTTAAGTTGAAGTGAATTTTTGTGGTAGCTGCTTTTATTTCATGGAAATGCATTTGATATTATTATAAATTATGAGATAGCTGCACAGGAGCAGAGTTGGTTACATTTGAAGTATTGGGGGGACAGCTGTGACTGACTGCTAGCACCAGCAGCAATTTCAGCAGTGGCCAGGCAGTTGGTTGTGACATGGTGGCAATATTTAAGTTGAAGTGAATTTTTGTGGTAGCTGCTTTTATTTCATGGAAATGCATTTGATATTATTATAAATTATGAGATAGCTGCACAGGAGCAGAGTTGGTTACATTTGAAGTATTGGGGGGACAGCTGTGACTGACTGCTAGCACCAGCAGCAATTTCAGCAGTGGCCAGGCAGTTGGTTGTGACATGGTGGCAATATTTAAGTTGAAGTGAATTTTTGTGGTAGCTGCTTTTATTTCATGGAAATGCATTTGATATTATTATAAATTATGAGATAGCTGCACAGGAGCAGAGTTGGTTACATTTGAAGTATTGGGGGGACAGCTGTGACTGACTGCTAGCACCAGCAGCAATTTCAGCAGTGGCCAGGCAGTTGGTTGTGACATGGTGGCAATATTTAAGTTGAAGTGAATTTTTGTGGTAGCTGCTTTTATTTCATGGAAATGCATTTGATATTATTATAAATTATGAGATAGCTGCACAGGAGCAGAGTTGGTTACATTTGAATTATTGGGGGGACAGCTGTGACTGACTGTTAGCACCAGCAGCCATTCCAGCAGTGGCCGGGCTGTCGGCTGTGACATGGTGGCAATATTTTAGTTGAAGTGAATTTTTTGGTAGCTGCTTTTATTTCATGGAAATGCATTTGTTGTTATTATAAATCATGAGATAGCTGAACAGGAGCAGAGTTGGTTACATTTGAAGTATTGATGGGACAGCTGTGACTGACTGCTAGCACGAACAGCCATTCCAGCAGTTTCCAGGCTGTCAGCTGTGACACGGTGGGAATATTTTAGTTTAAGTGAAGTATTGTGGTACAGGACCACACTTGTTAAAGTTAGAGTCCTTACTTAATCTTTGAAAATTTTGCTGCTTTTAATTCATGGAAATGCATTTGTATTTATTATAAATCATGAGATAGCTGCACAGGAGCATAATTGGTTACATTTGAATTATTGGGGGGACAGCTGTGACTGACTGCTAGCACCAGCAGCCATTTCAGCAGTGGCCAGGCTGATGGCTGTGACATGGTGGATATTTTAGTTGAAGTGAATTTTTGTGGTAGCTGCTTTTATTTCATGGAAATGCATTTGAATTTATTATAAATCGTGAGATATCTGCAGAGGCGCAGAGTTGGTTACATTTGAATTATTGGGGGGACAGCTGTGACTGACTGCTAGCACCAGCAGCCATTGCAGCAGTGGCAAGGCTGACGGGTGTGACATGGTGGCAATATTTTAGTTGAAGTCAATTATAGTGGTAGCTGCTTTTATTTCATGGAAATGCATTTGATTTTATTATAACTCATGAGATAGCTGCACAGGAGCAGACTTGGTTACATTTAATTTATTGGGGGGGACAGCTGTGACTGACTGCTAGCACCAGCAGCCATTCCAGCAGTTGCCAGGCTGTCGGCTGTGACATGGTGTCAATATTTTTGTTTAAGTGAATATTGTGGTAGAGGATCACGCATGTTTAAGTTGTTGTCTTTACTTAATTTTTTAAAAGTTTTTGCTGCTTTTATTTCGTGGAAATGCATTTGATTTTATTAAAAATCATGAGATAGCTGCACAGGAGCAGAGTTGTTTACATTTGATTTATTGGGGGGTACAGCTGTGACTGACTGCTGGCACCAGCAGTCATTCCAGCAGTTGGCCAGGCTATCGGCTGTGACATGGTGGCAATATTTTAGTTTAAATGAATTATTGTGGTAGAGGACCACACTTGTTAAAGTTAGAGTCCTTACTTAATTGTTGAAAATTTTTGCTACTTTTATTTCATGGGAATGAATTTGATTTTATTATAAATCATGAGATAGCTGCACAGCAGCAGAGGTGGCTACATTTGAATTATTGGGGGGACAGCTGTGACTGACTGCTAGCACCAGCAGCCATTCCAGCAGTGGCCAGGCTGTCGGCTGTGACATGGTGGCAATATTTTAGTTTAAGTGAATTATAGTGGTAGCTGCTTTTATATCTTGGAATTGCATTTGATTTTATTATAAATCATGAGATATCTGAAGAGGAGCAGAGTTGGGTACATTTGAATTATTGGGGGGACAGCTGTGACTGACTACTAGCACCTGCAGCCATTTCAGCCGTGGCCAGGCTGATGGCTGTGACATGGTGGGAATATTTTAGTTTAAGTGAAGTATTGTGGTAGAGGACCACACTTGTTAAAGTTAGTGTCTTTACATAATCTTTGGAAATTTTGCTGCTTTTAATTCATGGAAATGCATTTGATTTTATTATAAATCATGAGATAGCTGCACAGGAGCAGAGTTTGTTACATTTGAAGTATTGGGGGGACAGCTGTGACTGACTGCTAGCACCAGCAGCCATTTCAGCAGTGGCCAGGCTGATGGCTGTGACATGGTGGATATTTTAGTTGAAGTGAATTTTTGTGGTAGCTGCTTTTATTACATGGAAATGCATTTGATATTATTATAAATCATGAGATAACTGCACAGGAGCAGAGTTGGTTACATTTGAATTATTGGGGGGACAGCTGTGACTGACTGCTAGCACCAGCAGCCATTCCACCAGTGGCCGGGCTGTCGGCTGTGACATGGTGGGAATATTTTAGTTCAAGTGAATTATTGTGGTAGAGGATCACGCTTGTTTAAGTTGTTGTCTTTACTTCATTTTTTAAAAGTTTTTGCTGCTTTTATATCATGGAAATGCATTTGATTTTATTAAAAATCATGAGATAGCTGCACAGGAGCAGAGTTGTTTACATTTGAATTTTTGGGGTGGACAGCTGTGACTGACTGCTAGCACCAGCAGCCATTCCAGCAGTTGGCCAGGCTGTCGGCTGTGACATGGTGGCAATATTTTAGTTTAAATGAATTATTGTGGTAGAGGACCACACTTGTTATAGTTAGAGTCCTTACTTAATTGTTGAAAATTTTTGATGTTTTTATTTCATGGGAATGAATTTTATTTTATTATAAATCATGAGATAACTGCACAGCAGCAGAGGTGGCTACATTTGAATTATTGGGGGGACAGCTGTGAGTGACTGCTAGCACCAGCATCCATTCGAGCAGTGGCCAGGCTGTCGGCTGTGACATGGTGGCAATATTTTAGTTCAAGTGAATTATGGGGTAGAGGACCACACTTGATAAATTTAAAGTCCTTACTTAATTTTTGAAAATTTTTGCTGCTTTTATGTCATGGAAATGCATTTGATTTTATTATAAATCATGAGATAGCTGTACTGGAGCAGAGTTGGTTACCTTTGCATTATTGGGGGGGCAGCTGTTTCTGACTGCTTGCACCAAGAGCCATTCCAGCAGTGGCCAGGCTGTCGGCTGTGACATGGTGGCATTGTTCTAGTTTAAGTGAATTTTTGTGGTAGAGGATCACACTTGTTTAAGTTGTTGTCTTAACTTAATTTTTGAAAGTTTTTGCTGCTTTTATTTCATGTAAATTCATGTTATTACATGGGAAATCATTTGATTTTATTATAAACCATGTGACAGCTGCACTGGAACAGAGTTACTTACATTTGAATTATTGGGGGGACAGCTGTGACTGACTGCTAGCACCAGCAGCAATTTCAGCAGTGGCCAGGCAGTTGGTTGTGACATGGTGGCAATATTTAAGTTGAAGTGAATTTTTGTGGTAGCTGCTTTTATTTCATGGAAATGCATTTGATTTTATTATAAATCGTGAGATATCTGCAGAGGCACAGAGTTGGTTACATTTGAATTATTGGGGGGACAGCTGTGACTGACTGCTAGCACCAGCAGCCATTCCAGCAGTGGCCAGGCTGACGGGTGTGACATGGTGGCAATATTTTAGTTGAAGTCAATTATAGTGGTAGCTGCTTTTATTTCATGGAAATGCATTTGATTTTATTATAACTCATGAGATAGCTGCACAGGAGCAGACTTGGTTACATTTAATTTATTGGGGGGACAGCTGTGACTGACTGCTAGCACCAGCAGCCATTCCAGCAGTTGCCAGGCTGTCGGCTGTGACATGGTGTCAATATTTTTGTTTAAGTGAATATTGTGGTAGAGGATCACGCATGTTTAAGTTGTTGTCTTTACTTAATTTTTTAAAAGTTTTTGCTGCTTTTATTTCGTGGAAATGCATTTGATTTTATTAAAACTCATGAGATATCTGCACAGGAGCAGAGTTGTTTATGTGGTGTCGCACAAGTACAAATTGCGCGCCACCTACTTTCGCCGCGCGCCGCCATGCACGCACGGCACGGCGTTCTCACGACGACAGCCACGAGTGCCCTCTGCTGCAACCCTGCTCGTGGCCACCACGGAAAGACACCGGTCACTTCGGACGGAGATAGCAATGAGTTAGGACCTTCTTAATCAGATAGGCACCAGTGAAGACTTTGCTATTGTACAGGCACTAGGCAGGCCTCTAACAACTATGTATCAACATTCTGCAGTACTATGTAAAAGTTAAGTATTGTTACATTCTGTGCAATATATCACTTTCTAATTTTCTCGAGTGTTTATAGTTTCTGGCTGCTCCCCTCCGTACCTGCACCAGCGTGCTGTCTTTGTTACTGTGTCGGTCTCGTTCCACTCGGCCACCGACACCTACGACGAGGCTGGGACACAAAAGCGACTTCGAAGTTGGAACACAAAAGTGGCGACGAGGATGGGATAGAACCTTGGACCAGCCCGCTTGCAGCAGCCAGACAGCAGCAGTCGGAGCACGCAGAAATTGCTCCCGCCCACCCACCCTTATTATAAGATTTTTGGGGGAAGATAATTTGTTACGTGTTTTGTGGACTTTTTTGTTGCAGAGTGTCCTCTTTCATATTGCATTTGTGTTTTGTTATAATTTACTTGTATACGCGGCGCCTAATCGGTCAGCATGGCCACTACCCCGAACCCAAACTTAATGGAAATTATTCAGTTACAGACGGCGCAAATAACCCAGCTCCTCCAGGCTGTGTCCCAGCTCACAGCGCAGGCAGCTAACCAACAACAACAGCCGTCGCATCAGCAGCCCACACCTGCCGCCGCACCGCTTCCGACGTTCCGCCAGTACAACGAACGTGAGGAAGAATGGAGCGACTATTTCGCACAGTTTCAAGAACTCGTCGCGGCTCAACAAATTACAGGTCAGAGAGTGAAGAACCTTTTCTTATCGATTGTGGGCCCCCAGACTTTCGTACTATTGCAAAAACTTTTCCCTCTCGCATCTCCTCGTGATGTAGACTTTGAACAAATTGTAGATGCACTGAATGCTCATTATGAGAGAAAAGTTCTTGTAGCCGCTGCACGATACCGATTTTTCAGGCTTAAAAAATTACCGCAGCAGTCACACCAAGAGTGGATTACGGAATTGAAGGGCTTAACCCGCCAATGTAAATTTACTTGCTCTTGTGGACTTTCGTATAGTGACGTGATGTTGAGGGATGCGATTACGCAGAATATTCAGGACCCCAGAATTAGAGCAGCAATTCTGAAACAGTCTGACCCCTCATTAGACAGTGTACTGCAGCTTATAGAAGCGCATGATACTTTTGACTTAGCTGATGTCGAAATGCAAAGCCACAGTGTAAATTCAGTGCGCCGCAACGGACGCTTTCCTAGCCGTAGTTCTCAGTATAGCACTAGTGATTCTTATTTTTCTACCGGTCGTGCTGAACAGACAGTGAACAGTAGCCAGTGTAAAAGTGCGACACAAAGGTTGCCCCGTCGTGTTAGAAACAGTGATTTGAATAACGGGCGCCACCGCTCATTTCAGAAAAATGTACGTAAATCTTGCCCCCTGTGTGTGTCTCGCCACAAGCGTGCTGATTGCCCTAGTCGCAACGCAACCTGTTATCAATGTGGCAAATCAGGACATGTACAGTCTGTGTGTATGCAAATTAAAAACTCAAAGAACAGTAACGTTAGAAACAGTGCTTCGCAAAGTGCGAGAACAGTTCATTCTGTAAATGTTATACGGGCTGTGGAATTGAACAGTGCTTTCCTTGGATCTCAATTGCAAGAAAGTAGTTCTGCGCCTACTTCTAAACTATGTAGTGAGCCAAGTAGCAAGCGCCGACGAGCGCGTAAAACAGTGCAACGGAAAAGGGTTCGGGACAAGCAAAATGACTATGAACAGTGCATTCCTGTAGTGAAAATAGTGCCTTCTGCAACTGCTCCTTGTAATAGTGCCCAGTACTGTGTAGCTAGTGACAGTAGACTTGTTGTAGATACTGAAAGTAATTTTAGTGCAGTAGCCTCGCATTGCGCGGACGCCGATCTGGCGGTAGTGCCCTCTAGTGACAGTGTTGTTCATCCGCTGTGTGCCGAGTCTGCGCCGCTTACTTCACTACGCGGCCCACGCGAGCGCAGTAAACAAACCGTAGCAGACGTTGCCCACATTCGCGCACCTGTCGAGCGCCGCAAGCAAAAACTGTTTGTGACTCTCTCCATAGAAAATAAGACTGTGCAATTTCAGCTTGATACTGGTTCCGCTGTCACACTAATGAATAAAGAAACTTATGAACTACTGGGTTCGCCAAAATTGTCGCCGTCACAGCAAGTGTTAACAGCGTACACAGGACAAACTATTCCGGTGCTAGGAACGTGTAGCCTGCCTGCCTCTTTTCAAGGTGTAACAAAAACAGTTGCTTTTGTAGTTCTTCAGGCCAAATTGACACAGAACATTTTTGGACTAGATGCTTTTGACTTGTTTGGTTTATCAATTCAAAGAGATGTGCTTCAAATTTCGTCAATAGTGCCTCAGGATAAAATCAATGCATTGTGTGACAAATATAGTGACTTGTTTTCGCCGGAACTAGGTTGTGCAAAAGACTTCGTGGCACATGTAACTTTAAAAGAATCTGCAGTTCCAAAATTTCGTAAAGCTAGACCAGTGCCTATCGCCTTGCGTGATACAGTTGCCGAAGAATTTAAACGTTGGCAAGATAGTGGGGTGATTTCTCCTGTTTCTGCGAGTCAGTGGGCCTCGCCTATAGTAATTATACCCAAGCCGTCAGGAAAACTTCGTCTCTGTGCGGACTTCAAATCAACAGTGAACAGTCAAACAATTGTAGACACTTACCCTCTGCCCAGACCTGAGGAACTGATGGACAAATTAGGACAGTCTCGCTTCTTTTCTAAGATTGATTTAGCAGAGGCATACTTACAGATTCCGCTTGATGACGAGTCAAAAAAGTTTTTCGTCATTAATACTCACATGGGCCTTTTTCAATTTCAACGCCTACCCTTTGGCAGTTCTTCCGCTCCCGCTATTTTTCAGCGTTTTTTGGAACAGCTGACAGTTTCTGTACCGTGTTGTTCGAACTATTTAGATGATATTGTGGTATCCGGACGTACAGTTGAAGAACATTTAGCAAACCTGGAGTGCCTTTTCAAAGTTTTGACTGCAGCAGGTCTACGTTGCAATAAAGCAAAGTGTTCGTTTTTTCAAACTGAAATAGTGTACCTAGGCCATGTGATTAATGCCCAAGGAATTCATCCCTTACAGTCACATCTTAGAGCAATCAAAGACTTGCCTCCTCCTAAGAATGTGCATGAATTGCAAGCAGTAATGTGAAAGCTTAACTATTATTTCAGGTTTATTCCCAATGCCTCTCAGATTGCAGCTCCACTGCATCACTTCGTAGGAAGAATGTTCCTTTTGTATGGTCCAAAGATTGTCAGGTTGCCTTTGACAAATTAAAGTCTGCACTACTCAGTGATGCATGTTTGATTCCCTTTGACCCACAGAAGCCTGTAGTGTTAGCAGTTGACGCCTCGTCGTACGGTCTGGGCGCGGTAATCTCACATCGCATTGGATCTCACGATCGTCCTATTGCCTTTGCTTCCAAGCTACTGACGCCAACGCAACAGAATTACAGTCAGATAGAAAAGGAGGCCTTAGCAATCATTTACGGCGTCGCAAAGTTTCATCATTATCTCTATGGCAGAAAATTCTATTTGTTGACAGACCACAAGCCTCTCACGTCGTTGTTCTCACCCACAAAGCCAATTCCGCCACGTACGGCACAAAAGCTTCAGAGATGGTCCTTGATATTGTCAAATTATCAGTATGAGATTTTGTACCGACCTACCACTAAACATGCCAACGCGGACACACTTTCCCGACTGCCGGTTGGCCAGGATGTATCATTTGATTCTTCAGAAATGGCATGTTGTCAGATAGACTCCAGAGATGCTTCCGCTGTCGCAGACTTTCCTTTGAACTCTCGTCGGGTTGCACAGGAAACAGCTGCGGATGCAGACCTAAGTGTGGTAGCACGTTTTGTTCGCTTTGGTTGGCCTGCCAGAGCCAAAGACATTGATCGGCCTCTGGTTCGACGTTATTTTGCACAACGTCATGCATTATCTTTAAGTCAGGGTGTACTGTTGTTGCATACCGACAACGACCAAGCAAGAGTGATTGTTCCTCGTTCCCTGCAACGAGAAGTGTTACGCCTCCTGCATCAAGGACATTGGGGTATTGTTAGGACAAAGCAACTGGCCAGACGTCATTGTACCTGGGTTGGTATGGACGCTCAGATAGAGAACATGACGTCACAGTGTACTGTTTGTGCGGAGCATCAGGCGGCTCCTCCGCAACGTTTCTCAGACTGGCCACGCCCCAAGGGACCATGGCAACGTTTACATATTGACTTTGCTGGACCTTTCTGGAATACGCGCTGGTTAATCGTTGTAGACGCTTTCAGCAAGTTTCCTTTTGTGATTGCCATGAACTCAACAACGGCTTCTAGTACAATTAGTGCCTTAACATCGGTGTTTTGCATCGAAGGTTTGCCTGAAACTATCGTCAGTGACAATGGACCTCAGTTTGTTAGTGCGGAATTTCAACAGTTTTGTCGTGTGAATGGCATTCAGCATATTACCACTGCACCTTTTCACCCTCAGTCCAATGGTGAAGCAGAACGTTTCGTTTGAACATTCAAGTCTCACATGGAGAAGATGAAAGGTCAGCACTCCAGGCAGCAAGCTCTTCAAATTTTCCTGTCTACGTATCGGTGCATGCCACGTGATGGCCAGTCTCCTGCCGAGCTGCTACACGGCCGCCGTCACCGCACTCTCCTTCACCTGCTGCAGCCTCCCACGCACCGAGTCGGTTCGTATGGCGCTACGCGTTTTCAGGTTTCCACGCCGGTGCTGTACAGGGTGTTTGCTGGAAACAAGAAGACATGGTTGCCGGGCACCATTCAACGCGTGCTTGGTCGCAATATGTTTGTTGTATGTTCTTCCACAGGGTCGGAGCTGCGGCGCCACGCAAACCAATTGCGCCTGCACAGGCCGCGCGATCCTGTCTCCGGTTTCTCGATTCCAGACCCAGTTCACCGCCAGGGAGCACAGCCACATCGTTCATCCCCGGACTACGAGCTCCCTATGGACGTCGACGTACATCAGACGCAGTCGTCGCCGCCGCTGTCGCCGCCGCAGATGACAGCGTCACCGAGAGGGACTCCGGGACCGTGCGGGCCCCCCCAGCTTGGGCCACGCACCTCAGAAGAAGATGACCTGCTCACTCTGGGCGGGGGTGGGCGCCCTTCCCCAGGTTTCGGCGGGTTCCCTGGAGGATCGCAAGGCGGATGCCGGGGCGCGGACGGCGTCTCGATCCCGGCCTCAGCTACGACGCCCGTCCCACCAGTAACGCCCCCGCCCAGGCCCTCCTCCCAGTGCCGTCGCCGTGGCCCTCATCCCTACGCCACGACGGCGCGGCGGTTTGGGGGGGAGGGGTGTGGTGTCGCACAAGTACAAAGTGCGCGCCACCTACTTTCGCCGCGCGCCGCCATGCACGCACGGCGCGGCGTTCTCACGACGACAGCCACAAGCGCCCTCTGCTGCAACCCCGCTCGTGGCAACCACGGAAAGACACCGGTCACTTCGGACGGAGATAGCAACGAGTTAGGACCTTCTTAATCAGATAGGCACCAGTGAAGACTTTGCTATTGTACAGGCACTAGGCAGGCCTCTAACAACTATGTATCAACATTCTGCAGTACTATGTAAAAGTAAGTATTGTTACATTCTGTGCAATATATCACTTTCTAATTTTCTCGAGTGTTTATAGTTTCTGGCTGCTCCCCTCCGTACCTGCACCAGCGTGCTGTCTTTGTTACTGTGTCGGTCTCGTTCCACTCGGCCACCGACACCTACGACGAGGCTGGGACACAAAAGCGACGTCGAACTTGGGACACAAAAGTTTACATTTGATTTATTGGGGGGGACAGCTGTGACTGACTGCTAGCACCAGCAGTCATTCCAGCAGTTGGCCAGGCTATCGGCTGTGACATGGTGGCAATATTTTAGTTTAAATGAATTATTGTGGTAGAGGACCACACTTGTTAAAGTTAGACTCCTTACTTAATTGTTGAAAATTTTTGATGTTTTTATTTCATGGGAATGAATTTGATTTTATTATAAATCATGAGATAGCTGCACAGCAGCAGAGGTGGCTACATTTGAATTATTGGGGGGACAGCTGTGACTGACTGCTAGCACCAGCAGCCAATCCAGCAGTGGCCAGGCTGTCGGCTGTGACATGGTGGCAATACTTTAGTTTAAGTGAATTATAGTGGTAGCTGCTTTTATATCATGGAAATGCATTTGATTTTATTATAAATCATGAGATATCTGAAGAGGAGCAGAGTTGGGTACATTTGAATTATTGGGGGGACAGCTGTGACTGACTACTAGCACCAGCAGCCATTTCAGCAGTGGCCAGGCTGACGGCTGTGACATGGTGGCAATATTTTAGTTGAAGTGAATTTTTGTGGTAGCTGCTTTTATTTCATGGAAATGCATTTGATTTTATTATAAATCATGAGATATCTGCACAGGAGTAGAGTTGGTTACATTTGAATTATTGGGGGGACACCTGTGACTGACTGCTAGCACCAGCAGCCATTCCACCAGTGGCCGGGCTGTCGGCTGTGACATGGTGGGATATTTTAGTTCAAGTGAATTATTGTGGTAGAGGATCACGCTTGTTTAAGTTGTTGTCTTTACTTAATTTTTTAAAAGTTTTTGCTGCTTTTATATCATGGAAATGCATTTGATTTTATTAAAAATCATGAGATAGCTGCACAGGAGCAGAGTTGTTTACATTTGAATTTTTGGGGGGGACAGCTGTGACTGACTGCTAGCACCAGCAGCCATTCCAGCAGTTGGCTAGGCTGTCGGCTGTGACATGGTGGCATTGTTCTAGTTTAAGTGAATTTTTGTGGTAGAGGATCACACTTGTTTAAGTTGTTGTCTTAACTTAATTTTTGAAAGTTTTTGCTGCTTTTATTTCATGGAAATTCATGTTATTACATGGGAAATCATTTGATTTTATTATAAACCATGTGACAGCTGCACTGGAACAGAGTTACTTACATTTGAATTATTGGGGGGACAGCTGTGACTGACTGCTGGCACGAAGAGCCATTCCAGCAGTGGCCAGGCTGATGGCTGTGACATGGTGGCAATATTTTAGTTTAAGTGAATTATTGTGGTAGAGGACCATACTTGTTAAAGTTAGAGTCGTCACTTAATTTTTGAAAATGTTTGATGCTTTTATGTCATGGAAATGCATTTGATTTTATCATAAATCATGAGATAACTGCACTGGAGCAGAGTTGGTTTCATTTGAAAAATGGGGGGGGGGGGGGGGGGGGGGGGACAGCTGTGACTGACTGCTAGCACCAGCAGCCATTCCAGCATTGCCCAGGCTATCGGCTGTGACATGTTGGCAATATTTTAGTTGAAGTGAATCATTGTGGTAGTGGATCACACTTGTTGAAGTTGTTTTTTTACTTAATTTTTGAAAGTTTTTGCTGCTTTTATTTCATGGAAATTCATTATATTTCATTGAAAATCATTTTATTTTATTATAAATCATGAGAAAGCTGCACTGGAGCAGAGTAAGATACATTTGAATTATTGGGGGGACAGCTGTGACAGACTGCTAGCACCAGGAGCCATTCCAGCAGTGGCCAGGCTGACGGCTGTGACATGGTGGCAATATTTTCGTTTAAGTGAATTATTGTGGTAGACGATCACATTTCTTTAAGTTGTTGTGTTTACGAAATTTTTGAATTATTGTGTTAGAGGACCACACTTGTTAATGTTAGAGTTCTTACGTAATTTATGAAAATTTTTGATGGTTTTATTTCATGGAAATTCATTTTATTTCATGGAAAATCATTTGATTTTATTATAAATCTTGAGACAGCTGCACTGGAGCAGAGTTAGTTACATTTGAATTATTGGGGGGACAGTTGTGACTTACTGCTAGCTGCAGCAGCCATTCCAGCAGTGGCCAGGCTGATGGATGTGACATGGTGGCAATATTTTAGTTTAAGTGAATTATTCTGGTAGAGGACCACACTTGTTAAAGTTAGAGTCCTTACTTAAATTTTGAAAATTTTTGCTGCTTTTATTGTCGTGGAAATGCATATGATTTTATTATAAATCATGAGATACCTGCACTGGAGCAGAGTTGGTTACGTTTGTATTATTGGGGGGACAGCTGTGACTGACTGCTTGCACCAAGAGTCATTCCAGCAGTGGCCAGGCTGTCGGATGTGACATGGTGGCAATGTTCTAGTTTATGTGATTTTTTGTGGTAGAGGATCACACTTGTTTAAGTTGTTGTCTTAACTTAATTTTTGAAAGTTTTTGTTGTTTTTTTTTTCATGGAAATTCATTTTATTACATGTGAAATCATTTGATTTTATTATAAATCATGAGACAGCTGCACTGGAACAGAGTTACTTAGATTTGAATTATTGGAAGGACAGCTATGACTGACTGCTAGCACCAAGAGCCATTCCAGCAGTGGCCAGGCTGTCGGATGTGACATGGTGGCAATGTTCTAGTTTATGTGATTTTTTGTGGTAGAGGATCACACTTGTTTAAGTTGTTGTCTTAACTTAATTTTTGAAAGTTTTTGTTGTTTCTTTTTCATGGAAATTCATTTTATTACATGTGAAATCATTTGATTTTATTACAATTCATGAGAGAGCTGCACTGGAGCAGAGTTACTTTCATTTGAATTATTGGGGCTACAGCTGTGACTGACTGCTATCACCAGGAGCCATTCCAGCAGTGGCCAGGCTGATGGCTGTGTCATGGTGGCAATATTTCAGTTTCAGTGAATTGTTGCGGTAGAGGACCACACTTGTTAAAGTTAGAGTCGTCACTTAATTTTTGAAAATTTCTGCTGCTTTTATGTCATGGAAATGCATTTGATTTTATTATAAATCATGAGATAACTGCACTGGAGCAGAGTTGGTTACATCTGAATTATTTGGGGGACAGCTGTGACTGACTGCTAGCACCAGCAGCCATGCCAGCATTGCCCAGGCTGTCGGCTGTGACATGGTGGCAATATTTCAGTTTAAGTGAATTATTGTGGTAGAGGAGCACACTTGTTAAAGTTAAAGTCCTTACTTTATTTTTGAAAATTTTTGATGCTTTTATTTCATGGAAATGCATTTGATTTTATTACAAATCATGAGTTACCTGCACTGGAGCTGAGTTGGTTACATTTGAATTATTGGGGGGATAGCTGTGACCGAATGCTAGCACCAGCATCAATTCAAGCCGTGGCCAGGCTGTCGTCTTTGACATGGTGGCAATACTTCAGTTTAAGTGAATTATTGTGGTAGAGGCCCAAACTTGTTAAAGTTAGAGTCCTTAGTTAATTTTTGAAAATTTTTGCTGCTTTTATTTAATGGAAATTCATTTTATTTCATGGAAAATCATTTTATTTTATTATAAATCATGAGAAAGCTGCACTAGAGCAGAGTAAGTTACATTTGAATTATTGGGGGGACAGCTGTGACAGACTGCTAGCACCAGGAGCCATTCCAGAAGTGGCCAGGCTGACGGCTGTGACATGGTGGCAATATTTTAGTTTAAGTGAATTATTGTGGTAGAGGATCACACTTGTTTAAGTTGTTGTGTTTACGAAATTTTTGGAAGTTTTTGCTGCTTTTTATTTCATGGAAATTCATTTTATTTCATGTAAAATCATTTGATTTTATTATAAATCATGAGGCAGCTGCACTGGAGCAGATTTAGTTACATTTGAATTATTGGGGGGATGGCTATGACTGACTGCTACCACCAGCAGCCATTCCAGCAGTGGCTAGCCTGTCGGCTGTGACATGGTGGGAATATTTTAGTTTAAGTGAATTATTGTGGTAGAGGATCTCACTTGTTTATGTTGTTGTCTTTACTTAATTCTTCAAAGTTTTTGCTGCTTTTATTTCATGGAAATTCTTTGTGTTTCATGGAAAATCATTTGATTTTATTATAAATCATGAGACCGCTGCACTGGAACAGAGTTACTTTCATTTGAATTATTGGGGGGACAGCTGTAACTGACTGCTAGCACCAGGAGCCATTCCAGCAGTGGCCAGGCTGATGGCTGTGACATGGTGGCAATATTTCAGTTTAAGTGAATTGTTGCGGAAGAGGACCACACTTGTTAAAGTTAGAGTCGTAACTTAATTTTTGAAAATTTTTGCTGCTTTTATGTCATGGAAATGCATTTGATTTTATTATAAATCATGAGATAACTGCACTGGAGTAGAGTTGGTTACATTTGAATTTATGGGGGGGATAGCTGTGACTGACTGCTAGTACCAGCAGCCATTCCAGCATTGCCCAGGCAGTCGGCTGTGACATGGTGGCAATATTTTAGTTTAAGTGAATTATTGTGGTAGAGGATCACACTTGTTTAAGTTGTTGTGTTTACTAAATTTTTGAAAGTTTTTGCTGCTTTTATTTCATGGAAATTCATTTTATTTCATGGAAAATCATTTGATTTTATTATAAATCATGAGAAAGCTGCACTGGAGCAGAGTAAGTTACATTTGAATTATTGGGGGGACAGCTGTGACAGACTGCTAGCACCAGGAGCCATTTCAGCAGTGGCCTGGCTGACGGCTGTGACACGGTGGCAATATTATAGTTTAAGTGAAATATTGTGGTAGAGGATCACACTTGTTTAAGTTTTTTGTGTCCCAGCCTCGTCCCCGCTTTTGTGTCTCGTATGTGTCGGTGGCCGAGTGGAATGAGACCGACACAGGAATAAAGATAGCACGCTGGTACAGGTACAGAGAGGAGCAGCCAGAAACTAGAAACACTAGAGTAAATTAGAACGAGATATATATTGCACAGAATTTATACAGTACTTAACTTTTACATAGTTGTGTACTGCAGAAGGCTGATACATAGTTGAGATAGAGTCCTGCCTAGTGCCTAACTGATAGCCAAGTCTTCACTTGTGCCTATCGGATTCCGAAGTCTTTACTGATTACTAACTCAGTCCCAAGTGAACGATGTCGTTCACTGGTGGCCACGAGCGGAGTTGCCGCAGAGGGCGCTTGTGGCTGTCGTCGTAAGAACGCCGAGCCGTGCGTGCATGGCGGCGCGCGGCGAAAATAGGTGGCGCGCACTTTGTACTTGTGCGACACCACACCCCTCCCCCCCAAACCGCCGGGCCGTCGTGGCATAGGGCTGAGGGCCACGGCGACGGCACTGGGAGGAGGGCTTGGGCGGGGGCGTTACTGGTGGGACGGACGTCGTAGCTGAGGCTGGGATCGAGACGCCGTCTGCGCCCCGCGATCCGCGATCCGCCAGAAAACCCGCGAAAACCAGCGGAAGGGCGCCCGCTCCCGCCCAGAGGGAGCAGGTCATCTTCTTCTGAGGTGCGTGGCCCAAGCTGTGGGCCCCGCACGGTCCCGGAGTCCATCTCGGTGACGCTGTCATCTGCGGCGGCGACAGCGGCGGCGACGACTGCCTCGGAGGTACGTCGATGTCCATAGGGATCTCGTAGTCCGGGGACGAACGATGTGGCTGTGCTCCCTGGCGGTGAACTGGGTCTGGAATCTAGAAACCGGAGACAGGATGGCGCGGCCTGTGCAAGCGCAATTGGTTTGCGTGGCGCCGCAGCTCTGACCCTGTGGAAGAACGTACAACATACATATTGCGACCGAGCACGCGCTGAATGGTGCCCGGCAACCAATGTCTTCTTGTTGCCAGCAAACACCCTGTACAGCACCGGCGTGGATACCTGAAAACGTGTAGCGCCATACGAACCGACTCGGTGCGTGGGAGGCTGCAGCAGGTGAAGCAGAGTGCGGTGACGGCGGCCGTGTAGCAGCTCGGCAGGAGACGGGCCGTCACGTGGCATGCACCGATACGTAGACAGGAAAATTTGAAGAGCTTGCTGCCTGGAGTGCTGACCTTTCATCTTCTCCATGTGAGACTTGAATGTTCAAACGAAACGTTCTGCTCCACCATTGGACTGAGGGTGTAAAGGTGCAGTGGTAATATGCTGAATGCCATTCACACGACAAAACTGTTGAAATTCCGCACTAACAAACTGAGGTCCATTGTCACTGACGATAGTTTCAGGCAAGCCTTCGATGCAAAACACTGATGTTAAGGCACTGATTGTACTAGAAGCTGTCGTTGAGTTCATGGCAATCACACAAGGAAACTTGCTGAAAGCGTCTACAACAATTAACCAGCGCATATTCCAGAAAGGTCCGGCAAAGCCAATATGTAAACGTTGCCATGGTCCCTTGTGGCGTGGCCAGTCTGAGAAACGCTGTGGAGGAGCCGCCTGATGCTCCGCACAAACTGTACACTGTGACGTCATGCTCTCTATCTGACCGTCCATACCAACCCAGGTACAATGACGTCTGGCCAGTTGCTTTGTCCTAACAATACCCCAATGTCCTTGATGCAGGAGGCATAATACTTCTCGTTGCAGGGAACGAGGAACAGTCACTCTTGCTTGGCCGTTGTTGGTATGCAACAACAGAACACCCTGACTTAAAGATAATGCATGACGTTGTGCAAAATAACGTCGAACCAGAGGCCGATCAATGTCTTTGGCTCTGGCAGGCCACCCTGAGGGAACAAAATGTGCTACCACACTTAAGTCTGCATCCGCAGCTGTTTCTTGTACAACCCTACGAGAGTTCAAAGGGAATCAAACATGCATCACTGAGTAGTGCAGACTTTAATTTGTTAAAAGCAACTTGGCAACCTTTGGACCATACAAAAGCAACATTCTTCCTACGTAAGTGATGCAGTGGAGCTGCAATCTGAGAGGCATTGGGAATAATCCTGAAATAATAGTTGAGCTTTCCCATTACTACTTGCAATTCGTGCACATTCTTAGGAGGAGGCAAGTCTTTGATTGCTCGAAGATGTGACTGTAAGGGATGAATTCCTTGGGCATTAATCACATGGCTTAGGTACTCTATTTCAGTTTGGAAAAACGAACACTTTGCTTTATTGCAACGTAGACCTGCTGCAGACAAAACTCTGAAAAGGCACTCCAGGTTTGCTAAATGTTCTTCAACTGTACGTCCGGATACCACAATATCATCTAAATAGTTCGAACAACACGGTACAGAAACTGTCAGCTGTTCCAAAAAACGCTGAAAAATAGCTGGAGTGGAAGAACTGACAAAGGGTAGGCGTTGAAATTGAAAAAGGCCCATGTGAGTATTAATGACGAAAAACTTTTTTGACTCGTCATCAAGTGGAATCTGTAAGTATGCCTCTGCTAAATAAATCTTAGAAAAGAAGCGAGACTGTCCTAATTTGTCCATCAGTTCCTCAGGTCTGGGCAGGGGATAAGTGTTGACAATTGTTTGACTGTTCACTGTTGATTTGAAGTCCGCACAGATACGAAGTTTTCCTGACGGCTTGGGTATAATTACTATAGGCGAGGCCCACTGACTCGCAGATACAGGAGAAATCACCCCACTATCTTGCCAACGTTTATGTTCTTCGGCAACTGTATCCCGCAAGGCGATAGGCACTGGTCTAGCTTTACAAAATTTTGGAACTGCAGAGTCTTTTAAAGTTACATGTGCCACAAAATCTTTTGCACAACCTAGTTCCGGCAAAAACAAGTCACTGTATTTTTCACACATTGCATTAATTTTCTCCTGAGGCACTACTGACAAAATTTGAAGCACATCTCTTTGAATTGATATACCAAACAAGTCGAATGCATCTAGTCCAAAAATGTTCTGTGTCAATTTGGCCTGAAGAACTACAAAAGCAACTGTCTTTGTTACACCTTGAAAAGAGGCATGCAGGCTACACGTTCCTAGCACGGGAATATTTTGACCTGTATATGCTGTGAGCACTTGTTGACACGGCGACAAGTTTGGTGAACCCAGAAATTCATAAGTGTCTTTATTAATTAATGTGACAGCGGAACCAGTATCGAGTTGAAAGTGCACAGTCTTATTTTCTATGAAGAGAGTCACAAACACGAAAGGTGCGCGAATGTGGGCAACGTCTGCTACGGTTTGTTTACTGCTCTTGCGCGGGCCGCATAGTGAAGTAAGCGCCGCAGACTCGGCACATAGCGGATTAACAACACTGTCACTAGATGACACTACCGCCGGATCGGCGTCCGAGCAACCATGCGAAGCTACTCCATATGTACTAACTACTGCACTACACTTATGAGTAGCTACTTGATGTCTACTGTCACTAGCTAAACAGTACTGGGCACTATTACAAGGAGCAGTTGCAGAAGGCACTATTTTCACTACAGGAATGCACTGTTCATAGTCATTTTGCTTGTCCCGAACCCTTTTCCGTTGCACTGTTTTACGCGCTCGTCGGCGCTTGCTACGTGGTGCACTATATAGTTTTGCCATAGGCGCAGAACTACTTTCTTGCAATTGAGATCCAAGGAAAGCACTGTTCAATTCCACAGCCCGTATAACATTTACAGAATGAACTGTTCTCGCACTCTGCGAAGCACTGTTTCTAACGGTACCGTTCTTTGAGTTTTTAATTTGCATACACACAGACTGTATATGTCCTGATTTGCCACATTGATAACAGGTTGCGTTGTGACTAGGGCAATGAGCACGCTTGTGGTGAGACACACACTGGGGGCAAGATTTACGTACATTTTTCTGAAATGAGCGTTGGCGCCCGTTATTCAAATCACTGTTTCTAACACGACGGGGCGACCTTTGTGTCGCACTTTTACACTGGCTACTGTTCACTGTCTGTTCAGCATGGCCTGTACTATTGTAAGACTCACTAGTGCTACACTGAGAACTACGGCTAGGAAAGCGTCCGTTGCGGCGCACTGAATTAACACTGTGGCTTTGCATTTCTACATCAGCTAAGTCAAAAGTATCATGTGCCTCTATAAGCTGCAGTACACTGTCTAATGAAGGGTCAGATTGTTTCAGAATTGCTGCCCGAATTCTGGGGTCCTGAATGTTCTGCGTAATCGCATCTCTTAACATCACATTACTATAAGAAAGACCACAAGAGCAAGTAAATTTACATTTGCGGGTTAAGCCCTTCAATTCCGTAATCCACT
The DNA here is from genome assembly GCA_026315105.1 of Locusta migratoria. Classification (NCBI taxonomy): domain Eukaryota; kingdom Metazoa; phylum Arthropoda; class Insecta; order Orthoptera; family Acrididae; genus Locusta; species Locusta migratoria. The sequence continues at coordinate 362,784,839 of CM048751.1, read as the reverse complement.
CTTGGTGTGACTGCTGCGGTAATTTTTTAAGTCTGAAAAATCGGTACCGTGCCGCAGCTACAAGAACTTTTCTCTCATAATGAGCATTTAGTGCCTCTACTATTTGTTCAAAGTCTACATCACGAGGAGATACGTCGGGGAAAAGTTTTTTCAGTAACACGAAGGTGTTGGTGCCCACCACAGATAATAGCAGATGCTTCACTTTCTGACCTGTAATTTGTTGAGCCGCGACGAGTTCTTGAAACTGTGCGAAGTAGTCGGTCCATTCTTCCTCACGTTCGTTGTACTGGCGAAACGTAGGAAGCGTTGCGGCGGCAGGTGTGGGCTGCTGAAGCGGCGGCTGTTGTTGTTGGTTAGCTGCTTGCGCTGTGAGCTGGGCCACAGCCTGCAGGAGTTGTGTTATTTGCGCCGTCTGTAACTGAATAATTTCCATTAAGTTTGGGTTCGGGGTAGTGGCCATGCTGACCGATTAGGCGCCGCGTATACAAGTAAATTATAACAAAACACAAATGCAATATGAAAGAGGACTCTCTGCAACAAAAAAAGCCCACAAAACACGTAACAAAATATCTTCCCCCAAAATTCTTATAATAAGGGTGGGTGGGCGGGAGCAATTTCTGTGTGCTCCGACTACTGCTGTCTGGCTGCTGCAAACGGGCTGGTCCAAAGATTGTCTATCACCCCTCGTCGCCACTTTTATGTCCCAGCTCGTCGCCGCTTTTGTGTCTCGTTTCCGTCGTAGGTGTTGGTGGCCGAGTGGAATGAGACCGACACAGGAATAAAGATAGCACGCTGGTGCAGGTACGGAGAGGAGCAGCCAGAAACTAGAAACACTAGAGTAAATTAGAACGAGATATATATTGCACAGAATTTATACAATACTTAACTTTTACATAGTTGTGTACTGCAGAAGGCTGATACATAGTTGAGATAGAGTCCTGCCTAGTGGCTAACTGATAGCCAAGTCTTCACTGGTGCCTATCGGATTCCGAAGTCTTTACTGGTTCCTAACTCAGTCCCAAGTGAACGATGTCGTTCACTGGTGGCCACGAGCGGAGTGGCCGCAGAGGGCGCTCGTGGCTGTCGTCGTAAGAACGCCGCGCCGTGCGTGCATGGCAGCGCGCGGCGAAAGTAGGTGGCGTGCACTTTGTACTTGTGTGACACCACAAAGTTGTTGTGTTTACTTAATTTTTGAAAGTTTTTGCTGCTTTTATTTCATGGATATTCATTTTATTTCATGGAAAATCATTTGATTTTATTATAAATCATGAGAGAGCTGCACTGGAGCAGAGTAAGTTACATTTGAATTATTGGGGGGACAGCTGTGACTGACTGCTAGCACCAGCAGCCATTCCAGCAGTGGCCAGGCTGTCGGCTGTGACATGGTGGCAACATTTTAGTTTAAGTGAATTATTGTGGTAGAGGAGCACACTTGTTTAAGTTCGAGTCCTTACTTAAATTTTGAAAATTTTTGCTGCTTTTATGTCATAGAAATGCATTTGGTTTTATTATAAATCATGAGATAGCTGCACTGGAGCAATGTTGGATACATTTGAATTAATAGGGGGACAGCTGTGACTGACTGCTAGCACCAGAAGCCATTTCAGCAGTGGACAGGTTGTTGGCTGTGCCATGGTGGCAATATTTTAGTTTAAGTGAATTATTGTGGTAGAGGACCACACTTGTTAAAGTTAAAGTCTTACTTAATTTTCGAAAATTTTTACTGCTTTTATTTCATGGAAATGCATTTGATGTTAGTATAAATAATGAGATAGCTGCACAGGAGCAGAGTTAGTTACATTTGAATTATTGTGGGGACAGCTGTGACTGACTGCTAGCACCAGCAGCCATTCCAGCAGTGGCCAGGCTGTCGGCTGTGAATGGTGGCAACATTTTAGTTTAAGTGAATTATTGTGGTAGAGGACCACACATGTTAAAGTTAGAGTCCTTACTTAATAGTTTGAAGATTTTTGCTGCTTTCATGTAATGGTAATGCATTGATTTTATTATAAATCATTAGATAGCTGCACAGGAGCAGAGTTGGCTACATTTGAATTATTGGGGGGACAGCTGTGACTGACTGCTAGCACCAGCAGCCAATACAGCAGTGGCCAGGCTGTCGGCTGTGACATGGTGGCAACATTCTAGTTTAAGTGAATTATTGTGGTAGAGGAACACACTTGTTTAAGTTCGAGTCCTTACTTAAATTTTGAAAATTTTTGCTCCTTTTATGTCACAGAAATGCATTTGATTTTATTATAAATCATGAGATAGCTGCACTGGAGTAATGTTGGATACATTTGAATAAATAGGGGGACAGCTGTGACTGACTGCTAGCACCAGGAGCCATTGCAGCAGTGGCCAGGCTGTCGGCTGTGACATGGTGGTAATATTTTAGTTTAAGTGAATTATTGTGGTAGAGGACCACACATGTTAAAGTTAGAGTCCTTACTTAATTTTTGAAATTTTTGCTGCTTTTATTTCATGGAAATTCATTTTATTTCATGGAAAATCATTTGATTTTATTATAAATCATAAGACAGCTGCACTGGAGCAGAGTTAGTTACGTGTGAATAATTCGAGGGAGAGCTGTGATTGACTGCTCGCACCAGGAGCCATTCCAGCAGTGGCCAGGCTGACGGCTGTGACATGTTGGCAATATTTTAGTTTAAGTGAATTATTATGGTAGAGAACCACACTTGCTAAAGTCAGAGTCCTTAGTTTATTTTCGAAACTTTTGCGGCTTTTATTTCATGGAAATGCATTTGATGTTAGTATAAATAATGAAATAGCTGCACAGGAGCAGAGTTGGCTGCATTTGAATTACTGAGGGGACAGCTGTGACTGACTGCTAGCACCAGCAGCCATTCCAACAGTGGCCAGGCTGTCAGCTGTGACATAATGGCAACATATAGTTTAAGTGAATTATTGTGGTAGAGGACCACACTTGTCTAAGTGAGAGTCCTTACTTAAATTTTGAAAATATTTGCTTCTATTATTTCATGGAAAAGCATTTGATTTTATTATAAATCATGAGATAGCTGCACTGGAGCAGAGTTGGTTATATTTGAATTATTGGGGGGACAGCTGTGACTGACTGCTAGCACCAGCAGCCATTCCAGCAGTGGCCAGGCTGATGGATGTGATATGGTGGCAATATTTTAGTTTAAGTGAATTATTGTGGTAGAGGACCACACTTGTTAAAGTTAGAGTCCTTACTTAATTTTCGAAAATTTTTGCTGCTTTTATTTCATGGAAATGCATTTGATGTTAGTATAAATAATGAGATAGCTGCACAGGAGCAGTGTTAGATACATTTGAATTATTGTGGGGACAGCTGTGACTGACTGCTAGCACCAGCAGCCATTCCAGCAGTGGCCAGGCTGTCGGCTGTGACATGGTGGCAACATTTTAGTTTAAGTGAATTATTGTGGTAGAGGAGCACACTTGTTTAAGTTCGAGTCCTTACTTAAATTTTGAAAATTTTTGCTGCTTTTATGTCATAGAAATGCATTTGGTTTTATTATAAATCATGAGATAGCTGCACTGGAGCAATGTTGGATACATTTGAATTAATAGGGGGACAGCTGTGACTGACTGCTAGCACCAGAAGCCATTTCAGCAGTGGCCAGGTTGTTGGCTGTGCCATGGTGGCAATATTTTAGTTTAAGTGAATTACTGTGGTAGAGGACCACACTTGTTAAAGTTAAAGTCTTACTTAATTTTCGAAAATTTTTACTGCTTTTATTTCATGGAAATGCATTTGATGTTAGTATAAATAATGAGATAGCTGCACAGGAGCAGAGTTAGTTACATTTGAATTATTGTGGGGACAGCTGTGACTGACTGCTAGCACCAGCAGCCATTCCAGCAGTGGCCAGGCTGTCGGCTGTGACATGGTGGCAACATTTTAGTTTAAGTGAATTATTGTGGTAGAGGACCACACATGTTAAAGTTAGAGCCCTTACTTAATAGTTTGAAGATTTTTGCTGCTTTCATGTAATGGTAATGCATTGATTTTATTATAAATCATTAGATAGCTGCACAGGAGCAGAGTTGGCTACATTTGAAATATTGGGGGGACAGCTGTGACTGACTGCTAGCACCAGCAGCCAATACAGCAGTGGCCAGGCTGTCGGCTGTGACATGGTGGCAACTTTTAGTTTAAGTGAATTATAGTGGTAGAGGAACACACTTGATTAAGTTCGAGTCCTTACTTAAATTTTGAAAATTTTTGCTCCTTTTATGTCATAGAAATGCATTTGATTTTATTATAAATCATGAGATAGCTGCACTGGAGCAGAGGTGGTTACATTTGAATTATTGTGGGGACAGCTGTGACTGACTGCTAGCACCAGCAGCCATTCCAGCAGTGGCCAGGCTGTCGGCTGTGACATGGTGGCAACATTTTAGTTTAAGTGAATTATTGTGGTAGAGGACCACACATGTTAAAGTTAGAGTCCTTACTTAATAGTTTGAAGATTTTTGCTGCTTTCATGTAATGGTAATGCATTGATTTTATTATAAATCATTAGATAGCTGCACAGGAGCAGAGTTGGCTACATTTGAATTATTGGGGGGACAGCTGTGACTGACTGCTAGCACCAGCAGCCATTCCAGCAGTGGCCAGGCTGTCGGCTGTGACATGGTGGCAACATTTTAGTTTAAGTGAATTATTGTGGTAGAGGAACACACTTGTTTAAGTTCGAGTCCTTACTTAAATTTTGAAAATTTTTGCTCCTTTTATGTCATAGAAATGCATTTGATTTTATTATAAATCATGAGATAGCTGCACTGGAGTAATGTTGGATACATTTGAATAAATAGGGGGACAGCTGTGACTGACTGCTAGCACCAGGAGCCATTGCAGCAGTGGCCAGGCTGTCGGCTGTGACATGGTGGTAATATTTTAGTTTAAGTGAATTATTGTGGTAGAGGACCACACATGTTAAAGTTAGAGTCCTTACTTAATTTTTGAAATTTTTGCTGCTTTTATTTCATGGAAATTCATTTTATTTCATGGAAAATCATTTGATTTTATTATAAATCATAAGACAGCTGCACTGGAGCAGAGTTAGTTACGTGTGAATAATTTGAGGGAGAGCTGTGATTGACTGCTCGCACCAGGAGCCATTCCAGCAGTGGCCAGGCTGACGGCTGTGACATGTTGGCAATATTTTAGTTTAAGTGAATTATTATGGTAGAGAACCACACTTGCTAAAGTCAGAGTCCTTAGTTTATTTTCGAAACCTTTGCGGCTTTTATTTCATGGAAATGCATTTGATGTTAGTATAAATAATGAAATAGCTGCACAGGAGCAGAGTTGGCTACATTTGAATTACTGAGGGGACAGCTGTGACTGACTGCTAGCACCAGCAGCCATTCCAGCAGTGGCCAGGCTGTCGGCTGTGACATGGTGGCAACATTTTAGTTTAAGTGAATTATTGTGGTAGAGGAGCACACTTGTTTAAGTTCGAGTCCTTACTTAAATTTTGAAAATTTTTGCTGCTTTTATGTCATAGAAATGCATTTGGTTTTATTATAAATCATGAGATAGCTGCACTGGAGCAATGTTGGATACATTTGAATTAATAGGGGGACAGCTGTGACTGACTGCTAGCACCAGAAGCCATTTCAGCAGTGGCCAGGTTGTTGGCTGTGCCATGGTGGCAATATTTTAGTTTAAGTGAATTACTGTGGTAGAGGACCACACTTGTTAAAGTTAAAGTCTTACTTAATTTTCGAAAATTTTTACTGCTTTTATTTCATGGAAATGCATTTGATGTTAGTATAAATAATGAGATAGCTGCACAGGAGCAGAGTTAGTTACATTTGAATTATTGTGGGGACAGCTGTGACTGACTGCTAGCACCAGCAGCCATTCCAGCAGTGGCCAGGCTGTCGGCTGTGACATGGTGGCAACATTTTAGTTTAAGTGAATTATTGTGGTAGAGGACCACACATGTTAAAGTTAGAGTCCTTACTTAATAGTTTGAAGATTTTTGCTGCTTTCATGTAATGGTAATGCATTGATTTTATTATAAATCATTAGATAGCTGCACAGGAGCAGAGTTGGCTACATTTGAAATATTGGGGGGACAGCTGTGACTGACTGCTAGCACCAGCAGCCAATACAGCAGTGGCCAGGCTGATGGATGTGATATGGTGGCAATATTTTTGTTTAAGTGAATTATTGTGGTAGAGGACCACACTAGTTTAAGTTCGAGTCCTTACTTAAATTTTGAAAATTCTTGCTGCTTTTATGTCATGGAAGTGCATTTGGTTTTATTATAAATCATGAAATAGCTGCACTAGAGCAGAGGTGGTTACATTTGAATTAATGGGGGGACAGCTGTGACTGACTGCTAGCACCAGCAGCCATTCCATCAGTGGCCAGGCTGTCGGCTGTGACGTGGTGGCAACATTTTAGTGTAAGTGAATTATTGTTGTAGAGGACCACACTTGTTAAAGTTCGAGTCCTTACTTAATTTTTGATACTTTTTCTGCTTTTATTTCATGGAAATACATTTGATGATAGTATTTATCATGAGATAGCTGCACTGTTTCAGAGTTGGTTACATTTGAATTATTGGAGGGACAGCTGTGACTGACTGCTAGCACCAGCAGCCATTCCAGCAGTGGCCAGGCTGTCGGCTGTGACATGGTGGCAATATTTCAGTTTAAGTGAATTATTGTGGTAGAGAACCACACTTGTTAAAGTTAGAGCCCTTAGTTTATTTTTGAAACTTTTGCTGATTTTATTTCATGGAAATGCATTTGATGTTAGTATAAATAATGATATAGCTGCACAGGAGCAGAGTTGGCTACATTTGAATTACTGAGGGGAAAGCTGTGACTGACTGCTAGCACCAGCAGCCATTCCAGCAGTGGCCAGGCTGTCAGCTGTGACATGGTGGCAACATTTTAGTTTAAGTGAATTATTGTGGTAGAGGACCACACTTGTCTAAGTGAGAGTCCTTACTTAATTTTCGAAAATTTTTGCTTCTATTATTTCATGGAAAAGCATTTGATTTTATTATAAATCATGAGATAGCTGCACTGGAGCAGAGTTGGTTATATTTGAATTATTGGGGGGACAGCTGTGACTGACTGCTAGCACCAGCAGCCATTCCAGCAGTGGCATGGCTGTCGGCTGTGACATGGTGGCAATATTTTAGTTTAATTGAATTTTTGTGGTAGAGGATCACACTTGTTTATGTTGTTGTCTTTAATTAATTTTTGAAAGTTTTTCTTTCTTTTATTTTATGGAAATTCATTTTGTTTCACGGAAAATCATTTGATTTTATTATAAATCATGAGACCGCTGCACTGGAACAGAGTTAGTTACATTTGAATTATTGGGGGGACAGCTGTGACTGACTACTAGCACTAGCAGCCATTCCAGCAGTGGCTTGGCTGTCGGCTGTGACATGGTGGCAATATTTTAGTTTAAGAGAAATATTGTGGTAGAGGACCACACTTGTTAATGTTCGAGTCTTTACTTAATTTTTGATACTTTTGCTGCTTTTGTTTCATGGAAATGCATCTGATGTTAGTATAAATCATGAGATAGCTGCACTGGTTCAGACTTGGTTACATTTGAATTATTGGAGGGACAGCTGTGACTGACTGCTAGCACCAGAAGCCATTCAAGCTGTGGCCAGGCTGTCGTCTGTGATATAATGGCATATTTTAGTTTAAGTGAATTATTGTGGTAGAGGACCACACTTGTTAAAGCTAGAATCCTATCTTAATTTTTGAAAATTTTTGCTGCTTTTATTTTATGGAAATTCATTTTATTTCATGGAAAATCTTTTGATTTTATTACAAATCTTGAGACAGCTGCACTGGAGCAGAGTTAGTTACATTTGAATTATTGGGGGGACAGCTGTGACTGACCGCTAGCAACTGCAGCAATTCCAGCAGTGGCCAGGCTGGCCGGCTGTGACATGGTGGCAATATTTCAGTTTAAGTGAATTATTGTGGTAGAGGACCACTCTTGTTAAAGTTAGAGTCCTCACTTACTTTTTAAAAATTTTTGCTGCTTTTATGTCATGGAAGTGCATTTGGTTTTATTATAAATCATGAAATAGCTGCACTAGAGCAGAGGTGGTTACATTTGAATTATTGGGGGGACAGCTGTGACTGACTGCTAGCACCAGCAGCAATTCCAGGAGTGGCCAGGCTGTCGGCTGTGACATGGTGGCAATATTTCAGTTTAAGTGAATTATTGTTGTAGAGGATCACATTTGAATTATTGGGGGGACAGCTGTAACTGACTGCTAGCACCAGCAGGCATTCCAGCAGTGGACAGGCTGTCGGCCGTACCATGGTGGCAATATTTTAGTTCAAGTGAACTATTGTGGTAGAGGATCACACTTGTCCAAGTTGTTGTCTTTACTTAATTTTTGAAAGCTTTTGCTACTATTATTTCATGGAAATATATTTTATTTCATGGAAAATCATTTGATTTCATTGTGAATCTTGAGACAGCTGCACTGGAGCAGAGTTAGTTACATTTGAATTATTAAGGGGACAGCTGTGACTGACTGCTAGCACCAGCAGCCATTCCAGCAGTGCCCATGCTGACGGCTGTGAAATGGTGGCAATATTTCAATTTAAGTTAATTATTGTGTTAGAGGACCACACTTGTTAAACTTAGAGTCCTTACTTAATTTTTGAAAATTTTTGCTGCTTTTATTTCATGGAAATGCATTTGATTTTATTATAAATCATGAGATAGCTGCACTGGAGCAGAAATGGTTACAATTGAATTATTGGGGGGGACAGCTGTGACTGACTGCTAGCACCAGCAGCCATTCCAGCAGTGGCCAGGCTGTCGGCTGTGACATGGTGCCAGTATTTTAGTTTAAGTGAATTATTGTGGTAGAGGACCACACTTGTTTAAGTTAGAGTCCTTACTTAATTTTTGAAACTTTTGCTGCTTTTATTTTGTGATAATGCATTTGATGTTAGTATAAATAATGAGATAGCTGCACTGGTTCAGAGTTGGTTACATTAGAATTATTGGAAGGACAGCTGTAACTGACTGCTAGCACCAGAAGCCATTCAAGCTGTGGCCAGGCTGTCGGCTGTGATATGGTGGCATATTTTAGTTTAAGTGAATTATTGTGTGTAGAGGATCACACTTATTTATGTTGTTGTCTTTACTTAATTCTTGAAAGTTTTTGCTGCTTTTATTTCATGGAAATTCTTTGTGTTTCATGGAAAATTATTTGATTTTATTATATATCATGAGACTGCTGCACTGGAACAGAGTTACTTTCATTTGAATTATTGGGGGGACAGCTGTGACTGACTGCTAGCACCAGGAGCCATTCCAGCAGTGGCCAGGCTTTTGGGCTGTGACATGGTGGCAATATTTTAGTTTAAGTGAATTATTGTGGTAGAGGACCACACTTGATAAAGTTGGTGTCTTTACTTAATATTTGATATTTTTTGCTGCTTTTATTTCATGGAAATGCATTTGATTTTATTATAAATCATGAGATAGCTGCACTGGAGCAGAGTTGGTTATATTTGAATTATTGTGGGGACAGCTGTGTCCGACTGCTAGCACCAGCAGCCATTCCAGCAGTGTCCAGGCTGTCGGCTGTGACATAGTGACAATATTTTAGTTCAAGTGAATTATTGTGGTAGAGGATCACACTTGTTGAAATTGTTGTCTTTAATTAATTTTTGAAAGTTTTTGCTGCTATTATTTCATGGAAATATATTTTATTTCATGGAAAATTATTTGATTTTTTTATAAATCATGAGACCGCTGCACTGGATCAGAGTTAGTTCCATTTGAATTATTGTGGGGACAGCTGTGACTAACTGCTAGCACTAGCAGCCATTCCAGCAGTGGCCAGGTTGTCGGCTGTGACATGGTAGCAAAATTTCAGTTTAAGTGAATTATTGTTGTAGAGGATCACACTCGATTCAGTTGTTGTCTTAATATCATTTTTGAAAGTTTTTGCTGCTCATATTTCATGTAAATTCATTTTATTACATGGAGAATCATTTGAATTTTTTATAAATCATGAGACCGCTGCACTGAAGCAGAGTTAGTTACATTTGAATTATTGGGGGGAGAGCTGTGACTGACTGCTAGCAACAGGAGCCATTCCAGCAGTGGCAAGGCTGACAGCTGTGACATGGTGGCAATATTTTAGATTAAGTGAATTATTGTGGTAGAGGACCACTCTTGTTAAAGTTAGTGGCCTTACTTAATTTTTTAAAATTTATGCAGCTTTTATTTCATGGAAATGCATTTGATTTTATTATAAATCATGAGATAGTTGCACTGGAGTAGAGTTGGTTACATTTGAATTATTGGGGGGACAGCTGTGACTGACTGCTAGCAACTGCAGCAATTCCAGCAGTGGCCAGGCTGGCCGGCTGTGACATGGTGGCAATATTTCAGTTTAAGTGAATTATTGTGGTAGAGGACCACTCTTGTTAAAGTTAGAGTCCTCACTTACTTTTTAAAAATTTTTGCTGCTTTTATGTCATGGAAGTGCATTTGGTTTTATTATAAATCATGAAATAGCTGCACTAGAGCAGAGGTGGTTACATTTGAATTATTGGGGGGACAGCTGTGACTGACTGCTAGCACCAGGAGCCATTCCAGCTGTGGCCAGGCTGACGGCTGTGACATGTGGCAATATTTTAGTTTAAGTGAATTATTGTGGTAGAGGACCACACTTGTTAAAGTTAGAGGCCCTACATAATTTTTGAAAATGTTTCTTCTTTTATTTCATGGAAATGCATTTGATTTTATTATAAATCATGAGATAGCTGCACAGGAGCAGAAATTGTTACATTTCAATTATTGGGGGGACAGCTGTGACTGACTGGTAACACCAGGAGCCATTCCAGCAGTGGCAAGGCTGACAGCTGTGACATGGTTTCAATATTTTAGTTTAAGTGAATTATTGTGGTAGAGGACCACTCTTGTTAAAGTTAGAGGCCTTACTTAAATTTTTAAAATTTATGCAGCTTTTATTTGATGGAAATGCATTTGATTTTATTATAAATCATGAGATAGTTGCACTGGATTAGAGTTGGTTACATTTGAATTATTCTGAGGCCAGCTGTGACTGACTGCTAGCACCAGCAGCAATTCTGGGAGTGGCCAGGCTGTTGGCTGTGACATGGTGGCAATATTTCAGTTTAAGTGAATTATTGTGGTAGAGGCCTTACATAATTTTTGAAAATTTTTGCTGCTTTTATTTCTTGGAAATGCATTTGATTTTATTATAAATCATGAGATAGCTGCACTGGAGCATAGTTGGTTACATTTGAATTATTGGGGGGACAGCTGTGACTGACTGCTAGCACCAGGAGCCATTCCAGCAGTGGCCAGGCTGACGGCTGTGACATGGTGGCAATATTTTAGTTTAAGTGAATTATTGTGGTAGAGGACCACACTTGTTAAAGCTAGAGTCCTTACTTAATTTTTGAAAATTTTTGCTGTTTTTATTTCATGGAAATGCATTTGATTTTATTATAAATCATGAGATATCTGCACTGGAGCACAGTTGGTTACACTTGTATTGTTGGGGGGACAGCTGTCACCGACTGCTAGCACCAGCAGCCATTCCAGCAGTGGCCAGGCTGTCAGCTGTGTCATGGTGGGAATATGTTGGTATCAGTGAATTATTGTGGTAGAGAATCACACTTGTATAAGTTGTTGTCTTTACTTAATATTTGAAAGTTTTTGCTGCTTTTATTTCATGGAAATGCATTTGATGTTAGTATAAATAATGAGATAGCTGCACAGGACCAGAGTTGGCTACATTTGAATTATTGGGGGGACAGCTGTGACTGACTGCTAGCAGCAGCAGCCATTCCAGCAGTGGCCAGGCTGTCGGCTGTGACATGGTGGCAATATTTCAGTTTAAGTGAATTATTGTTGTAGAGGATCACACTTGTTTCAGTTGTTGTCATTATATAATTTTTGAAAGTTTTTGCTGCTTTTATTTCATGGAAATTAATTTTATTTTATGGAAAATCATATGATTTTATTATAAATCATAAGACAGCTGCACTGGAGCAGAGTGAGTTACATTTGAATTATTGGGTGGACAGCTGTGACCGACAGCTTGCACCAATAGCCATTCTAGCAGTGGCCAGGGTGACGGCTGTGACACGGTGGCAATATTCCAGTTTAAGTGAATTTCTGTGGTAGAGTACCACACTTGTTAAATTTAGAGTCCTTAATTAATTTATGAAAATTTTTGCTTCTTTTATGTCATGGAAATGCACATGATTTTATTATAAATCATGAGATAGCTGCACAGGAGCAGAGTTGGCTACTTTTGAATTATTGGGGGGACAGCTCTGACTGACTGCTCGCACCAGGAGCCATTCCAGCAGTGGCCAGGCTGACGGCTGTGACATGTTGGCAATATTTTAGCTTAAGTGAATAATTGTGGTAGAGACCCACACTTGTTAAAGTCAGAATCCTTACTTAATTTTTGAAAGTTTTGCTGCTTTTATTTCATGGAAAAGCATTTGATTTTATTATAAATCATGAGATAGCTGCACTGGAGTAAAGTTGGTTACATTTGAATTATTGGGGGGACAGCTGTGACTGACTGCTAGCACCAGCAGCCATTCCAGGAGTGGCCAGGCTGTCGGTTGTGACATGGTGGCAATATTTTAGTTTAAGTGAATTATTGTGGTAGAGGATCACACTTGTTTAAGTTGTTGTCTTTACTTAATTTTAGAAAGTTTTTGCTGCTTTTATTTCATGGACATTCATTTTATTTCATGGAAATTCATTTGATTTTATTATAAATCATGAGACAGCTGCACTGGAGCAGAGATAGTTACATTTGAATTATTGGGGGGACAGCTGTGACTGACTGCTAGCACCAGGAGCCATTCCAGCAGTGGCTAGGCTGTCGGCTGTGACATGGTGGCAATATTTTAGTTTAAGTGAATTATTGTAGTAGAGGACCACACTTGTTTAAGTTAGAGTCCTTACTTAATTTTTGAAACTTTTGCTGCTTTTATTTTGTGATAATGCATTTGATGTTAGTATAAATAATGAGATAGCTGCACAGGAGCAGAATTGGCTACATTTGAATTATTGTGGGGCAGCTGTGAGTGACTGCTAGCACCAGCAGCAATTCCAGCAGTGGCCAGGCTGTCGGCTGTGACGTGGTGGCAACATTTTAGTGTAAGTGAATTATTGTGGTAGAGGACCACACTTGTTAAAGTTCGTGTCCTTACTTAATTTTTGATACTTTTGCTGCTTTATTTTAATGAAAATGCATCTGATGTTAGTATAAATCATGAGATAGCTGCACTGGTTTAGTGTTGGTTACATATGTATTATTGAGGGGACAGCTGTGACTGACTGCTAGCACCAGAAGCCATTCAAGCCGTGGCCAGGGTGTCGGCTGTGACATGGTGGCAACATTTTAGTTTAAGTGAGTTATTGTGGTAGATGACCACACTTTTTAAAGTTAGAGTCCTTAATTAAATTTTGTAAATTTTTGCTTTTTTTATGTCATGGAAATGCATTTGATTTTATTATAAATCATGAGATAGCTGCATGGGAGCAGAGTTGGTTACGTTTGCATTATTGGATGGACAGCTGTGACTGACTGCTAGCACCAGCAACCATTCCAGCAGTGGCCAGGCTGTCGGCTGTGACATGGTGGCAATATTTTAGTTTAAGTAAATTATTGTGGTAGATGATCACACTCGATAAAGTTAGGGTCCTTACATAATTTTTGAAACTTTTATGCTTTTATTTCATGGAAATGCATTTGATGTTAGTATAAATAATGAGATAGCTGCACAGGAGCATAGTTGGCTACATTTGATTTATTGTGGGGACTGCGGTGACTGACTGCTAGCACCAGCAGCCATTCTAGCAGTGGCCAGGCTGTGTGACATGGTGGCAACATTTTAGTTTAAGTGAATTATTGTGGTAGTGACCACACTTGTTAAAGTTAGAGTCCTAAATTAATTTTTGTTAATTTTTGCTTCTTTTATGTCATGGAAATGCATTTGATTTTATTATAGATCATGAGATAGCTGCACGGGAGCAGAGTTGGTTACGTTTGCGTTATTGGAGGGACAGCTGTGACTGACTGCTAGCACCAGCAATCAGTCCAGCAGTGGCCAGGCTGTCGGCTGTGACATGGTGGCAATATTTTAGTTTAAGTAAATTTTTGTGGTAGAGGATCACACTTGTTTATGTTGTTGGCTTTACTTAATTTTTGAATGTTTTTGCTGCTTTTATTTCATGGAAATTGCTTTTATTTCATGGAAAATCATTTGATTTTATTATAAATCATGAGACAGCTCCACTGGTGCGGAGTTAGTTACATTTGAATTATTGGGGGGACAGCTGTGACTGACTGCTAGCAGCAGCAGCCATTCGAGCAGTGGCCAGGCTGATGGATGTGACATGGTGGCAATATTTTAGTTTAAGTGAATTATTGTGGTAGAGGACCACAGTTGTTAAAGTTAGAGTCCTTACATTATTTTTGAAAAGTTTTGCTTCTTTTCTGTCATGGAAGTGCATTTCATTTTATTATAAATCATGAGATAGCTGTACTGGAGCAGAGTTGGTTACATTTGCATTATTGGGGGGACAGCTGTGTCTGACTGCTAGCACCAGCAGCCATTCCAGTAGTGGCCAGGCTGACAGCTGTGACATGGTGGCAATATTTTAGTTTAAGTGAATTATTGTGGTAGAGGACCACACTTGTTGAAGATAGAGTCCTTACGTAATTTTTGAAAAGTTTTGCTGTTTTTATTTCATGGAAATGCCTTTGATTTTATTATAAATCATAAGATAGCTGCACTGGAGCAGAGTTGGTTACATTTGAATTATTGGAGGGACAGCTGTGACTGACTGCTAGCACCAGCAGCCATTCCAGCAGTGGCCGGTCTGTCGGCTGTGAGATGGTGGTAATATTTCAGTTTAAGTTAATTATTGTGGTAGAGGACCACACTTGATAAACTTAGAGTCCTTACTTAATTTTTGAAAATTTTTGCTGCTTTTATGTCATGGAAATGCATTTGACTTTATTATAAATCATAAGATAGCTGCACTGGAGCAGAGTTGGTTACACTTGAATTATTGGGGGGACAGCTGTGACTGACTGCTAGCACTAGCAGCCATTCCAGCAGTGGCCAGGCTGTCGGCTGTGACATGGTGGCAATATTTTAGTTTAAGTGAATTATTGTGGTAGAGGACCACACTTGTTAAAGCTAGAGTCCTTACTTAATTTTTGAAAATTTTTGCTGCTTTTATTTCTTATAATTAGTTCCGTACGGGCCACCAGAGGTACGCTATTATCGCAGGTGTAATAAATGAATCACGGCTGTTAATCATAGTTCAGCATCCAGCCGGCAGGAGAGCTGTATATTTTTACGTGTTCTAGTATATTCCATACGCGATGTATACTCTTATTTTTAATGTTACACTGTCTGCAGTTTACTGTCTGACAACTTTTGTTTTTCAGTTAGTACCTTCATTTGGCTAATAAAGAGTTGTGTTACCAGTAAACATCTCGCGTTGTATTTATTTATTTTATATAGTCAATCAACTCAAATTACGCTGATACCGACAATTGCTGACCCCGGCGTGATACGCGAGCCGGAAGAACCGAACTGCTACTGACTTTTTATCGAGATGGCAGAAGATCGTGCAATATCAAGGCTAGCGGTCCGCTTGCCGCCGTTTTGGTCTGATAATCCAGTCTTATGGTTTGCGCAGGTGGAAGCAAGTTTCTCCTGTGTGGGAATTACGGTAGATAGCACCAAGTTTGCACTCGTAGTGAGCCAGTTGGAACAACGTTTCGCGGCTGAGGTGCAAGACATCATCACCGCACCTTCGGCGGAAGATTCCTACCGAAGACTCAAGGCTGAATTAATACGGAGAGTCGCAGCCTCACAGGAAGATCGGATTCGACAAGTCCTTACGCAGGAAGAGATCGGAGATCGCAAGCCGTCGCAATATCTGCGGCATCTGCGCAGTAAGTTAGATACAGTCATCGTGCCTGACAATTTATTACGCACGCTGTGGAGCAGTAGATTACCGCCGCAAATAAAGGCTATAGTGGCATCGCAAACTAACATGTCATTGTACGCTGTGGCGGAGTTAACAGACCGCATACAGGAAGCTATAGCACCTGCCAGATTAATGCAGTTGCGGTACAAGGCAGCAGTACAGCGGCTGCAGCACGAGCAGATTATGAAACGCTCGCTGCAAAAGTAGACATGCTATGTAGGCAAGTCAGTGCATTATTGCAAAGCGGCACAGGAAAATGCAGCAGACGTTACTGCAGACATTCAAGAAGCCCGTCTTCGAGCCGCGTCAAAAATCCACAAGGTGAGCAACAGCCTGTGTGTTGGTACCACCGCAGATTCGGCGAGAACGCGCGAAAGTGTACGTCACCGTGTTTGTACCCAAACACCGGCGGCGGTCGATCGTAGGTGCAGCTGACTGCCCGTCACCATCCAGGTGCCTGTTCATCAGTGACAGAGCTTCTGGCCTCAAATTTCTAGTGGACACCGGTTCGGACCTCAGTATCCTGCCACGGTCTTCGCTACATCATTACACGCCGTCAACCGCCTCCTCTCTAACGGCTGCCAACAATTCAACGATTGCGACTTATGGTACCCAGCAGATGGAGCTGAACTTAGGTTTATGCCGTCCTTTCAAATGGAATTTTACTGTTGCAGACGTTACAGAAGCTATCATCGGAGCAGATCTCCTGGCGCATTACAAACTCTTGCCAGACGTGGCAAACGCCCGACTTGTGGACAGCGTCACTGGTTTAACTGTCACTGGATTTCACCGCAGTGCAACCATCCATAGTGCAAAGCTCGTACAGGCACCTGAGAACGAATGTTCTTCACTTTTAAGTCAGTTTCCGAGTTTGACCAGGCCACCCGGAGCACCTAAACAGATTCATCACAATACAGTGCATCACATCAAGACGACGGAGGGACCGCCAGTGTCATGCCGACCAAGACGTTTAGCGCCAGACCGTCTCGCCATTGCTAAGGCCTAATTCGACACCATGCTGCGAGAAGGTATTATGAGGCCGTCGAACAGTCCATGGTCCTCCGCCTTACATCTAGTGCCAAAGAAAGGTGGATCCTGGCGCCCTTGCGGAGACTATCGTGCATTGAACTCGAGAACAGTGCCGGACCGATATCCTGTACCATTATTAAGAGACTATAACTATGCTTTACTTGGTGCAACGGTATTCAGTGTCTTAGACTGTGCGAAGGCTTATACTCAGATACCAGTGGCTAAAGAGGACATTCCTAAGACAGCAATAATAACACCTTTCGGCCTGTTTGAAAGTATGTATATGACCTTTGGATTGCGCAACGCAGCACAGACTTGGCAAAGATTTATTGACTCAGTCCTACAAGGGCTTCCGTTCTGTTTTGCTTATCTGGATGATGTGTTCGTTTTCTCTGAGACAGAACAACAACACCGACAACATCTGCAGGAAGTGTTCAAACGCCTAGAACATTACGCAGTTGTGTTAAACGTTGCAAAGTGCGTTTTCGGATGATCCGAAGTGGCCTTTCTTGGACACAAAATTTCAGCTGCGGGTTCTTTACCCTTACCAGAGAAAGTTGAAGCTATTCTGCAATTACCTAGGCCAACCACAATCAAGGAACTGCGTCGATTCTTAGGAATGCTCAACTTCTACCGTCGACACCTACCTCGTGCAGCTGAATTACAAGAACCACTGAATGCAGCACTAACTGGTCCTAAGAGGAAAGGCAGTTTGACTGTACACTGGACTGAGACTATGTGTGCAGCTTTCGAAGCTGCTAAACAGAGCATGGCAGAAGCAACGCTTCTAGCTCACCCCAACCTCGAAGCACCGTTAGCAATAGTCGTGGACGCGTCACAGACAGCTATAGGTGCGGCGTTGCAACAATGGTCGGACAATGCCTGGCAGCCACTAGCATACTTCTCAAAGAAACAGTCACCATCACAGAGAAAGTGGAGTGCTTATGACCGCGAGCTCCTGGCCATGTATGAAGCGGTGAAATACTTCCGCCCTCAAGTTGAAGCGCGTGTGTTCACGATATATACGGACCATAAACCGCTGACATTTTCATTCAAACGGAACAGTATCAACTGCTCTCCTCGGCAATTCAACCATTTGCAGTTCATAGCCCAGTTCACGACAGACATAAAACATATTTCAGGTATCAACAATGTAGTGGCTGACTGTTTGTCTCGGGTCAACAGTGTAACGAGCCCTATCAACTTTCCTGCACTGGCCCGAGCACAGCAAGAGGATGTGGAACTCCGCACGTTCGTCGACAATGACGCGTCATGATTACAGTTGCAGCTCGTCGACATTCCTGGAGAAGACGCCAAGCTCTATTGCGACGTCTCACGCGGAAGACCCCGCCCGTTTTTTCCTGTAGCGTTCAGAAGACAAGCTTTCGACAGTGTTCACAACTTGTGCCACCCAGGATTTCGTTCCACTTCTCGACTCGTGTCCCAGCGTTTCGTGTGGCCAGCCATGCAAAAAGACTGTAAAGAATGGACAAGAACATGTTTACAGTGCCAAAAGTGTAAAGTGTCTCGCCATGTGCATGCCCCTATCGGTGACTTTCCAGACGCAACTGTACGTTTCGCCCACATTCATTTGGACGTTGATGGACCACTTCCGCCATCAAACGGTCAACGCTACCTTTTCACTATGGTCGATCGTTTTACTCGCTGGCCAGAGGCAGTTCCCATTGACAATGTAACAGCTGAAACGTTAGCCTCTGAATTCGCATCAGCGTGGTTAGCATGGTTTGGATGCCCTCAACATATCACCACTGCCCGTGGACGACAGTTTGAGTCTGATCTGTTCGCTCAGCTGGCCAAGTATAGCGGAAATGTACACCACAGAAACACTAGCTACCATCCCGCTAGTAATGGCATGATCGAACGCTGGCACCATTCTTTAAAAGCAGCGCTCATGTGTCATGACAACACATGGACTTCAACTCAACCAATGGTGTTACTGGGCCTTCGAACAACTTACGTCGAATTTATTTATTTTACATAGTCGATCAGCTCAAATTACGCTGAGACCGACAGTAGCAATATTTTAGTTTAAGTGAATTATTGTGGTAGAGGACCACAATTGTTAAAGTTAGAGTCCTTACTTAATTTTTGAAAATGTTTGCTGCTTTTATTTCATGGAAATGCATTTGATTTTATTATAAATCATGAGATAGCTGCACTGGAGCAGAGTTGGTTACATTTGAATTATTGGGGGGACAGCTGTGACTGAATGCTAGCAGCAGCAGCCATTCCAGCAGTGGCCAGGCTGATGGATGTGACATGGTGGCAATATTTTAGTTTAAGTGAATTATTTTGGTATAGTACCACACTTGTTAAAGATAGAATCCTTACTTAATTTTTGAAAATTTTTGCTACTTTTATTTCATGGAAATGCATTTGATTTTATTATAAATCATGAGATAGCTGCACAGGAGCAGAGTTGGCTACATTTGAATTATTGGGGGGACAGCTGTGACTGACTGCTAGCACCAGTAGCCATTTCAGCAGTGGCCAGGCTGTCGGCTGTGACATGGTGGCAATATTTTAGTTCAAGTGATAGAGGATCACACTTGTTTAAGTTGTTGTCTTTACTCAATTTTTGAAAGTTTTTGCTGCTTTTATTTCATGGAAATTCATTATATTTCATGGAAAAGCATTTGATTTTATTATAAATCATGAGATAGCTGCACTGCAGCAGAGTTGGTTACATTTGAATTATTGGGGGGACAGCTGTGACTGACTGCTAGCACCAGCAGCCATTGCAGCAGTGGCCAGGCTGTCGGCTGTGACGTGGTGGCAACATTTTAGTGTAAGTGAATTATTGTGGTAGAGGACCACACTTGTTAAGGTTAGAGTACTTACTTAATTTTTGAAAATTTTTGCTGCTTTTATTTTATGGAAAAGCATTTGATTTTTTTATAAATTATAAGATAGCTGCACTGGAGTAGAGTTGTTTACATTTGAATTATTGGGGGTCAGCTGTGACTGACTGCTAGCTCGAGCAGCCATTCCAGCAGTGGCCAGGCTGTCGGCTGTGACGTATTGGCAATATTTCAGTTTAAGTGAATTATTGTGGTAGAGGACCACACTTGTTAAACTTAGGATCCATACATAAATTTTGAAAATTTTTGCTGCTTTTATTTCATGGAAATGCATTTGATTTTATTATAAATCATGAGACAGCTGCACTGGAGCAGAGTTCGTTACATTTGAATTATTGGGGGGACAGCTGTGACTGACTGCTAGCACCAGCAGCCATTCCTGCAGTGGCCAGGCTGACAGCTGTGACATGGTGGCAATATTTCAGTTTAAGTGAATTATTGTGGTAGAGGACCACACTTGTTAAAGTCAGAGTCCTTACTTAATGTTTGAAACTTTTGCTGCTTTTATTTCATGGAAATGCATTTGATGTTAGAATAAATGACGAGATAGCTGCACAGGAGCAGAATTGGCTACAGTTGGATTATTGTGGGGACAGCTGTGACTGACTGCTAGCACCAGCAGCCATTCCAGCAGTGGCTGGGCTGTCAGCAGTGACATGGTGGCACCATTTGAGTTTAAGTGAATTATTGTGGTAGAACACCACACTGGTTTAAGTTGTTGTCTTTACTTAATTTTAGAAAGTTATTGCTGCTTTTATTTCATGGACATTCATTTGATTTCATGGAAAATCATTTAATTTTATTATAAATCATGAGACAGCTGCACTGGAGCAGAGTTCGTTATATTTGAATTATTGGGGGGACAGCTGGTACTGACTGCTAGCACTAGGAGACATTCCATCAGGGGCCAGGCTGACGGCTGTGAAATGGTGGCAATTTTTTAGTTTAAGTGAATTATTGTGGTAGAGGACCACACTTGCAAAAGTTAGAGTCCTTACTTAATTTTTGAAAATTTTTGCTGATTTTATTTTGTGGAAAAGCATTTGATTTTATCATAAATTATGAGATAGCTGCACTGGAGTAGAGTTGTTTACATTTGAATTATTGGGGGGAGAGCTGTGACTGACTGCTAGCTCGAGCAGCCATTCCAGCAGTGGCCAGGCTGTCGGCTTTGACATATTGGCAATATTTCAGTTTAAGTGAATTATTGTGGTAGAGGACCACACTTGTTAAAGTTAGAGTCTTTACTTAATTTTTGAAAATTTTTGCAGTTTTTATTTCATGGAAATGCATTTGATTTTATTATAAATCATGAGATAGCTGCACTAGAGCAGAGGTGGTTACATTTGAATTATTGGGGGGACAGCTGTGACTCACTGCTAGCACCAGCAGGCATTTCAGCAGTGGCCAGGCTGACAGCTGTGACATGGTGGCAATATTTTAGTTTAAGTGAATTATTGTGGTAGAGGACCCCACTTGTTAAAGCTAGAGTCTTTACTTAATTTTTGAAAATTTTTGCCGCTTTTATTTCATGGAAATGAATTTGATTTTATTATAAATCATGAGATAGCTGCACTGGAGCAGAGTTAGTTACACTTGTATTGTTGGGGGGACAGCTGTCACCGACTGCTAGCACCAGCAGCCATTAAAGCAGTGCCCAGGCTGTCAGCTGTGTCATGGTGGGAATATGTTGGTAAAAGTGAACTATTGTGGTAGAGAATCACACTTGTATAAGTTGTTGTCTTTACTTAATATTTGAAAGTTTTTGCTGCTTTTATTTCATGGAAATGCATTTGATGTTGGTATAAATCATGAGATAGCAGCACTGGTTCAGAGTTGGTTACATTTGAATTATTGGAGGGACAGCTGTGACTGACTGCTAGCAACAGGAGCCATTCCAGCAGTGGCAAGGCTGACAGCTGTGACATGGTGGCAATATTTTAGATTAAGTGAATTATTGTGGTAGAGGACCACTCTTGTTAAAGTTAGAGGCCTTACTTAATTTTTTAAAATTTTTCTTCTTTTATTTCATGGAAATGCATTTGATTTTATTATAAATCATGAGATAGCTGCACAGGAGCAGAAATTGTTACATTTCAATTATTGGGGGGACAGCTGTGACTGACTGCTAGCAACAGGAGCCATTCCAGCAGTGGCAAGGCTGACAGCTGTGACATGGTTTCAATACTTTAGTTTAAGTGAATTATTGTGGTAGAGGACCACTCTTGTTAAAAGTTAGAGGCCTTACTTAATTTTTTAAAATTTATGCAGCTTTTATTTGATGGAAATGCATTTGATTTTATTATAAATCATGAGATAGTCGCACTGGATTAGAGTTGGTTACATTTGAATTATTGGGGGGACAGCTGTGACTGACTGCTAGCACCAGCAGCAATTCCGGGAGTGGCCAGGCTGTTGGCTGTGACATGGTGGCAATATTTTAGTTTAAGTGAATTATTGTGGTAGAGGCCTTACATAATTTTTGAAAATTTTTGCTGCTTTTATTTCTTGGAAATGCATTTGATTTTATTATAAATCATGAGATAGCTGCACTGGAGCAGAATTGGTTACATTTGAATTATTGGGGAGACAGCTGTTACTGACTGCTAGCACCAGGAGCCATTGCAGCAGTGGCGAGGCTTTTCGGCTGTGACATGGTGGAGTTATTTTAGTTCAAGTTAATTATTGTAGTAGAGGATCACACTTGTTTAAGTTGTTGTCTTTACTTAATTTTTGAAAGTTTTTGCTGCTATTATTTCATGGAAATATAATTTATTTCATGGAAAATCATTTGATTTTATTATAAATCTTGAGACAGCTGCACTGGAGCAGAGTTAGTTACATTTGAATTATTGGGGGGACAGCTGTGACTGACTGCTAGCACCAGGAGCCATTCCAGCAGTGGCCAGGCTGACGGCTGTGACATGGTGGCAATATTTTAGTTTAAGTGAATTATTGTGTTAGAGGACCACACTTGTTAAACTTAGAGTCCTTACTTAATTTTTGAGAATTTTTGCTGCTTTTATGTCATGGAAATGCATTTCATTTTATTATAAATCATGAGATAAATGCACTAGAGCAGAGGTGGTTGCATTTGAATTATTGGGGGGACAGCTGTGACTGACTGCTAGCACCAGCAGCCATTCCAGCAGTGGCCAGGCTTACAGATGTGACATGGTGGCAATATTTTAGTTTAAGTGAATTATTGTGTTAGAGGACCACACTTGTTAAAGCTAGAGTCCTTACTTAATTTTTGAAAATTTTTGCTGCTTTTATTTCATGGAAATGCATTTGATTTTATTATAAATCATGAGATACCTGCACTGGTGCAGAGTTGGTTACACTTGTATTGTTGGGGGGACAGCTGTCACCGACTGCTAGCACCAGCAGCCATTCCAGCAGTGGCCAGGCTGTCAGCTGTGTCATGGTGGGAATATGTTGGTATCAGTGAATTATTGTGGTAGAGAATCACACTTGTATAAGTTGTTGTCTTTACTTAATATTTGAAAGTTTTTGCTGCTTTTATTTCATGGAAATGCGTTTGAAGTTAGTATAAATAATGAGATAGCTGCACAGGAGCAGAGTTGGCTACATTTGAATTATTGGGGGGACAGCTGTGACTGACTGCTAGCAGCAGCAGCCATTCCAGCAGTGGCCAGGCTGTCGGCTGTGACATGGTGGCAATATTTCAGTTTAAGAGAATTATTGTTGTAGAGGATCACACTTGTTTCAGTTGTTGTCATTATATAATTTTTGAAAGTTTTTGCTGCTTTTATTTCATGGAAATTAATTTTATTTCATGGAAAATCATTTGATTTTATTATAAATCATAAGACAGCTGCACTGGAGCAGAGTGAGTTACATTTGAATTATTGGGTGGACAGCTGTGACTGACTGGTTTCACCAGGATCCATTCTAGCAGTGGCCAGGGTGACGGCTGTGACACGGTGGCAATATTTTAGTTTAAGTGAATTTTTGTGGTAGAGTACCACACTTGTTAAATTTAGAGTCCTTAATTAATTTATGAAAATTTTTGCTTCTTTTATGTCATGGAAATGCACTTGATTTTATTATAAATCATGAGATAGCTGCACAGGAGCAGAGTTGGCTACTTTTGAATTATTGGGGGGACAGCTCTGACTGACTGCTCGCACCAGGAGCCATTCCAGCAGTGGCCAGGCTGACGGCTGTGACATGTTGGCAATATTTTAGTTTAAGTGAATAATTGTGGTAGAGACCCACACTTGTTAAAGTCAGAATCCTTACTTAATTTTTGAAACTTTGGCTGCTTTTATTTCATGGAAATGCATTTGATGTTAGTATAAATAATGAGATAGCTGCACAGGAGCAGAATTGGCTACATTTGAATTATTGTGGGGACAGCTGTGACTGACTGCTAGCACCAGCAGCCATTCCAGCAGTGGCTAGGCTGTCGGCAGTGACATGGTGGCAACATTTTAGTTTAAGTGAATTATTGTGTCAGAGGACCACACTTTTTAATGTTAGAGTCCTTAATTAATTTTTGTAAGTTTTTGCTGCTTTTATTTCATGGAAAATCATTTGATTTTTTTATAAATCATGGGACAGCTCCACTGGTGCGGAGTTAGTTACATTTGAATTATTGGGGGGACAGCTGTGACTGACTGCTAGCACCAGGAGCCATTCCAGCAGTGGCCAGGCTGTCGGCTGTGACATGGTGGATATATTTTAGTTTATGTGAATTATTGTGGTAGAGGACCACACTTGTTAAAGTTCGTGTCCTTACTTAATTTTTGATACTTTTGCTGCTTTATTTTAATGAAAATGCATCTGATGTTAGTATAAATCATGAGATAGCTGCACTGGTTTAGTGTTGGTTACATTTGTATTATTGAGGGGACAGCTGTGACTGACTGCTAGCACCAGAAGCCATTCAAGCCGTGGCCAGGGTGTCAGCTGTGACATGGTGGCAACATTTTAGTTTAAGTGAGTTATTGTGGTAGAGGACCACACTTTTTAAAGTTAGAGTCCTTAATTAAATTATGTAAATTTTTGCTTTTTTTATGTCATGGAAATGCATTTGATTTTATTATAAATCATGAGATAGCTGCACGGGAGCAGAGTTGGTTCCGTTTGCATTATTGGTTGGACAGCTGTGACTGACTGCTAGCACCAGCAACCATTCCAGCAGTGGCCAGGCTGTCGGCTGTGACATGGTGGCAATATTTTAGTTTAAGTAAATTATTTTGGTAGATGATCACACTCGATAAAGTTAGGGTCCTTACATAATTTTTGAAACTTTTATGCTTTTATTTCATGGAAATGCATTTGATGTTAGTATAAATAATGAGATAGCTGCACAGGAGCATAGTTGGCTACATTTGAATTATTGTGGGGACTGCAGTGACTGACTGCTAGCACCAGCAGCCATTCTAGCAGTGGCCAGGCTGTCGGCTGTGACATGGTGGCAACATTTTAGTTTAAGTGAATTATTGTGTTAGTGACCACACTTGTTAAAGCTAGAGTCCTTACTTAATTTTTGAAAATTTTTGCTGCTTTTATTTCATGGAAATGCATTTGATTTTATTATAAATCATGAGATACCTGCACTGGTGCAGAGTTGGTTACACTTGTATTGTTGGGGGGACAGCTGTCACCGACTGCTAGCACCAGCAGCCATTCCAGCAGTGGCCAGGCTGTCAGCTGTGTCATGGTGGGAATATGTTGGTATCAGTGAATTATTGTGGTACAGAATCACACTTGTATAAGTTGTTGTCTTTACTTAATATTTGAAAGTTTTTGCTGTTTTTATTTCATGGACATTCATTTGATTTCATGGAAAATCATTTGATTTTATTATAAATAATGAGACCGCAGCACTGGAGCAGAGTTCGTTACATTTGAATTATTGGGGGGACAGCTGTGACTGACTGCTAGCACCAGGAGCCATTCTAGCAGTGGCCAGACTGACGGCTGTGACATGATGGCAATATTTTAGATTAAGGGAATTATTGTTGTAGAGGATCACACTTGTTTCAGTTGTTGTCTTTATATAATTTTTGAAAATTTTTGCTGCTTTTATTTCATTGAAAAGCATTTGATTTTATTATAAATCATGAGATAGCTGCACTGGAGTAAAGTAGGTTACATTTGAGTTATTTGGGGGGACAGCTGTGACTGACTGCTAGCACCAGCAGCCATTCCAGCAGTGGCCAGGCTGTCGGTTGTGACATGGTGGCAATATTTTAGTTTAAGTGAATTATTGTGGTAGAGGATCACACTTGTTTAAGTTGTTGTCTTTACTTAATTTTTGAAAGTCTTTGCTGCTATTATTTCATGGACATTCATTTTATTTCATGGAAAATCATTTGATTTTATTATAAATCATGAGACAGCTGCACTGGAACAGAATTAGTTACATTTGAATTATTGGGGGGACAGCTGTGACTGCCTGCTAGCACCAGGAGCCATTGCAGCAGTGGCCAGGGTGTTGGCATTGCCATGGTGGCAATATTTTACTTTAAGTGAATTATTGTAGTAGAGGACCACACATGTTAAGGTTAGAGTCCTTACTTAATTTTTGAAAAATTTTGCTGCTTTTATTTTATGGAAAAGCATTTGATTTTTTTATAAATTATAAGATAGCTGCACTGGAGTAGAGTGGTTTACATTTGAATTATTGGGGGGACAGCTGTGACTGACTGCTAGCTCGAGCAGCCATTCCAGCAGTGGCCAGGCTGTCGGCTGTGACGTTATGGCAATATTTCAGTTTAAGTGAATTATTGTGGTAGAGGACCACACTTGTTAAACTTAGAGTCCTTACATAAATTTAGAAAATTTTTGCTGCTTTTATTTCATGGAAATGCATTTGATTTTATTATAAATCATTTGATAGCTGCACTGGAGCAGAAATGGTTACGTTTGAATTATTGGGGGGACAGCTGCGACTGACTGCTAGCACCAGCAGCCATTCCAGCAGTGGCCAGGCTGACAGCTGTGACATGGTGGCAATATTTCAGTTTAAGTGAATTATTATGGTAGAGGACCACACTTGTTAAAGTCAGAGTCCTTACATAATGTTTGAAACTTTTGCTGCTTTTATTTCATGGAAATGCATTTGATGTTAGTATAAATGACGAGATAGATGCACAGGAGCAGAATTGGCTACAATTGGATTATTGTGGGGACAGCTGTGACTGACTGCTAGCACCAGCAGCCATTCCAGCAGTGGCTGGGCTGTCAGCAGTGACATGGTGGCAACATTTGAGTTTAAGTGAATTATTGTGGTAGAACACCACACTGGTTTAAGTTGTTGTCTTTACTTAAATTTAGAAAGTTATTGCTGCTTTTATTTCATGGACATTCATTTGATTTCATGGAAAATCATTTGATTTTATTATAAATCATGAGACAGCTGCACTGGAACACAGTTAGTTACATTTGAATTATTGGTGGGACAGCTGTGACTGACTGCTAGCACCAGCAGCCATTGCAGCAGTGGCCAGGCTGACGGCTGTGACATCGTGGCAATATTTTAGTTTAAGTGAATTATTGTGGTAGAGGACCTCACTTGTTAAAGTTAGAGTCATTAATTAATTTTTGAAAATTTTTGCTGCTTTTATTTCATGGAAAAGCATTTGATTTTATTATAAATCATGAGATAGCTGCACAGGAGCAGAATTGGCTACATTTGAATTATTGTGGGGACAGCTGTGACTGACTGCTAGCACCAGCAGCCATTCCAGCAGTGGCTAGGCTGTCGGCAGTGACATGGTGGCAACATTTTAGTTTAAGTGAATTATTGTGTCAGAGGACCACACTTTTTAATGTTAGAGTCCTTAATTAATTTTTGTAAGTTTTTGCTGCTTTTGTTTCATGGAAATTGCTTTTATTTCATGGAAAATCATTTGATTTTTTTATAAATCATGGGACAGCTCCACTGGTGCGGAGTTAGTTACATTTGAATTATTGGGGGGACAGCTGTGACTGACTGCTAGCACCAGGAGCCATTCTAGCAGTGGCCAGTCTGACGGCTGTGACATGATGGCAATATTTTAGTTTAAGGGAATTATTGTTGTAGAGGATCACACTTGTTTCAGTTGTTGCTTTATATAATTTTTGAAAATTTTTGCTGCTTTTATTTCATGGAAAAGCATTTGATTTTATTATAAATCATGAGATAGCTGCACTGGAGTAAAGTTGGTTACATTTGAGTTATTGGGGGGACAGCTGTGACTGACTGCTAGCACCAGCAGCCATTCCAGCAGTGGCCAGGCTGTCGGCTGTGACGTATTGGCAATATTTCAGTTTAAGTGAATTATTGTGGTAGAGGACCACACTTGTTAAACTTAGAGTCCTTACATAAATTTAGAAAATTTTTGCTGCTTTTATTTCATGGAAATGCATTTGATTTTATTATAAATCATTCGATAGCTGCACTGGAGCAGAAATGGTTACGTTTGAATTATTGGGGGGACAGCTGCGACTGACTGCTAGCACCAGCAGCCATTCCAGCAGTGGCTGGGCTGTCAGCAGTGACATGGTGGCAACATTTGAGTTTAAGTGAATTATTGTGGTAGAACACCACACTGGTTCAAGTTGTTGTCTTTACTTAATTTTAGAAAGTTATTGCTGCTTTTATTTCATGGACATTCATTTAATTTCATGGAAAATCATTTGATTTTATTATAAATCATGAGACAGCTGCACTGGAACACAGTTAGTTACATTTGAATTATTGGTGGGACAGCTGTGACTGACTGCTAGCACCAGGAGCCATTGCAGCAGTGGCCAGGCTGACAGCTGTGACATGGTGGCAATATTTCAGTTTAAGTGAATTATTGTGGTAGAGGACCACACTTGTTAAAGTCAGAGTCCTTACATAATGTTTGAAACTTTTGCTGCTTTTATTTCATGGAAATGCATTTGATGTTAGTATAAATGACGAGATAGATGCACAGGAGCAGAATTGGCTACAATTGGATTATTGTGGGGACAGCTGTGACTGACTGCTAGCACCAGCAGCCATTCCAGCAGTGGCTGGGCTGTCAGCAGTGACATGGTGGCAACATTTGAGTTTAAGTGAATTATTGTGGTAGAACACCACACTGGTTTAAGTTGTTGTCTTTACTTAATTTTAGAAAGTTATTGCAGCTTTTTTTTCATGGACATTCATTTGATTTCATGGAAAATCATTTGATTTTATTATAAATCATGAGACAGCTGCACTGGAACACAGTTAGTTACATTTGAATTATTGGTGGGACAGCTGTGACTGACTGCTAGCACCAGGAGCCATTGCAGCAGTGGCCAGGCTTACGGCTGTGACATCATGGCAATATTTTAGTTTAAGTGAATTATTGTGGTAGAGGACCTCACTTGTTAAAGTTAGAGTCATTAATTAATTTTTGAAATTTTTGCTGCTTTTATTTCATGGAAAAGCATTTGATTTTATTATAAATGAAGAGATAGCTGCACTTTAGCAGAGTTGGTTACATTTGAATTATTGGGGGGACAGCTGTGACTGACTGCTAGCTCGAGCAGCCATTCCAGCAGTGCCCAGGCTGTCGGCTGTGATGTATTGGCAATATTTCAGTTTAAGTGAATTATTGTGGTAGAGGACCTCACTTGTTAAAGTTAGAGTCCTTACATAAATTTAGAAAATTTTTTCTGCTTTTATTTCATGGAAATGCATTTGATTTTATTATAAATCATTCGATAGCTGCACTGGAGCAGAAATGGTTACGTTTGAATTATTGGGGGGACAGCTGTGACTGACTGCTAGCACCAGCAGCCATTCCAGCAGTGGCCAGGCTGACAGCTGTGACTTGGTGGCAATATTTCAGTTTAAGTGAATTATTGTGGTAGAGGACCACACTTGTTAAAGTCAGAGTCCTTACTTAATGTTTGAAACTTTTGCTGCTTTTATTTCATGGATATGCATTTGATGTTAGTATAAATGACGAGATAGCTGCACAGGAGCAGAATTGGCTACAATTGAATTATTGTGGGGACAGCTGTGACTGACTGCTAGCACCAGCAGCCATTCCAGCAGTGGCTGGGCTGTCAGCAGTGACATGGTGGCAACATTTGAGTTTAAGTGAATTATTGTGGTAGAACACCACACTGGTTTAAGTTGTTGTCTTTACTTAATTTTAGAAAGTTATTGCTGCTTTTATTTCATGGACATTCATTTGATTTCATGGAAAATCATTTGATTTTATTATAAATAATGAGACCGCAGCACTGGAGCAGAGTTCGTTACATTTGAATTATTGGGGGGACAGCTGGTACTGACTGCTAGCACGAACAGCCATTCCAGCAGTGGCCAGGCTGTCGGCTTTGACATATTGGCAATATTTCAGTTTAAGTGAATTATTGTGGTAGAGGACCACACTTGTTAAAGTTAGAGTCTTTACTTAACTTTTGAAAATTTTTGCTGTTTTTATTTCATGGAAATGCATTTGATTTTATTATAAATCATGAGATAGCTGCACTAGAGCAGAGGTGGTTACATTTGAATTATTGGGGGGACAGCTGTGACTGACTGCTAGCACCAGCAGGCATTCCAGCAGTGGCCAGGCTGACAGCTGTGACATGGTGGCAATATTTCAGTTTAAGTGAATTATTGTGGTAGAGGAGCACACTTGTTAAAGTCAGAGTCCTTACTTAATGTTTGAAACTTTTGCTGCTTTTATTTCATGGAAATGCATTTGATGTTAGTATAAATAATGAGATAGCTGTACTGGAGCAGAGTTGGCTACTTTTGAATTATTGGGGGGACAGCTGTGACTGACAGCTAGCACTAGCAGCCATTCCAGCAGTGGCCAGGCTGTCGGCTGTGACATGGTGGCAATATTTTAGTTCAAGTGAATTATTGTGGGAGAGGATCACACTTGTTTAAGTTGTTGTCTTTATATAATTTTTGATGGTTTTTGCTGCTTTTATTTCATGGAAATTCATTTTATTTCATGGAAAATCATTTTATTTTTTTATAAATCATGAGACCGCTGTACTGGAGCAGAGTTAGGTACATTTGAATTATTGGTGGGACAGCTGTGACTGACTGCTAGCACCAGCAGGCATTCCAGCAGTGGCCAGGCTGAAAGCT
This sequence comes from Locusta migratoria, assembly GCA_026315105.1. Taxonomy (NCBI): domain Eukaryota; kingdom Metazoa; phylum Arthropoda; class Insecta; order Orthoptera; family Acrididae; genus Locusta; species Locusta migratoria. Next base: position 362,753,794 of record CM048751.1, on the reverse strand, counting down.
GTGACATGGAGGCAATATTTTAGTTTAAGTGAATTATTGTTGTAGAGGTCCACACTTGTTAAAGCTAGAGTCCTTACTTAATTTTTGAAAGTTTTTGCTGCTTTTATGACATGGAAATGCATTTGATTGTATTATAAATGATGAGATAGCTGCACAGGAGCAGAGTTGGCTACTTTTGAATTATTGGGGGGGGGACAGCTCTGACTGACTGCTCGCACCAGGAGCCATTCCAGCAGTGGCCAGGCTGACAGCTGTGACATGTTGACAATATTTTGGTTTAAGTGAATTATTGTGGTAGAGGACCACACTTGTTAAAGCTATAGTCCTTACTTAATATTTGAAAATTTTTTGCGGCTTTTATTTCATGGAAATGCATTTGATTTTATTATAAATTGTTGGCTGTGCCATGGTGGCAATATTTTAGTTTAAGTGAATTACTGTGGTAGAGGACCACACTTGTTAAAGTTAAAGTCTTACTTAATTTTCGAAAATTTTTACTGCTTTTATTTCATGGAAATGCATTTGATGTTAGTATAAATAATGAGATAGCTGCACTGGAGCAGAGTTGGTTACTTTTGAATTATTGGGGGGACAGCTGTGACTGATTGCTAGCACCAGCAGCCATTCCAGCAGTGGCCAGGCTGACGGCTGTGACATGTTGGCAATATTTTAGTATAAGTGAATTATTGTGGTAAAAAACCACACTTGTTAAAGTTAGAGTCCTTACTTAATTTTTGAAAATATTTGCATTTTTTATGTCATGGAAATGCATTTCATTTTATTATAAATCATGAGATAGCTGTACTGGAGCAGAGTTGGTTACCTTTGCATTATTGGGGGGGCAGCTGTGTCTGACTGCTAGCACCAGCAGCCATTCCAGCAGTGGCCAGGCTGACAGTTTTGACATGTTGGCAATATTTTGGTTTAAGTGAATTATCCATCCCCATGAACCACAGACATTGCCGAGGTGGGGTGGCTTGCGTGCCTCAATGATGCAGATAGCCGTACCGTAGGTGCAACCACAGCGGAGGGGTATCTGTGGAGAGGCCAGACAAACGTGTGGTTCCTGAAGAGGGGCAGCAGCCTTTTCAGTAGTTACAGGGGCAACAGTCTGGATGATTGACTGAGCTGGCCTTGTAACATCAGCTAATGTGGCTTTGCCACACAGCTACTGCGAACGGCTGAAAGCAAGGGGAAACTACAGCCGTTACCTTTCCCGAGGACATGCAGCTCTACTGTATGAACATATGATGATGGCATCCTCTCGGGTAAAATATTCCGGAGGTAAAATAGTCCCCCATTCGGATCTCCGGGCGGGGACTACTCAGGAGGATGTTGTCATCAGGAAAGACAATACTGGCATTCTACGGATCGGAGCGTGGAATGTTAGATCCCTTAATCGGGTAGGAAAATTAGAAAATTTAAAAAGGGAAATGGATAGGTTGAAGTTAGATATAGTGGGTATTAGTGAAGTTCGGTGGCAGGATGAACAGGATTTCTGGTCAGGTGAGTACAGGATTATAAATACGAAATCAGTTGGGGGTATCACAGGAGTAGGATTGATGATGAATAAGAAAATAGGAATGCGGGTAAACTACTATGAGCAGCACAGTGATCGCATTATCATTGTCAAGATAGATACGAAGCCAACACCGACAACGGTAGTACAGGTTTATATGCCAACTAGCTCTGCCGATGACGAGGAGATCGAAGAAATATATGAGGAGCTAAAGGAAATTATTCAGACAGTTAAAGGAGAGGAAAACTTAATTGTGATGGGAGACTGGAATTCGGTAGTAGGAAAAGGAAGAGAAGGAAAAATAGTAGGTGAATATGGACTGGGCAGGAGGAATGAAAGAGGAAGTCGCCTGGTAGAATTTTGCACGGAACATGATTTAATCGTAACAAACACGTGGTTTAAGAATCACAAAAGATGGTTGTATACATGGAAGAGACCAGGAGACACCGGAAGGTATCAGATAGATTTTATAATGGTAAAACATAGATTCCGGAACCAGGTTATAAACTGCAAGACATACCCAGGGGCAGATATAGACTCTGACCATAACCTATTAGTCATGAACTGTAGGCTGAAGCTGAAAAAGCTGCAGAAAGGTAGGAAAATAAGGAGATGGGACCTGGATAAATTGAAGGAAAGTGAAGTTCTGGAGAATTTCAGAGGGAGATTTAGGCAACAATTGACAGAAACAGGGGGAAATAAAACAGTAGAAGAGGAATGGGTAGCATTGAGAGATGAAATAGTGAAGGCAGCAGAGGACAAAATAGGTAGAAAGGCAAGACCTACAAAAAATCCTTGGATATCACAGGAAATACTAAATTTAATTGATGAAAGGAGAAAATATAAAAATGCAGTAAATGAAACAGGCAAAATGGAATACAGTCGACTAAAAAATGAGATTGACAGGAAGTGCAAAGTGGCTAAGCAGGAGTGGCTAGAAGCCAAATGCAAATCTGTAGAAGAATGTATAAGAAGGGGAAAAGTAGATACCGCCTACAGGAAAATCAAAGAGACATTTGGGGACAAGAAGAGCAGATCTACGAATATCAAGAACTCAGATGGGAAACCAGTTCTCAGCAAAGAAGGGAAAGCTGAAAGGTGGAAAGAGTACATAGAGCAGCTCTACAAAGGAAATGAACTCAGAGACGAGGTTGTAGGAAGGGAAGAGGAAGTAGATCAAGATGAAATAGGAGATACTATACTGAGAGATGAATTTGACAGAGCCTTGAAAGACCTAGGTCGGAACAAGGCCCCAGGAGTAGATGACATACCCTCAGAGCTACTAAAGTCTCTGGAGGAGCCATCCATGACAAGACTATTTGAACTGGTGTGTAGGATGTATGAGACAGGCGAAATGCCCTCAGACTAAGAAAAATGTAATAATCCCCATTCCAAAGAAATCGGGCGCAGACAGGTGTGAAAATTATAGAACCATCAGTTTGATATGTCATGGTTGCAAAATTTTAACACGAATTATCTACAGGAGAATGGAAAAGCTGGTAGAAGCTGACATCGGGGAAGATCAGTTTGGATTCAGAAGGAACATAGGAACCCGGGAGGCAATACTCACTTTACGTCTTATCTTAGAAGATAGATTAAGGAAAGGCAAACCTACATTTTTAGCTTTTGTAGATTTGGAGAAAGCATTTGACAATGTTGACTGGAATACACTGTTTCAAATTCTGAAGTCAGCAGGGGTAAAATACAGGGAAAGGAGAGTTATTTACAACTTGTACAAAAGCCAGACCGCAGTTATTAGACTCGAAGGGCATGAAAGGGAAGCATCAGTTGGGAAGGGAGTAAGACAGGGTTGCAGCCTTTCTCCGATGTTATTCAATTTGTACATCGAGCAGGCGGTGAAGGAAAGCAAGGAAAAATTTGGTGAAGGAATTAAAGTTCAGGGGGAAGAAATAAAAACATTGCGTTTTGCTGATGACATTGTAATTCTGTCAGAGACAGCAAAAGACCTGGAAGAGCAGTTGAATGGAATGGACAGTGTATTGAAGAGAGCATATAAAATGAACATTAACAAGAGCAAAACAAAAATAATGGAATGCGGTCTTAGAAAATCAGGCGATGCTGAAGGAATTAGATTAGGTAACGAAACAATGAAAGTGGTAGATGAGTTTTGTTACTTGGGTAGTAAAATAACATGCGATGGTCGCAGTACAGAGGATATAAAATGCAGAATGGCAATGGGAAGAAAAGCATTTTTGAAAAAGAGAAATTTGCTAACATCGAATATTAATTTAAGGGTAAGGAAGTCTTTTCTGAAGGCATTTGTGTGGAGTGTTGCCTTGTACGGGAGTGAAACATGGACGATAAGCAGTGCGGACAGGAAGAGAATAGAGGCCTTCGAAATGTGGTGCTACAGAAGAATGCTGAAGATTAGGTGGATAGATCGCATAACTAATGAAGAGGTACTGAACAGAATTGGTGAGAAAAGGAATTTTTGGCATACGCTGACTAAAAGAAGGGATCGCTTGGTAGGACACATTCTTAGACATCGGGGAATCGTAAATTTAGCATTGGAGGGAAGTGTATGGGGTAAAAATCGCAGAGGGAGACCAAGAGACTCGTATAGTAAGCAGATTCAAGTGGATGTGGGTTGCCGTTCTTATGAGGAGATGAAAAGGCTTGCTCGAGATAGGGTAGGGTGGAGAGTTGCATCAAACCAGTCTCCGGACTGAAGACCATAACAACAACAAGTGAATTATTGTTGTAGAGGACCACACTTGTTAAACCTAGAGTCCTTACTTAATTTTTGAAAATTTTGCCGCTTTTATTTCATGGAAATGAATTTGATTTTATATAAATCATGAGATAGTTGCACTGGAGTAGAGTTTGTTACATTTGATATTTTGGGGGGACAGCTGTGACTGACTGCTAGCACCAGCAGGCATTCCAGCAGTGGCCAGGCTGACAGCTGTGACATGGTGGCAATATTTTAGTTTAAGTGAATTATTGTGGTAGAGGACCACACTTGTTAAAGCTAGTTTCCTTATTTAATTTTTTAAAATTTTTGCTGCTTTTATTTCTTGGAAATGCATTTGATTTTATTATAAATCATGAGATAGCTGCACTGGAGCAGAGTTGGTTGCATTTGAATTATTGGGGGGACAGCTGTGACTGACTGGTAGCACCAGGAGCCATTCCAGCAGTGGCCAGGCTGACGGCTGTGACATGGTGGCAATATTATAGTTTAAGTGAATTATTGTGATAGAGGACCACACTTGTTAAAGTTAGAGTCCTTACTTAATTTTTGAAAGCTTTTGCTGCTATTATTTCATTGAAAGTCATTTAATATCATGAAAAATCATTTGATTTTATTATAAATCATGAGACAGCTGCACTGGAGCAGAGTTAGTTACATTTGAATTATTGGGGGGACAGCTGTGACTGACTGGTAGCACCAGGAGCCATTCCAGCAGTGGCCAGGCTGACGGCTGTGACTATGGTGGCAATATTTTAGTTTAAGTGAATTATTGTGGTAGAGACCCACACTAGTTAAAGTCAGAGTCCTTACTTACTGTTTGAAACTTTTGCTGCTTTTATTTCATGGAAATGCATTTGATGTTAGTATAAATAATGAGATAGCTGCACAGGAGCAGAATTGGCTACATTTGAATTATTGTGGGGACAGCTGTGACTGACTGCTAGCACCAGCAGCCATTCCAGCAGTGGCTGGGCTGTCGGCAGTGACATGGTGGCAACATTTGAGTTTAAGTGAATTATTGTGGTAGAGCACCACACTTGTTTAAGTTGTTGTCTTTACTTAATTTTAGAAGGTTCTTCTGCTTTTATTTCATGGACATTCATTTTATTTCATGGAAAATCATTTGATTTTATTATAAATCATGAGACAACTGCACTGGAAGAGAGTTAGTTACATTTGAATTATTGGGGGGACAGCTGGCACTGACTGCTAGCTCGAGCAGCCATTCCAGCAGTGGACAGGCTGTTGGCTGTGACATATTGGTAATATTTCAGTTTAAGTGAATTATTGTGGTAGAGGACCACACTTGTTTAAGTTAGAGTCCTTACTTAATTTTTTAAAATTTTTGCTGCTTTTATGATATGAAAATGCATTTGATTTTATTATAAATCATGGGATAGCTCCACTAGAGCAGAATTGGCTACATTTGAATTATTGCGGAGGCAGCTGTGACTGACTGCTAGCACCAGGAGCCATTCCAGCAGTAGCCAGGCTGTCGGCTGTGACATGGTGGATATATTTTAGTTTATGTGAATTATTGTGGTAGAGGACCACACTTGTTTAAGTTAGAGTCCTTACTTAATTTTTGAAACTTTTGCTGCTTTTATTTTGTGATAATGCATTTGATGTTAGTATAAATAATGAGATAGCTGCACATGAGCATAGTTGGCTACATTAGAATTATTGTGGGGCTGCTGTGACTAACTGCTAGCACCAGCAGCCATTCCAGCAGTGGCCAGGCTGTTGGCTGTGACATGGTGGCAACATTTTAGTTTAAGTGAATTATTGTGGTAGTGACCACACTTGTTAATGTTAAAAGTCCTTAATTAGTTTTTGTATATTTTTGCTTCTTTTATGTCATGGAAATGCATTTGATTTTATTATAGATCATGAGATGGCTGCACGGGAGCAGAGTTGGTTACATTTGAATTATTGGGGGGGACAGCTGTGACTGACTGCCAGCACTAGCAGCCATTCAAGCAGTGGCCAGGCTGACAGCTGTGACATGGTGGCAATCTTTTAGTTTTAGTGAATTATTGTGTGTAGAGGACCACACTTGTTAAAGCTAGAGTTCTTACTTAATTGTTGATAATTTTTGCTGCTTTTATTTCTTGGAAATGCATTTGATTTTATTATAAATCTGAGCTAGCTGCACTGGAGCAGACTTGGTTACTTTTGAATTATTGGGGGGACAGCTGTGACTGACTGCTAGCACCAGGAGCCATTCCAGCAGTGGCCAGGCTGACGGCTGTGACATGGTGGTGTGGCGCTCTGTTTTGCCATCCGCCACGCGTCAGCGCGAAGTTCAGTGTTGAAAGTGCAGTGCACTGTAGCGATTTAATTAAGTGAACCGCGCTTATAATTAGTTCCGTACGGGCCACCAGAGGTACGCTACTATCGCGGGTGTAATAAATGAATCGCGGCTGTTAATCATAGTTCAGCGTCCAGCCGCCAGGAGCGCTGTATATTTTTACGTGTTCTAAGAAATTCCATACGCGATGTATACTCTGATTTTTTATGTTACTCTCTCTGCAGTTTACTCTCTGACAACTTTCGTTTTTCAGTTAGTACCTTCATTTGGCTAATAAAGGGTTGTGTTACCAGTAAACGTCTCGCGTCGTATTTATTTATTTTATATAGTCGATCAACTCAAATTACGCTGATACCGACAATTGGTGACCCCGACGTGATTCGCGAGCCGGAAGAACCGAACTGCTACTGACTTTTTATCGAGATGGCAGAAGATCGTGCAATATCAAGGCTAGCGGTCCGCTTGCCGCCGTTTAAGGCTGATAATCCAGTATTATGGTTTCCGCAGGTGGAAGCAAGTTTCTCCTGTGTGGGAATTACGGTAGATAGCACCAAGTTTGCACTCGTAGTGAGCCAGTTGGAACAACGTTTCGCGGCTGAGGTGCAAGACATCATCACCGCATCTCCGGCGGAAGATTCCTACCGAAGACTCAAGGCTGAATTAATACGGAGAGTCGCAGCCTCACAGGAAGATCGGATTCGTCAAGTCCTTATGCAGGAAGAGATCAGAGATCGCAAGCCGTCGCAATATCTGCGGCATCTGCGCAGTAAGTTAGATACAGTCATCGTGCCTGACAATTTATTACGCACGCTGTGGAGCAGTAGATTACCGACGCAAATAAAGGCTATAGTGGCATCGCAAACTAACATGTCATTGTACGCTGTGGCGGAGTTAACAGACCGCATACAGGAAGCTATAGCACCTGCCAGATTATTGCAGTTGTGGCACAAGGCAGCAGTACAGCGGCTGTAGCATGAGCAGATTATGAAACGCTCGCTGCAAAAGTAGACATGTTATGTGGGCAAGTCAGTGCATAATTGCAAAGCGGCACAGGAAACAGCAGCAGACATTACCGCAGACGTTCAAGAAGCCCGTCTTCGAGCTGCGTCAAAAATCCACAAGGTGAGCAACAGCCTGTGTGTTGGTACCACCGCAGATTCGGCGAGAACGCGCGAAAGTGTACGTCACCGTGTTTGTACCCAAACACCGGCGGCGGTCGATCGTAGGTGCAGCTGACTGCCCGTCATCATCCAGGCACCTGCTCATCAGTGACAGAGCTTCTGGCCTCAAATTTCTAGTGGACACTTGTTCGAACCTAAATATCCTGCCACGGTCTTCGCTACATCGTTACAGGCTGTCAACCGCCTTCTCTCTAACGGCTGCCAACAATTCAACGATTGCGACTTATGGTACCCAGCAGATGGAGCTGAACTTAGGTTTATGCCGTCCTTTCAAATGGAATTTTACTGTTGCAGACATTACAGAAGCTATCATCGGAGCAGATCTCCTGGCGCATTACAAACTCTTGCCAGACGTGGCAAACGCCCGACTTGTGGGCAGCGTCACTGGTTTAACTGTCACTGGTTTTCACCGCAGTGCAACCATCCATAGTGCAAAGCTCATACAGGCACCTGTGAACGAATATTCTTCACTTTTAAGTCAGTTTCCGAGTTCGACCAGGCCACCCGGAGCACCTAAACAGATCCATCACAATACAGTGCATCACATCAAGACGACGGAGGGACCGCCAGTGTCATGCCGACCAAGACGTTTAGCGCCAGACCGTCTCGCCATTGCTAAGGCCGAATTCGACACCATGCTGCGAGAAGGTATTATGAGGCCGTTGAACAGTCCATGGTCCTCCGCCTTACATCTAGTGCCAAAGAAAGGTGGATCCTGGCGCCCTTGCTGAGACTATCGTGCATTGAATTCGAGAACAGTGCCGGACCGATATCCTGTACCATTATTAAGAGACTATAACTATGCTTTACATGGTGCAACGGTATTCAGTGTCTTAGACTGTGCAAAGGCTTATACTCAGATACCAGTGGCTAAAGAGGACATTCCTAAGACATCAATAATAACACCTTTCGGCCTGTTTGAAAGTATGTATATGACCTTTGGATTGCGCAACGCAGCACAGACTTGGCAAAGATTTATTGACTCAGTCCTACAAGGGCTTCCGTTCTGTTTTGCTTATCTGGATGATGTGTTCGTTTTCTCTGAGACAGAACAACAACACCGACAACATCTGCAGGAAGTGTTCAAACGCCTAGAACATTACACAGTTGTGTTAAACGTTGCCAAGTGCGTTTTCGGACGATCCGAAGTGACCTTTCTTGGACACAAAATTTCAGCTGCGGGTTCTTTACCCTTACCAGAGAAAGTTGAAGCTATTCTTCAATTACCTAGGCCAACCACAATCAAGGAACTGCGTCGATTCTTAGGAATGCTCAACTTCTACCGTCGACACTACCTCGTGCAGCTGAATTACAAGAACCACTGAATGCAGCACTAACTGGTCCTAAGAGGAAAGGCAGTTTGACTGTACACTGGACTGAGACTATGTGTGCAGCTTTCGAAGCTGCTAAACAGAGCATGGCAGAAGCAACGCTTCTAGCTCACCCCAACCTAGAAGCACCGTTAGCAATAGTCGTGGACGCGTCACAGACAGCTATAGGCGCGGCGTTGCAACAATGGTCGGACAATGCCTGGCAGCCACTAGCATACTTCTCAAAGAAACAGTCACCATCACAGAGAAAGTGGAGTGCTTATGACCGCGAGCTCCTGGCCATGTATGAAGCGGTGAAATACTTCCGCCCTCAAGTTGAAGCGCGTGTGTTCACGATATATACGGACCATAAACCGCTGACATTTTCATTCAAACGGAACAGTATCAACTGCTCTCCTCGGCAATTCAACCATTTGCAGTTTATAGCCCAGTTCACGACAAACATAACACATATTTCAGGTATCAACAATGTAGTGGCTGACTGTTTGTCTCGTGTCAACAGTGTAACGAGCCCTATCAACTTTCCTGCACTGGCCCGAGCACAGCAAGAGGATGCGGAACTCCGCACGTTCGTCGACAATGACGCGTCACGATTACAGTTGCAGCTCGTCGACGTTCCTGGAGAAGACGCCAAGCTCTATTGCGACATCTCACGCGGAAGACCCCGCCTGTTTTTTCCTGTAGCGTTCAGAAGACAAGCTTTCGACAGTGTTCACAACTTGTGCCACCCAGGAATTCGTTCCACTTCTCGACTCGTGTCCCAGCATTTCGTGTGGCCAGCCATGCAGAAAGACTGTAAACAATGGACAAGAACATGTTTACAGTGCCAAAAGTGTAAAGTGTCTCGCCATGTGCATGCCCCTATCGGTGACTTTCCAGACGCAACTGTACGTTTCGCCCACGTTTATTTGGACATTGTTGGACCACTTCCGCCATTGAAAGGTCAACGCTACCTTTTCACTATGATCGATCGTTTTACTCGCTGGCCAGAGGCAGTTCCCATTGACAATATAACAGCTGAAACGTTAGACTCTGCATTCGGGTCAGCATGGTTAGCATGGTTTGGATGTCCTCAACATATCACCACTGACCGTGGACAACAGTTTGAGTCTGATCTGTTCGCTCAGCTGGCCAAGTTTTGCGGATATGTACACTACAGAACCACTAGCTACCATCCCGCTAGTAATGGCATGATCGAACGCTGGCACCATTCTTTAAAAGCAGCGCTCATGTGTCATGACAACACATGGACTTCAACTCAACCAATGGTGTTACTGGGCCTTCGAACAACTTACGTCGAATTTATTTATTTTATATAGTCGATCAGCTCAAATTACACTGATACCGACAGTGGCAATATTTTAGTTTAAGTGAATTATTGTGGTAGAGGACCACACTTGTTTAAGTTAGAGTCCTTACTTAATTTTTTAAAATGTTTGCTGCTTTTATGATATGAAAATGCATTTGATTTTATTATAAATCATGGGATAGCTGCACTAGAGCAGAATTGGCTACATTTGAATTATTGGGGAGACAGCTGTTACTGACTGCTACACCAGGAGCCATTCCAGCAGTGGCCAGGCTGTCGGCTGTGACATGGTGGAAATATTTTAGTTTATTTGAAGTATTGTGGTAGAGGACCACACTTGTTTAAGTTAGAGTCCTTACTTAATTTTTGAAACTTTTCCTGCTTTTATTTTGTGATATTGCATTTGATGTTTGTATAAATAATGAGATAGCTGCACAGGAGCAGAATTGGCTACATTTGAATTATTGTGGGGCAGCTGTGACTGACTGCTAGCACCAGCAGCCATTCCAGCAGTGGCCAGGCTGTCGGCTGTGACGTGGTGGCAACAATTTAGTGTAAGTGAATTATTATGGTAGAGGACCACACTTGTTAAAGTTCGAGTCCTTACTTAATTTTTAATACTTTTGCTGATTTTAATTTCATGGAATTTCATCTGATGTTAGTATAAATCATGAGATAGCTGCACTGGTTTAGCGTTGGTTACATTTGAATTATTGAGGGGACAGCTGTGACTGACTGCTAGCACCAGAAGCCATTCAAGCCGTGGCCAGGCTGTCGGCTATGATGTGGTGGCAATATTTTAGTTTAAGTGAATTATTGTTGTAGAGGACCTCACTAGTTTAAGTTAGAGTCCTTACTTAATTTTTGTAACTTTTGCTGCTTTTATTTTGTGATAATGCATTTGATGTTAGTATAAATAATGAGATAGCTGCACAGGAATAGAGTTGGCTACATTTGAATTATTGGTGGGACAGCTGTGACTGACTGCTAGGACCAGGAGCCATTCCAGCAGTGGGCAGGCTGTCGGCTGTGAGATGGTGGCAATATTTCAGTTTAAGTGAATTGTTGTGGTAGAGGACCACACTTGTTAAAGTTAGAGTCCTTACTTAATTTTTGAAAATTTTTGCTGCCTTTATCTAGGAAATGCATTTGATGTTAGTATAAATAATGAGACAGCTGCACAGGAGCAGAGTTGGCTACATTTGAATTATTGTGCGGACAGCTGTGACTGACTGCTAGCACCAGCAGCCATTCCAGCAGTGGCCAGGCTGATGGATGTGACATGGTGGCAATATTTTAGTTTAAGTGAATTATTGTGGTAGAGGACCACACTTGTTAAAGTTAGAGTCCTTACATAATTTTTGAAAATCTTTGGTTCTTTTATGTCATGGAAGTGCATTTCATTTTATTATAAATCATGAGATAGCTGTACTGGAGCAGAGTTGGTTACGTTTGCATTATTGGGGTGACAGCTGTGTCTGACTGCTAGCACCAGGAGCCATTCCAGCAGTGGCAAGGCTGACAGCTGTGACATGGTGGCATTATTTTAGTTTAAGTGAATTATTGTGGTAGAGGACCACACTTGTTAAAGCTAGAGTCCTTACTTAATTTTTGAAAATTTTGTCACTTTTATTTCATGGAAATGCATTTGATTTTATTATAAATCATGAGATAGCTGCACTGCAGCAGAGTTGGTTACATTTGAATTATTGGGGGGACAGCTGTGACTGACTGCTAGCACCAGCAGCACCAGCAGTGGACAGGCTGTCGGCTGTGACATGGTGGCAATATTTTAGTTTAAATGAATTATTGTGGTAGAGGACCACACTTGTTAAACCTAGAGTCCTTACTTAATTTTTGATAATTTTTGCTGCTTTTATTTCTTGGAAATGCATTTGATTTTATTATAAATCATGAGCTAGCTGCACTGGAGAAGAGTTGGTTACATTTGAATTATTGGGGAGACAGCTGTGAATGACTGCTAGCACCAGCAGCCATTCCAGCTGTGGCCAGGCTGTCGGCTTTAACATGGTGGCAATATATTTGTTCAAGTGAATTATTGTGGTAGAGGATCATACTTGTTTAAGTTGTTGTCTTTACTTAATTTTTGAAAGTTTTTGCTGCTATTATTTCATGGAAATATATTTTATTTCATGGAAAATCATTTGATTTTATTATAAATCTTGAGATTGCTGCACTGGAGCAGAGTTAGTTACATTTGAATTATTGGGGGGACAGCTGTGACTGACTGCTAGCACCAGGAGCCATTCCAGCAGTGGCCAGCCTGACGGCTGTGACATGGTGGTGTGGCGCTCTGTTTTGCCAGCCGCCACACGTCAGCGCGAAGTTCAGTGTTGAAAGTGCAGTGCACTGTAGCGATTTAATTAAGTGAACCGCGCTTATAATTAGTTCTGTACGGGCCAACAGAGGTACGCTACTATCGCGGGTGTAATAAATGAATCGCGGCTGTTAATCATAGTTCAGCATCCAGCCGCCAGGAGCGCTATATATTTTTAAGTGTTCTAGTATATTCCATACGCGATGTATACTCTGATTTTTTATGTTACTCTCTCTGCAATTTACTCTCTGACAACTTTTGTTTTTCAGTTAGTACCTTCTGTTGGGTAATAAAGAGTTGTGTTACCAGTAAACCTCTCACGTCGAATTTATTTATTTTATATAGTCTATCAGCTCAAATTACGTTGATACCGACAGTGGCAATATTTTAGTTTAAGTGTATTATTGTGGTAGATGACCACACTTGTTAAAGTTAGAGTCCTTACTTAATTTTTGAAAATTTTTGCTGCTTTTATTTCATGGAAATGCATTTGATGTTAGTATAAATAATGAAATAGCTGCACAGGAGCAGAGTTGGCTACATTTTAATTATTGGGGGGGACAGCTATGACTGAATGCTAGCAGCAGCAGCCATTCCAGCAGTGGCCAGGCTGATGGATGTGACATGGTGGCAATATTTTAGTTTAAGTGAATTATTGTGTTAGAGGACCACACTTGTTAAAGTTAGAATCCTTACTTAATTTTTGATAATTTTTGCTACTTTTATTTCATAGAAATGCATATGATTTTATTATAAATCATGAGATAGCTGCAAAGGAGCAGAGTTGGCTACATTTGAATTATTGGGGGGACAGCTGTGACTGACTGCTCTCACCAGCAGCCATTCCAGCAGTGGCCAGGCTGTCGGCTGTGACATGGTGGCAATATTTTAGTTCAAGTGGTAGAGGATCACACTTGTTTAAGTTGTTGTCATTACTTACTTTTTGAAAATTTTTGCTGCTTTTATGTCATGGAAGTGCATTTGGCTTTATTATAAATCATGAGATAGGTGCACTAGAGCAGAGGTGGGTACATTTGAATTATTGGGGGGACAGCTGTGACTGACTGCTAGCACCAGGAGCCATTCCAGCAGTGGCCAGGCTGATGGATGTGACATGGTGGCAATATTTCAGTTTAAGTGAATTATTGTTGTAGAGGATCACACTTGTTTCAGTTATTGTCTTTACTTAATATTTGAAAGTTTTTGCTTCTTTTATGTCATGGAAGTGCATTTGGTTTTATTATAAATCACGAGATAGCTGCACTAGAGCAGAGGTGGTTACATTTGAATTATTGGGGGGACAGCTGTGACTGACTGCTAGCACCAGGAGCCAATCCAGCAGAGGCCAGGCTGATGAATGTGACATGGTGGAAATATTTTAGTCTTTAGTGAATTATTATGGTAGAGGACCACACTTGTTAAAGTTAGAGTCCTTACTTACTTTTTGAAAATTTTTGCTGCTTTTATGTCATGGAAGTGCATTTGGTTTTATTATAAATCATCAGATAGCTGCACTAGAGCAGAGGTGGTTACATTTGAATTATTGGGGGGACAGCTGTGACTGACTGCTAGCACCAGCAGCCATTCCAGCAGAGGCCAGGCTGATGGATGTGACATGGTGGATATATTTTAGTTTGAGTGAATTATTGTGCTAGAGGACCACTCTTGTCAAAGTTAGAGTCCTTACTTACTTTTTGAAAATTTTTGCTGCTTTTATGTCATGGAAGTGCATTTGGTTTTATTATAAATCATGAGATAGCTGCACTAGGGCAGAGGTGGTTACATTTGAATTATTGGGGGGACATCTGTGACTGACTGCTAGCACCAGGGGCCATTCCAGCAGAGGCCAGGCTGACGGCCGTGACATGGTGGCAATATTTTAGTTTAAGTGAATTATTGTGGTAGAGGACCACACTTGTTAAAGTTGTTGTCTTTACTTAATATTTGAAAGTTTTTGCTTCTTTTATGTCATGGAAGTGCATTTGGTTTTATTATAAATCACGAGATAGCTGCACTAGAGCAGAGGTGGTTACATTTGAATTATTGGGGGGACAGCTGTGACTGACTGCTAGCACCAGGAGCCATTCCAGCAGAGGCCAGGCTGATGGATGTGACATGGTGGAAATATTTTAGTTTGAGTGAATTATTGTGGTAGAGGAACACTCTTGTCAAAGTTAGAGTCCTTACTTACTTTTTGAAAATTTTTGCTGCTTTTATGTCATGGAAGTGCATTTGGTTTTATTATAAATCATGAGATAGCTGCGCTAGAGCAGAGGTGGTTACATTTGAATTATTGGGGGGACAGCTGTGACTGACTGCTAGCACCAGGAGCCAATCCAGCAGAGGCCAGGCTGATGAATGTGACATGGTGGAAATATTTTAGTTTTTAGTGAATTATTATGGTAGAGGACCACACTTGTTAAAGTTAGTGTCCTTACTTACTTTTTGAAAATTTTTGCTGCTTTTATGTCATGGAAGTGCATTCGGTTTTATTATAAATCATGAGATAGCTGCGCTATAGCAGAGGTGGTTACATTTGAATTATTGGGGGGACAGCTGTGACTGACTGCTAGCACCAGGAGCCATTCCAGCAGAGGCCAGGCTGATGAATGTGACATGGTGGAAATATTTTAGTTTTTAGTGAATTATTATGGTAGAGGACCACACTTGTTAAAGTTGTTGTCTTTACTTAATATTTGAAAGTTTTTGCTTCTTTTATGTCATGGAAGTGCATTTGGTTTTATTATAAATCATGAGATAGCTGCACTAGAGCAGAGGTGGTTACATTTGAATTATTGGCGGGACAGCTGTGACTGACTGCTAGCACCAGGAGCCATTCCAGCAGAGGCCAGGCTGATGGATGTGACATGGTGGAAATATTTTAGTTTGAGTGAATTATTGTGGTAGAGGACCACTCTTGTTAAAGTTAGAGTCCTTACTTAGTTTTTGAAAATTTTTGCTGCTTTTAAGTCATGGAAGTGCATTTGGTTTTATTATAAATCATGAGATAGCTGCTCTAGAGCAGAGGTGGTAATATTTGAATTATTGGGGGTACAGCTGTGACTGACTGGTAGGACCAGGATCCATTCCAGCAGAGGCCAGGCTGATGGATGTGACATGGTGGAAATATTTTAGTTTGAGTGAATTATTGTGGTAGAGGACCACTCTTGTCAAAGTTAGAGTCCTTACTTACTTTTTGAAAATTTTTGCTGCTTTTATGTCATGGAAGTGCATTTGGTTTTATTATAAATCATGAGATACCTGTGCTAGAGCAGAGGTGGTTACATTTGAATTATTGGGGGGACAGCTGTGACTGACTGCTAGCACCAGGAGCCAATCCAGCAGAGGCCAGGCTGATGAATGTGACATGGTGGAAATATTTTAGTTATTAGTGAATTATTATGGTAGAGGACCACACTTGTTAAAGTTAGAGTCCTTACTTACTTTTTGAAAATTTTTGCTGCTTTTATGTCATGGAAGTGCATTCGGTTTTATTATAAATCATGAGATAGCTGCACTAGAGCAGAGGTGGTTACATTTGAATTATTGGGGGGACATCTGTGACTGACTGCTAGCACCAGGGGCCATTCCAGCAGAGGCCAGGCTGACGGCCGTGACATGGTGGCAATATTTTAGTTTAAGTGAATTATTGTGGTAGAGGACCACACTTGTTAAAGTTGTTGTCTTTACTTAATATTTGAAAGTTTTTGCTTCTTTTATGTCATGGAAGTGCATTTGGTTTTATTATAAATCATGAGATAGCTGCACTAGAGCAGAGGTGGTTACATTTGAATTATTGGGGGGACAGCTGTGACTGACTGCTAGCACCAGGAGCCATTCCAGCAGAGGCCAGGCTGATGGATGTGACATGGTGGAAATATTTTAGTTTGAGTGAATTATTGTGGTAGAGGACCACTCTTGTTAAAGTTAGAGTCCTTACTTACTTTTTGAAAATTTTTGCTGCTTTTATGTCATGGAAGTGCATTTGGTTTTATTATAAATCATGAGATAGCTGCGCTAGAGCAGAGGTGGTTACATTTGAATTATTGGGGGGACAGCTGTGACTGACTGCTAGCACCAGGAGCCAATCCAGCAGAGGCCAGGCTGACGGCCGTGACATGGTGGAAATATTTTAGTTTTTAGTGAATTATTATGGTAGAGGACCACACTTGTTAAAGTTGTTGTCTTTACTTAATATTTGAAAGTTTTTGCTTCTTTTATGTCATGGAAGTGCATTTGGTTTTATTATAAATCATGAGATAGCTGCACTAGAGCAGAGGTGGTTACATTTGAATTATTGGGGGGACAGCTGTGACTGACTGCTAGCACCAGGAGCCATTCCAGCAGAGGCCAGGCTGATGGATGTGACATGGTGGAAATATTTTAGTTTGAGTGAATTATTGTGGTAGAGGACCACTCTTGTTAAAGTTAGAGTCCTTACTTACTTTTTGAAAATTTTTGCTGCTTTTATGTCATGGAAGTGCATTTGGTTTTATTATAAATCATGAGATAGCTGCGCTATAGCAGAGGTGGTTACATTTGAATTATTGGGGGACAGCTGTGACTGACTGCTTGCACCAGGAGCCATTCCAGCAGAGGCCAGGCTGACGGCCGTGACATGATGGCAATATTTTAGTTTTAGTGAATTATTGTCGTAGAGGACCACACTCGTTAAAGTTGTTGTCTTTACTTAATATTTGAAAGTTTTTGCTTCTTTTATGTCATGGAAGTGCATTTGGTTTTATTATAAATCATGAGATAGCTGCACTAGTGCAGAGGTGGTTACATTTGAATTATTGGGGGGACAGCTGTGACTGACTGCTAGCACCAGGAGCCATTCCAGCAGAGGCCAGGCTGATGTATGTGACATGGTGGAAATATTTTAGTTTGAGTGAATTATTGTGGTAGAGGACCACTCTTGTTAAAGTTAGAGTCCTTACTTACTTTTTGAAAATTTTTGCTGCTTTTATGTCATGGAAGTGCATTTGGTTTTATTATAAATCATGAGATAGCTGCGCTAGAGCAGAGGTGGTTACATTTGAATTATTGGGGTGACAGCTGTGACTGACTGCTAGCACCAGGAGCCAATCCAGCAGAGGCCAGGCTGATGAATGTGACATGGTGGAAATATTTTAGTTTTTAGTGAATTATTATGGTAGAGGACCACACTTGTTAAAGTTAGTGTCCTTACTTACTTTTTGAAAATTTTTGCTGCTTTTATGTCATGGAAGTGCATTCGGTTTTATTATAAATCATGAGATAGCTGCGCTATAGCAGAGGTGGTTACATTTGAATTATTGGGGGGACAGCTGTGACTGACTGCTAGCACCAGGAGCCATTCCAGCAGAGGCCAGGCTGATGAATGTGACATGGCGGAAATATTTTAGTTTTTAGTGAATTATTATGGTAGAGGACCACACTTGTTAAAGTTAGTGTCCTTACTTACTTTTTGAAAATTTTTGCTGCTTTTATGTCATGGAAGTGCATTCGGTTTTATTATAAATCATGAGATAGCTGCGCTATAGCAGAGGTGGTTACATTTGAATTATTGGGGGGAACAGCTGTGACTGACTGCTAGCACCAGGAGCCATTCCAGCAGAGGCCAGGCTGATGGATGTGACATGGTGGAAATATTTTAGTTTGAGTGAATTATTGTGGTAGAGGACCACTCTTGTTAAAGTTAGAGTCCTTACTTAGTTTTTGAAAATTTTTGCTGCTTTTATGTCATGGAAGTGCATTTGGTTTTATTATAAATCATGAGATAGCTGCTCTAGAGCAGAGGTGGTTACATTTGAATTATTGGGGGTACAGCTGTGACTGACTGGTAGGACCAGGATCCATTCCAGCAGAGGCCAGGCTGATGGATGTGACATGGTGGAAATATTTTAGTTTGAGTGAATTATTGTGGTAGAGGACCACTCTTGTCAAAGTTAGAGTCCTTACTTACTTTTTGAAAATTTTTGCTGCTTTTATGTCATGGAAGTGCATTTGGTTTTATTATAAATCATGAGATACCTGTGCTAGAGCAGAGGTGGTTACATTTGAATTATTGGGGGGACAGCTGTGACTGACTGCTAGCACCAGGAGCCAATCCAGCAGAGGCCAGGCTGATGAATGTGACATGGTGGAAATATTTTAGTTATTAGTGAATTATTATGGTAGAGGACCACACTTGTTAAAGTTAGAGTCCTTACTTACTTTTTGAAAATTTTTGCTGCTTTTATGTCATGGAAGTGCATTCGGTTTTATTATAAATCATGAGATAGCTGCACTAGAGCAGAGGTGGTTACATTTGAATTATTGGGGGGACATCTGTGACTGACTGCTAGCACCAGGGGCCATTCCAGCAGAGGCCAGGCTGACGGCCGTGACATGGTGGCAATATTTTAGTTTAAGTGAATTATTGTGGTAGAGGACCACACTTGTTAAAGTTGTTGTCTTTACTTAATATTTGAAAGTTTTTGCTTCTTTTATGTCATGGAAGTGCATTTGGTTTTATTATAAATCATGAGATAGCTGCACTAGAGCAGAGGTGGTTACATTTGAATTATTGGGGGGACAGCTGTGACTGACTGCTAGCACCAGGAGCCATTCCAGCAGAGGCCAGGCTGATGGATGTGACATGGTGGAAATATTTTAGTTTGAGTGAATTATTGTGGTAGAGGACCACTCTTGTTAAAGTTAGAGTCCTTACTTACTTTTTGAAAATTTTTGCTGCTTTTATGTCATGGAAGTGCATTTGGTTTTATTATAAATCATGAGATAGCTGCACTAGAGCAGAGGTGGTTACATTTGAATTATTGGGGGGACAGCTGTGACTGACTGCTAGCACCAGGAGCCAATCCAGCAGAGGCCAGGCTGACGGCCGTGACATGGTGGAAATATTTTAGTTTTTAGTGAATTATTATGGTAGAGGACCACACTTGTTAAAGTTGTTGTCTTTACTTAATATTTGAAAGTTTTTGCTTCTTTTATGTCATGGAAGTGCATTTGGTTTTATTATAAATCATGAGATAGCTGCACTAGAGCAGAGGTGGTTACATTTGAATTATTGGGGGGACAGCTGTGACTGACTGCTAGCACCAGGAGCCATTCCAGCAGAGGCCAGGCTGATGGATGTGACATGGTGGAAATATTTTAGTTTGAGTGAATTATTGTGGTAGAGGACCACTCTTGTTAAAGTTAGAGTCCTTACTTACTTTTTGAAAATTTTTGCTGCTTTTATGTCATGGAAGTGCATTTGGTTTTATTATAAATCATGAGATAGCTGCGCTATAGCAGAGGTGGTTACATTTGAATTATTGGGGGGACAGCTGTGACTGACTGCTAGCACCAGGAGCCATTCCAGCAGAGGCCAGGCTGACGGCCGTGACATGATGGCAATATTTTAGTTTTAGTGAATTATTGTCGTAGAGGACCACACTCGTTAAAGTTGTTGTCTTTACTTAATATTTGAAAGTTTTTGCTTCTTTTATGTCATGGAAGTGCATTTGGTTTTATTATAAATCATGAGATAGCTGCACTAGAGCAGAGGTGGTTACATTTGAATTATTGGGGGGACAGCTGTGACTGACTGCTAGCACCAGGAGCCATTCCAGCAGAGGCCAGGCTGATGGATGTGACATGGTGGAAATATTTTAGTTTGAGTGAATTATTGTGGTAGAGGACCACTCTTGTTAAAGTTAGAGTCCTTACTTACTTTTTGAAAATTTTTGCTGCTTTTATGTCATGGAAGTGCATTTGGTTTTATTATAAATCATGAGATAGCTGCACTAGAGCAGAGGTGGTTACATTTGAATTATTGGGGGGACAGCTGTGACTGACTGCTAGCACCAGGAGCCATTCCAGCAGAGGCCAGGCTGATGGATGTGACATGGTGGAAATATTTTAGTTTGAGTGAATTATTGTGGTAGAGGACCACTCTTGTCAAAGTTAGAGTCCTTACTTACTTTTTGAAAATTTTTGCTGCTTTTATGTCATGGAAGTGCATTTGGTTTTATTATAAATCATGAGATAGCTGCGCTAGTGCAGAGGTGGTTACATTTGAATTATTGGGGGGACAGCTGTGACTGACTGCTAGCACCAGGAGCCAATCCAGCAGAGGCCAGGCTGATGAATGTGACATGGTGGAAATATTTTAGTTTTTCAGTGAATTATTATGGTAGAGGACCACACTTGTTAAAGTTGTTGTCTGTACTTAATATTTGAATGTTTTTGCTTCTTTTATGTCATGGAAGTGCATTTGGTTTTATTATAAATCATGAGATAGCTGCACTAGAGCAGAGGTGGTTACATTTGAATTATTGGCTGGACAGCTGTGACTGACTGCTAGCACCAGGATCCATTCCAGCAGAGGCCAGGCTGATGGATGTGACATGGTGGAAATATTTTAGTTTGAGTGAATTATTGTGGTAGAGGACCACTCTTGTCAAAGTTAGAGTCCTTACTTACTTTTTGAAAATTTCTGCTGCTTTTATGTCATGGAAGTGCATTTGGTTTTATTATAAATCATGAGATAGCTGCGCTAGAGCAGAGGTGGTTACATTTGAATTATTGGGGGGACAGCTGTGACTGACTGCTAGCACCAGGAGCCAATCCAGCAGAGGCCAGGCTGATGAATGTGACATGGTGGAAATATTTTAGTTTGTCAGTGAATTATTATCGTAGAGGACCACACTTGTTAAAGTTGTTGTCTTTACTTAATATTTGAAAGTTTTTGCTTCTTTTATGTCATGGAAGTGCATTTGGTTTTATTATAAATCATGAGATAGCTGCACTAGAGCAGAGGTGGTTACATTTGAATTATTGGGGGGACAGCTGTGACTGACTGCTAGCACCAGGAGCCATTCCAGCAGAGGCCAGGCTGATGGATGTGACATGGTGGAAATATTTTAGTTTGAGTGAATTATTGTGGTAGAGGACCACTCTTGTTAAAGTTAGAGTCCTTACTTACTTTTTGAAAATTTTTGCTGCTTTTATGTCATGGAAGTGCATTTGGTTTTATTATAAATCATGAGATAGCTGCGCTAGTGCAGAGGTGGTTACATTTGAATTATTGGGGGGACAGCTGTGACTGACTGCTAGCACCAGGAGCCAATCCAGCAGAGGCCAGGCTGATGAATGTGACATGGTGGAAATATTTTAGTTTTTCAGTGAATTATTATGGTAGAGGACCACACTTGTTAAAGTTGTTGTCTTTACTTAATATTTGAAAGTTTTTGCTTCTTTTATGTCATGGAAGTGCATTTGGTTTTATTATAAATCATGAGATAGCTGCACTAGAGCAGAGGTGGTTACATTTGAATTATTGGCTGGACAGCTGTGACTGACTGCTAGCACCAGGATCCATTCCAGCAGAGGCCAGGCTGATGGATGTGACATGGTGGAAATATTTTAGTTTGAGTGAATTATTGTGGTAGAGGACCACTCTTGTCAAAGTTAGAGTCCTTACTTACTTTTTGAAAATTTTTGCTGTTTTTATGTCATGGAAGTGCATTTGATTTTATTATAAATCATGAGATAGCTGCACTAGAGCAGAGGTGGTTACATTTGAATTATTGGGGGGACAGCTGTGACTGACTGCTAGCACCAGGAGCCATTCCAGCAGAGGCCAGGCTGATGGATGTGACATGGTGGAAATATTTTAGTTTGAGTGAATTATTGTGGTAGAGGACCACTCTTGGCAAAGTTAGAGTCCTTACTTACTTTTTGAACATTTTTGCTGCTTTTATGTCATGGAAGTGCATTTGATTTTATTATAAATCATGAGATAGCTGCACTAGAGCAGAGGTGGTTACATTTGAATTATTGGGGGGACAGCTGTGACTGACTGCTAGCACCAGGAGCCATTCCAGCAGAGGCCAGGCTGATGGATGTGACATGGTGGAAATATTTTAGTTTGAGTGAATTATTGTGGTAGAGGACCACTCTTGTCAAAGTTAGAGTCCTTACTTACTTTTTGAAAATTTTTGCTGCTTTTATGTCATGGAAGTGCATTTGCTTTTATTATAAATCGTGAGATAGCTGCACTAGAGCAGAGGTGGTTACATTTGAATTATTGGGGGGACAGCTGTGACTGACTGCTAGCACCAGGAGCCTTTCCAGCAGAGGCCAGGCTGACGGCCGTGACATGGTGGCAATATTTTAGTTTAAGTGAATTATTGTGGTAGAGGACCACACTTGTTAAAGTTGTTGTCTTTACTTAATATGTGAAAGTTTTTGCTTCTTTTATGTCATGGAAGTGCATTTGGTTTTATTATAAATCATGAGATAGCTGCACTAGAGCAGAGGTGGTTACATTTGAATTATTGGCTGGACAGCTGTGACTGACTGCTAGCACCAGGATCCATTCCAGCAGAGGCCAGGCTGATGGATGTGACATGGTGGAAATATTTTAGTTTGAGTGAATTATTGTGGTAGAGGACCACTCTTGTCAAAGTTAGAGTCCTTACTTACTTTTTGAAAATTTTTGCTGCTTTTATGTCATGGAAGTGCATTTGATTTTATTATAAATCATGAGATAGCTGCACTAGAGCAGAGGTGGTTACATTTGAATTATTGGGGGGACAGCTGTGACTGACTGCTAGCACCAGGAGCCATTCCAGCAGAGGCCAGGCTGATGGATGTGACATGGTGGAAATATTTTAGTTTGAGTGAATTATTGTGGTAGAGGACCACTCTTGGCAAAGTTAGAGTCCTTACTTACTTTTTGAAAATTTTTGCTGCTTTTATGTCATGGAAGTGCATTTGATTTTATTATAAATCATGAGATAGCTGCACTAGAGCAGAGGTGGTTACATTTGAATTATTGGGGGGACAGCTGTGACTGACTGCTAGCACCAGGAGCCATTCCAGCAGAGGCCAGGCTGATGGATGTGACATGGTGGAAATATTTTAGTTTGAGTGAATTATTGTGGTAGAGGACCACTCTTGTCAAAGTTAGAGTCCTTACTTACTTTTTGAAAATTTTTGCTGCTTTTATGTCATGGAAGTGCATTTGGTTTTATTATAAATCTTGAGATAGCTGCACTAGAGCAGAGGTGGTTACATTTGAATTATTGGGGGGACAGCTGTGACTGACTGCTAGCACCAGGAGCCATTCCAGCAGAGGCCAGGCTGATGGATGTGACATGGTGGAAATATTTTAGTTTGAGTGAATTATTGTGGTAGAGGACAACTCTTGTTAAAGTTAGAGTCCTTACTTACTTTTTGAAAATTTTTGCTGCTTTTATGTCATGGAAGTGCATTTGGTTTTATTATAAATCATGAGATAGCTGCACTAGAGCAGAGGTGGTTACATTTGAATTATTGGGGGGACAGCTGTGACTGACTGCTAGCACCAGGAGCCATTCCAGCAGAGGCCAGGCTGATGGATGTGACATGGTGGAAATATTTTAGTTTGAGTGAATTATTGTGGTAGAGGACCACTCTTGTCAAAGTTAGAGTCCTTACTTACTTTTTGAAAATTTTTGCTGCTTTATGTCATGGAAATGCATTTGGTTTTATTATAAATCATGAGATAGCTGCACTAGAGCAGAGGTGGTTACATTTGAATTATTGGGGGGACAGCTGTGACTGACTGCTAGCACCAGGAGCCATTCCAGCAGAGGCCAGGCTGATGGATGTGACATGGTGGAAATATTTTAGTTTGAGTGAATTATTGTGGTAGAGGACCACTCTTGTCAAAGTTAGAGTCCTTACTTACTTTTTGAAAATTTTTGCTGCTTTTATGTCATGGAAGTGCATTTGGTTTTATTATAAATCTTGAGATAGCTGCACTAGAGCAGAGGTGGTTACATTTGAATTATTGGGGGGACAGCTGTGACTGACTGCTAGCACCAGGAGCCATTCCAGCAGAGGCCAGGCTGATGGATGTGACATGGTGGAAATATTTTAGTTTGAGTGAATTATTGTGGTAGAGGACAACTCTTGTTAAAGTTAGAGTCCTTACTTACTTTTTGAAAATTTTTGCTGCTTTTATGTCATGGAAGTGCATTTGGTTTTATTATAAATCATGAGATAGCTGCACTAGAGCAGAGGTGGTTACATTTGAATTATTGGGGGGACAGCTGTGACTGACTGCTAGCACCAGGAGCCATTCCAGCAGAGGCCAGGCTGATGGATGTGACATGGTGGAAATATTTTAGTTTGAGTGAATTATTGTGGTAGAGGACCACTCTTGTCAAAGTTAGAGTCCTTACTTACTTTTTGAAAATTTTTGCTGCTTTATGTCATGGAAATGCATTTGGTTTTATTATAAATCATGAGATAGCTGCACTAGAGCAGAGGTGGTTACATTTGAATTATTGGGGGGACAGCTGTGACTGACTGCTAGCACCAGGAGCCATTCCAGCAGAGGCCAGGCTGACGGCCGTGACATGCTGGCAATATTTTAGTTTAAGTGAATTATTGTGGTAGAGGACCACACTTGTTAAAGTTGTTGTCTTTACTTAATATGTGAAAGTTTTTGCTTCTTTTATGTCATGGAAGTGCATTTGGTTTTATTATAAATCATGAGATAGCTGCACTCGAGCAGAGGTGGTTACATTTGAATTATTGGGGGGACAGCTGTGACTGACTGCTAGCACCAGGAGCCATTCCAGCAGAGGCCAGGCTGATGGATGTGACATGGTGGAAATATTTTAGTTTGAGTGAATTATTGTGGTAGAGGACCACTCTTGTCAAAGTTAGAGTCCTTACTTACTTTTTGAAAATTTTTGCTGCTTTATGTCATGGAAATGCATTTGGTTTTATTATAAATCATGAGATAGCTGCACTCGAGCAGAGGTGGTTACATTTGAATTATTGGGGGGACAGCTGTGACTGACTGCTAGCACCAGGAGCCATTCCAGCAGAGGCCAGGCTGATGGATGTGACATGGTGGAAATATTTTAGTTTGAGTGAATTATTGTGGTAGAGGACCACTCTTGTCAAAGTTAGAGTCCTTACTTACTTTTTGAAAATTTTTGCTGCTTTTATGTCATGGAAGTGCATTTGGTTTTATTATAAATCTTGAGATAGCTGCGCTAGAGCAGAGGTGGTTACATTTGAATTATTGGGGGGACAGCTGTGACTGACTGCTAGCACCAGGAGCCAATCCAGCAGAGGCCAGGCTGATGAATGTGACATGGTGGAAATATTTTAGTTTTTCAGTGAATTATTATGGTAGAGGACCACACTTGTTAAAGTTGTTGTCTTTACTTAATATTTGAAAGTTTTTGCTTCTTTTATGTCATGGAAGTGCATTTGGTTTTATTATAAATCATGAGATAGCTGCACTAGAGCAGAGGTGGTTACATTTGAATTATTGGCTGGACAGCTGTGACTGACTGCTAGCACCAGGATCCATTCCAGCAGAGGCCAGGCTGATGGATGTGACATGGTGGAAATATTTTAGTTTGAGTGAATTATTGTGGTAGAGGACCACTCTTGTCAAAGTTAGAGTCCTTACTTACTTTTTGAAAATTTTTGCTGCTTTTATGTCATGGAAGTGCATTTGGTTTTATTATAAATCTTGAGATAGCTGCACTAGAGCAGAGGTGGTTACATTTGAATTATTGGGGGGACAGCTGTGACTGACTGCTAGCACCAGGAGCCATTCCAGCAGAGGCCAGGCTGATGGATGTGACATGGTGGAAATATTTTAGTTTGAGTGAATTATTGTGGTAGAGGACAACTCTTGTTAAAGTTAGAGTCCTTACTTACTTTTTGAAAATTTTTGCTGCTTTTATGTCATGGAAGTGCATTTGGTTTTATTATAAATCATGAGATAGCTGCACTAGAGCAGAGGTGGTTACATTTGAATTATTGGGGGGACAGCTGTGACTGACTGCTAGCACCAGGAGCCATTCCAGCAGAGGCCAGGCTGATGGATGTGACATGGTGGAAATATTTTAGTTTGAGTGAATTATTGTGGTAGAGGACCACTCTTGTCAAAGTTAGAGTCCTTACTTACTTTTTGAAAATTTTTGCTGCTTTATGTCATGGAAATGCATTTGGTTTTATTATAAATCATGAGATAGCTGCGCTAGAGCAGAGGTGGTTACATTTGAATTATTGGGGGGACAGCTGTGACTGACTGCTAGCACCAGGAGCCAATCCAGCAGAGGCCAGGCTGATGAATGTGACATGGTGGAAATATTTTAGTTTTTCAGTGAATTATTATGGTAGAGGACCACACTTGTTAAAGTTGTTGTCTTTACTTAATATTTGAAAGTTTTTGCTTCTTTTATGTCATGGAAGTGCATTTGGTTTTATTATAAATCATGAGATAGCTGCACTAGAGCAGAGGTGGTTACATTTGAATTATTGGCTGGACAGCTGTGACTGACTGCTAGCACCAGGATCCATTCCAGCAGAGGCCAGGCTGATGGATGTGACATGGTGGAAATATTTTAGTTTGAGTGAATTATTGTGGTAGAGGACCACTCTTGTCAAAGTTAGAGTCCTTACTGACTTTTTGAAAATTTCTGCTGCTTTTATGTCATGGAAGTGCATTTGGTTTTATTATAAATCATGAGATAGCTGCGCTAGAGCAGAGGTGGTTACATTTGAATTATTGGGGGGACAGCTGTGACTGACTGCTAGCACCAGGAGCCAATCCAGCAGAGGCCAGGCTGATGAATGTGACATGGTGGAAATATTTTAGTTTTTCAGTGAATTATTATCGTAGAGGACCACACTTGTTAATGTTGTTGTCTTTACTTAATATTTGAAAGTTTTTGCTTCTTTTATGTCATGGAAGTGCATTTGGTTTTATTATAAATGATGAGATAGCTGCACTAGAGCAGAGGTGGTTACATTTGAATTATTGGCTGGACAGCTGTGACTGACTGCTAGCACCAGGATCCATTCCAGCAGAGGCCAGGCTGATGGATGTGACATGGTGGAAATATTTTAGTTTGAGTGAATTATTGTGGTAGAGGACCACTCTTGTCAAAGTTAGAGTCCTTACTTACTTTTTGAAAATTTTTGCTGCTTTTATGTCATGGAAGTGCATTTGGTTTTATTATAAATCATGAGATAGCTGCGCTAGAGCAGAGGTGGTTACATTTGAATTATTGGGGGGACAGCTGTGACTGACTGCTAGCACCAGGAGCCAATCCAGCAGAGGCCAGGCTGATGAATGTGACATGGTGGAAATATTTTAGTTTTTCAGTGAATTATTATGGTAGAGGACCACACTTGTTAAAGTTGTTGTCTTTACTTAATATTTGAAAGTTTTTGCTTCTTTTATGTCATGGAAGTGCATTTGGTTTTATTATAAATCATGAGATAGCTGCACTAGAGCAGAGGTGGTTACATTTGAATTATTGGCTGGACAGCTGTGACTGACTGCTAGCACCAGGATCCATTCCAGCAGAGGCCAGGCTGATGGATGTGACATGGTGGAAATATTTTAGTTTGAGTGAATTATTGTGGTAGAGGACCACTCTTGTCAAAGTTAGAGTCCTTACTTACTTTTTGAAAATTTCTGCTGCTTTTATGTCATGGAAGTGCATTTGGTTTTATTATAAATCATGAGATAGCTGCGCTAGAGCAGAGGTGGTTACATTTGAATTATTGGGGGGACAGCTGTGACTGACTGCTAGCACCAGGAGCCAATCCAGCAGAGGCCAGGCTGATGAATGAGACATGGTGGAAATATTTTAGTTTTTCAGTGAATTATTATCGTAGAGGACCACACTTGTTAAAGTTGTTGTCTTTACTTAATATTTGAAAGTTTTTGCTTCTTTTATGTCATGGAAGTGCATTTGGTTTTATTATAAATCATGAGATAGCTGCACTAGAGCAGAGGTGGTTACATTTGAATTATTGGCTGGACAGCTGTGACTGACTGCTAGCACCAGGATCCATTCCAGCAGAGGCCAGGCTGATGGATGTGACATGGTGGAAATATTTTAGTTTGAGTGAATTATTGTGGTAGAGGACCACTCTTGTCAAAGTTAGAGTCCTTACTTACTTTTTGAAAATTTTTGCTGCTTTTATGTCATGGAAGTGCATTTGGTTTTATTATAAATCTTGAGATAGCTGCACTAGAGCAGAGGTGGTTACATTTGAATTATTGGGGGGACAGCTGTGACTGACTGCTAGCACCAGGAGCCATTCCAGCAGAGGCCAGGCTGATGGATGTGACATGGTGGAAATATTTTAGTTTGAGTGAATTATTGTGGTAGAGGACAACTCTTGTTAAAGTTAGAGTCCTTACTTACTTTTTGAAAATTTTTGCTGCTTTTATGTCATGGAAGTGCATTTGGTTTTATTATAAATCATGAGATAGCTGCACTAGAGCAGAGGTGGTTACATTTGAATTATTGGGGGGACAGCTGTGACTGACTGCTAGCACCAGGAGCCATTCCAGCAGAGGCCAGGCTGATGGATGTGACATGGTGGAAATATTTTAGTTTGAGTGAATTATTGTGGTAGAGGACCACTCTTGTCAAAGTTAGAGTCCTTACTTACTTTTTGAAAATTTTTGCTGCTTTATGTCATGGAAATGCATTTGGTTTTATTATAAATCATGAGATAGCTGCGCTAGAGCAGAGGTGGTTACATTTGAATTATTGGGGGGACAGCTGTGACTGACTGCTAGCACCAGGAGCCAATCCAGCAGAGGCCAGGCTGATGAATGTGACATGGTGGAAATATTTTAGTTTTTCAGTGAATTATTATGGTAGAGGACCACACTTGTTAAAGTTGTTGTCTTTACTTAATATTTGAAAGTTTTTGCTTCTTTTATGTCATGGAAGTGCATTTGGTTTTATTATAAATCATGAGATAGCTGCACTAGAGCAGAGGTGGTTACATTTGAATTATTGGCTGGACAGCTGTGACTGACTGCTAGCACCAGGATCCATTCCAGCAGAGGCCAGGCTGATGGATGTGACATGGTGGAAATATTTTAGTTTGAGTGAATTATTGTGGTAGAGGACCACTCTTGTCAAAGTTAGAGTCCTTACTGACTTTTTGAAAATTTCTGCTGCTTTTATGTCATGGAAGTGCATTTGGTTTTATTATAAATCATGAGATAGCTGCGCTAGAGCAGAGGTGGTTACATTTGAATTATTGGGGGGACAGCTGTGACTGACTGCTAGCACCAGGAGCCAATCCAGCAGAGGCCAGGCTGATGAATGTGACATGGTGGAAATATTTTAGTTTTTCAGTGAATTATTATCGTAGAGGACCACACTTGTTAATGTTGTTGTCTTTACTTAATATTTGAAAGTTTTTGCTTCTTTTATGTCATGGAAGTGCATTTGGTTTTATTATAAATGATGAGATAGCTGCACTAGAGCAGAGGTGGTTACATTTGAATTATTGGCTGGACAGCTGTGACTGACTGCTAGCACCAGGATCCATTCCAGCAGAGGCCAGGCTGATGGATGTGACATGGTGGAAATATTTTAGTTTGAGTGAATTATTGTGGTAGAGGACCACTCTTGTCAAAGTTAGAGTCCTTACTTACTTTTTGAAAATTTTTGCTGCTTTTATGTCATGGAAGTGCATTTGGTTTTATTATAAATCATGAGATAGCTGCGCTAGAGCAGAGGTGGTTACATTTGAATTATTGGGGGGACAGCTGTGACTGACTGCTAGCACCAGGAGCCAATCCAGCAGAGGCCAGGCTGATGAATGTGACATGGTGGAAATATTTTAGTTTTTCAGTGAATTATTATGGTAGAGGACCACACTTGTTAAAGTTGTTGTCTTTACTTAATATTTGAAAGTTTTTGCTTCTTTTATGTCATGGAAGTGCATTTGGTTTTATTATAAATCATGAGATAGCTGCACTAGAGCAGAGGTGGTTACATTTGAATTATTGGCTGGACAGCTGTGACTGACTGCTAGCACCAGGATCCATTCCAGCAGAGGCCAGGCTGATGGATGTGACATGGTGGAAATATTTTAGTTTGAGTGAATTATTGTGGTAGAGGACCACTCTTGTCAAAGTTAGAGTCCTTACTTACTTTTTGAAAATTTCTGCTGCTTTTATGTCATGGAAGTGCATTTGGTTTTATTATAAATCATGAGATAGCTGCGCTAGAGCAGAGGTGGTTACATTTGAATTATTGGGGGGACAGCTGTGACTGACTGCTAGCACCAGGAGCCAATCCAGCAGAGGCCAGGCTGATGAATGTGACATGGTGGAAATATTTTAGTTTTTCAGTGAATTATTATCGTAGAGGACCACACTTGTTAAAGTTGTTGTCT
Source organism: Locusta migratoria (assembly GCA_026315105.1). Classification (NCBI taxonomy): domain Eukaryota; kingdom Metazoa; phylum Arthropoda; class Insecta; order Orthoptera; family Acrididae; genus Locusta; species Locusta migratoria. The sequence goes on along the minus strand of CM048751.1, from coordinate 362,722,879 downwards.
TTACTTAATATTTGAAAGTTTTTGCTTCTTTTATGTCATGGAAGTGCATTTGGTTTTATTATAAATCATGAGATAGCTGCACTAGAGCAGAGGTGGTTACATTTGAATTATTGGCTGGACAGCTGTGACTGACTGCTAGCACCAGGATCCATTCCAGCAGAGGCCAGGCTGATGGATGTGACATGGTGGAAATATTTTAGTTTGAGTGAATTATTGTGGTAGAGGACCACTCTTGTCAAAGTTAGAGTCCTTACTTACTTTTTGAAAATTTCTGCTGCTTTTATGTCATGGAAGTGCATTTGGTTTTATTATAAATCATGAGATAGCTGCGCTAGAGCAGAGGTGGTTACATTTGAATTATTGGGGGGACATCTGTGACTGACTGCTAGCACCAGAGGCCATTCCAGCAGAGGCCAGGCAGACGGCCGTGACATGGTGGCAATATTTTAGTTTAAGTGAATTATTGTGGTAGAGGACCACACTTGTTAAAGTTGTTGTCTTTACTTAAAATGTGAAAGTTTTTGCTTCTTTTATGTCATGGAAGTGCATTTGGTTTTATTATAAATCATGAGATAGCTGCACTAGAGCAGAGGTGGTTACATTTGAATTATTGGGGGGACAGCTGTGACTGACTGCTAGCACCAGGAGCCATTCCAGCAGAGGCCAGGCTGATGGATGTGACATGGTGGAAATATTTTAGTTTGAGTGAATTATTGTGGTAGAGGACCACTCTTGTCAAAGTTAGAGTCCTTACTTACTTTTTGAAAATTTTTGCTGCTTTTATGTCATGGAAGTGCATTTGGTTTTATTATAAATCATGAGGTAGCTGCACTAGAGCAGAGGTGGTTACATTTGAATTATTGGGGGGACATCTGTGACTGACTGCTAGCACCAGGGGCCATTCCAGCAGAGGCCAGGCTGACGGCCGTGACATGATGGCAATATTTTACTTATAGTGAATTATTGTCGTAGAGGACCACACTCGTTAAAGTTGTTGTCTTTACTTAATATTTGAAAGTTTTTGCTTCTTTTATGTCATGGAAGTGCATTTGGTTTTATTATAAATCATGAGGTAGCTGCACTAGAGCAGAGGTGGTTACATTTGAATTATTGGGGGGACAGCTGTGACTGACTGCTAGCACCAGGAGCCATTCCAGCAGAGGCCAGGCTGATGGATGTGACATGGTGGAAATATTTTAGTTTGAGTGAATTATTGTGGTAGAGGACCACTCTTGTTAAAGTTAGAGTCCTTACTTACTTTTTGAAAATTTTTGCTGCTTTTATGTCATGGAAGTGCATTTGGTTTTATTATAAATCATGAGATAGCTGCACTAGAGCAGAGGTGGTTACATTTGAATTATTGGGGGGACAGCTGTGACTGACTGCTAGCACCAGGAGCCATTCCAGCAGAGGCCAGGCTGATGGATGTGACATGGTGGAAATATTTTAGTTTGAGTGACTTATTGTGGTAGAGGACCACTCTTGTCAAAGTTAGAGTCCTTACTTACTTTTTGAAAATTTTTGCTGCTTTTATGTCATGGAAGTGCATTTGGTTTTATTATAAATCATGAGATAGCTGCGCTAGAGCAGAGGTGGTTACATTTGAATTATTGGGGGGACAGCTGTGACTGACTGCTAGCACCAGGAGCCAATCCAGCAGAGGCCAGGCTGATGAATGTGACATGGTGGAAATATTTTAGTTTTTCAGTGAATTATTATGGTAGAGGACCACACTTGTTAAAGTTGTTGTCTTTACTTAATATTTGAAAGTTTTTGCTTCTTTTATGTCATGGAAGTGCATTTGGTTTTATTATAAATCATGAGATAGCTGCACTAGAGCAGAGGTGGTTACATTTGAATTATTGGCTGGACAGCTGTGACTGACTGCTAGCACCAGGATCCATTCCAGCAGAGGCCAGGCTATGGATGTGACATGGTGGAAATATTTTAGTTTGAGTGAATTATTGTGGTAGAGGACCACTCTTGTCAAAGTTAGAGTCCTTACTTACTTTTTGAAAATTTTTGCTGCTTTTATGTCATGGAAGTGCATTTGGTTTTATTATAATTCATGAGATAGCTGCACTAGAGCAGAGGTGGTTACATTTGAATTATTGGGGGGACAGCTGTGACTGACTGCTAGCACCAGGAGCCATTCCAGCAGAGGCCAGGCTGATGGATGTGACATGGTGGAAATATTTTAGTTTGAGTGAATTATTGTGGTAGAGGACCACTCTTGTCAAAGTTAGAGTCCTTACTTACTTTTTGAAAATTTTTGCTGCTTTTATGTCATGGAAGTGCATTTGGTTTTATTATAAATCATGAGATAGCTGCACTAGAGCAGAGGTGGTTACATTTGAATTATTGGGGGGACATCTGTGACTGACTGCTAGCACCAGAGGCCATTCCAGCAGAGGCCAGGCTGACGGCCGTGACATGGTGGCAATATTTTAGTTTAAGTGAATTATTGTGGTAGAGGACCACACTTGTTAAAGTTGTTGTCTTTACTTAATATGTGAAAGTTTTTGCTTCTTTTATGTCATGGAAGTGCATTTGGTTTTATTATAAATCATGAGATAGCTGCACTCGAGCAGAGGTGGTTACATTTGAATTATTGGGGGGACAGCTGTGACTGACTGCTAGCACCAGGAGCCATTCCAGCAGAGGCCAGGCTGATGGATGTGACATGGTGGAAATATTTTAGTTTGAGTGAATTATTGTGGTAGAGGACCACTCTTGTCAAAGTTAGAGTCCTTACTTACTTTTTGAAAATTTCTGCTGCTTTTATGTCATGGAAGTGCATTTGGTTTTATTATAAATCATGAGATAGCTGCGCTAGAGCAGAGGTGGTTACATTTGAATTATTGGGGGGACAGCTGTGACTGACTGCTAGCACCAGGAGCCAATCCAGCAGAGGCCAGGCTGATGAATGAGACATGGTGGAAATATTTTAGTTTTTCAGTGAATTATTATCGTAGAGGACCACACTTGTTAAAGTTGTTGTCTTTACTTAATATTTGAAAGTTTTTGCTTCTTTTATGTCATGGAAGTGCATTTGGTTTTATTATAAATCATGAGATAGCTGCGCTAGAGCAGAGGTGGTTACATTTGAATTATTGGGGGGACAGCTGTGACTGACTGCTAGCACCAGGAGCCAATCCAGCAGAGGCCAGGCTGATGAATGTGACATGGTGGAAATATTTTAGTTTTTCAGTGAATTATTATGGTAGAGGACTACACTTGTTAAAGTTGTTGTCTTTACTTAATATTTGAAAGTTTTTGCTTCTTTTATGTCATGGAAGTGCATTTGGTTTTATTATAAATCATGAGATAGCTGCACTAGAGCAGAGGTGGTTACATTTGAATTATTGGCTGGACAGCTGTGACTGACTGCTAGCACCAGGATCCATTCCAGCAGAGGCCAGGCTGATGGATGTGACATGGTGGAAATATTTTAGTTTGAGTGAATTATTGTGGTAGAGGACCACTCTTGTCAAAGTTAGAGTCCTTACTTACTTTTTGAAAATTTCTGCTGCTTTTATGTCATGGAAGTGCATTTGGTTTTATTATAAATCATGAGATAGCTGCGCTAGAGCAGAGGTGGTTACATTTGAATTATTGGGGGGACAGCTGTGACTGACTGCTAGCACCAGGAGCCAATCCAGCAGAGGCCAGGCTGATGAATGTGACATGGTGGAAATATTTTAGTTTTTCAGTGAATTATTATGGTAGAGGACCACACTTGTTAAAGTTGTTGTCTTTACTTAATATTTGAAAGTTTTTGCTTCTTTTATGTCATGGAAGTGCATTTGGTTTTATTATAAATCATGAGATAGCTGCACTAGAGCTAAGGTGGTTACATTTGAATTATTGGGGGGACAGCTGTGACTGACTGCTAGCACTAGGGGCCATTCCAGCAGAGGCCAGGCTGACGGCTGTGACATGGTGGCAATATTTTAGTTTAAGTGAATCATTGTCGTAGAGGACCACACTCGTTAAAGTTGTTGTCTTTACTTAATATATGAAAGTTTTTGCTTCTTTTATGTCATGGAAGTGCATTTGGTTTTATTATAAATCATGAGATAGCTGCACTAGAGCAGAGGTGGTTACATTTGAATTATTGGGGTGGGGGGGGGGGGCAGCTGTGACTGACTGCTAGCACCAGGAGCCATTCCAGCAGAGGCCAGGCTGATGGATGTGACATGGTGGAAATATTTTAGTTTGAGTGAATTATTGTGGTAGAGGACCACTCTTGTCAAAGTTAGAGTCCTTACTTACTTTTTGACAATTTTTGCTGCTTTTATGTCATGGAAGTGCATTTGGTTTTATTATAAATCATGAGATAACTGCACTAGAGCTAAGGTGGTTACATTTGAATTATGGGGGGGACAGCTGTGACTGACTGCTAGCACCAGGGGCCATTCCAGCAGAGGCCAGGCTGACGGCTGTGACATGGTGGCAATATTTTAGTTTAAGTGAATTATTGTCGTAGAGGACCACACTTGTTAAAGTTGTTGTCTTTACTTAATATTTGAAAGTTTTTGCTTCTTTTATGTCATGGAAGTGCATTTGGTTTTATTATAAATGATGAGATAGCTGCACTAGAGCAGAGGTGGTTACATTTGAATTATTGGGGGGACAGCTGTGACTGACTGCTAGCACCAGGAGCCATTCCAGCAGAGGCCAGGCTGATGGATGTGACATGGTGGAAATATTTTAGTTTGAGTGAATTATTGTGGTAGAGGACCACTCTTGTTAAAGTTAGAGTCCTTACTTACTTTTTGAAAATTTTTGCTGCTTTTATGTCATGGAAGTGCATTTGGTTTTATTATAAATCATGAGATAGCTGCACTAGAGCAGAGGTGGTTACATTTGTATTATTGGGGGGACAGCTGTGACTGACTGCTAGCACCAGGCGCCATTACAGCAGAGGCCAGGCTGACGGCCGTGACATGGTGGCAATATTTTAGTTTAAGTGAATTATTGTGGTAGAGGACCACACTTGTTAAAGTTGTTGTCTTTACTTAATATTTGAAAGTTTTTGCTTCTTTTATGTCATGGAAGTGCATTTGGTTTTATTATAAATCATGAGATAGCTGCACTAGAGCAGAGGTGGTTACATTTGAATTATTGGGGGGACAGCTGTGACTGACTGCTAGCACCAGGAGCCATTCCAGCAGAGGCCAGGCTGATGGATGTGACATGGTGGAAATATTTTAGTTTGAGTGAATTATTGTGGTAGAGGACCACTCTTGTCAAAGTTAGAGTCCTTACTTACTTTTTGAAAATTTTTGCTGCTTTTATGTCATGGAAGTGCATTTGGTTTTATTATAAATCATGAGATAGCTGCGCTAGAGCAGAGGTGGTTACATTTGAATTATTGGGGGGGACAGCTGTGACTGACTGCTAGCACCAGGAGCCAATCCAGCAGAGGCCAGGCTGCTGAATGTGACATGGTGGAAATATTTTAGTTTTTAGTGAATTATTATGGTAGAGGACCACACTTGTTAAAGTTAGAGTCCTTACTTACTTTTTGAAAATTTTTGCTGCTTTTATGTCATGGTAGTGCATTCGGTTTTATTATAAATCATGAGATAGCTGCACTAGAGCAGAGGTGGTTACATTTGAATTATTGGGGGGACAGCTGTGACTGACTGCTAGCACCAGGAGCCAATCCAGCAGAGGCCAGGCTGATGAATGTGACATGGTGGAAATATTTTAGTTTTTAGTGAATTATTATGGTAGAGGACCACACTTGTTAAAGTTAGAGTCCTTACTTACTTTTTGAAAATTTTTGCTGCTTTTATGTCATGGAAGTGCATTTGGTTTTATTATAAATCATGAGATAGCTGCACTAGAGCAGAGGTGGTTACATTTGAATTATTGGGGGGACATCTGTGACTGACTGCTAGCACCAGGGGCCATTCCAGCAGAGGCCAGGCTGACGGCCGTGACATGGTGGCAATAGTTTAGTTTAAGTGAATTATTGTCGTAGAGGACCACACTTGTTAAAGTTGTTGTCTTTACTTAATATTTGAAAGTTTTTGCTTCTGTTATGTCATGGAAGTGCATTTGGTTTTATTATAAATCATGAGATAGCTGCACTAGAGCAGAGGTGGTTACATTTGAATTATTGGGGGGACAGCTGTGACTGACTGCTAGCACCAGGAGCCATTCCAGCAGAGGCCAGGCTGATGGATGTGACATGGTGGAAATATTTTAGTTTGAGTGAATTATTGTGGTAGAGGACCACTCTTGTTAAAGTTAGAGTCCTTACTTACTTTTTGAAAATTTTTGCTGCTTTTATGTCATGGAAGTGCATTTGGTTTTATTATAAATCATGAGATAGCTGCGCTAGTGCAGAGGTGGTTACATTTGAATTATTGGGGGGACAGCTGTGACTGACTGCTAGCACCAGGAGCCAATCCAGCAGAGGCCAGGCTGATGAATGTGACATGGTGGAAATATTTTAGTTTTTCAGTGAATTATTATGGTAGAGGACCACACTTGTTAAAGTTGTTGTCTTTACTTAATATTTGAAAGTTTTTGCTTCTTTTATGTCATGGAAGTGCATTTGGTTTTATTATAAATCATGAGATAGCTGCACTAGAGCAGAGGTGGTTACATTTGAATTATTGGGGGGACATCTGTGACTGACTGCTAGCACCAGGGGCCATTCCAGCAGAGGCCAGGCTGACGGCCGTGACATGGTGGCAATAGTTTAGTTTAAGTGAATTATTGTCGTAGAGGACCACACTTGTTAAAGTTGTTGTCTTTACTTAATATTTGAAAGTTTTTGCTTCTGTTATGTCATGGAAGTGCATTTGGTTTTATTATAAATCATGAGATAGCTGCACTAGAGCAGAGGTGGTTACATTTGAATTATTGGGGGGACAGCTGTGACTGACTGCTAGCACCAGGAGCCATTCCAGCAGAGGCCAGGCTGATGGATGTGACATGGTGGAAATATTTTAGTTTGAGTGAATTATTGTGGTAGAGGACCACTCTTGTTAAAGTTAGAGTCCTTACTTACTTTTTGAAAATTTTTGCTGCTTTTATGTCATGGAAGTGCATTTGGTTTTATTATAAATCATCAGATAGCTGCACTAGAGCAGAGGTGGTTACATTTGAATTATTGGGGGGACAGCTGTGACTGACTGCTAGCACCAGGAGCCATTCCAGCAGAGGCCAGGCTGATGGATGTGACATGGTGGAAATATTTTAGTTTGAGTGAATTATTGTGGTAGAGGACCACTCTTGTCAAAGTTAGTGTCCTTACTTACTTTTTGAAAATTTTTGCTGCTTTTATGTCATGGAAGTGCATTTGGTTTTATTATAAATCATGAGATAGCTGCGCTAGAGCAGAGGTGGTTACATTTGAATTATTGGGGGGACAGCTGTGACTGACTGCTAGCACCAGGAGCCAATCCAGCAGAGGCCAGGCTGATGAATGTGACATGGTGGAAATATTTTAGTTTTTAGTGAATTATTATGGTAGAGGACCACACTTGTTAAAGTTAGAGTCCTTACTTACTTTTTGAAAATTTTTGCTGCTTTTATGTCATGGAAGTGCATTTGGTTTTATTATAAATCATGAGATAGCTGCACTAGAGCAGAGGTGGTTACATTTGAATTATTGGGGGGGCAGCTGTGACTGACTGCTAGCACCAGGGGCCATTCCAGCAGAGGCCAGGCTGACGGCCGTGACATGGTGGCAATAGTTTAGTTTAAGTGAATTATTGTCGTAGAGGACCACACTTGTTAAAGTTGTTGTCTTTACTTAATATTTGAAAGTTTTTGCTTCTGTTATGTCATGGAAGTGCATTTGGTTTTATTATAAATCATGAGATAGCTGCACTAGAGCAGATGTGGTTACATTTGAATTATTGGGGGGACAGCTGTGACTGACTGCTAGCACCAGGAGCCATTCCAGCAGAGGCCAGGCTGATGGATGTGACATGGTGGAAATATTTTAGTTTGAGTGAATTATTGTGGTAGAGGACCACTCTTGTTAAAGTTAGAGTCCTTACTTACTTTTTGAAAATTTTTGCTGCTTTTATGTCATGGAAGTGCATTTGGTTTTATTATAACTCGTGAGATAGCTGCACTAGAGCAGAGGTGGTTACATTTGAATTATTGGGGGGACAGCTGTGACTGACTGCTAGCACCAGGAGCCATTCCAGCAGAGGCCAGGCTGATGGATGTGACATGGTGGAAATATTTTAGTTTGAGTGAATTATTGTGGTAGAGGACCACACTTGTTAAAGTTGTTGTCTTTACTTAATATGTGAAAGTTTTTGCTTCTTTTATGTCATGGAAGTGCATTTGGTTTTATTATAAATCATGAGATAGCTTCACTCGAGCAGAGGTGGTTACATTTGAATTACTGGGGGGACAGCTGTGACTGACTGCTAGCACCAGGAGCCATTCCAGCAGAGGCCAGGCTGATGGATGTGACATGGTGGAAATATTTTAGTTTGAGTGAATTATTGTGGTAGAGGACCACTCTTGTTAAAGTTAGAGTCCTTACTTACTTTTTGAAAATTTTTGCTGCTTTTATGTCATGGAAGTGCATTTGGTTTTATTATAAATCATGAGATAGCTGCACTAGAGCAGACGTGGTTACATTTGAATTATTGGGGGGACAGCTGTGACTGACTGCTAGCACCAGGAGCCATTCCAGCAGAGGCCAGGCTGATGGATGTGACATGGTGGAAATATTTTAGTTTGAGTGAATTATTGTGGTAGAGGACCACTCTTGTCAAAGTTAGTGTCCTTACTTACTTTTTGAAAATTTTTGCTGCTTTTATGTCATGGAAGTGCATTTGGTTTTATTATAAATCATGAGATAGCTGCGCTAGAGCAGAGGTGGTTACATTTGAATTATTGGGGGGACAGCTGTGACTGACTGCTAGCACCAGGAGACAATCCAGCAGAGGCCAGGCTGATGAATGTGACATGGTGGAAATATTTTAGTTTTTAGTGAATTATTATGGTAGAGGACCACACTTGTTAAAGTTAGAGTCCTTACTTACTTTTTGACAATTTTTGCTGCTTTTATGTCATGGAAGTGCATTTGGTTTTATTATAAATCATGAGATAGCTGCACTAGAGCAGAGGTGGTTACATTTGAATTATTGGGGGGACATCTGTGACTGACTGCTAGCACCAGGGGCCATTCCAGCAGAGGCCAGGCTGACGGCCGTGACATGGTGGCAATATTTTAGTTTAAGTGAATTATTGTCGTAGAGGACCACACTTGTTAAAGTTGTTGTCTTTACTTAATATGTGAAAGTTTTTGCTTCTTTTATGTCATGGAAGTGCATTTGGTTTTATTATAAATCATGAGATAGCTGCACTCGAGCAGAGGTGGTTACATTTGAATTACTGGGGGGACAGCTGTGACTGACTGCTAGCACCAGGAGCCATTCCAGCAGAGGCCAGGCTGATGGATGTGACATGGTGGAAATATTTTAGTTTGAGTGAATTATTGTGGTAGAGGACCACTCTCTTTAAAGTTAGAGTCCTTACTTACTTTTTGAAAATTTTTGCTGCTTTTATGTCATGGAAGTGCATTTGGTTTTATTATAAATCATGAGATAGCTGCACTAGATCAGAGGTGGTTACATTTGTATTATTGGGGCGACATCTGTGACTGACTGCTAGCACCAGAGGCCATTCCAGCAGAGGCCAGGCTGACGGCCGTGACATGGTGGCAATATTTTAGTTTAAGTGAATTATTGTGGTAGAGGACCACTCTTGTTAAAGTTAGAGTCCTTACTTACTTTTTGAAAATTTTTGCTGCTTTTATGTCATGGAAGTGCATTTGGTTTTATTATAAATCATGAGATAGCTGCGCTATAGCAGAGGTGGTTACATTTGAATTATTGGGGGGACAGCTGTGACTGACTGCTAGCACCAGGAGCCAATCCAGCAGAGGCCAGGCTGATGAATGTGACATGGTGGAAATAATTTAGTTTTTAGTGAATTATTATGGTAGAGGACCACACTTGTTAAAGTTGTTGTCTTTACTTAATATTTGAAAGTGTTTGCTTCTTTTATGACATGGAAGTGCATTTGGTTTTATTATAAATCATGAGATAGCTTCACTAGAGCAGAGGTGGTTACATTTGTATTATTGGGGGGACATCTGTGACTGACTGCTAGCACCAGAGGCCATTCCAGCAGAGGCCAGGCTGACGGCCGTGACATGGTGGCAATATTTTAGTTTAAGTGAATTATTGTGGTAGAGGACCACTCTTGTTAAAGTTAGAGTCCTTACTTACTTTTTGAAAATTTTTGCTGCTTTTATGTCATGGAAGTGCATTTGGTTTTATTATAAATCATGAGATAGCTGCACTAGAGCAGAGGTGGTTACATTTGAATTATTGGGGGGACAGCTGTGACTGACTGCTAGCACCAGGAGCCATTCCAGCAGAGGCCAGGCTGACGGCCGTGACATGGTGGCAATATTTTAGTTTAAGTGAATTATTGTGGTAGAGGACCACACTTGTTAAAGTTGTTGTCTTTACTTAATATGTGAAAGTTTTTGCTTCTTTTATGTCATGGAAGTGCATTTGGTTTTATTATAAATCATGAGATAGCTGCACTAGAGCAGAGGTGGTTACATTTGAATTATTGGGGGGACAGCTGTGACTGACTGCTAGCACCAGGAGCCATTCCAGCAGAGGCCAGGCTGATGGATGTGACATGGTGGAAATATTTTAGTTTGAGTGAATTATTGTGGTAGAGGACCACTCTTGTTAAAGTTAGAGTCCTTACTTACTTTTTGAAAATTTTTGCTGCTTTTATGTCATGGAAGTGCATTTGGTTTTATTATAAATCATGAGATAGTTGCGCTAGAGCAGAGGTGGTTACATTTGAATTATTGGGGGGACAGCTGTGACTGACTGCTAGCACCAGGGGCCATTCCAGCAGAGGCCAGGCTGACGGCTGTGACATGGTGGCAATATTTTAGTTTAAGTGAATCATTGGCGTAGAAGACCACACTCGTTAAAGTTGTTGTCTTTACTTAATATATGAAAGTTTTTGCTTATTTTATGTCATGGAAGTGCATTTGGTTTTATTATAAATCATGAGATAGCTGCACTAGAGCAGAGGTGGTTACATTTGAATTATTGGGGGGGCAGCTATGACTGACTGCTAGCACCAGGAGCCATTCCAGCAGAGGCCAGGCTGATGGATGTGACATGGTGGAAATATTTTAGTTTGAGTGAATTATTGTGGTAGAGGACCACTCTTGTCAAAGTTAGAGTCCTTACTTACTTTTTGAAAATTTTTGCTGCTTTTATGTCATGGAAGTGCATTTGGTTTTATTATAAATCATGAGATAGCTGCACTAGAGCAGAGGTGGTTACATTTGAATTATTTGGGGGACAGCTGTGACTGACTGCTAGCACCAGTAGCCATTCCAGCAGAGGCCAGGCTGATGGATGTGACATGGTGGAAATATTTAGTTTGAGTGAATTATTGTGGTAGAGGACCACTCTTGTCAAAGTTAGAGTCCTTACTTACTTTTTGAAAATTTTTGCTGCTTTTATGTCATGGAGTGCATTTGGTTTTATTATAATTCATGAGATAGCTGCACTAGAGCAGAGGTGGTTACATTTGAATTATTGGGGGGACAGCTGTGACTGACTGCTAGCACCAGGAGCCATTCCAGCAGAGGCCAGGCTGATGGATGTGACATGGTGGAAATATTTTAGTTTGAGTGAATTATTGTGGTAGAGGACCACTCTTGTTAAAGTTAGAGTCCTTACTTACTTTTTGAAAATTTTTGCTGCTTTTATGTCATGGAAGTGCATTTGGTTTTATTATAAATCATGAGATAGCTGCACTAGAGCAGAGGTGGTTACATTTGAATTATTGGGGGGACAGCTGTGACTGACTGCTAGCACCAGGAGCCATTCCAGCAGAGGCCAGGCTGATGGATGTGACATGGTGGAAATATTTTAGTTTGAGTGAATTATTGTGGTAGAGGACCACTCTTGTCAAAGTTAGAGTCCTTACTTACTTTTTGAAAATTTTTGCTGCTTTTATGTCATGGAAGTGCATTTGGTTTTATTATAAATCATGAGATAGCTGCACTAGAGCAGAGGTGGTTACATTTGAATTATTGGGGGGACAGCTGTGACTGACTGCTAGCACCAGGAGCCATTCCTGCAGAGGCCAGGCTGACGGCCGTGACATGGTGGCAATATTTTAGTTTAAGTGAATTATTGTGGTAGAGGACCACACTTGTTAAAGTTGTTGTCTTTACTTAATATGTGAAAGTTTTTGCTTCTTTTATGTCATGGAAGTGCATTTGGTTTTATTATAAATCATGAGATAGCTGCACTAGAGCAGAGGTGGTTACATTTGAATTATTGGGGGGACAGCTGTGACTGACTGCTAGCACCAGGAGCCATTCCAGCAGAGGCCAGGCTGATGGATGTGACATGGTGGAAATATTTTAGTTTTAGTGAATTATTGTGGTAGAGGACCACTCTTGTCAAAGTTAGAGTCCTTACTTACTTTTTGAAAATTTTTGCTGCTTTTATGTCATGGAAGTGCATTTGGTTTTATTATAAATCATGAGATAGCTGCACTAGAGCAGAGGTGGTTACATTTGAATTATTGGGGGGACATCTGTGACTGACTGCTAGCACCAGGGGCCATTCCAGCAGAGGCCAGGCTGACGGCCGTGACATGGTGGCAATATTTTAGTTTTAGTGAATTATTGTCGTAGAGGACCACACTCGTTAAAGTTGTTGTCTTTACTTAATATTTGAAAGTTTTTGCTTCTTTTATGTCATGGAAGTGCATTTGGTTTTATTATAAATCATGAGATAGCTGCACTAGAGCAGAGGTGGTTACATTTGAATTATTGGGGGGACAGCTGTGACTGACTGCTAGCACCAGGAGCCATTCCAGCAGAGGCCAGGCTGATGGATGTGACATGGTGGAAATATTTTAGTTTGAGTGAATTATTGTGGTAGAGGACCACTCTTGTTAAAGTTAGAGTCCTTACTTACTTTTTGAAAATTTTTGCTGCTTTTATGTCATGGAAGTGCATTTGGTTTTATTATAAATGATGAGATAGCTGCACTAGAGCAGAGGTGGTTACATTTGAATTATTGGGGGGACAGCTGTGACTGACTGCTAGCACCAGGAGCCATTCCAGCAGAGGCCAGGCTGATGGATGTGACATGGTGGAAATATTTTAGTTTGAGTGAATTACTGTGGTAGAGGACCACTCTTGTCAAAGTTAGAGTCCTTACTTACTTTTTGAAAATTTTTGCTGCTTTTATGTCATGGAAGTGCATTTGGTTTTATTATAAATCATGAGATAGCTGCGCTAGAGCAGAGGTGGTTACATTTGAATTATTGGGGGGACAGCTGTGACTGACTGCTAGCACCAGGGGCCATTCCAGCAGAGGCCAGGCTGACGGCTGTGACATGGTGGAAATATTTTAGTTTAAGTGAATCATTGGCGTAGAGGACCACACTCGTTAAAGTTGTTGTCTTTACTTAATATATGCATGTTTTTGCTTATTTTATGTCATGGAAGTGCATTTGGTTTTATTATAAATCATGAGATAGCTGCACTAGAGCAGAGGTGGTTACATTTGAATTATTGGGGGGACAGCTGTGACTGACTGCTAGCACCAGGAGCCATTCCAGCAGAGGCCAGGCTGATGGATGTGACATGGTGGAAATATTTTAGTTTGAGTGAATTATTGTGCTAGAGGAACACTCTTGTTAAAGTTAGAGTCCTTACTTACTTTTTGAAAATTTTTGCTGCTTTTATGTCATGGAAGTGCATTTGGTTTTATTATAAATCATGAGATAGCTGCACTAGAGCAGAGGTGGTTACATTTGTATTATTGGGGGGATAGCTGTGACTGACTGCTAGCACCAGCAGCAATTCCAGGAGTGGCCAGGCTGTCGGCTGTGACATGGTGGCAATATTTCAGTTTAAGTGATTATTATTGGTGTTGAGGATCACACTTGTTTCAGTGGTTGTCTTTATATAATTTTTGAAACTTTTGCTGCTTTTATTTCCTGGAAATTAATTTTATTTCATGGAAAATCCTTTGATTTTATTATAAATAATGAGACCGCAGCACTGGAGCAGAGTTCGATACATTTGAATAATTGGGGGGACAGCTGTGACTGACTGCTAGCACCAGGAGCCATTCCAGCAGTGGCCAGGCTGACGGCTGTGACATGGTGGCAATATTTTAGTTTAAGTGAATTATTGTGGTAGAGGACCACACTTGTTAAAGTAGTTGTCTTTACTTAGTATTTGAAAGTTTTTGCTTCTTTTATGTCATGTAAGTGCATTTGGTTTTATTATAAATCATGAGATAGCTGCACTAGAGCAGAGGTGGTTACATTTGAATTATTGGGGGTACAGCTGTGACTGACTGCTAGCACCAGGAGCCAATCCAGCAGAGGCCAGGCTGATGAATGTGACATGGTGGAAATATTTTAGTTTTTCAGTAAATTATTATGGTAGAGGACCACACTTGTTAAAGTTGTTGTCTTTACTTAATATTTGAAAGTTTTTGCTTCTTTTATGTCATGGAAGGGCATTTGGTTTTATTATAAATCATGAGATAGCTGCACTAGAGCAGAGGTGGTTACATTTGAATTATTGCCTGGACAGCTGCGACTGACTGCTAGCACCAGGAGCCAATCCAGCAGAGGCCAGGCTGATGAATGTGACATGGTGGAAATATTTTAGTTTTTCAGTGAATTATTATGGTAGAGGACCACACTTGTTAAAGTTGTTGTCTTTACTTAATATTTGAAAGTTTTGCTTCTTTTATGTCATGGAAGGGCATTTGGTTTTATTATAAATCATGAGATAGCTGCACTAGAGCAGAGGTGGTTACATTTGAATTATTGCCTGGACAGCTGTGACTGACTGCTAGCACCAGGATCCATTCCAGCAGAGGCCAGGCTGATGGATGTGACATGGTGGAAATATTTTAGTTTGAGTGAATTATTGTGGTAGAGGACCACTCTTGTCAAAGTTAGAGTCCTTACTTACTTTTTGAAAATTTCTGCTGCTTTTATGTCATGGAAGTGCATTTGGTTTTATTATAAATCATGAGATAGCTGCGCTAGAGCAGAGGTGGTTACATTTGAATTATTGGGGGGACAGCTGTGACTGACTGCTAGCACCAGGAGCCAATCCAGCAGAGGCCAGGCTGATGAATGTGACATGGTGGAAATATTTTAGTTTTTCAGTGATTTATTATCGTAGAGGACCACACTTGTTAAAGTTGTTGTCTTTACTTAATATTTGAAAGTTTTTGCTTCTTTTATGTCATGGAAGTGCATTTGGTTTTATTATAAATCATGAGATAGCTGCACTAGAGCAGAGGTGGTTACATTTGAATTATTGGCTGGACAGCTGTGACTGACTGCTAGCACCAGGATCCATTCCAGCAGAGGCCAGGCTGATGGATGTGACATGGTGGAAATATTTTAGTTTGAGTGAATTATTGTGGTAGAGGACCACTCTTGTCAAAGTTAGAGTCCTTACTTACTTTTTGAAAATTTTTGCTGCTTTTATGTCATGGAAGTGCATTTGGTTTTATTATAAATCATGAGATAGCTGCACTAGAGCTAAGGTGGTTACATTTGAATTATTGGGGGGACAGCTGTGACTGACTGCTAGCACTAGGGGCCATTCCAGCAGAGGCCAGGCTGACGGCTGTGACATGGTGGCAATATTTTAGTTTAAGTGAATCATTGTCGTAGAGGACCACACTCGTTAAAGTTGTTGTCTTTACTTAATATATGAAAGTTTTTGCTTCTTTTATGTCATGGAAGTGCATTTGGTTTTATTATAAATCATGAGATAGCTGCACTAGAGCAGAGGTGGTTACATTTGAATTATTGGGGGGACAGCTGTGACTGACTGCTAGCACCAGGAGCCATTCCAGCAGAGGCCAGGCTGATGGATGTGACATGGTGGAAATATTTTAGTTTGAGTGAATTATTGTGGTAGAGGACCACTCTTGTTAATGTTAGAGTCCTTACTTACTTTTTGAAAATTTTTGCTGCTTTTATGTCATGGAAATGCATTTGGCTTTTTTATTATAAATCATGAGATAGCTGCGCTATAGCAGAGGTGGTTACATTTGAATTATTGGGGGGACAGCTGTGACTGACTGCTAGCACCAGGAGCCAATCCAGCAGAGGCCAGGCTGACGGCCGTGACATGGTGGAAATATTTTAGTTTTTAGTGAATTATTATGGTAGAGGACCACACTTGTTAAAGTTGTTGTCTTTACTTAATATTTGAAAGTTTTTGCTTCTTTTATGTCATGGAAGTGCATTTGGTTTTATTATAAATCATGAGATAGATGCACTAGAGCAGAGGTGGTTACATTTGAATTATTGGGGGGACAGCTGTGACTGACTGCTAGCACCAGGAGCCATTCCAGCAGAGGCCAGGCTGATGGATGTGACATGGTGGAAATATTTTAGTTTGAGTGAATTATTGTGGTAGAGGACCACTCTTGTCAAAGTTAGAGTCCTTACTTACTTTTTGAAAATTTTTGCTGCTTTTATGTCATGGAAGTGCATTTGGTTTTATTATAAATCATGAGATAGCTGCACTAGAGCAGAGGTGGTTACATTTGAATTATTGGGGGGACAGCTGTGACTGACTGCTAGCACCAGGAGCCATTCCAGCAGAGGCCAGGCTGATGGATGTGACATGGTGGAAATATTTTAGTTTGAGTGAATTATTGTGGTAGAGGACCACTCTTGTCAAAGTTAGAGTCCTTACTTACTTTTTGAAAATTTTTGCTGCTTTTATGTCATGGAAGTGCATTTGCTTTTATTATAAATCTTGAGATAGCTGCACTAGAGCAGAGGTGGTTACATTTGAATTATTGGGGGGACAGCTGTGACTGACTGCTAGCACCAGGAGCCATTCCAGCAGAGGCCAGGCTGATGGATGTGACATGGTGGAAATATTTTAGTTTGAGTGAATTATTGTGGTAGAGGACCACTCTTGTCAAAGTTGGAGTCCTTACTTACTTTTTAAAAATTTTGGCTGCTTTTATGTCATGGAAGTGCATTTGGTTTTATTATAAATCTTGAGATAGCTGCACTAGAGCAGAGGTGGTTACATTTGAATTATTGGGGGGACAGCTGTGACTGACTGCTAGCACCAGGAGCCATTCCAGCAGAGGCCAGGCTGATGGATGTGACATGGTGGAAATATTTTAGTTTGAGTGAATTATTGTGGTAGAGGACCACTCTTGTCAAAGTTAGAGTCCTTACTTACTTTTTGAAAATTTTTGCTGCTTTTATGTCATGGAAGTGTATTTGGTTTTATTATAAATCATGAGATAGCTGCGCTAGAGCAGAGGTGGTTACATTTGAATTATTGGGGGGACAGCTGTGACTGACTGCTAGCACCAGGAGCCAATCCAGCAGAGGCCAGGCTGATGAATGTGACATGGTGGAAATATTTTAGTTTTTCAGTGAATTATTATGGTAGAGGACCACACTTGTTAAAGTTGTTGTCTTTACTTAATATTTGAAAGTTTTTGCTTCTTTTATGTCATGGAAGTGCATTTGGTTTTATTATAAATCATGAGATAGCTGCACTAGAGCAGAGGTGGTTACATTTGAATTATTGGCTGGACAGCTGTGACTGACTGCTAGCACCAGGATCCATTCCAGCAGAGGCCAGGCTGATGGATGTGACATGGTGGAAATATTTTAGTTTGAGTGAATTATTGTGGTAGAGGACCACTCTTGTCAAAGTTAGAGTCCTTACTTACTTTTTGAAAATTTTTGCTGCTTTTATGTCATGGAAGTGCATTTGGTTTTATTATAAATCATGAGATAGCTGCACTAGAGCAGAGGTGGTTACATTTGAATTATTGGCTGGACAGCTGTGACTGACTGCTAGCACCAGGATCAATTCCAGCAGAGGCCAGGCTGATGGATGTGACATGGTGGAAATATTTTAGTTTGAGTGAATTATTGTGGTAGAGGACCACTCTTGTCAAAGTTAGAGTCCTTACTTACATTTTGAAAATTTTTGCTGCTTTTATGTCATGGAAGTGCATTTGGTTTTATTATAAATCATGAGATAGCTGCACTAGAGCTAAGGTGGTTACATTTGAATTATTGGGGGGACAGCTGTGACTGACTGCTAGCACTATGGGCCATTCCAGCAGAGGCCAGGCTGACGGCTGTGACATGGTGGCAATATTTTAGTTTAAGTGAATCATTGTCGTAGAGGACCACACTCGTTAAAGTTGTTGTCTTTACTTAATATATGAAAGTTTTTGCTTCTTTTATGTCATGGAAGTGCATTTGGTTTTATTATAAATCATGAGATAGCTGCACTAGAGCAGAGGTGGTTACATTTGAATTATTGGGGGGGGGGGGGGGGGCAGCTGTGACTGACTGCTAGCACCAGGAGCCATTCCAGCAGAGGCCAGGCTGATGGATGTGACATGGTGGAAATATTTTAGTTTGAGTGAATTATTGTGGTAGAGGACCACTCTTGTTAAAGTTAGAGTCCTTACTTACTTTTTGAAAATTTTTGCTGCTTTTATGTCATGGAAGTGCATTTGGGTTTATTACAAATCATGAGATAGCTGCTCTAGAGCAGAGGTGGTTACATTTGAATTATTGGGGGGACAGCTGTGACTGACTGCTAGGACCAGGATGCATTCCAGCAGAGGCCAGGCTGATGGATGTGACATGGTGGAAATATTTTAGTTTGAGTGAATTATTTTGGTAGAGGACCACTCTTGTCAAAGTTAGAGTCCTTACTTACTTTTTGACAATTTTTGCTGCTTTTATGTCATGGAAGTGCATTTGGTTTTATTATAAATCATGAGATAGCTGCACTAGAGCTAAGGTGGTTACATTTGAATTATTGGGGGGACAGCTGTGACTGACTGCTAGCACCAGGGGCCATTCCAGCAGAGGCCAGGCTGACGGCTGTGACATGTTGGCAATATTTTAGTTTAAGTGAATTATTGTCGTAGAGGACCACACTTGTTAAAGTTGTTGTCTTTACTTAATATTTGAAAGTTTTTGCTTCTTGTATGTCATGGAAGTGCATTTGGTTTTATTATAAATGATGAGATAGCTGCACTAGAGCAGAGGTGGTTACATTTGAATTATTGGGGGGACAGCTGTGACTGACTGCTAGCACCAGGAGCCATTCCAGCAGAGGCCAGGCTGATGGATGTGACATGGTGGAAATATTTTAGTTTGAGTGAATTATTGTGGTAGAGGACCACTCTTGTCAAAGTTAGAGTCCTTACTTACTTTTTGAAAATTTTTGCTGCTTTTATGTCATGGAAGTGCATTTGGTTTTATTATAAATCATGAGATAGCTGCACTAGAGCAGAGGTGGTTACATTTGAATTATTGGGGGGACAGTTGTGACTGACTGCTAGCACCAGGAGCCATTCCAGCAGAGGCCAGGCTGATGGATGTGACATGGTGGAAATATTTTAGTTTGAGTGAATTATTGTGGTAGAGGACCACTCTTGTTAAAGTTAGAGTCCTTACTTACTTTTTGAAAATTTTTGCTGCTTTTATGTCATGGAAGTGCATTTGGTTTTATTATAAATCATGAGATAGCTGCACTAGAGCAGAGGTGGTTACATTTGTATTATTGGGGGGACAGCTGTGACTGACTGCTAGCACCAGGCGCCATTCCAGCAGAGGCCAGGCTGACGGCCGTGACATGGTGGCAATATTTTAGTTTAAGTGAATTATTGTGGTAGAGGACCACACTTGTTAAAGTTGTTGTCTTTACTTAATATTTGAAAGTTTTTGCTTCTTTTATGTCATGGAAGTGCATTTGGTTTTATTATAAATCATGAGATAGCTGCACTAGAGCAGAGGTGGTTACATTTGAATTATTGGGGGGACAGCTGTGACTGACTGCTAGCACCAGGAGCCATTCCAGCAGAGGCCAGGCTGATGGATGTGACATGGTGGAAATATTTTAGTTTGAGTGAATTATTGTGGTAGAGGACCACTCTTGTCAAAGTTAGAGTCCTTACTTACTTTTTGAAAATTTTTGCTGCTTTTATGTCATGGAAGTGCATTTGGTTTTATTATAAATCATGAGATAGCTGCGCTAGAGCAGAGGTGGTTACATTTGAATTATTGGGGGGACAGCTGTGACTGACTGCTAGCACCAGGAGCCAATCCAGCAGAGGCCAGGCTGATGAATGTGACATGGTGGAAATATTTTAGTTTTTAGTGAATTATTATGGTAGAGGACCACACTTGTTAAAGTTAGAGTCCTTACTTACTTTTTGAAACTTTTTGCTGCTTTTATGTCATGGAAGTGCATTCGGTTTTATTATAAATCATGAGATAGCTGCACTAGAGCAGAGGTGGTTACATTTGAATTATTGGGGGGACATCTGTGACTGACTGCTAGCACCAGGGGCCATTCCAGCAGAGGCCAGGCTGACGGCCGTGACATGGTGGCAATATTTTAGTTTAAGTGAATTATTGTGGTAGAGGACCACACTTGTTAAAGTTGTTGTCTTTACTTAATATTTGAAAGTTTTTGCTTCTTTTATGTCATGGAAGTGCATTTGGTTTTATTATAAATCATGAGATAGCTGCACTAGAGCAGAGGTGGTTACATTTGAATTATTGGGGGGACAGCTGTGACTGACTGCTAGCACCAGGAGCCATTCCAGCAGAGGCCAGGCTGATGGATGTGACATGGTGGAAATATTTTAGTTTGAGTGAATTATTGTGGTAGAGGACCACTCTTGTCAAAGTTAGTGTCCTTACTTACTTTTTGAAAATTTTTGCTGCTTTTATGTCATGGAAGTGCATTTGGTTTTATTATAAATCATGAGATAGCTGCGCTAGAGCAGAGGTGGTTACATTTGAATTATTGGGGGGACAGCTGTGACTGACTGCTAGCACCAGGAGCCAATCCAGCAGAGGCCTGGCTGATGAATGTGACATGGTGGAAATATTTTAGTTTTTAGTGAATTATTATGGTAGAGGACCACACTTGTTAAAGTTAGAGTCCTTACTTACTTTTTGAAAATTTTTGCTGCTTTTATGTCATGGAAGTGCATTTGGTTTTATTATAAATCATGAGATAGCTGCACTAGAGCAGAGGTGGTTACATTTGAATTATTGGGGGGAGATCTGTGACTGACTGCTAGCACCAGGGGCCATTCCAGCAGAGGCCAGGCTGACGGCCGTGACATGGTGGCAATAGTTTAGTTTAAGTGAATTATTGTCGTAGAGGACCACACTTGTTAAAGTTGTTGTCTTTACTTAATATTTGAAAGTTTTTGCTTCTGTTATGTCATGGAAGTGCATTTGGTTTTATTATAAATCATGAGATAGCTGCACTAGAGCAGAGGTGGTTACATTTGAATTATTGGGGGGACAGCTGTGACTGACTGCTAGCACCAGGAGCCATTCCAGCAGAGGCCAGGCTGATGGATGTGACATGGTGGAAATATTTTAGTTTGAGTGAATTATTGTGGTTGAGGACCACTCTTGTTAAAGTTAGAGTCCTTACTTACTTTTTGAAAATTTTTGCTGCTTTTATGTCATGGAAGTGCATTTGGTTTTATTATAAATCATGAGATAGCTGCACTAGAGCAGAGGTGGTTACATTTGAATTATTGGGGGGACAGCTGTGACTGACTGCTAGCACCAGGAGCCATTCCAGCAGAGGCCAGGCTGATGGATGTGACAAGGTGGAAATATTTTAGTTTGAGTGAATTATTGTGGTAGAGGACCACTCTTGTCAAAGTTAGAGTCCTTACTTACTTTTTGAAAATTTTTGCTGCTTTTATGTCATGGAAGTGCATTTGGTTTTATTATAAATGATGAGATAGCTGCACTAGAGCAGAGGTGGTTACATTTGAATTATTGGGGGGACATCTGTGACTGACTGCTAGCACCAGGAGCCATTCCAGCAGAGGCCAGGCTGACGGCCGTGACATGGTGGCAATATTTTAGTTTAAGTGAATTATTGTGGTAGAGGACCACACTAGTTAAAGTTGTTGTCTTTACTTAATATTTGAAAGTTTTTGCTTCTTTTATGTCATGGAAGTGCATTTGGTTTTATTATAAATCATGAGATAGCTGCACTAGAGCAGAGGTGGTTACATTTGAATTACTGTGGGGACAGCTGTGACTGACTGCTAGCACCAGGAGCCATTCCAGCAGAGGCCAGGCTGATGGATGTGACATGGTGGAAATATTTTAGTTTGAGTGAATTATTGTGGTAGAGGACCACTCTCTTTAAAGTTAGAGTCCTTACTTACTTATTGAAAATTTTTGCTGCTTTTATGTCATGGAAGTGCATTTGGTTTTATTATAAATCATGAGATAGCTGCACTAGAGCAGAGGTGGTTACATTTGTATTATTGGGGGGACATCTGTGACTGACTGCTAGCACCAGAGGCCATTCCAGCAGAGGCCAGGCTGACGGCCGTGACATGGTGGCAATATTTTAGTTTAAGTGAATTATTGTGGTAGAGGACCACTCTTGTTAAAGTTAGAGTCCTTACTTACTTTTTGAAAATTTTTGCTGCTTTTATGTCATGGAAGTGCATTTGGTTTTATTATAAATCATGAGATAGCTGCGCTATAGCAGAGGTGGTTACATTTGAATTATTGGGGGGACAGCTGTGACTGACTGCTAGCACCAGGAGCCAATCCAGCAGAGGCCAGGCTGATGAATGTGACATGGTGGAAATAATTTAGTTTTTAGTGAATTATTATGGTAGAGGACCACACTTGTTAAAGTTGTTGTCTTTACTTAATATTTGAAAGTTTTTGCTTCTTTTATGACATGGAAGTGCATTTGGTTTTATTATAAATCATGAGATAGCTGCACTAGAGCAGAGGTGGTTACATTTGAATTATTGGGGGGACAGCTGTGACTGACTGCTAGCACCAGGAGCCATTCCAGCAGAGGCCAGGCTGACGGCCGTGACATGGTGGCAATATTTTAGTTTAAGTGAATTATTGTGGTAGAGGACCACACTTGTGAAAGTTGTTGTCTTTACTTAATATGTGAAAGTTTTTGCTTCCTTTATGTCATGGAAGTGCATTTGGTTTTATTATAAATCATGAGATAGCTGCACTAGAGCAGAGGTGGTTACATTTGAATTATTGGGGGGACATCTGTGACTGACTGCTAGCACCAGAGGCCATTCAAGCAGAGGCCAGGCTGACGGCCGTGACATGGTGGCAATATTTTAGTTTAAGTGAATTATTGTGGTAGAGGACCACACTTGTTAAAGTTGTTGTCTTTACTTAATATGTGAAAGTTTTTGCTTCTTTTATGTCATGGAAGTGCATTTGGTTTTATTATAAATCATGAGATAGCTGCACTAGAGCAGAGGTGGTTACATTTGATGTTATTGGGGGGACAGCTGTGACTGACTGTTAGCACCAGGAGCCATTCCAGCAGAGGCCAGGCTGATGGATGTGACATGGTGGAAATATTTTAGTTTGAGTGAATTATTGTGGTAGAGGACCACTCTTGTCAAAGTTAAGAGTCCTTACTTACATTTTGAAAATTTTTGCTGCTTTTATGTCATGGAAGTGCATTTGGTTTTATTATAAATCATGAGATAGCTGCACTAGAGCAGAGGTGGTTACATTTGAATTATTGGGGGGACATCTGTGACTGACTGCTAGCACCAGAGGCCATTCCAGCAGAGGCCAGGCTGACGGCCGTGACATGGTGGCAATATTTTAGTTTAAGTGAATTATTGTGGTAGAGGACCACACTAGTGAAAGTTGTTGTCTTTACTTAATATTTGAAAGTTTTTGCTTCTTTTATGTCATGGAAGTGCATTTGGTTTTATTATAAATCATGAGATAGCTGCACTTGAGCAGAGGTGGTTACATTTGAATTACTGGGGGGACAGCTGTGACTGACTGCTAGCACCAGGAGCCATTCCAGCAGAGGCCAGGCTGATGGATGTGACATGGTGGAAATATTTTAGTTTGAGTGAATTATTGTGGTAGAGGACCACTCTCTTTAAAGTTAGAGTCCTTACTAACTTTTTGAAAATTTTTGCTGCTTTTATGTCATGGAAGTGCATTTGGTTTTATTATAAATCATGAGATAGCTGCACTAGAGCAGAGGTGGTTACATTTGTATTATTGGGGGGACATCTGTGACTGACTGCTAGCACCAGAGGCCATTCCAGCAGTGGCCAGGCTGACGGCCGTGACATGGTGGCAATATTTTAGTTTAAGTGAATTATTGTGGTAGAGGACCACTCTTGTTAAAGTTAGAGTCCTGACTTACTTTTTGAAAATTTTTTCTGCTTTTATGTCATGGAAGTGCATTTGGTTTTATTATAAATCATGAGATAGCTGCGCTATAGCAGAGGTGGTTACATTTGAATTATTGGGGGGACAGCTGTGACTGACTGCTAGCACCAGGAGCCAATCCAGCAGAGGCCAGGCTGATGAATGTGACATGGTGGAAATAATTTAGTTTTTAATGAATTATTATGGTAGAGGACCACACTTGTTAAAGTTGTTGTCTTTACTTAATATTTGAAAGTTTTTGCTTCTTTTATGTCATGGAAGTGCATTTGGTTTTATTATAAATCATGAGATAGCTGCACTAGAGCAGAGGTGGTTACATTTGAATTATTGGGGGGACAGCTGTGACTGACTGCTAGCACCAGGAGCCATTCCAGCAGAGGCCAGGCTGATGGATGTGACATGGTGGAAATATTTTAGTTTGAGTGAATTATTGTGGTAGAGGACCACTCTTGTCAAAGTTAGAGTCCTTACTTACTTTTTGAAAATTTTTGCTGCTTTTATGTCATGGAAGTGCATTTGGTTTTATTATAAATCATGAGATAGCTGCACTAGAGCAGAGGTGGTTACATTTGAATTATTGGGGGGATATCTGTGACTGACTGCTAGCACCAGGGGCCATTCCAGCAGAGGCCAGGCTGACGGCCGTGACATGGTGGCAATATTTTAGTTTTAGTGAATTATTGTCGTAGAGGACCACACTTGTTAAAGTTGTTGTCTTTACTTAATATTTGAAAGTTTTTGCTTCTTTTATGTCATGGAAGTGCATTTGGTTTTATTATAAATCATGAGATAGCTGCACTAGAGCAGAGGTGGTTACATTTGAATTATTGGGGGGACAGCTGTGACTGACTGCTAGCACCAGGAGCCATTCCAGCAGAGGCCAGGCTGATGGATGTGACATGGTGGAAATATTTTAGTTTGAGTGAATTATTTTGGTAGAGGACCACTCTTGTCAAAGTTAGAGTCCTTACTTACTTTTTGAAAATTTTTGCTGCTTTTATGTCATGGAAGTGCATTTGGTTTTATTATAAATCATGAGATAGCTGCACTAGAGCAGAGGTGGTTACATTTGAATTATTTGGGGGACAGCTGTGACTGACTGCTAGCACCAGTAGCCATTCCAGCAGAGGCCAGGCTGATGGATGTGACATGGTGGAAATATTTAGTTTGAGTGAATTATTGTGGTAGAGGACCACTCTTGTCAAAGTTAGAGTCCTTACTTACTTTTTGAAAATTTTTGCTGCTTTTATGTCATGGAAGTGCATTTGGTTTTATTATAAATCATGAGATAGCTGCACTAGAGCAGAGGTGGTTACATTTGTATTATTGGGGGGACAGCTGTGACTGACTGCTAGCACCAGGAGCCATTCCAGCAGAGGCCAGGCTGATGGATGTGACATGGTGGAAATATTTTAGTTTGAGTGAATTATTGTGGTAGAGGACCACTCTTGTCAAAGTTAGAGTCCTTACTTACTTTTTGAAAATTTTTCCTGCTTTTATGTCATGGAAGTGCATTTGGTTTTATTATAAATCATGAGATAGCTGCACTAGAGCAGAGGTGGTTACATTTGAATTATTGGGGGGACAGCTGTGACTGACTGCTAGCACCAGGAGCCATTCCAGCAGAGGACAGGCTGATGGATGTGACATGGTGGAAATATTTTAGTTTGAGTGAATTATTGTGGTAGAGGACCACTCTTGTCAAAGTTAGAGTCCTTACTTACTTTTTGAAAATTTTTGCTGCTTTTATGTCATGGAAGTGCATTTGGTTTTATTATAAATCATGAGATAGCTGCACTAGAGCAGAGGTGGTTACATTTGAATTATTGGGGGGACAGCTGTGACTGACTGCTAGCACCAGGAGCCATTCCAGCAGAGGCCAGGCTGATGGATGTGACATGGTGGAAATATTTTAGTTTGAGTGAATTATTGTGGTAGAGGACCACTCTTGTCAAAGTTAGAGTCCTTACTTACTTTTTGAAAATTTTAGCTGCTTTTATGTCATGGAAGTGCATTTGGTTTTATTATAAATCATGAGATAGCTGCACTAGAGCAGAGGTGGTTACATTTGAATTATTGGGGGGACAGCTGTGACTGACTGCTAGCACCAGGAGCCATTCCAGCAGAGGCCAGGCTGATGGATGTGACATGGTGGAAATATTTTAGTTTGAGTGAATTATTGTGGTAGAGGACCACTCTTGACAAAGTTAGAGTCCTTACTTACTTTTTGAAAATTTTTGCTGCTTTTATGTCATGGAAGTGCATTTGGTTTTATTATAAATCATGAGATAGCTGCACTAGAGCAGAGGTGGTTACATTTGAATTATTGGGGGGACAGCTGTGACTGACTGCTAGCACCAGGAGCCATTCTAGCAGAGGCCAGGCTGATGGATGTGACATGGTGGAAATATTTTAGTTTGAGTGAATTATTGTGGTAGAGGACCACTCTTGTCAAAGTTAGAGTCCTTACTTACTTTTTGAAAATTTTTGCTGCTTTTATGTCATGGAAGTGCATTTGGTTTTATTATAAATCATGAGATAGCTGCACTAGAGCAGAGGTGGTTACATTTGTATTATTGGGGGGACAGCTGTGACTGACTGCTAGCACCAGCAGCAATTCCAGGAGTGGCCAGGCTGTCGGCTGTGACATGGTGGCAATATTTCAGTTTAAGTGATTATTATTGGTGTTGAGGATCACACTTGTTTCAGTGGTTGTCTTTATATAATTTTTGAAAGTTTTTGCTGCTTTTATTTACTGGAAATTAATTTTATTTCATTGAAAATCATTTGATTTTATTATAAATAATGAGACCGCAGCACTGGAGCAGAGTTCGATACATTTGAATTATTGGGGGGACAGCTGTGACTGACTGCTAGCACCAGGAGCCATTCCACCAGTGGCCAGGCTGACGGCTGTGACATGGTGGCAATATTTTAGTTTAAGTGAATTATTGTGGTAGAGGACCACACTTGTTAAAGTTGTTGTCTTTACTTAATATTTGAATGTTTTTGCTTCTTTTATGTCATGGAAGTGCATTTGGTTTTATTATAAATCATGAGATAGCTGCACTAGAGCAGAGGTGGTTACATTTGAATTATTGGGGGGACAGCTGTGACTGACTGCTAGCACCAAGAGCCATTCTAGCAGAGGCCAGGCTGATGGATGTGACATGGTGGAAATATTTTAGTTTGAGTGAATTATTGTGGTAGAGGACCACTCTTGTCAAAGTTAGAGTCCTTACTTACTTTTTGAAAATTTCTGCTGCTTTTATGTCATGGAAGTGCATTTGGTTTTATTATAAATCATGAGATAGCTGCACTAGAGCAGAGGTGGTTACATTTGAATTATTGGGGGGACAGCTGTGACTGACTGCTAGCACCAGGAGCCATTCCAGCAGAGGCCAGGCTGTCGGCTGTGACATGGTGGCAATATTTCAGTTTAAGTGATTATTATTGGTGTTGAGGATCACACCTTTTTCAGTGGTTGCCTTTATATAATTTTTGAAAGTTTTTGCTGCTTTTATTTCCTGGAAATTATTTTTATTTCATGCAAAATCATTTGATTTTATTATAAATAATGAGACCGCAGCACTGGAGCAGAGTTCGATACATTTGAATTATTGGGGGGACAGCTGTGACTGACTGCTAGCACCAGGAGCCATTCCAGCAGAGGCCAGGCTGATTGATGTGACATGGTGGTAATATATTTGTTTGAGTGAATTATTGTGGTAGATGACCACTCTTGTTAAAGTTAGAGTCCTTACATACTTTTTGAAAATTATTGCTGCTTTTATGTCATGGAAGTGCATTTGGTTTTATTATAAATCATGAGATAGCTGCACTAGAGCAGAGGTGGTTACATTTGAATTATTGGGGGGACAGCTGTGACTGACTGCTAGCACCAGGAGCCTTTCCAGCAGAGGCCAGGCTGATGGATGTGACATGGTGGAAATATTTTAGTTTGAGTGAATTATTGTGGTAGAGGACCACTCTTGTCAAAGTTAGAGTCCTTACTTACTTTTTGAAAATTTTTCCTGCTTTTATGTCATGGAAGTGCATTTGGTTTTATTATAAATCATGAGATAGCTGCGCTAGAGCAGAGGTGGTTACATTTGAATTATTGGGGGGACAGCTGTGACTGACTGCTAGCACCAGGAGCCAATCCAGCAGAGGCCAGGCTGATGAATGTGACATGGTGGAAATATTTTAGTTTTTAGTGAATTATTATGGTAGAGGACCACACTTGTTAAAGTTAGAGTCCTTACTTACTTTTTGAAAATTTTTGCTGCTTTTATGTCATGGAAGTGCATTTGGTTTTATTATAAATCATGAGATAGCTGCACTAGAGCAGAGGTGGTTACATTTGAATTATTGGGGGGACAGCTGTGACTGACTGCTAGCACCAGGAGCCAATCCAGTAGAGTCCAGGCTGATGAATGTGACATGGTGGAAATATTTTAGTTTGAGTGAATTATTGTGGTAGAGGACCACTCTTGTTAAAGTTAGAGTCCTTACTTACGTTTTGAAAATTTTTGCTGCTTTTATGTCATTGAAGTGCATTTGGTTTTATTATAAATCATGAGATAGCTGCACTAGAGCAGAGGTGGTTACATTTGAATTATTGGGGGGACAGCTGTGACTGACTGCTAGCACCAGGAGCCATTCCAGCAGAGGCCAGGCTGATGGATGTGACATGGTGGAAGTATTTTAGTTTGAGTGAATTATTGTGGTAGAGGACCACTCTTGTCAAAGTTAGAGTCCTTACTTACTTTTTGAAAATTTTTGTTGCTTTTATGTCATGGAAGTGCATTTGGTTTTATTATAAATCATGAGATAGCTGCACTAGAGCAGAGGTGGTTACATTTGAATTATTGGGGGGGACAGCTGTGACTGACTGCTAGCACCAGGAGCAATTCCAGCAGAGGCCAGGCTGATGGATGTGACATGGTGGAAATATTTTAGTTTGAGTGAATTATTGTGGTAGAGGACCACTCTTGTCAAAGTTAGAGTCCTTACTTACTTTTTGAAAATTTTTGTTGCTTTTATGTCATGGAAGTGCATTTGGTTTTATTATAAATCATGAGATAGCTGCACTAGAGCAGAGGTGGTTACATTTGAATTATTGGGGGGACAGCTGTGACTGACTGCTAGCACCAGGAGCCATTCCAGCAGAGGCCAGGCTGACGGCTGTGACATGGTGGCAATATTTTAGTTTAAGTGAATTATTGTGGTAGAGGACCACACTTGTTAAAGTTGTTGTCTTTACTTAATATTTGAAAGTTTTTGCTTCTTTTATGTCATGGAAGTACATTTGGTTTTATTATAAATCATGAGATAGCTGCACTAGAGCAGAGGTGGTTACATTTGAATTATTGGGGGGGACAGCTGTGACTGACTGCTAGCACCAGGAGCCATTCCAGCAGAGGCCAGGCTGATGGATGTGACATGGTGGAAATATTTTAGTTTGAGTGAATTATTGTGGTAGAGGACCACTCTTGTCAAAGTTAGAGTCCTTACTTACTTTTTGAAAATTTTTGTTGCTTTTATGTCATGGAAGTGCATTTGGTTTTATTATAAATCATGAGATAGCTGCACTAGAGCAGAGGTGGTTACATTTGAATTATTGGGGGGACAGCTGTGACTGACTGCTAGCACCAGGGGCCATTCCAGCAGAGGCCCGGCTGACGGCTGTGACATGGTGGCAATATTTTAGTTTAAGTGAATTATTGTCGTAGAGGACCACACTTCTTAAAGTTGTTGTCTTTACTTAATATTTGAAAGTTTTTGCTTCTTTTATGTCATGGAAGTGCATTTGGTTTTATTATAAATCATGAGATAGCTGCACTAGAGCAGAGGTGGTTACATTTGAATTATTGGGGGGACAGCTGTGACTGACTGCTAGCACCAGGAGCCATTCCAGCAGAGGCCAGGCTGATGGATGTGACATGGTGGAAATATTTTAGTTTGAGTGAATTATTGTGGTAGAGGACCACTCTTGTCAAAGTTAGAGTCCCTACTTACTTTTTGAAAATTTTTGCTGCTTTTATGTCATGGAAGTGCATTTGGTTTTATTATAAATCATGAGATAGCTGCACTAGAGCAGAGGTGGTTACATTTGAATTATTGGGGGGACAGCTGTGACTGACTGCTAGCACCAGGAGCCATTCCAGCAGAGGCCAGGCTGATGGATGTGACATGGTGGAAATATTTTAGTTTGAGTGAATTATTGTGGTAGAGGACCACTCTTGTCAAAGTTAGAGTCCTTACTTACTTTTTGAAAATTTTTGCTGCTTTTATGTCATGGAAGTGCATTTGGTTTTATTATAAATCATGAGATAGCTGCACTAGAGCTATGGTGGTTACATTTGAATTATTGGGGGGACAGCTGTGACTGACTGCTAGCACCAGGAGCCATTCAAGCAGAGGCCAGGCTGATGGATGTGACATGGTGGAAATATTTTAGTTTGAGTGAATTATTGTGGTAGAGGACCACTCTTGTCAATGTTAGAGTCCTTACTTACTTTTTGAAAATTTTTGCTGCTTTTATGTCATGGAAGTGCATTTGGTTTTATTATAAATCATTAGATAGCTGCACTAGAGCTAAGGTGGTTACATTTGAATTATTGGGGGGACAGCTGTGACTGACTGCTAGCACCAGGGGCCATTCCAGCAGAGGCCAGGCTGACGGCTGTGACATGGTGGCAATATTTTAGTTTAAGTGAATTATTGCCGTAGAGGACCACACTTGTTAAAGTTGTTGTCTTTACTTAATATTTGAAAGTTTTTGCTTCTTTTATGTCATTGAAGTGCATTTGGTTTTATTATAAATCATGAGATAGCTGCACTAGAGCAGAGGTGGTTACATTTGAATTATTGGGGGGACAGCTCTGACTGACTGCTAGCACCAGGAGCCAATCCAGCAGAGGCCAGGCTGATGGATGTGACATGGTGGAAATATTTTAGTTTGAGTGAAGTATTGTGGTAGAGGACCACTCTTGTCAAAGATAGAGTCCTTACTTACTTTTTGAAAATTTTTGCTGCTTTTATGTCATGGAAGTGCATTTGGTTTTATTATAAATCATGAGAAAGCTGCACTAGAGCTAAGGTGGTTACATTTGAATTATTGGGGGGACAGCTGTGACTGACTGCTAGCACCAGGGGCCATTCCAGCAGAGGCCAGGCTGACGGCTGTGACATGGTGGCAATATTTTAGTTTAAGTGAATTATTGTCGTAGAGGACCACACTTGTTAAAGTTGTTGTCTTTACTTAATATTTGAAAGTTTTTGCTTCTTTTATGTCATGTAAGTGCATTTGGTTTTATTATAAATCATGAGATAGCTGCACTGGAGCAGAGGTGGTTAAATTTTAATTATTGGGGGGACAGCTCTCACTGACTGCTTGCACCAGGAGTCATTCCAGCAGAGGCCAGGCTGATGGATGTGACATGGTGGAAATATTTTAGTTTGAGTGAATTATTGTGGTAGAGGACCACTCTTGTTAAAGTTAGAGTTCTTACTTACTTTTTGAAAATTTTAGCTGCTTTTATGTCATGTAAGTGCATTTGGTTTTATTATAAATCATGAGATAGCTGCACTAGAGCAGAGGTGGTTACATTTGAATTACTGGGGGGACAGCTGTGACTGACTGCTAGCACCAGGAGCCAATCCAGCAGAGGCCAGGCTGATGGATGTGACATGGTGGAAATATTTTAGTTTGAGTAAATTATTGTGGTAGAGGACCACTCTCTTTAAAGTTAGAGTCCTTACTTACTTTTTGAAAATTTTTGCTGCTTTTATGTCATGGAAGTGCATTTGGTTTTATTATAAATCATGAGATAGCTGCACTAGAGCAGAGGTGGTTACATTTGAATTATTGGGGGGACAGCTGTGACTGACTGCTAGCACCAGGAGCCTTTCCAGCAGAGGCCAGGCTGATGGATGTGACATGGTGGAAATATTTTAGTTTGAGTGAATTATTGTGGTAGAGGACCACTCTTGTCAAAGTTAGAGTCCTTACTTACTTTTTGAAAATTTTTCCTGCTTTTATGTCATGGAAGTGCATTTGGTTTTATTATAAATCATGAGATAGCTGCGCTAGAGCAGAGGTGGTTACATTTGAATTATTGGGGGGACAGCTGTGACTGACTGCTAGCACCAGGAGCCAATCCAGCAGAGGCCAGGCTGATGAATGTGACATGGTGGAAATATTTTAGTTTTTAGTGAATTATTATGGTAGAGGACCACACTTGTTAAAGTTAGAGTCCTTACTTACTTTTTGAAAATTTTTGCTGCTTTTATGTCATGGAAGTGCATTCGGTTTTATTATAAATCATGAGATAGCTGCACTAGAGCAGAGGTGGTTACATTTGAATTATTGGGGGGACAGCTGTGACTGACTGCTAGCACCAGGAGCCAATCCAGTAGAGTCCAGGCTGATGAATGTGACATGGTGGAAATATTTTAGTTTGAGTGAATTATTGTGGTAGAGGACCACTCTTGTTAAAGTTAGAGTCCTTACTTACGTTTTGAAAATTTTTGCTGCTTTTATGTCATGGAAGTGCATTTGGTTTTATTATAAATCATGAGATAGCTGCACTAGAGCAGAGGTGGTTACATTTGAATTATTGGGGGGGACAGCTGTGACTGACTGCTAGCACCAGGAGCCATTCCAGCAGAGGCCAGGCTGATGGATGTGACATGGTGGAAATATTTTAGTTTGAGTGAATTATTGTGGTAGAGGAAAACTCTTGTCAAAGTTAGAGTCCTTACTTACTTTTTGAAAATTTTTGTTGCTTTTATGTCATGGAAGTGCATTTGGTTTTATTATAAATCATGAGATAGCTGCACTAGAGCAGAGGTGGTTACATTTGAATTATTGGGGGGGACAGCTGTGACTGACTGCTAGCACCAGGAGCCATTCCAGCAGAGGCCAGGCTGATGGATGTGACATGGTGGAAATATTTTAGTTTGAGTGAATTATTGTGGTAGAGGACCACTCTTGTCAAAGTTAGAGTCCTTACTTACTTTTTGAAAATTTTTGTTGCTTTTATGTCATGGAAGTGCATTTGGTTTTATTATAAATCATGAGATAGCTGCACTAGAGCAGAGGTGGTTACATTTGAATTATTGGGGGGACAGCTGTGACTGACTGCTAGCACCAGGAGCCATTCCAGCAGAGGCCAGGCTGACGGCTGTGACATGGTGGCAATATTTTAGTTTAAGTGAATTATTGTGGTAGAGGACCACACTTGTTAAAGTTGTTGTCTTTACTTAATATTTGAAAGTTTTTGCTTCTTTTATGTCATGGAAGTACATTTGGTTTTATTATAAATCATGAGATAGCTGCACTAGAGCAGAGGTGGTTACATTTGAATTATTGGGGGGGACAGCTGTGACTGACTGCTAGCACCAGGAGCCATTCCAGCAGAGGCCAGGCTGATGGATGTGACATGGTGGAAATATTTTAGTTTGAGTGAATTATTGTGGTAGAGGACCACTCTTGTCAAAGTTAGAGTCCTTACTTACTTTTTGAAAATTTTTGTTGCTTTTATGTCATGGAAGTGCATTTGGTTTTATTATAAATCATGAGATAGCTGCACTAGAGCAGAGGTGGTTACATTTGAATTATTGGGGGGACAGCTGTGACTGACTGCTAGCACCAGGGGCCATTCCAGCAGAGGCCCGGCTGACGGCTGTGACATGGTGGCAATATTTTAGTTTAAGTGAATTATTGTCGTAGAGGACCACACTTGTTAAAGTTGTTGTCTTTACTTAATATTTGAAAGTTTTTGCTTCTTTTATGTCATGGAAGTGCATTTGGTTTTATTATAAATCATGAGATAGCTGCACTAGAGCAGAGGTGGTTACATTTGAATTATTGGGGGGACAGCTGTGACTGACTGCTAGCACCAGGAGCCATTCCAGCAGAGGCCAGGCTGATGGATGTGACATGGTGGAAATATTTTAGTTTGAGTGAATTATTGTGGTAGAGGACCACTCTTGTCAAAGTTAGAGTCCCTACTTACTTTTTGAAAATTTTTGCTGCTTTTATGTCATGGAAGTGCATTTGGTTTTATTATAAATCATGAGATAGCTGCACTAGAGCAGAGGTGGTTACATTTGAATTATTGGGGGGACAGCTGTGACTGACTGCTAGCACCAGGAGCCATTCCAGCAGAGGCCAGGCTGATGGATGTGACATGGTGGAAATATTTTAGTTTGAGTGAATTATTGTGGTAG
Organism: Locusta migratoria; assembly: GCA_026315105.1. Classification (NCBI taxonomy): domain Eukaryota; kingdom Metazoa; phylum Arthropoda; class Insecta; order Orthoptera; family Acrididae; genus Locusta; species Locusta migratoria. The sequence continues at coordinate 362,688,286 of CM048751.1, read as the reverse complement.
AGGACCACTCTTGTCAAAGTTAGAGTCCTTACTTACTTTTTGAAAATTTTTGCTGCTTTTATGTCATGGAAGTGCATTTGGTTTTATTATAAATCATGAGATAGCTGCACTAGAGCTAAGGTGGTTACATTTGAATTATTGGGGGGACAGCTGTGACTGACTGCTAGCACCAGGAGCCATTCAAGCAGAGGCCAGGCTGATGGATGTGACATGGTGGAAATATTTTAGTTTGAGTGAATTATTGTGGTAGAGGACCACTCTTGTCAATGTTAGAGTCCTTACTTACTTTTTGAAAATTTTTGCTGCTTTTATGTCATGGAAGTGCATTTGGTTTTATTATAAATCATTAGATAGCTGCACTAGAGCTAAGGTGGTTACATTTGAATTATTGGGGGGACAGCTGTGACTGACTGCTAGCACCAGGGGCCATTCCAGCAGAGGCCAGGCTGACGGCTGTGACATGGTGGCAATATTTTAGTTTAAGTGAATTATTGTCGTAGAGGACCACACTTGTTAAAGTTGTTGTCTTTACTTAATATTTGAAAGTTTTTGCTTCTTTTATGTCATTGAAGTGCATTTGGTTTTATTATAAATCATGAGATAGCTGCACTAGAGCAGAGGTGGTTACATTTGAATTATTGGGGGGACAGCTCTGACTGACTGCTAGCACCAGGAGCCAATCCAGCAGAGGCCAGGCTGATGGATGTGACATGGTGGAAATATTTTAGTTTGAGTGAATTATTGTGGTAGAGGACCACTCTTGTCAAAGATAGAGTCCTTACTTACTTTTTGAAAATTTTTGCTGCTTTTATGTCATGGAAGTGCATTTGGTTTTATTATAAATCATGAGAAAGCTGCACTAGAGCTAAGGTGGTTACATTTGAATTATTGGGGGGACAGCTGTGACTGACTGCTAGCACCAGGGGCCATTCCAGCAGAGGCCAGGCTGACGGCTGTGACATGGTGGCAATATTTTAGTTTAAGTGAATTATTGTCGTAGAGGACCACACTTGTTAAAGTTGTTGTCTTTACTTAATATTTGAAAGTTTTTGCTTCTTTTATGTCATGTAAGTGCATTTGGTTTTATTATAAATCATGAGATAGCTGCACTGGAGCAGAGGTGGTTACATTTGAATTATTGGGGGGACAGCTCTCACTGACTGCTTGCACCAGGAGTCATTCCAGCAGAGGCCAGGCTGATGGATGTGACATGGTGGAAATATTTTAGTTTGAGTGAATTATTGTGGTAGAGGACCACTCTTGTTAAAGTTAGAGTTCTTACTTACTTTTTGAAAATTTTTGCTGCTTTTATGTCATGTAAGTGCATTTGGTTTTATTATAAATCATGAGATAGCTGCACTAGAGCAGAGGTGGTTACATTTGAATTACTGGGGGGACAGCTGTGACTGACTGCTAGCACCAGGAGCCAATCCAGCAGAGGCCAGGCTGATGGATGTGACATGGTGGAAATATTTTAGTTTGAGTAAATTATTGTGGTAGAGGACCACTCTCTTTAAAGTTAGAGTCCTTACTTACTTTTTGAAAATTTTTGCTGCTTTTATGTCATGGAAGTGCATTTGGTTTTATTATAAATCATGAGATAGCTGCACTAGAGCAGAGGTGGTTACATTTGTATTATTGGGGGGACAGCTGTGACTGACTGCTAGCACCAGGAGCCATTCCAGCAGAGGACAGGCTGATGGATGTGACATGGTGGAAATATTTTAGTTTGAGTGAATTATTGTGGTAGAGGACCACTGTTGTCAAAGTTAGAGTCCTTACTTACTTTTTGAAAATTTTTGCTGCTTTTATGTCATGGAAGTGCATTTGGTTTTATTATAAATCATGAGATAGCTGCACTGGAGCAGAGTTCGATACATTTGAATTATTGGGTGGACAGCTGTGACTGACTGCTAGCACCACGTGCCATTCCAGCAGTGGCCAGGCTGACGGCTGTGACATGGTGGCAATATTTTAGTTTAAGTGAATTATTGTGGTAGAGGACCACACTAGTTAATGTAGTTGTCTTTACTTAATATTTGAAAGTTTTTGCTTCTTTTATGTCACGGAAGTGCATTTGGTTTTATTATAAATCATGAGATAGCTGCACTAGAGCAGAGGTGGTTAGATTTGAATTATTGGGGGGACAGCTGTGACTGACTGCTAGCACCAGGAGCCATTCCAGCAGAGGCCAGGCTGATGGATGTGACACGGTGGAAATATTTTAGTTTGAGTGAATTATTGTGCTAGAGGACCACTCTTGTTAAAGTTAGAGTCCTTACTTATTTTTTGAAAATTATTGCTGCTTTTATGTCATTGAAGTGCATTTGGTTTTATTATAAATCATGAGATAGCTGCACTAGAGCAGAGGTGGTTACATTTGAATTATTGGGGGGACAGCTGTGACTGACTGCTAGCACCAGGGGCCATTCCAGCAGTGGCCAGGCTGACGGCTGTGACATGGTGGCAATATTTATTTTAAGTGAAGTATTGTGGTAGAGGACGACACTTGTTAAAGTTAGAGTCCTTACTTAATTTTTGAAAGTTTTTGCTGCTATTATTTCATGGAAATTCATTTTATATCATGGAAAATCATTTGATTTTATTATAAATCATGAGAGAACTGCACTGGAGCAGAGTTAGTTACATTTGAATTATTGGGGGGACAGCTGTCACTGACTGCTAGCACCAGGAGCCATTCCAGCAGTGGCCAGGCTGACGACTGTGACATTGTGGCAATATTTTAGTTTAAGTGAACTATTGTGGTAGAGGACCACACTTGTTAAGGTTAGAGGCCTTACATAATTTTTGAAAATCTTTGCTGTTTTTATTTCATGGAAATGCATTTGATTTTATTATAAATCATGAGATAGCTGCACTGGAGCAGAAATGGTTACATTTGATAAATTGGGGGGGACAGCTGTGACTGACTGCTAGCACTAGCAGTCATTCCAGCAGTGGCCGTTGCGTTGGCTGTGGCATGGTGGCAAAATTTCAATTTATGTTCATTATTGTGTTAGAGGACCATACTTGTTAATCTTAGAGTCCTTACTTAATTTTTGAAAATTTTTGCCGCTTTTATGTCATGGAAATGCATTTGATTTTATTATAAATCATGAGATAGCTGCACTAGAGCGGAGGTGGTTAAATTTGAATTATTGTTGGGACAGCTGTGACTGACTGCTAGCACCAGCAGCCATTCCAGCAGTTTCCAGGCTGACAGCTGTGACATGGTGGCAGTATTTTAGTTTAAGTGAATTATTGTAGTAGAGGACCACACTTGTTGAAGCTAGAGTCCTTACTTAATTTTTGAAAATTTTCACTGCTTCTATTTCTTGGAAATGAATTTGATTTTATTATAAATCATGAGATAGCTGCACTTGAGCAGAGTTGGTTACATTTGAATTACTGGGTAGACAGCTGTGACTGACTGCTACCACCAGGAGCCATTCCAGCAGTGGCCAGGCTTTTCGGCTGTGTCATGGTGGCAATATTTTAGTTCAAGTGAATTATTGTAGTAGAGGATCACACTTGTTTAAGTTTTTGTCTTTACTTAATTTTTGAAAGTTTTTGCTGCTATTATTTCATGGAAATTCATTTTATTTCATGGAAAATCATCTGATTTTATTATAAATAATGAGACATCTGCACTGGAGCAGAGTTAGTTACATTTGACTTATTGGGGGGACAGCTGTGACTGACTGCTAGCACTAGCAGCCAGTCCAGCAGTGGCCAGGCTGTCGGCTGTGACATGGTGGCCATATTTTAGTTTAAGTGAATTATAATGTTAGAGGACCACACTTGTTTTAGTTTCTCTCTTTACTTAATTTTTGAAAGTTATTGCTGCCTTTATTTGATGGTAATTAATTTTATTTCATGGAAAATCATATGATTTTTATTATAATCATGAGACAGCTGCACATGAGCATAGTTGGCTACATTTGAATTAGCGGGGGGACAGCTGTGACTGACTGCCAGCACCAGCAGCCATTCCAGCAGTGGCCAGGTGTCGGCTGTGACATGGTGGAAATATTTTAGTTTAAGTGAATTAATATGTTAGGGGATCACACTTGTTGTAGTTTATCTCTTTACTTAATTTTTGAAAGTTTTTGCTGCCTTTTTTTGATGGTAATTAATATCATTTCATGGAAAATCATTTGATTTTATTATAAATCATGTGATAGCTGCACAGGAGCAGAGTTGGCTACATTTGAATTATTGGTGCGACAGCTGTGACTGACTGCTAGCACCAGCAGCCATTCCATCAGTAGCCAGGCTGTCGGCTGTGACATGGTGGCAATATTTTAGTTTATGTGAATTATTATGTTAGAGGATCACACTTGTTTAAATTTATCTCTTTACATAATTTTTGAAAGTTTTTGCTGCCTTTATTTGATGGTAATTAATTTTATTTCATGGAAAATCATTTGATTTTATTATAAATCATGAGATAGCTGCACAGGAGCAGAGTTGGCTACATTTGAATTATTGGGGGGACAGCTGTGACTGACTGCTAGCACCAGCAGCCATTCCAGCAGTGGCCAGGCTTTCGGCTGTGACATGGTGGCAATATTTTAGTTTATGTGAATTATTATGTTAGAGGATCACACTTGTTTAAATTTATCTCTTTACTTAATTTTTGAAAGTTTTTGCTGCCTTTATTTGATGGTAATTAATTTTATTTCATGGAAAATCATTTCATTTTATTATAAATGATGAGATAGCTGCACAGGAGCAGAGTTGGCTACATTTGAATTATTGGAGGGACAGCTGTGACTGACTGCTAGCACCAGAAGGCATTCCAGCAGTGGCCAGGCTGTCGGCTGTGACATGGTGGCAATATTTTAGTTTAAGTGAAGTATTATGTTAGAGGATCACACTTGTTTAAATTTATCTCTTTACTTAATTTTTGAAAGTTATTGCTGCCTTTATTTGATGGTAATAATTTTATTTCAGTGAAAATCATTTGATTTTATTATAAATCATGACATAGCTGCACAGGAGCAGAGTTGGCTACATTTGAATCATTTGGGGGACAGCTGTGACTGACTGCTAGCACCAGCAGCCATTCCAGCAGTGGCCAGGCTGTCGGCTGTGACATGGTGTCAATATTTTAGTTTAAGTGAATTATTATGTTAGGGGATCACACTTGTTTAAGTTTATCTCTTTACTTAATATTTGTGAGCTTTTGCTGTCTTTATTTGATGGTAATTAATTTTATTTCATGGAAAATCATTTGATTTTATTATAAATCATGAGATAGCTGCACAGGAGCAGAGTTCGTTATATTTGAATTATTGGGTGGACAGCTGTGATTGACTGCCAGCACCAGCATCCATTCCAGCAGTGGCCAGGCTGTCGGCTGTAACATGGTGGCAATATTTTAGTTTAATTGAATTATTATGTTAGGGGATCACACTTGTTAAGTTTATCTTTTTACTTAATTTTTGAAAGTTTTTGCTGCCTTTATTTGATGGTGATTCATTTTATTTCATGGAAAATCATTTGATTTTATTATAAATCATGGGATAGCTGCACAGGAGCAGAGTTGGCTACATTTGAATTATTGGGGGGACAGCTGTGACTGACTGCTAGCACCAGCAGCCATTCCAGCAGTGGCAACGTGTCGGATGTAACATGGTGGCCATATTTTAGTTTAAGTGAATTATTATGTTAGAGGATCACACTTGTTTTAGTTTATCTCTTTACTTAATATTTGAAAGTTTTTGCTGCCTTTATTTGATGGTAATTAATGTTATTTCATGGAAAATCATTTGACCTTATTATAAATCATGAGATAGCTGCACAGGAGCAGAGTTGGCTACATTTGAATTATTGGGGGGACAGCTGTGACTGACTGCTTGCACCAGCAGCCATTCCAGCAGTGGCCAGGTGTCGGCTGTGACATGGTGGAAATATTTTAGTTTAAGTGAATTATTATGTTAGGGGATCACACTTGTTTGAGTTTATCTATTTACTTAATTTTTGAAAGTTTTGGCTGCCTTTATTTGATGGTAATTTATTTTATTTCATGGAAAATCATTTGATTTTTTTATAAATCATGGGATAGCTGCACAGGAGCAGAGTTGGCTACATTTGAATTATTGGGGGGACAGCTGTGACTGACTGCTAGCACCAGCAGCCATTCCAGCAGTGGCCAGGTGTCGGCTGTGACATGGCAGCAATATTTTAGTTTAAGTGAATTATTATGTTAGGGGATCACACTTGTTTGAGTTTATCTATTTACTTAATTTTTGAAAGTTTTTGCTGCCTTTATTTGATGGTAATTTATTTTATTTCATGGAAAATCATTTGATTTTTTTATAAATCATGGGATAGCTGCACAGGAGCAGAGTTGGCTACATTTGAATTATTGGGGGGACAGCTGTGACTGACTGCTTGCACCAGCAGCCATTCCAGCAGTGGCCAGGTGTCGGCTGTGACATGGTGGAAATATTTTAGTTTAAGTGAATTATTATGTTAGGGGATCACACTTGTTTGAGTTTATCTATTTACTTAATTTTTGAAAGTTTTTGCTGCCTTTATTTGATGGTAATTTATTTTATTTCATGGAAAATCATTTGATTTTTTTATAAATCATGGGATAGCTGCACAGGAGCAGAGTTGGCTACATTTGAATTATTGGGGGGACAGCTGTGACTGACTGCTAGCACCAGCAGCCGTTCCAGCAGTGGCCACGTGTCGGCTGTGACATGGTGGCAATATTTTAGTTTAAGTGAATAATTATGTTAGGGGATCACACTTGTTTAAGTTTAGCTCTTTACTTAATTTTTGAAAGTTTTTGCTGCCTTTATTTGATGGTAATTAATTTTATTTCATGGAAAATCATTTGATTTTATTATACATCATGAGATAGCTGCACAGGAGCAGAGTTGGCTACATTTGAATTATTGGGGGGACAGCTGTGACTGACTGCTTGCACCAGCAGCCATTCCAGCAGTGGCCAGGTGTCGGCTGTGACATGGTGGCAATATTTTTGTTTAAGTGAGTTATTATGTTAGGGGATCACACTTGTTTAAGTTAATCTCTTTACTTAATTTTTGAAAGTTTTTGCTGCCTTTATTTGATGGTAATTTAATTTATTTCATGGAAAATCTTTTGATTTTATTATAAATCATGAGATAGCTGCACAGGAACAGAGTTTGCTACATTTGACTTATTGGGGGGACAGCTGTGACTGACTGCTAGCACCAGCAGCCATTCCAGCAGAGGCCAGGTGTCGGCTGTGACATGGCAGCAATATTTTAGTTTAAGTGAATTATTATGTTAGGGGATCACACTTGTTTGAGTTTATCTATTTACTTAATTTTTGAAAGTTTTTGCTGCCTTTATTTGATGGTAATTTATTTTATTTCATGGAAAATCATTTGATTTTTTTATAAATCATGGGATAGCTGCACAGGAGCAGAGTTGGCTACATTTGAATTATTGGGGGGACAGCTGTGACTGACTGCTAGCACCAGCAGCCATTCCAGCAGTGGCCAGGTGTCGGCTGTGACATGGCAGCAATATTTTAGTTTAAGTGAATTATTATGTTAGGGGATCACACTTGTTTGAGTTTATCTATTTACTTAATTTTTGAAAGTTTTTGCTGCCTTTATTTGATGGTAATTTATTTTATTTCATGGAAAATCATTTGATTTTTTTATAAATCATGGGATAGCTGCACAGGAGCAGAGTTGGCTACATTTGAATTATTGGGGGGACAGCTGTGACTGACTGCTAGCACCAGCAGCCATTCCAGCAGTGGCCAGGTGTCGGCTGTGACATGGCAGCAATATTTTAGTTTAAGTGAATTATTATGTTAGGGGATCACACTTGTTTGAGTTTATCTATTTACTTAATTTTTGAAAGTTTTTGCTGCCTTTATTTGATGGTAATTTATTTTATTTCATGGAAAATCATTTGATTTTTTTATAAATCATGGGATAGCTGCACAGGAGCAGAGTTGGCTACATTTGAATTATTGGGGGGACAGCTGTGACTGACTGCTAGCACCAGCAGCCATTCCAGCAGTGGCCAGGTGTCGGCTGTGACATGGCAGCAATATTTTAGTTTAAGTGAATTATTATGTTAGGGGATCACACTTGTTTGAGTTTATCTATTTACTTAATTTTTGAAAGTTTTTGCTGCCTTTATTTGATGGTAATTTATTTTATTTCATGGAAAATCATTTGATTTTTTTATAAATCATGGGATAGCTGCACAGGAGCAGAGTTGGCTACATTTGAATTATTGGGGGGACAGCTGTGACTGACTGCTAGCACCAGCAGCCATTCCAGCAGTGGCCAGGTGTCGGCTGTGACATGGCAGCAATATTTTAGTTTAAGTGAATTATTATGTTAGGGGATCACACTTGTTTGAGTTTATCTATTTACTTAATTTTTGAAAGTTTTTGCTGCCTTTATTTGATGGTAATTAATTTATTTCATGGAAAATCATTTGATTTTTTTATAAATCATGGGATAGCTGCACAGGAGCAGAGTTGGCTACATTTGAATTATTGGGGGGACAGCTGTGACTGACTGCTAGCACCAGCAGCCATTCCAGCAGTGGCCAGGTGTCGGCTGTGACATGGCAGCAATATTTTAGTTTAAGTGAATTATTATGTTAGGGGATCACACTTGTTTGAGTTTATCTATTTACTTAATTTTTGAAAGTTTTTGCTGCCTTTATTTGATGGTAATTTATTTTATTTCATGGAAAATCATTTGATTTTTTTATAAATCATGGGATAGCTGCACAGGAGCAGAGTTGGCTACATTTGAATTATTGGGGGGACAGCTGTGACTGACTGCTAGCACCAGCAGCCATTCCAGCAGTGGCCAGGTGTCGGCTGTGACATGGCAGCAATATTTTAGTTTAAGTGAATTATTATGTTAGGGGATCACACTTGTTTGAGTTTATCTATTTACTTAATTTTTGAAAGTTTTTGCTGCCTTTATTTGATGGTAATTTATTTTATTTCATGGAAAATCATTTGATTTTTTATAAATCATGGGATAGCTGCACAGGAGCAGAGTTGGCTACATTTGAATTATTGGGGGGACAGCTGTGACTGACTGCTAGCACCAGCAGCCATTCCAGCAGTGGTCAGGTGTCGGCTGTGACATGGCAGCAATATTTTAGTTTAAGTGAATTATTATGTTAGGGGATCACACTTGTTTGAGTTTATCTATTTACTTAATTTTTGAAAGTTTTTGCTGCCTTTATTTGATGGTAATTTATTTTATTTCATGGAAAATCATTTGATTTTTTTATAAATCATGGGATAGCTGCACAGGAGCAGAGTTGGCTACATTTGAATTATTGGGGGGACAGCTGTGACTGACTGCTTGCACCAGCAGCCATTCCAGCAGTGGCCAGGTGTCGGCTGTGACATGGTGGAAATATTTTAGTTTAAGTGAATTATTATGTTAGGGGATCACACTTGTTTGAGTTTATCTATTTACTTAATTTTTGAAAGTTTTTGCTGCCTTTATTTGATGGTAATTAATTTTATTTCATGGAAAATCATTTGATTTTTTTATAAATCATGGGATAGCTGCACAGGAGCAGAGTTGGCTACATTTGAATTATTGGGGGGACAGCTGTGACTGACTGCTAGCACCAGCAGCCATTCCAGCAGTGGCCACGTGTCGGCTGTGACATGGTGGCAATATTTTAGTTTAAGTGAATAATTATGTTAGGGGATCACACTTGTTTAAGTTTAGCTCTTTACTTAATTTTTGAAAGTTTTTGCTGCCTTTATTTGATGGTAATTAATTTTATTTCATGGAAAATCATTTGATTTTATTATACATCATGAGATAGCTGCACAGGAGCAGAGTTGGCTACATTCGAATTATTGGGGGGACAGCTGTGACTGACTGCTAGCACCAGCAGCCATTCCAGCAGTGGCCAGGTGTCGGCTGTGACATGGTGGCAATATTTTTGTTTAAGTGAGTTATTATGTTAGGGGATCACACTTGTTTAAGTTAATCTCTTTACTTAATTTTTGAAAGTTTTTGCTGCCTTTATTTGATGGTAATTTAATTTATTTCATGGAAAATCTTTTGATTTTATTATAAATCATGAGACAGCTGCACAGGAACAGAGTTTGCTACATTTGACTTATTGGGGGGACAGCTGTGACTGACTGCTTGCACTAGCAGCCATTCCAGCAGTGGCCAGGTGTCGGCTGTGACATGGCAGCAATATTTTAGTTTAAGTGAATTATTATGTTAGGGGATCACACTTGTTTGAGTTTATCTATTTACTTAATTTTTAAAGTTTTTGCTGCCTTTATTTGATGGTAATTTATTTTATTTCATGGAAAATCATTTGATTTTTTTATAAATCATGGGATAGCTGCACAGGAGCAGAGTTGGCTACATTTGAATTATTGGGGGGACAGCTGTGACTGACTGCTAGCACCAGCAGCCATTCCAGCAGTGGCCAGGTGTCGGCTGTGACATGGCAGCAATATTTTAGTTTAAGTGAATTATTATGTTAGGGGATCACACTTGTTTGAGTTTATCTATTTACTTAATTTTTGAAAGTTTTTGCTGCCTTTATTTGATGGTAATTTATTTTATTTCATGGAAAATCATTTGATTTTTTTATAAATCATGGGATAGCTGCACAGGAGCAGAGTTGGCTACATTTGAATTATTGGGGGGACAGCTGTGACTGACTGCTTGCACCAGCAGCCATTCCAGCAGTGGCCAGGTGTCGGCTGTGACATGGCAGCAATATTTTAGTTTAAGTGAATTATTATGTTAGGGGATCACACTTGTTTGAGTTTATCTATTTACTTAATATTTGAAAGTTTTTGCTGCCTTTATTTGATGGTAATTTATTTTATTTCATGGAAAATCATTTGAATTTTTTATAAATCATGGGATAGCTGCACAGGAGCAGAGTTGGCTACATTTGAATTATTGGGGGGACAGCTGTGACTGACTGCTAGCACCAGCAGCCATTCCAGCAGTGGCCAGGTGTCGGCTGTGACATGGCAGCAATATTTTAGTTTAAGTGAATTATTATGTTAGGGGATCACACTTGTTTGAGTTTATCTATTTACTTAATTTTTGAAAGTTTTTGCTGCCTTTATTTGATGGTAATTTATTTTATTTCATGGAAAATCATTTGATTTTTTTATAAATCATGGGATAGCTGCACAGGAGCAGAGTTGGCTACATTTGAATTATTGGGGGGACAGCTGTGACTGACTGCTAGCACCAGCAGCCATTCCAGCAGTGGCCAGGTGTCGGCTGTGACATGGCAGCAATATTTTAGTTTAAGTGAATTATTATGTTAGGGGATCACACTTGTTTGAGTTTATCTATTTACTTAATTTTTGAAAGTTTTTGCTGCCTTTATTTGATGGTAATTTATTTTATTTCATGGAAAATCATTTGATTTTTTTATAAATCATGGGATAGCTGCACAGGAGCAGAGTTGGCTACATTTGAATTATTGGGGGGACAGCTGTGACTGACTGCTAGCACCAGCAGCCATTCCAGCAGTGGCCAGGTGTCGGCTGTGACATGGCAGCAATATTTTAGTTTAAGTGAATTATTATGTTAGGGGATCACACTTGTTTGAGTTTATCTATTTACTTAATTTTTGAAAGTTTTTGCTGCCTTTATTTGATGGTAATTTATTTTATTTCATGGAAAATCATTTGATTTTTTTATAAATCATGGGATAGCTGCACAGGAGCAGAGTTGGCTACATTTGAATTATTGGGGGGACAGCTGTGACTGACTGCTAGCACCAGCAGCCATTCCAGCAGTGGCCAGGTGTCGGCTGTGACATGGTGGCAATATTTTAGTTGAAGTGAATTATTATGTTAGGGGATCACACTTGTTTAAGTTTAGCTCTTTACTTAATTTTTGAAAGTTTTTGCTGCCTTTATTTGATGGTAATTAATTTTATTTCATGGAAAATCATTTGATTTTATTATACATCATGAGATAACTGCACAGGAGCAGAGTTGGCTACATTTGAATTATTGGGGGGACAGCTGTGACTGACTGCTTGCACCAGCAGCCATTCCAGCAGTGGCCAGGTGTCGGCTGTGACATGGTGGCAATATTTTAGTTTAAGTGAATTATTATGTTAGGGGATCACACTTGTTTGAGTTTATCTATTTACTTAATTTTTGAAAGTTTTTGCTGCCTTTATTTGATGGTAATTTATTTTATTTCATGCAAAATCATTTGATTTTATTATAAATCATGGGATTGCTGCACAGGAGCAGAGTTGGCTACATTTGAATTATTGGGGCGACAGCTGTGACTGACTGCTAGCACCAGCAGCCATTCCAGCAGTGGCCAGGTGTCGGCTGTGACATGGTGGCAATATTTTTGTTTAAGTGAGTTATTTTGTTAGGGGATCACACTTGTTTAAGTTAATCTCTTTACTTAATTTTTGAAAGTTTTTGCTGCCTTTATTTGATGGTAATTTAATTTATTTCATGGAAAATCTTTTGATTTTATTATAAATCATGAGACAGCTGCACAGGAACAGAGTTTGCTACATTTGACTTATGGGGGGGACAGCTGTGACTGACTGCTAGCACCAGCAGCCATTCCAGCAGTGGCCAGGTGTCGGCTGTGACATGGCAGCAATATTTTAGTTTAAGTGAATTATTATGTTAGGGGATCACACTTGTTTGAGTTTATCTATTTACTTAATTTATGAAAGTTTTTGCTGCCTTTATTTGATGGTAATTTATTTTATTTCATGGAAATTCATTTGATTTTATTATAAATCATGAGATAGCTGCACAGGAGCAGAGTTGGCTACATTTGAATTATTGGGGGTACATCTGTGACTGACTGCTTGCACCAGCAGCCATTCCAGCAGTGGCCAGGCTGTCGGCTGTGACATGGTGGCAATATTTTTGTTTAAGTGAATTATTGTGGTAGAGGACCACATTTGTTAAAATTAGAGTTCTTATTAATTTTTGAAAATTTTTGCTTCTTTTTTGTCAGGGAAATGCATTTAATTTTATTATAAATCATGAGATAGCTGCACAGGAGCAGAGTTGGCTACATTTGCATTATTGGGGGGATAGCTGTGACTGACTGCTAGCACCAGCAGCCATTCCAGCAGCGGCCAGGCTGTCGGCTGAGACATGGTGGCAATATTTTAGTTTATTTGAATTATTATGTTAGAGGATCACACTTGTTTAAATTTATCTCTTTACTTAATTTTTGAAAGTTTTTGCTGCCTTTATTTGATGGTAATTAATTTTATTTCATGGAAAATCATTTGATTTTATTATAAATCATGAGATAGCTGCACAGGAGCAGAGTTGGCTACATTTGAATTATTGGGGGGACAGCTGTGACTGACTGCTAGCACCAGCAGCAATTCCAGCAGTGGCCAGGTGTCGGCTGTGACATTGTAGCAATATTTAAGTTTAAGTGAATAATTATGTTAGGGGATCACACATGTTTGAGTTTATCTATTTACTTAATTTTTGAAAGTTTTTGCTGCCTTTATTTGATGGTAATTTATTTTATTTCATGGAAAATCATTTGATTTTTTTATAAATCATGGGATAGCTGCACAGGAGCAGAGTTGGCTACATTTGAATTATTGGGGGGACAGCTGTGACTGACTGCTAGCAGCAGCAGCCATTCCAGCAGTGGCCAGGTGTCGGCTGTGACATGGTGGCAATATTTTAGTTTAAGTGAATTATTATGTTAGGGGATCACACTTGTTTGAGTTAATCTATTTACTTAATTTTTGAAAGTTTTTGCTGCCTTTATTTGATGGTAATTTATGTTATTTCATGGAAAATCATTTGATTTTATTATAAATCATGAGATAGCTGCACAGGAGCAGAGTTGGCTACATTTGAATTATTGGGGGGGACAGCTGTGACTGACTGCTAGCACCAGCAGCCATTCCAGCAGTGGCCAGGCTGTCGGCTGTGACATGGTGGCAATATTTTTGTTTAAGTGAATTATTGTGGTAGAGGACCACATTTGTTAATATTAGAGTCCTTATTAATTTTTGAAAATTTTTGCTTCTTTTTTGTCAGGGAAATGCATTTAATTTTATTATAAATCATGAGATAGCTGCACAGGAGCAGAGTTGGCTACATTTGCATTATTGGGGGGATAGCTGTGACTGACTGCTAGCACCAGCAGCCATTCCAGCAGCGGCCAGGCTGTCGGCTGAGACATGGTGGCAATATTTTAGTTTATTTGAATTATTATGTTAGAGGATCACACTTGTTTAAATTTATCTCTTTACTTAATTTTTGAAAGTTTTTGCTGCCTTTATTTGATGGTAATTAATTTTATTTCATGGAAAATCATTTGATTTTATTATAAATCATGAGATAGCTGCACAGGAGCAGAGTTGGCTACATTTGAATTATTGGGGGGACAGCTGTGACTGACTGCTAGCACCAGCAGCAATACCAGCAGTGGCCAGGTGTCGGCTGTGACATTGTAGCAATATTTTAGTTTAAGTGAATAATTATGTTAGGGGATCATTCTTGTTTATGTTTATCTATTTACTTAATTTTTGAAAGTTTTGCTGCCTTTATTTGATGGTAATTAATTTTATTTCATGGAAAATCATTTGATTTTATTATAAATCATGAGATAGCTGCACAGGAGCAGAGTTGGTTATATTTGAATTATTGGGGGAACAGCTGTCACTGACTGCTAGCACCAGCAGCCATTCCAGCAGCGGCCAGGCTGTCGGCTGAGACATGGTGGCAATATTTTAGTTTATGCTAATTATTATGTTAGAGGATCACACTTGTTTAAATTTATCTCTTTACTTAATTTTTGAAAGTTTTTGCTGCCTTTATTTGATGGTAATTAATGTTATTTCGGGGAAAATCATTTGACCTTATTATAAATCATGAGATAGCTGCAAAGGAGCAGAGTTGGCTACATTTTAATTATTCGGGGGACAGCTGTGACTGACTTTTAGCACCAGCAGCCATTCCAGCAGTGGCCATGCTCTCGGCTGTGACATGGTGACAATATTTTAGTTTATGTGAATTATTATGTTAGGGGATCAACTTGTTAAAGTTTATCTCTTTACTTAATTTTTGAAAGTTTTTGCTGCCTTTATTTGATGGTAATTTATTTTATTTCATGGAAAATTATTTGATTTTATTATAAATAGTGAGATAGCTGCAGAGGAGCAAAATTGGCTACATTTGATTTATTGGGGGGTCAGCTGTAACTGACTGCTAGCACCATCAGCCATTCCAGCAGTGGCCACGTGTCGGATGTGACATGGTGGCCATATTTTAGTTTAAGTGAATTATTATGTTAGAGGATCACACTTGTTTTAGTTTATTTCTTTACTTAATATTTGAAAGTTTTTGCTGCCTTTATTTGATGGTAATTAATGTTATTTCATGGAAAATTTTTTGACCTTATTATAAATCATGAGATAGCTGCAAAGGAGCATAGTTGCTACATTTTAATTATTGGGGGGACAGCTGTGACTGATTGCTAGCACCAGCAGCCATTCCAGCAGTGGCCAGGTGTCGGCTGTGACATGGTGGCAATGTTTTAGTTTAAGTGAATTATTATGTTAGGGGATCACACTTGTTTGAGTTTATCTATTTACTTAATTTTTGATAGTTTTGGCTGCCTTTATTTGATGGTAATTTATTTTATATCATGGAAAATCATTTGATTTTATTATAAATCATAGGATAGCTGCACAGGATCAGAGTTGGCTACATTTGAATTATTGGGGGGACAGCTGTGACTGACTGCTAGCACCAGCAGCCATTCCAGCAGTGGCCAGGCTGTCGGCTGTGACATGGTGGCAATATTTTTGTTTAAGAGAATTATTGTGGTAGAGGACCACATTTGTTAAAATTAGAGTCCTTATTAATTTTTGAAAATTTTTGCTTCTTTTTTGTCAGGGAAATGCATTTAATTTTATTATAAATCATGAGATAGCTGCACAGGAGCAGAGTTGGCTACATTTGCATTATTGGGGGGACAGCTGTGACTGACTGCTAGCACCAGCATCCATTCCAGCAGTGGCGATGCTGTCGGCTGTGACATGGTGGCAATATTTTAGTTTAAATAAATTATTATGTTAGGTGATCACACTTGTTTAAGTTTATCTCTTTACTAAATTTTTGAAAGTTTTTGCTGCCTTTATTTGATGGTAATTAATTTTATTTCATGGAAAATCATTTGATTTTATTATACATCATGAGATAGCTGCACAGGAGCAGAGTTGGCTACATTTGAATTATTGGGGGGACAGCTGTGACTGACTGCTTGCACCAGCAGCCATTCCAGCAGTGGCCAGGTGTCGGCTGTGACATGGTGGCAATATTTTAGTTTAAGTGAATTATTATGTTAGGAAATCACACTTGTTTGAGTTTATCTATTTACTTAATTTTTGAAAGTTTTTGCTGCCTTTATTTGATGGTAATTTATTTTATTTTATGCAAAATCATTTGATTTTATTATAAATCATGGGATTGCTGCACAGGAGCAGAGTTGGCTACATTTGAATTATTGGGGCGACAGCTGTGACTGACTGCTAGCACCAGCAGCCATTCCAGCAGTGGCCAGGTGTCGGCTGTGACATGGTGGCAATATTTTTGTTTAAGTGAGTTATTTTGTTAGGGGATCACACTTGTTTAAGTTAATCTCTTTACTTAATTTTTGAAAGTTTTTGCTGCCTTTATTTGATGGTAATTTAATTTATTTCATGGAAAATCTTTTGATTTTATTATAAATCATGAGACAGCTGCACAGGAACAGAGTTTGCTACATTTGACTTATGGGGGGGACAGCTGTGACTGACTGCTAGCACCAGCAGCCATTCCAGCAGTGGCCAGGTGTCGGCTGTGACATGGCAGCAATATTTTAGTTTAAGTGAATTATTATGTTAGGGGATCACACTTGTTTGAGTTTATCTATTTACTTAATTTTTGAAAGTTTTTGCTGCCTTTATTTGATGGTAATTAATTTTATTTCATGGAAAATCATTTGATTTTATTATAAATCATGAGATAGCTGCACAGGAGCAGAGTTGGCTACATTTGAATTATTGGGGGGACAGCTGTAACTGACTGCTAGCACCAGCAGCAATTCCAGCAGTGGCCAGGTGTCGGCTGTGACATTGTAGCAATATTTAAGTTTAAGTGAATAATTATGTTAGGGGATCACACATGTTTGAGTTTATCTATTTACTTAATTTTTGAAAGTTTTTGCTGCCTTTATTTGATGGTAATTTATTTTATTTCATGGAAAATCATTTGATTTTTTTATAAATCATGGGATAGCTGCACAGGAGCAGAGTTGGCTACATTTGAATTATTGGGGGGACAGCTGTGACTGACTGCTAGCACCAGCAGCCATTCCAGCAGTGGCCAGGTGTCGGCTGTGACATGGTGGCAATATTTTAGTTTAAGTGAATTATTATGTTAGGGGATCACACTTGTTTGAGTTTATCTATTTACTTAATTTTTGAAAGTTTTTGCTGCCTTTATTTGATGGTAATTTATGTTATTTCATGGAAAATCATTTGATTTTATTATAAATCATGAGATAGCTGCACAGGAGCAGAGTTGGCTACATTTGAATTATTGGGGGGGACAGCTGTGACTGACTGCTAGCACCAGCAGCCATTCCAGCAGTGGCCAGGCTGTCGGCTGTGACATGGTGGCAATATTTTTGTTTAAGTGAATTATTGTGGTAGAGGACCACATTTGTTAATATTAGAGTCCTTATTAATTTTTGAAAATTTTTGCTTCTTTTTTGTCAGGGAAATGCATTTAATTTTATTATAAATCATGAGATAGCTGCACAGGAGCAGAGTTGGCTACATTTGCATTATTGGGGGGATAGCTGTGACTGACTGCTAGCACCAGCAGCCATTCCAGCAGCGGCCAGGCTGTCGGCTGAGACATGGTGGCAATATTTTAGTTTATTTGAATTATTATGTTAGAGGATCACACTTGTTTAAATTTATCTCTTTACTTAATTTTTGAAAGTTTTTGCTGCCTTTATTTGATGGTAATTAATTTTATTTCATGGAAAATCATTTGATTTTATTATAAATCATGAGATAGCTGCACAGGAGCAGAGTTGGCTACATTTGAATTATTGGGGGGAAAGCTGTGACTGACTGCTAGCACCAGCAGCAATACCAGCAGTGGCCAGGTGTCGGCTGTGACATTGTAGCAATATTTTAGTTTAAGTGAATAATTATGTTAGGGGATCATTCTTGTTTATGTTTATCTATTTACTTAATTTTTGAAAGTTTTGCTGCCTTTATTTGATGGTAATTAATTTTATTTCATGGAAAATCATTTGATTTTATTATAAATCATGAGATAGCTGCACAGGAGCAGAGTTGGTTATATTTGAATTATTGGGGGAACAGCTGTCACTGACTGCTAGCACCAGCAGCCATTCCAGCAGCGGCCAGGCTGTCGGCTGAGACATGGTGGCAATATTTTAGTTTATGCTAATTATTATGTTAGAGGATCACACTTGTTTAAATTTATCTCTTTACTTAATTTTTGAAAGTTTTTGCTGCCTTTATTTGATGGTAATTAATGTTATTTCAGGGAAAATCATTTGACCTTATTATAAATCATGAGATAGCTGCAAAGGAGCAGAGTTGGCTACATTTTAATTATTCGGGGGACAGCTGTGACTGACTTTTAGCACCAGCAGCCATTCCAGCAGTGGCCATGCTCTCGGCTGTGACATGGTGACAATATTTTAGTTTATGTGAATTATTATGTTAGGGGATCAACTTGTTAAAGTTTATCTCTTTACTTAATTTTTGAAAGTTTTTGCTGCCTTTATTTGATGGTAATTTATTTTATTTCATGGAAAATTATTTGATTTTATTATAAATAGTGAGATAGCTGCAGAGGAGCAAAATTGGCTACATTTGATTTATTGGGGGGTCAGCTGTAACTGACTGCTAGCACCATCAGCCATTCCAGCAGTGGCCACGTGTCGGATGTGACATGGTGGCCATATTTTAGTTTAAGTGAATTATTATGTTAGAGGATCACACTTGTTTTAGTTTATTTCTTTACTTAATATTTGAAAGTTTTTGCTGCCTTTATTTGATGGTAATTAATGTTATTTCATGGAAAATCTTTTGACCTTATTATAAATCATGAGATAGCTGCAAAGGAGCATAGTTGCTACATTTTAATTATTGGGGGGACAGCTGTGACTGATTGCTAGCACCAGCAGCCATTCCAGCAGTGGCCAGGTGTCGGCTGTGACATGGTGGCAATATTTTAGTTTAAGTGAATTATTATGTTAGGGGATCACACTTGTTTGAGTTTATCTATTTACTTAATTTTTGATAGTTTTGGCTGCCTTTATTTGATGGTAATTTATTTTATATCATGGAAAATCATTTGATTTTATTATAAATCATAGGATAGCTGCACAGGAGCAGAGTTGGCTACATTTGAATTATTGGGGGGACAGCTGTGACTGACTGCTAGCACCAGCAGCCATTCCAGCAGTGGCCAGGCTGTCGGCTGTGACATGGTGGCAATATTTTTGTTTAAGAGAATTATTGTGGTAGAGGACCACATTTGTTAAAATTAGAGTCCTTATTAATTTTTGAAAATTTTTGCTTCTTTTTTGTCAGGGAAATGCATTTAATTTTATTATAAATCATGAGATAGCTGCACAGGAGCAGAGTTGGCTACATTTGCATTATTGGGGGGACAGCTGTGACTGACTGCTAGCACCAGCATCCATTCCAGCAGTGGCGATGCTGTCGGCTGTGACATGGTGGCAATATTTTAGTTTAAATAAATTATTATGTTAGGTGATCACACTTGTTTAAGTTTATCTCTTTACTAAATTTTTGAAAGTTTTTGCTGCCTTTATTTGATGGTAATTAATTTTATTTCATGGAAAATTATTTGATTTTATTATAAATCATGAGATAGCTGCACAGGAGCAGAGTTGGCTACATTTGCATTATTAGGGGGATAGCTGTGACTGACTGCTAGCACCAGCAGCCATTCCAGCAGCGGCCAGTCTGTCGGCTGAGACATGGTGGCAATATTTTAGTTTATTTGAATTATTATGTTAGAGGATCACTCTTGTTTAAATTAATCTCTTTACTTAATTTTTGAAAGTTTTTGCTGCCTTTATTTGATGGTAATTATTTTCATTTCATGGAAAATCATTTGATTTTATTATAAATCATGAGATAGCTGCACAGGAGCAGAGTTGGCTACATTTGAATTATTGGGGGGACAGCTGTGACTGACTGCTAGCACCAGCAGCAATTCCAGCAGTGGCCAGGTGTCGGCTGTGACATGGTGGCAATATTTAAGTTTAAGTGAATAATTATGTTAGGGGATCACACATGTTTGAGTTTATCTATTTACTTAATTTTTGAATGTTTTTGCTGCCTTTATTTGATGGTAATTTATTTTATTTCATGGAAAATCATTTGATTTTATTATAAATCATGAGACAGCTGCACAGGAACAGAGTTTGCTACATTTGACTTATTGGGGGGACAGCCATTCCAGCAGTGGCCAGGTGTCGGCTGTGACATGGTGGCAATATTTTAGTTTAAGTGAATTATTATGTTAGGGGATCACACTTGTTTAAGTTAATCTCTTTACTTAATTTTTGAAAGTTTTTGCTGCCTTTATTTGATGGTAATTTAATTTATTTCATGGAAAATCTTTTGATTTTATTATAAATCATGAGACAGCTGCACAGGAACAGAGTTTGCTACATTTGACTTATTGGGGGGACAGCTGTGACTAACTGCTTGCACCAGCAGCCATTCCAGCAGTGGCCAGGTGTCGGCTGTGACATGGTGGCAATATTTTAGTTTAAGTGAATTATTATGTTAGGGGATCACACTTGTTTAAGTTAATCTCTTTACTTAATTTTTGAAAGTTTTTGCTGCCTTTATTTGATGGTAATTTAATTTATTTCATGGAAAATCTTTTGATTTTATTATAAATCATGAGACAGCTGCACAGGAACAGAGTTTGCTACATTTGACTTATTGGGGGGACAGCTGTGACTGACTGCTTGCACCAGCAGCCATTCCAGCAGTGGCCAGGTGTCGGCTGTGACATGGTGGCAATATTTTAGTTTAAGTGAATTATTATGTTAGGGGATCACACTTGTTTGAGTTTATCTATTTACTTAATTTTTGAAAGTTTTTGCTGCCTTTATTTGATGGTAATTTATTTTATTTCATGGAAAATCATTTGATTTTATTATAAATCATGAGACAGCTGCACAGGAACAGAGTTTGCTACATTTGACTTATTGGGGGGACAGCTGTGACTGACTGCTTGCACCAGCAGCCATTCCAGCAGTGGCCAGGTGTCGGCTGTGACATGGTGGCAATATTTTAGTTTAAGTGAATTATTATGTTAGGGGATCACACTTGTTTGAGTTTATCTATTTACTTAATTTTTGAAAGTTTTTGCTGCCTTTATTTGATGGTAATTTATTTTATTTCATGGAAAATCATTTGATTTTATTATAAATCATGAGACAGCTGCACAGGAACAGAGTTTGCTACATTTGACTTATTGGGGGGACAGCTGTGACTGACTGCTTGCATAAGCAGCCATTCCAGCAGTGGCCAGGTGTCGGCTGTGACATGGTGGCAATATTTTAGTTTAAGTGAATTATTATGTTAGGGGATCACACTTGTTTGAGTTTATCTATTTACTAATGATGAAAATTCTCCTCAGAGATAATAAATATTGTTGAAATGAGATAGAATGGCTGGCCAGTACTTACCATTGTGCTGTACCGCCGATAGTAACACAAAATGAAAAAACAGAAAAAAAGGGACAAAGGGACAAGCTTTCGGAACAGAGTTCCTTCGTCAGGTGGGAGAGAAGGGAAGAATAAAGGATGGGAATAGAAGGGAAAGGTGGTTCTCGACCTAGGTCATGAAGGTGGTGTTTCGGAAGTGTGGGCGTCAGAGATACTGCATGTATGTACTGAGCCAAGCCAGAGAGGATAAATATAACTAAAAAGGAAAGATCAAGTAATAAAGAGAAGAGAAGAGAGTGAAATTAATGATGCTGAGGGGTGTAGGAGGGGCGGGAGGGGGGGTGTCTAAAACGTTTTTCATAAACAGGGAAATATGGATGGACACACACACACACACACACACACACACACACGGAGAGAGATAGAGAGAATGACAGAGAGAGCGAGAGGGCGGTAGAGAGAGAGAGGGGGGGTAAGGAACGGATAATGAATAGGTGAGCTGAGGATGGAGGAAGGGGAGGGGTTAGCGTAGATTTAGGCCAGGGGGGTGGCGGGAGGAGAGGATATGTTGGAGGGCAAGTTCCCACCTCCGTAGCTCTGAGGGACTGGTGTTGGTTGGTACTATCCAAATGGCACGTGTGATGTAACACGTGCCCAGGTCCCTGGAGTTATGCTGGAGGGCATGTTCTGCCACAGGATATTGGGTGTCCCCCAGGCGAACAGTTCGTCTATGCCCATTCATCCGCTCAGCCAATTTGTTGGTAGTCATACCAACATAAAAGGCTGAACAGTGGACACATGTCAGCTGGTATATGACATGCGTTGTCTCACATGTGGCCCTGCCTTGAATTGGGTAGGTTTTTCCTGTGGTGGGGCTGGAGTATGTGGTAGTGGGAGGATGCATTGGACAGGTTTTGCAGCGGGATCGGTTGCAGGGGTAGGAACCATTAGGTAGGGAGGGTGGTTTTGGGATGTTGTAAGGTTGGACAAGGATGTTGCGGAGGTTGGGAGGACGACGGAAGGCTACTCTGGGTGGTGTGGGAAGAACAGTTTGGAGTGATGGTCTCATTTCAGGGCATGACTTGAGAAAGTCATAGCCCTGTTTGAGGAATTTGTTGAGGCATTCCAGGCCAGGATGGTACTGGGTGACTAAGGGAGTGCTTCTGGGTGGTCTGGGGTTAGGAACATTGTTTTTGGAGGGTTGTTTTTGGAGGGAGAGGAATGGACAGCTCGTGAGATCTGTTTGTGGACCTCTCCCTCCAAAAACAATGTTCCTAACCCCAGACCACCCAGAAGCACTCCCTTAGTCACCCAGTACCATCCTGGCCTGGAATGCCTCAACAAATTCCTCAAACAGGGCTATGACTTTCTCAAGTCATGCCCTGAAATGAGACCATCACTCCAAACTGTTCTTCACACACCACCCAGAGTAGCCTTCCGTCGTCCTCCCAACCTCCGCAACATCCTTGTCCAACCTTACAACATCCCAAAACCACCCTCCCTACCTAATGGTTCCTACCCCTGCAACCGATCCCGCTGTAAAACCTGTCCAATGCATCCTCCCACTACCACATACTCCAGCCCCACCACAGGAAAAACCTACCCAATTCAAGGCAGGGCCACATGTGAGACAACGCATGTCATATACCAGCTGACATGTGTCCACTGTTCAGCCTTTTATGTTGGTATGACTACCAACAAATTGGCTGAGCGGATGAATGGGCATAGACAAACTGTTCGCCTGGGGGACACCCAATATCCTGTGGCAGAACATGCCCTCCAGCATAACTCCAGGGACCTGGGCACGTGTTACACCACACGTGCCATTTGGATAGTACCAACCAACACCAGTCCCTCAGAGCTACGGAGGTGGGAACTTGCCCTCCAACATATCCTCTCCTCCCGCCACCCCCCTGGCCTAAATCTACGCTAACCCCTCCCCTTCCTCCATCCTCAGCTCACCTATACATTATCCGTTCCTTACCCCCCCTCTCCCTCTCTACCG
The DNA here is from genome assembly GCA_026315105.1 of Locusta migratoria. NCBI lineage: Eukaryota > Metazoa > Arthropoda > Insecta > Orthoptera > Acrididae > Locusta > Locusta migratoria. The sequence goes on along the minus strand of CM048751.1, from coordinate 362,664,505 downwards.
CCCTCTCGCTCTCTCTGTCATTCTCTCTATCTCTCTCCGTGTGTGTGTGTGTGTGTGTGTGTGTGTGTGTGTGTCCATCCATATTTCCCTGTTTATGAAAAACGTTTTAGACACCCCCCCTCCCGCCCCTCCTACACCCCTCAGCATCATTAATTTCACTCTCTTCTCTTCTCTTTATTACTTGATCTTTCCTTTTTAGTTATATTTATCCTCTCTGGCTTGGCTCAGTACATACATGCAGTATCTCTGACGCCCACACTTCCGAAACACCACCTTCATGACCTAGGTCGTGAACCACCTTTCCCTTCTATTCCCATCCTTTATTCTTCCCTTCTCTCCCACCTGACGAAGGAACTCTGTTCCGAAAGCTTGTCCCTTTGTCCCTTTTTTTCTGTTTTTTCATTTTGTGTTACTATCGGCGGTACAGCACAATGGTAAGTACTGGCCAGCCATTCTATCTCATTTCAACAATATTTATCTATTTACTTAATTTTTGAAAGTTTTTGCTGCCTTTATTTGATGGTAATTTATTTTATTTCATGGAAAATCATTTGATTTTATTATAAATCATGAGACAGCTGCACAGGAACAGAGTTTGCTACATTTGACTTAATGGGGGGACAGCTGTGACTGACTGCTTGCACCAGCAGCCATTCCAGCAGTGGCCAGGTGTCGGCTGTGACATGGTGGCAATATTTTAGTTTAAGTGAATTATTATGTTAGGGGATCACACTTGTTTAAGTTAATCTCTTTACTTAATTTTTGAAAGTTTTTGCTGCCTTTATTTGATGGTAATTTAATTTATTTCATGGAAAATCTTTTGATTTTATTATAAATCATGAGACAGCTGCACAGGAACAGAGTTTGCTACATTTGACTTATTGGGGGGACAGCTGTGACTGACTGCTAGCACCAGCAGCCATTCCAGCAGTGGCCAGGTGTCGGCTGTGACATGGTGGCAATATTTTAGTTTAAGTGAATTATTATGTTAGGGGATCACACTTGTTTGAGTTTATCTATTTACTTAATTTTTGAAAGTTTTTGCTGCCTTTATTTGATGGTAATTTATTTTATTTCATGGAAAATCATTTGATTTTATTATAAATCATGAGATAGCTGCACAGGAGCAGAGTTGGCTACATTTGAATTATTGGGGGTACATCTGTGACTAACTGCTTGCACCAGGAGCCATTCAAGCAGTGGCCAGGTGTCAGCTGTGACATGGTGGCAATATTTTAGTTTAAGTGAATTATTATGTTAGGTGATCACACTTGTTTAAGTTTATCCCTTTACTTATTTTTTGAAAGTTTTTGCTGCCTTTATTTGATGGTAATTTATTTTATTTCATGGAAAATCATTTGATTTTATTATAAATCATGAGATAGCTGCACAGGAGCAGAGTTGGCTACATTTGAATTATTGGGGGGGACAGCTGTGACTGACTGCTAGCACCAGCAGCCATTCCAGCAGTGGCCAGGCTGTCGGCTGTGACATGGTGGCAATATTTTTGTTTAAGTGAATTATTGTGGTAGAGGACCACATTTGTTAATATTAGAGTCCTTATTAATTTTTGAAAATTTTTGCTTCTTTTTTGTCAGGGAAATGCATTTAATTTTATTATAAATCATGAGATAGCTGCACAGGAGCAGAGTTGACTACATTTGCATTATTGGGGGGATAGCTGTCACTGACTGCTAGCACCAGCAGCCATTCCAGCAGCGGCCAGGCTGTCGGCTGAGACATGGTGGCAATATTTTAGTTTATTTGAATTATTATGTTAGAGGATCACACTTGTTTAAATTTATCTCTTTACTTAATTTTTGAAAGTTTTTGCTGCCTTTATTTGATGGTAATTAATTTTATTTCATGGAAAATCATTTGATTTTATTATAAATCATGAGATAGCTGCACAGGAGCAGAGTTGGCTACATTTGAATTATTGGGGGGACAGCTGTGACTGACTGCTAGCACCAGCAGCAATTCCAGCAGTGGCCAGGTGTCGGCTGTGACATTGTAGCAATATTTTAGTTTAAGTGAATAATTATGTTAGGGGATCATTCTTGTTTATGTTTATCTATTTACTTAATTTTTGAAAGTTTTGCTGCCTTTATTTGATGGTAATTAATTTTATTTCATGGAAAATCATTTGATTTTATTATAAATCATGAGATAGCTGCACAGGAGCAGAGTTGGTTATATTTGAATTATTGGGGGAACAGCTGTGACTGACTGCTAGCACCAGCAGCCATTCCAGCAGCGGCCAGGCTGTCGGCTGAGACATGGTGGCAATATTTTAGTTTATGCTAATTATTATGTTAGAGGATCACACTTGTTTAAATTTATATCTTTACTTAATTTTTGAAAGTTTTTGCTGCCTTTATTTGATGGTAATTAATGTTATTTCAGGGAAAATCATTTGACCTTATTATAAATCATGAGATAGCTGCAAAGGAGCAGAGTTGGCTACATTTTAATTATTCGGGGGACAGCTGTGACTGACTTTTAGCACCAGCAGCCATTCCAGCAGTGGCCATGCTCTCGGCTGTGACATGGTGACAATATTTTAGTTTATGTGAATTATTATGTTAGGGGATCAACTTGTTAAAGTTTATCTCTTTACTTAATTTTTGAAAGTTTTTGCTGCCTTTATTTGATGGTAATTTATTTTATTTCATGGAAAATTATTTGATTTTATTATAAATAGTGAGATAGCTGCACAGGAGCAAAATTGGCTACATTTGATTTATTTGGGGGACAGCTGTAACTGACTGCTAGCACCATCAGCCATTCAGGCAGTGGCCACGTGTCGGATGTGACATGGTGGCCATATTTTAGTTTAAGTGAATTATTATGTTAGAGGATCACACTTGTTTTAGTTTATTTCTTTACTTAATATTTGAAAGTTTTTGCTGCCTTTATTTGATGGTAATTAATGTTATTTCATGGAAAATCATTTGACCTTATTATAAATCATGAGATAGCTGCAAAGGAGCATAGTTGCTACATTTTAATTATTGGGGGGACAGCTGTGACTGACTGCTAGCACCAGCAGCCATTCCAGCAGTGGCCAGGTGTCGGCTGTGACATGGTGGCAATATTTTAGTTTAAGTGAATTATTATGTTAGGGGATCACACTTGTTTGAGTTTATCTATTTACTTAATTTTTGATAGTTTTGGCTGCCTTTATTTGATGGTAATTTATTTTATATCATGGAAAATCATTTGATTTTATTATAAATCATAGGATAGCTGCACAGGAGCAGAGTTGGCTACATTTGAATTATTGGGGGGACAGCTGTGACTGACTGCTAGCACCAGCAGCCATTCCAGCAGTGGCCAGGCTGTCGGCTGTGACATGGTGGCAATATTTTTGTTTAAGAGAATTATTGTGGTAGAGGACCACATTTGTTAAAATTAGAGTCCTTATTAATTTTTGAAAATTTTTGCTTCTTTTTTGTCAGGGAAATGCATTTAATTTTATTATAAATCATGAGATAGCTGCACAGGAGCAGAGTTGGCTACATTTGCTATATTGGGGGGACAGCTGTGACTGACTGCTAGCACCAGCATCCATTCCAGCAGTGGCGATGCTGTCGGCTGTGACATGGTGGCAATATTTTAGTTTAAATAAATTATTATGTTAGGTGATCACACTTGTTTAAGTTTATCTCTTTACTAAATTTTTGAAAGTTTTTGCTGCCTTTATTTGATGGTAATTAATTTTATTTCATGGAAAATCATTTGATTTTATTATAAATCATGAGATAGCTGCACAGGAGCAGAGTTGGCTACATTTGCATTATTGGGGGGATAGCTGTGACTGACTGCTAGCACCAGCAGCCATTCCAGCAGTGGCCAGGTGTCGGCTGTGACATTGTAGCAATATTTAAGTTTAAGTGAATAATTATGTTAGGGGATCACACTTGTTTGAGTTTATCTATTTACTTAATTTTTGAAAGTTTTTGCTGCCTTTATTTGATGGTAATTTATTTTATTTCATGGAAAATCATTTGATTTTTTTATAAATCATGGGATAGCTGCACAGGAGCAGAGTTGGCTACATTTGAATTATTGGGGGGACAGCTGTGACTGACTGCTAGCACCAGCAGCCATTCCAGCAGTGGCCAGGTGTCGGCTGTGACATGGTGGCAATATTTTAGTTTAAGTGAATTATTATGTTAGGGGATCACACTTGTTTAAGTTTAGCTCTTTATTTAATTTTTGAAAGTTTTTGCTGCCTTTATTTGATGGTAATTAATTTTCTTTCATGGAAAATCAATTGATTTTATTATACATCATGAGATAGCTGCACAGGAGCAGAGTTGGCTAAATTTGAATTATTGGGGGGGGGGGGGGGGGGGGGGGACAGCTGAGACTGACTGCTTGCACCAGCAGCCATTCCAGCAGTGGCCAGGTGTCGGCTGTGACATGGTGGCAATATTTTAGTTTAAGTGAATTATTATGTCAGGGGATCACACTTGTTTGAGTTTATCTATTTACTTAATTTTTGAAAGTTTTGGCTGCCTTTATTTGATGGTGATTTATTTTATTTCATGGAAAATCATTTGATTTTATTATAAATCATGGGATTGCTGCACAGGAGCAGAGTTGGCAACATTTGAATTATTGGGGAGACAGCTGTGACTGACTGCTAGCACCAGCAGCCATTCCAGCAGTGGCCAGGTGTCGGCTGTGACATGGTGGCAATATTTTTGTTTAAGTGAGTTATTATGTTAGGGGATCACACTTGTTTAAGTTAATCTCTTTACTTAATTTTTGAAAGTTTTTGCTGCCTTTATTTGATGGTAATTTAATTTATTTCATGAAAAATCTTTTGATTTTATTATAAATCATGAGACAGCTGCACAGGAACAGAGTTTAATACATTTGACTTATTGGGGGGACAGCTGTGACTGACTGCTTGCACCAGCAGCCATTCCAGCAGTGGCCAGGTGTCGGCTGTGACATGGTGGCAATATTTTAGTTTAAGTGAATTATTATGTTAGGGGATCACACTTGTTTGAGTTTATCTATTTACTTAATTTTTGAAAGTTTTGGCTGCCTTTATTTGATGGTAATTTATTTTATTTCATGGAAAATCATTTGATTTTATTATAAATCATGGGATTGCTGCACAGGAGCAGAGTTGGCTACATTTGAATTATTGGGGGTACATCTGTGACTGACTGCTAGCACCAGCAGCCATTCCAGCAGTGGCCAGGTGTCGGCTGTGACATGGTGGCAATATTTTTGTTTAAGTGAGTTATTATGTTAGGGGATCACACTTGTTTAAGTTAATCTCTTTACTTAATTTTTGAAAGTTTTTGCTGCCTTTATTTGATGGTAATTTAATTTATTTCATGGAAAATCTTTTGATTTTATTATAAATCATGAGACAGCTGCACAGGAACAGAGTTTAATACATTTGACTTATTGGGGGGACAGCTGTGACTGACTGCTTGCACCAGCAGCCATTCCAGCAGTGGCCAGGTGTCGGCTGTGACATGGTGGCAATATTTTAGTTTAAGTGAATTATTATGTTAGGGGATCACACTTGTTTGAGTTTATCTATTTACTTAATTTTTGAAAGTTTTGGCTGCCTTTATTTGATGGTAATTTATTTTATTTCATGGAAAATCATTTGATTTTATTATAAATCATGTGATTGCTGCACAGGAGCAGAGTTGGCTACATTTGAATTATTGGGGCGACAGCTGTGACTGACTGCTAGCACCAGCAGCCATTCCAGCAGTGGCCAGGTGTCGGCTGTGACATGGTGGCAATATTTTTGTTTAAGTGAGTTATTATGTTAGGGGATCACACTTGTTTAAGTTATTCTCTTTACTTAATTTTTGAAAGTTTTTGCTGCCTTTATTTGATGGTAATTTAATTTATTTCATGGAAAATCTTTTGATTTTATTATAAATCATGAGACAGCTGCACAGGAACAGAGTTTAATACATTTGACTTATTGGGGGGACAGCTGTGACTGACTGCTTGCACCAGCAGCCATTCCAGCAGTGGCCAGGTGTCGGCTGTGACATGGTGGCAATATTTTAGTTTAAGTGAATTATTATGTTAGGGGATCACACTTGTTTGAGTTTATCTATTTACTTAATTTTTGAAAGTTTTGGCTGCCTTTATTTGATGGTAATTTATTTTATTTCATGGAAAATCATTTGATTTTATTATAAATCATGGGATTGCTGCACAGGAGCAGAGTTGGTTATATTTGAATTATTGGGGGAACAGCTGTGACTGACTGCTAGCACCAGCAGCCATTCCAGCAGCGGCCAGGCTGTCGGCTGAGACATGGTGGCAATATTTTAGTTTATGCTAATTATTATGTTAGAGGATCACACTTGTTTAAATTTATATCTTTACTTAATTTTTGAAAGTTTTTGCTGCCTTTATTTGATGGTAATTAATGTTATTTCAGGGAAAATCATTTGACCTTATTATAAATCATGAGATAGCTGCAAAGGAGCAGAGTTGGCTACATTTTAATTATTCGGGGGACAGCTGTGACTGACTTTTAGCACCAGCAGCCATTCCAGCAGTGGCCATGCTCTCGGCTGTGACATGGTGACAATATTTTAGTTTATGTGAATTATTATGTTAGGGGATCAACTTGTTAAAGTTTATCTCTTTACTTAATTTTTGAAAGTTTTTGCTGCCTTTATTTGATGGTAATTTATTTTATTTCATGGAAAATTATTTGATTTTATTATAAATAGTGAGATAGCTGCACAGGAGCAAAATTGGCTACATTTGATTTATTGGGGGGACAGCTGTAACTGACTGCTAGCACCATCAGCCATTCAGGCAGTGGCCACGTGTCGGATGTGACATGGTGGCCATATTTTAGTTTAAGTGAATTATTATGTTAGAGGATCACACTTGTTTTAGTTTATTTCTTTACTTAATATTTGAAAGTTTTTGCTGCCTTTATTTGATGGTAATTAATGTTATTTCATGGAAAATCATTTGACCTTATTATAAATCATGAGATAGCTGCAAAGGAGCATAGTTGCTACATTTTAATTATTGGGGGGACAGCTGTGACTGACTGCTAGCACCAGCAGCCATTCCAGCAGTGGCCAGGTGTCGGCTGTGACATGGTGGCAATATTTTAGTTTAAGTGAATTATTATGTTAGGGGATCACACTTGTTTGAGTTTATCTATTTACTTAATTTTTGAAAGTTTTGGCTGCCTTTATTTGATGGTGATTTATTTTATTTCATGGAAAATCATTTGATTTTATTATAAATCATGGGATTGCTGCACAGGAGCAGAGTTGGCAACATTTGAATTATTGGGGAGACAGCTGTGACTGACTGCTAGCACCAGCAGCCATTCCAGCAGTGGCCAGGTGTCGGCTGTGACATGGTGGCAATATTTTTGTTTAAGTGAGTTATTATGTTAGGGGATCACACTTGTTTAAGTTAATCTCTTTACTTAATTTTTGAAAGTTTTTGCTGCCTTTATTTGATGGTAATTTAATTTATTTCATGAAAAATCTTTTGATTTTATTATAAATCATGAGACAGCTGCACAGGAACAGAGTTTAATACATTTGACTTATTGGGGGGACAGCTGTGACTGACTGCTTGCACCAGCAGCCATTCCAGCAGTGGCCAGGTGTCGGCTGTGACATGGTGGCAATATTTTAGTTTAAGTGAATTATTATGTTAGGGGATCACACTTGTTTGAGTTTATCTATTTACTTAATTTTTGAAAGTTTTGGCTGCCTTTATTTGATGGTAATTTATTTTATTTCATGGAAAATCATTTGATTTTATTATAAATCATGGGATTGCTGCACAGGAGCAGAGTTGGCTACATTTGAATTATTGGGGGTACATCTGTGACTGACTGCTAGCACCAGCAGCCATTCCAGCAGTGGCCAGGTGTCGGCTGTGACATGGTGGCAATATTTTTGTTTAAGTGAGTTATTATGTTAGGGGATCACACTTGTTTAAGTTAATCTCTTTACTTAATTTTTGAAAGTTTTTGCTGCCTTTATTTGATGGTAATTTAATTTATTTCATGGAAAATCTTTTGATTTTATTATAAATCATGAGACAGCTGCACAGGAACAGAGTTTAATACATTTGACTTATTGGGGGGACAGCTGTGACTGACTGCTTGCACCAGCAGCCATTCCAGCAGTGGCCAGGTGTCGGCTGTGACATGGTGGCAATATTTTAGTTTAAGTGAATTATTATGTTAGGGGATCACACTTGTTTGAGTTTATCTATTTACTTAATTTTTGAAAGTTTTGGCTGCCTTTATTTGATGGTAATTTATTTTATTTCATGGAAAATCATTTGATTTAATTATAAATCATGTGATTGCTGCACAGGAGCAGAGTTGGCTACATTTGAATTATTGGGGCGACAGCTGTGACTGACTGCTAGCACCAGCAGCCATTCCAGCAGTGGCCAGGTGTCGGCTGTGACATGGTGGCAATATTTTTGTTTAAGTGAGTTATTATGTTAGGGGATCACACTTGTTTAAGTTATTCTCTTTACTTAATTTTTGAAAGTTTTTGCTGCCTTTATTTGATGGTAATTTAATTTATTTCATGGAAAATCTTTTGATTTTATTATAAATCATGAGACAGCTGCACAGGAACAGAGTTTAATACATTTGACTTATTGGGGGGACAGCTGTGACTGACTGCTTGCACCAGCAGCCATTCCAGCAGTGGCCAGGTGTCGGCTGTGACATGGTGGCAATATTTTAGTTTAAGTGAATTATTATGTTAGGGGATCACACTTGTTTGAGTTTATCTATTTACTTAATTTTTGAAAGTTTTGGCTGCCTTTATTTGATGGTAATTTATTTTATTTCATGGAAAATCATTTGATTTTATTATAAATCATGGGATTGCTGCACAGGAGCAGAGTTGGTTATATTTGAATTATTGGGGGAACAGCTGTGACTGACTGCTAGCACCAGCAGCCATTCCAGCAGCGGCCAGGCTGTCGGCTGAGACATGGTGGCAATATTTTAGTTTATGCTAATTATTATGTTAGAGGATCACACTTGTTTAAATTTATATCTTTACTTAATTTTTGAAAGTTTTTGCTGCCTTTATTTGATGGTAATTAATGTTATTTCAGGGAAAATCATTTGACCTTATTATAAATCATGAGATAGCTGCAAAGGAGCAGAGTTGGCTACATTTTAATTATTCGGGGGACAGCTGTGACTGACTTTTAGCACCAGCAGCCATTCCAGCAGTGGCCATGCTCTCGGCTGTGACATGGTGACAATATTTTAGTTTATGTGAATTATTATGTTAGGGGATCAACTTGTTAAAGTTTATCTCTTTACTTAATTTTTGAAAGTTTTTGCTGCCTTTATTTGATGGTAATTTATTTTATTTCATGGAAAATTATTTGATTTTATTATAAATAGTGAGATAGCTGCACAGGAGCAAAATTGGCTACATTTGATTTATTGGGGGGACAGCTGTAACTGACTGCTAGCACCATCAGCCATTCAGGCAGTGGCCACGTGTCGGATGTGACATGGTGGCCATATTTTAGTTTAAGTGAATTATTATGTTAGAGGATCACACTTGTTTTAGTTTATTTCTTTACTTAATATTTGAAAGTTTTTGCTGCCTTTATTTGATGGTAATTAATGTTATTTCATGGAAAATCATTTGACCTTATTATAAATCATGAGATAGCTGCAAAGGAGCATAGTTGCTACATTTTAATTATTGGGGGGACAGCTGTGACTGACTGCTAGCACCAGCAGCCATTCCAGCAGTGGCCAGGTGTCGGCTGTGACATGGTGGCAATATTTTAGTTTAAGTGAATTATTATGTTAGGGGATCACACTTGTTTGAGTTTATCTATTTACTTAATTTTTGATAGTTTTGGCTGCCTTTATTTGATGGTAATTTATTTTATATCATGGAAAATCATTTGATTTTATTATAAATCATAGGATAGCTGCACAGGAGCAGAGTTGGCTACATTTGAATTATTGGGGGGACAGCTGTGACTGACTGCTAGCACCAGCAGCCATTCCAGCAGTGGCCAGGCTGTCGGCTGTGACATGGTGGCAATATTTTTGTTTAAGAGAATTATTGTGGTAGAGGACCACATTTGTTAAAATTAGAGTCCTTATTAATTTTTGAAAATTTTTGCTTCTTTTTTGTCAGGGAAATGCATTTAATTTTATTATAAATCATGAGATAGCTGCACAGGAGCAGAGTTGGCTACATTTGCTATATTGGGGGGACAGCTGTGACTGACTGCTAGCACCAGCATCCATTCCAGCAGTGGCGATGCTGTCGGCTGTGACATGGTGGCAATATTTTAGTTTAAATAAATTATTATGTTAGGTGATCACACTTGTTTAAGTTTATCTCTTTACTAAATTTTTGAAAGTTTTTGCTGCCTTTATTTGATGGTAATTAATTTTATTTCATGGAAAATCATTTGATTTTATTATAAATCATGAGATAGCTGCACAGGAGCAGAGTTGGCTACATTTGCATTATTGGGGGGATAGCTGTGACTGACTGCTAGCACCAGCAGCCATTCCAGCAGCGGCCAGGCTGTCGGCTGAGACATGGTGGCAATATTTTAGTTTATTTGAATTATTATGTTAGAGGATCACACTTGTTTAAATTTATCTCTTTACTTAATTTTTGAAAGTTTTTGCTGCCTTTATTTGATGGTAATTAATTTTATTTCATGGAAAATCATTTGATTTTATTATAAATCATGAGATAGCTGCACAGGAGCAGAGTTGGCTACATTTGAATTATTGGGGGGACAGCTGTGACTGACTGCTAGCACCAGCAGCAATTCCAGCAGTGGCCAGGTGTCGGCTGTGACATTGTAGCAATATTTAAGTTTAAGTGAATAATTATGTTAGGGGATCACACTTGTTTGAGTTTATCTATTTACTTAATTTTTGAAAGTTTTTGCTGCCTTTATTTGATGGTAATTTATTTTATTTCATGGAAAATCATTTGATTTTTTTATAAATCATGGGATAGCTGCACAGGAGCAGAGTTGGCTACATTTGAATTATTGGGGGGACAGCTGTGACTGACTGCTAGCACCAGCAGCCATTCCAGCAGTGGCCAGGTGTCGGCTGTGACATGGTGGCAATATTTTAGTTTAAGTGAATTATTATGTTAGGGGATCACACTTGTTTAAGTTTAGCTCTTTATTTAATTTTTGAAAGTTTTTGCTGCCTTTATTTGATGGTAATTAATTTTCTTTCATGGAAAATCATTTGATTTTATTATACATCATGAGATAGCTGCACAGGAGCAGAGTTGGCTAAATTTGAATTATTGGGGGGGGGGGGGGGGGGGGGACAGCTGAGACTGACTGCTTGCACCAGCAGCCATTCCAGCAGTGGCCAGGTGTCGGCTGTGACATGGTGGCAATATTTTAGTTTAAGTGAATTATTATGTTAGGGGATCACACTTGTTTGAGTTTATCTATTTACTTAATTTTTGAAAGTTTTGGCTGCCTTTATTTGATGGTGATTTATTTTATTTCATGGAAAATCATTTGATTTTATTATAAATCATGGGATTGCTGCACAGGAGCAGAGTTGGCAACATTTGAATTATTGGGGAGACAGCTGTGACTGACTGCTAGCACCAGCAGCCATTCCAGCAGTGGCCAGGTGTCGGCTGTGACATGGTGGCAATATTTTTGTTTAAGTGAGTTATTATGTTAGGGGATCACACTTGTTTAAGTTAATCTCTTTACTTAATTTTTGAAAGTTTTTGCTGCCTTTATTTGATGGTAATTTAATTTATTTCATGAAAAATCTTTTGATTTTATTATAAATCATGAGACAGCTGCACAGGAACAGAGTTTAATACATTTGACTTATTGGGGGGACAGCTGTGACTGACTGCTTGCACCAGCAGCCATTCCAGCAGTGGCCAGGTGTCGGCTGTGACATGGTGGCAATATTTTAGTTTAAGTGAATTATTATGTTAGGGGATCACACTTGTTTGAGTTTATCTATTTACTTAATTTTTGAAAGTTTTGGCTGCCTTTATTTGATGGTAATTTATTTTATTTCATGGAAAATCATTTGATTTTATTATAAATCATGGGATTGCTGCACAGGAGCAGAGTTGGCTACATTTGAATTATTGGGGCGACAGCTGTGACTGACTGCTAGCACCAGCAGCCATTCCAGCAGTGGCCAGGTGTCGGCTGTGACATGGTGGCAATATTTTTGTTTAAGTGAGTTATTATGTTAGGGGATCACACTTGTTTAAGTTAATCTCTTTACTTAATTTTTGAAAGTTTTTGCTGCCTTTATTTGATGGTAATTTAATTTATTTCATGGAAAATCTTTTGATTTTATTATAAATCATGAGACAGCTGCACAGGAACAGAGTTTAATACATTTGACTTATTGGGGGGACAGCTGTGACTGACTGCTTGCACCAGCAGCCATTCCAGCAGTGGCCAGGTGTCGGCTGTGACATGGTGGCAATATTTTAGTTTAAGTGAATTATTATGTTAGGGGATCACACTTGTTTGAGTTTATCTATTTACTTAATTTTTGAAAGTTTTGGCTGCCTTTATTTGATGGTAATTTATTTTATTTCATGGAAAATCATTTGATTTTATTATAAATCATGGGATTGCTGCACAGGAGCAGAGTTGGCTACATTTGAATTATTGGGGCGACAGCTGTGACTGACTGCTAGCACCAGCAGCCATTCCAGCAGTGGCCAGGTGTCGGCTGTGACATGGTGGCAATATTTTTGTTTAAGTGAGTTATTATGTTAGGGGATCACACTTGTTTAAGTTAATCTCTTTACTTAATTTTTGAAAGTTTTTGCTGCCTTTATTTGATGGTAATTTAATTTATTTCATGGAAAATCTTTTGATTTTATTATAAATCATGAGACAGCTGCACAGGAACAGAGTTTAATACATTTGACTTATTGGGGGGACAGCTGTGACTGACTGCTTGCACCAGCAGCCATTCCAGCAGTGGCCAGGTGTCGGCTGTGACATGGTGGCAATATTTTAGTTTAAGTGAATTATTATGTTAGGGGATCACACTTGTTTGAGTTTATCTATTTACTTAATTTTTGAAAGTTTTGGCTGCCTTTATTTGATGGTAATTTATTTTATTTCATGGAAAATCATTTGATTTTATTATAAATCATGGGATTGCTGCACAGGAGCAGAGTTGGCTACATTTGAATTATTGGGGCGACAGCTGTGACTGACTGCTAGCACCAGCAGCCATTCCAGCAGTGGCCAGGTGTCGGCTGTGACATGGTGGCAATATTTTTGTTTAAGTGAGTTATTATGTTAGGGGATCACACTTGTTTAAGTTAATCTCTTTACTTAATTTTTGAAAGTTTTTGCTGCCTTTATTTGATGGTAATTTAATTTATTTCATGGAAAATCTTTTGTTGTTATTATAAATCATGAGACAGCTGCACAGGAACAGAGTTTAATACATTTGACTTATTGGATGGACAGCTGTGACTGACTGCTAGCACCAGCAGCCATTCCAGCAGTGGCCAGGTGTCGGCTGTGACATGGTGGCAATATTTTAGTTTAAGTGAATTATTATGTTAGGGTATCACACTTGTTTGAGTTTATCTATTCACTTAATTTTTGAAAGTTTTGGCTGCCTTTATTTGATGGTAATTTATTTTATTTCATGGAAAATCATTTGATTTTATTATAAATCATGAGATAGCTGCACAGGAGCAGAGTTGGCTACATTTGAATTATTGGGGGTACATCTGTGACTGACTGCTTGCACCAGCAGCCATTCAAGCAGTGGCCAGGTGTCGGCTGTGACATGGTGGCAATATTTTTGTTTAAGTGAATTATTGTGGTAGAGGACCACATTTGTTAATATTAGAGTCCTTATTAATTTTTGAAAATTTTTGCTTCTTTTTTGTCAGGGAAATGCATTTAATTTTATTATAAATCATGAGATAGCTGCACAGGAGCAGAGTTGGCTACATTTGCATTATTGGGGGGATAGCTGTGACTGACTGCTAGCACCAGCAGCCATTCCAGCAGCGGCCAGGCTGTCGGCTGAGACATGGTGGCAATATTTTAGTTTATTTGAATTATTATGTTAGAGGATCACACTTGTTTAAATTTATCTCTTTACTTAATTTTTGAAAGTTTTTGCTGCCTTTATTTGATGGTAATTAATTTTATTTCATGGAAAATCATTTGATTTTATTATAAATCATGAGATAGCTGCACAGGAGCAGAGTTGGCTACATTTGAATTATTGGGGGGACAGCTGTGACTGACTACTTGCACCTGCAGCCATTCCAGCAGAGGCCAGGCTGTCGGCTGAGACATGGTGGCAATATTTTAGTTTATGCTAATTATTATGTTAGAGGATCACACTTGTTTAAATTTATCTCCTTACTTAATTTTTGAAAGTTTTTGCTGCCTTAATTTGATGGTAATTAATGTTATTTCAGGGAAAATCATTTGACATTATTATAAATCATGAGATAGCTGCAAAGGAGCAGAGTTGGCTACATTTTAATTATTCGGGGGACAGCTGTGACTGACTTTTAGCACCAGCAGCCATTCCAGCAGTGGCCATGCTCTCGGCTGTGACATGGTGACAATATTTTAGTTTATGTTAATTATTATGTTAGGGGATCAACTTGTTAAAATTTATCGCTTTACTTAATTTTTGAAAGTTTTTGCTGCCTTTATTTGATGGTAATTAATGTTATTTCAGGGAAAATCATTTGACCTTATTATAAATCATGAGATAGCTGCAAAGGAGCATAGTTGCTACATTTTAATTATTGGGGGGACAGCTGTGACTGACTGCTAGCACCAACAGCCATTCCAGCAGTGGCCAGGTGTCGGCTGTGACATGGTGGCAATATTTTAGTTTAAGTGAATTATTATGTTAGGGGATCACACTTGTTTGAGTTTATCTATTTACTTAATTTTTGATAGTTTTGGCTGCCTTTATTTGATGGTAATTTATTTTATATCATGGAAAATCATTTGATTTTATTATAAATCATAGGATAGCTGCACAGGAGCAGAGTTGGCTACATTTGAATTATTGGGGGGACAGCTGTGACTGACTGCTAGCACCAGCAGCCATTCCAGCAGTGGCCAGGCTGTCGGCTGTGACATGGTGGCAATATTTTTGTTTAAGAGAATTATTGTGGTAGAGGACCACATATGTTAAAATTAGAGTCCTTATTAATTTTTGAAAATTTTTGCTTCTTTTTTGTCAGGGAAATGCATTTAATTTTATTATAAATCATGAGATAGCTGCACAGGAGCAGAGTTGGCTACATTTGCATTATTGGGGGGACAGCTGTGACTGACTGCTAGCACCAGCATCCATTCCAGCAGTGGCGATGCTGTCCGCTGTGACATGGTGGCAATATTTTAGTTTAAATAAATTATTATGTTAGGTGATCACACTTGTTTAAGTGTATCTCTTTACTAAATTTTTGAAAGTTTTTGCTGCCTTTATTTGATGGTAATTAATTTTATTTCATGGAAAATCATTTGATTTTATTATAAATCATGAGATAGCTGCACAGGAGCAGAGTTGGCTACATTTGAATTATTGGGGGGACAGCTGTGACTGACTACTTGCACCTGCAGCCATTCCAGCAGTGGCCAGGCTGTCGGCTGAGACATGGTGGCAATATTTTAGTTTATGCTAATTATTATGTTAGAGGATCACACTTGTTTAAATTTATCTCCTTACTTAATTTTTGAAAGTTTTTGCTGCCTTAATTTGATGGTAATTAATGTTATTTCAGGGAAAATCATTTGACATTATTATAAATCATGAGATAGCTGCAAAGGAGCAGAGTTGGCTACATTTTAATTATTCGGGGGACAGCTGTGACTGACTTTTAGCACCAGCAGCCATTCCAGCAGTGGCCATGCTCTCGGCTGTGACATGGTGACAATATTTTAGTTTATGTTAATTATTATGTTAGGGGATCAACTTGTTAAAATTTATCGCTTTACTTAATTTTTGAAAGTTTTTGCTGCCTTTATTTGATGGTAATTAATGTTATTTCAGGGAAAATCATTTGACCTTATTATAAATCATGAGATAGCTGCAAAGGAGCATAGTTGCTACATTTTAATTATTGGGGGGACAGCTGTGACTGACTGCTAGCACCAACAGCCATTCCAGCAGTGGCCAGGTGTCGGCTGTGACATGGTGGCAATATTTTAGTTTAAGTGAATTATTATGTTAGGGGATCACACTTGTTTGAGTTTATCTATTTACTTAATTTTTGATAGTTTTGGCTGCCTTTATTTGATGGTAATTTATTTTATATCATGGAAAATCATTTGATTTTATTATAAATCATAGGATAGCTGCACAGGAGCAGAGTTGGCTACATTTGAATTATTGGGGGGACAGCTGTGACTGACTGCTAGCACCAGCAGCCATTCCAGCAGTGGCCAGGCTGTCGGCTGTGACATGGTGGCAATATTTTTGTTTAAGAGAATTATTGTGGTAGAGGACCACATATGTTAAAATTAGAGTCCTTATTAATTTTTGAAAATTTTTGCTTCTTTTTTGTCAGGGAAATGCATTTAATTTTATTATAAATCATGAGATAGCTGCACAGGAGCAGAGTTGGCTACATTTGCATTATTGGGGGGACAGCTGTGACTGACTGCTAGCACCAGCATCCATTCCAGCAGTGGCGATGCTGTCCGCTGTGACATGGTGGCAATATTTTAGTTTAAATAAATTATTATGTTAGGTGATCACACTTGTTTAAGTGTATCTCTTTACTAAATTTTTGAAAGTTTTTGCTGCCTTTATTTGATGGTAATTAATTTTATTTCATGGAAAATCATTTGATTTTATTATAAATCATGAGATAGCTGCACAGGAGCAGAGTTGGCTACATTTGAATTATTGGGGGGACAGCTGTGACTGACTACTTGCACCAGCAGCCATTCCAGCAGTGGCCAGGCTGTCGGCTGAGACATGGTGGCAATATTTTAGTTTATGCTGATTATTATGTTAGAGGATCACACTTGTTTAAATTTATCTCCTTACTTAATTTTTGAAAGTTTTTGCTGCCTTAATTTGATGGTAATTAATGTTATTTCAGGGAAAATCATTTGACATTATTATAAATCATGAGATAGCTGCAAAGGAGCAGAGTTGGCTACATTTTAATTATTCGGGGGACAGCTGTGACTGACTTTTAGCACCAGCAGCCATTCCAGCAGTGGCCATGCTCTCGGCTGTGACATGGTGACAATATTTTAGTTTATGTTAATTATTATGTTAGGGGATCAACTTGTTAAAATTTATCGCTTTACTTAATTTTTGAAAGTTTTTGCTGCCTTTATTTGATGGTAATTTATTTTATTTCATGGAAAATTATTTGATTTTATTATAAATAGTGAGATAGCTGCACAGGAGCAAAATTGGCTACATTTGATTTCTTGTGGGGACAGCTGTAACTGACTGCTAGCACCATCAGCCATTCCAGCAGTGGCCACATGTCGGATGTGACATGGTGGCCATATTTTAGTTTAAGTGAATTATTATGTTAGGGGATCACACTTGTTTGAGTTTATCTATTTACTTAATTTTTGAAAGTTTTTGCTGCCTTTATTTGATTGTAATTTATTTTATTTCATGGAAAATCATTTGATTTTATTATAAATCATGGGATAGCTGCACAGGAGCAGAGTTGACTACATTTGAATTATTGGGGGGACAGCTGTGACTGACTGCTAGCACCAGCAGCCATTCCAGCAGTGGCCAGGTGTCGGCTGTGACATGGTGGCAATATTTTAGTTTAAGTGAATTATTATGTTAGGGGACTACACTTGTTTAAGTTTATCTCTTTACTTAATTTTTGAAAGTTTTGGCTGCCTTTATTTGATGGTAATTAATTTTATTTCATGGAAAATCATTTGATTTTATTATAAATCATGAGACAGCTGCACAGGAGCAGAGTTGGCTACATTTGACTTATTGGCGGGACAGCTGTGACTGACTGCTAGCACCAGCATCCATTCCAGCAGTGGCCAGGCTGTCGGCTGTTACATGGTGGCAATGTTTTAGTTTAAATAAATTATTATGTTAGGTGATCACACTTGTTTAAGTTTATCTCTTTACTTAATTTTTTAAAGTTTTTGCTGCCTTTATTTGATGGTAATTAATTTTATTTCATGGAAAATCATTTGATTTTATTATAAATCTTGAGATAGCTGCACAGGAGCAGAGTTGGCTACATTTGAATTATTGGGGGGACAGCTGTGACTGACAGCTAGAACCAGCAGCCATTCCAGCAGTGGCCAGGTGTCGGCTGTGACATGGTGGCAATATTTTAGTTTAAGTGAATTTTTTTGTTACGTGACTAGTTCCTCTTTGAGTTTATCTATTTACTTAATTTTTGAAAGTTTTTGCTGCCTTTATTTGATGGTAATTAATTTTATTTCATGGAAAATCATTTGATTTTATTATAAATCTTGAGATAGCTGCACAGGAGCAGAGTTGGCTACATTTGAATTATTGGGGTGACAGCTGTGACTGACTGCTAGCACCAGGAGCCATTCCAGCAGTGGGCAGGCTGTCGGCTGTGACATGGTGTCAGTATTTCAGTTTAATTGAATTATTGCGGTAGAGGGCCACACTTATTAAAGTTTGAGTCCTTACTTAATTGTTGAAAATTTTTGCTCCTTTTATGTTATGGAAATGCACTTGATTTTATTATAAATCATGAGATTGCTGCACAGGAGCAGAGTTGGTTACATTTGAATTATTGGGGGAACAGCTGTGACTGACTGCTAGATTCAGCAACCATTCCAGCTGTGGCTAGGGTGTCGGCTGTGACATGGTGGCAATATTTTAGTTTAAGTGAATTATTATGTTAGGGGATCACACTTGTTTAAGTTTATCTCTTTACTTAATTTTTGAAAGTTTTTGCTGCCTTTATTTGATGGTAATTAATCTTATTTCATGGAAAATCATTTGATTTTATTATAAATCATGGGATAGCTGCACAGGAGCAGAGTTGACTACATTTGAATTATTGGGGGGACAGCTGTGACTGACTGCTAGCACCAGCATCCATTCCAGCAGTGGCGATGCTGTCGGCTGTGACATGGTGGCAATATTTTAGTTTAAATAAATTATTATGTTAGGTGATCACACTTGTTTAAGTGTATCGATTTACTTAATTTTTGAAAGTTTTTGCTGCCTTTATTTGATGGTAATTAATTTTATTTCATGGAAAATCATTTGCTTTTATTCTAAATCATGAGATAGCTGCACAGGAGCAGAGTTGGCTACATTTGAATTATTGGGGGGACAGCTGTGACTGACTGCTAGCACCATCAGCCATTCCAGCAGTGGCCACGTGTCGGATGTGACATGGTGGCCATATTTTAGTTTAAGTGAATTATTATGTTAGAGGATCACCCTTGTTTGAGTTTATCTATTTACTTAATTTTTGATAGTTTTGGCTGCCTTTATTTGATGGTAATTTATTTTATTTCATGGAAAATCATTTGATTTTATTATAAATCATGAGATAGCTGCACAGGAGCAGAGTTGGCTACATTTGAATTATTGGGGGGACAGCTGTGACTGACTGCTTGCACCAGCAGCCATTCCAGCAGTGGCCAGGCTGTTGGCTATGACATGGTGGCAATATTTCAGTTTAAGTGAATTATTATGTTAGGGGATCACACTTGTTTTAGTTTATCTCTTTACTTAATATTTGAAAGTTTTTGCTGCCTTTATTTGATGGTAATTAATGTTATTTCATGGAAAATCATTTGACCTTATTATAAATCATGAGATAGCTGCAAAGGAGCATAGTTGCTACATTTTAATTATTGGGGGGACAGCTGTCACTGACTGCTAGCACCAGCAGCCATTCCAGCAGTGGCCAGGTGTCGGCTGTGACATGGTGACAATATTTTAGTTTAAGTGAATTATTATGTTAGGGGATCACACTTGTTTGAGTTTATCTATTTACTTAATTTTTGATAGTTTTGGCTGCCTTTATTTGATGGTAATTTATTTTATATCATGGAAAATCATTTGATTTTATTATAAATCATGGGATAGCTGCACAGGAGCAGAGTTGACTACATTTGAATTATTGGGGGGACAGCTGTGACTGACTGCTAGCACCAGCAGCCATTCCAGCAGTGGCCAGGTGTCGGCTGTGATATGGTGGCAATATTTTAGTTTAAGTGAATTATTATGTTAGGGGACTACACTTGTTTAAGTTTATCTCTTTACTTAATTTTTGAAAGTTTTTGCTGCCTTTATTTGATGGTAATTAATTTTATTTCATGGAAAATCATTTGATTTTATTATAAATCTTGAGATAGCTGCACAAGAGAAGAGTTGGCTACATTTGAATTATTGGGGGGACAGCTGTGACTGACAGCTAGAACCAGCAGCCATTCCAGCAGTGGCCAGGTGTCGGCTGTGACATGGTGGCAATATTTTAGTTTAAGTGAATTTTTATGTTACGTGACTACACTTCTTTGAGTTTATCTATTTACTTAATTTTTGAAAGTTTTGCTGCCTTTATTTGATGGTAATTAATTTTATTTCATGGAAAATCATTTGATTTTATTATAAATCATGGGATAGCTGCACAGGAGTAGAGTTGGCTACATTTGAGTTATTGGGGGGACAGCTGTGACTGACTGCTAGCACCAGCAGCCATTCCAGCAGTGGCCAGGTGTCGGCTGTGACATGGTGGCAATATTTTAGTTTAAGTGAATTATTGTGTTAGGGGATCACACTTGTTTAAGTTTATCTCTTTACTTAATATTTGAAAGTTTTTGCTGCCTTTATTTGATGGTAATTAATGTTATTTCAGGGAAAATCATTTGACCTTATTATAAATCATGAGATAGCTGCAAAGGAGCATAGTTGCTACATTTTAATTATTGGGGGGACAGCTGTGACTGACAGCTAGCACCAGCAGCCATTCCAGCAGTGGCCACGTGTCGGATGTGACATGGTGGCCATATTTTAGTTTAAGTGAATTATTATGTTAGAGGATCACACTTGTTTTAGTTTATCTCTTTACTTAATATTTGAAAGTTTTTGCTGCCTTTATTTGATGGAAATTAATGTTATTTCATGGAAAATCATTTGACCTTATTATAAATCATGAGATAGCTGCAAAGGAGCATAGTTGCTACATTTTAATTATTGGGGGGACAGCTGTGACTGACAGCTAGCACCAGCAGCCATTCCAGCAGTGGCCAGGTGTCGGCTGTGACATGGTGGCAATATTTTAGTTTAAGTGAATTATTATGTTAGGCGATCACACTTGTTTGAGTTTATCTACTTACTTAATTTTTGATAGTTTTTGCTGCCTTTATTTGATGGTAATTTATTTTATATCATGGAAAATCATTTGATTTTATTATAAATCATGGGATAGCTGCACAGGAGCAGAGTTGGCTACATTTGAGTTATTGGGGGGACAGCTGTGACTGACTGCTAGCACCAGCAGCCATTCCAGCAGTGGCCAGGTGTCAGCTGTGACATGGTGGCAATATTTTAGTTTAAGTGAATTATTATGTTAGGGGATCACACTTGTTTAAGTTTATCTCCTTACTTAATTTTTGAAAGTTTTTGCTGCCTCTAATTGATGGTAATTAATCTTATTTCATGGAAAATCATTTGATTTTATTATAAATCATGGGATAGCTGCACAGGAGCAGAGTTGGCTACATTTGATTTATTGGGGGGACAGCTGTGACTGACTGCTAGCACCAGCATCCATTCCAGCAGTGGCGATGCTGTCGGCTGTGACATGGTGGCAATATTTTAGTTTAAATAAATTATTATGTTAGGTGATCACACTTGTTTAAGTTTATCTCTTTACTTAATTTTTGAAAGTTTTTGCTGCCTTTATTTGATGGTAATTAATTTTATTTCATGGAAAATCATTTGATTTTATTATAAATCATGAGATAGCTGCACAGGAGCAGAGTTGGCTACATTTGAATTATTGGGGGGACAGCTGTGACTGACTGCTAGCACCAGCAGCCATTCCAGCAGTGGCCAGGTGTCGGCTGTGACATGGTGGCAATATTTTAGTTTAAGTGAATTATTATGTTAGGGGACTACAATTGTTTAAGTTTATCTCTTTACTTAATTTTTGAAAGTTTTGGCTGCCTTTATTTGATGGTAATTAATTTTATTTCATGGAAAATCATTTGATTTTATTATAAATCATGAGACAGCTGCACAGGAGCAGAGTTGGCTACATTTGACTTATTGGCGGGACAGCTGTGACTGACTGCTAGCACCAGCATCCATTCCAGCAGTGGCCAGGCTGTCGGCTGTTACATGGTGGCAATGTTTTAGTTTAAATAAATTATTATGTTAGGTGATCACACTTGTTTAAGTTTATCTCTTTACTTAATTTTTTAAAGTTTTTGCTGCCTTTATTTGATGGTAATTAATTTTATTTCATGGAAAATCATTTGATTTTATTATAAATCTTGAGATAGCTGCACAGGAGCAGAGTTGGCTACATTTGAATTATTGGGGTGACAGCTGTGACTGACTGCTAGCACCAGGAGCCATTCCAGCAGTGGGCAGGCTGTCGGCTGTGACATGGTGTCAGTATTTCAGTTTAATTGAATTATTGCGGTAGAGGGCCACACTTATTAAAGTTTGAGTCCTTACTTAATTGTTGAAAATTTTTGCTCCTTTTATGTTATGGAAATGCACTTGATTTTATTATAAATCATGAGATTGCTGCACAGGAGCAGAGTTGGTTACATTTGAATTATTGGGGGAACAGCTGTGACTGACTGCTAGCATCAGCAACCATTCCAGCTGTGGCTAGGGTGTCGGCTGTGACATGGTGGCAATATTTTAGTTTAAGTGAATTATTATGTTAGGGGATCACACTTGTTTAAGTTTATCTCTTTACTTAATTTTTGAAAGTTTTTGCTGCCTTTATTTGATGGTAATTAATCTTATTTCATGGAAAATCATTTGATTTTATTATAAATCATGGGATAGCTGCACAGGAGCAGAGTTGACTACATTTGAATTATTGGGGGGACAGCTGTGACTGACTGCTAGCACCAGCATCCATTCCAGCAGTGGCGATGCTGTCGGCTGTGACATGGTGGCAATATTTTAGTTTAAATAAATTATTATGTTAGGTGATCACACTTGTTTAAGTGTATCGCTTTACTTAATTTTTGAAAGTTTTTGCTGCCTTTATTTGATGGTAATTAATTTTATTTCATGGAAAATCATTTGCTTTTATTCTAAATCATGAGATAGCTGCACAGGAGCAGAGTTGGCTACATTTGAATTATTGGGGGGACAGCTGTGACTGACTGCTAGCACCATCAGCCATTCCAGCAGTGGCCACGTGTCGGATGTGACATGGTGGCCATATTTTAGTTTAAGTGAATTATTATGTTAGAGGATCACACTTGTTTGAGTTTATCTATTTACTTAATTTTTGATAGTTTTGGCTGCCTTTATTTGATGGTAATTTATTTTATTTCATGGAAAATCATTTGATTTTATTATAAATCATGAGATAGCTGCACAGGAGCAGAGTTGGCTACATTTGAATTATTGGGGGGACAGCTGTGACTGACTGCTTGCACCAGCAGCCATTCCAGCAGTGGCCAGGCTGTTGGCTATGACATGGTGGCAATATTTCAGTTTAAGTGAATTATTATGTTAGGGGATCACACTTGTTTTAGTTTATCTCTTTACTTAATATTTGAAAGTTTTTGCTGCCTTTATTTGATGGTAATTAATGTTATTTCATGGAAAATCATTTGACCTTATTATAAATCACGAGATAGCTGCAAAGGAGCATAGTTGCTACATTTTAATTATTGGGGGGACAGCTGTCACTGACTGCTAGCACCAGCAGCCATTCCAGCAGTGGCCAGGTGTCGGCTGTGACATGGTGACAATATTTTAGTTTAAGTGAATTATTATGTTAGGGGATCACACTTGTTTGAGTTTATCTATTTACTTAATTTTTGATAGTTTTGGCTGCCTTTATTTGATGGTAATTTATTTTATATCATGGAAAATCATTTGATTTTATTATAAATCATGGGATAGCTGCACAGGAGCAGAGTTGCCTACATTTGAATTATTGGGGGGACAGCTGTGACTGACTGCTAGCACCAGCAGCCATTCCAGCAGTGGCCAGGTGTCGGCTGTGATATGGTGGCAATATTTTAGTTTAAGTGAATTATTATGTTAGGGGACTACACTTGTTTAAGTTTATCTCTTTACTTAATTTTTGAAAGTTTTTGCTGCCTTTATTTGATGGTAATTAATTTTATTTCATGGAAAATCATTTGATTTTATTATAAATCTTGAGATAGCTGCACAAGAGAAGAGTTGGCTACATTTGAATTATTGGGGGGACAGCTGTGACTGACAGCTAGAACCAGCAGCCATTCCAGCAGTGGCCAGGTGTCGGCTGTGACATGGTGGCAATATTTTAGTTTAAGTGAATTTTTATGTTACGTGACTACACTTCTTTGAGTTTATCTATTTACTTAATTTTTGAAAGTTTTGCTGCCTTTATTTGATGGTAATTAATTTTATTTCATGGAAAATCATTTGATTTTATTATAAATCATGGGATAGCTGCACAGGAGTAGAGTTGGCTACATTTGAGTTATTGGGGGGACAGCTGTGACTGACTGCTAGCACCAGCAGCCATTCCAGCAGTGGCCAGGTGTCGGCTGTGACATGGTGGCAATATTTTAGTTTAAGTGAATTATTATGTTAGGGGATCACACTTGTTTAAGTTTATCTCTTTACTTAATATTTGAAAGTTTTTGCTGCCTTTATTTGATGGTAATTAATGTTATTTCAGGGAAAATCATTTGACCTTATTATAAATCATGAGATAGCTGCAAAGGAGCATAGTTGCTACATTTTAATTATTGGGGGGACAGCTGTGACTGACAGCTAGCACCAGCAGCCATTCCAGCAGTGGCCACGTGTCGGATGTGACATGGTGGCCATATTTTAGTTTAAGTGAATTATTATGTTAGAGGATCACACTTGTTTTAGTTTATCTCTTTACTTAATATTTGAAAGTTTTTGCTGCCTTTATTTGATGGTAATTAATGTTATTTCATGGAAAATCATTTGACCTTATTATAAATCATGAGATAGCTGCAAAGGAGCATAGTTGCTACATTTTAATTATTGGGGGGACAGCTGTGACTGACAGCTAGCACCAGCAGCCATTCCAGCAGTGGCCAGGTGTCGGCTGTGACATGGTGGCAATATTTTAGTTTAAGTGAATTATTATGTTAGGCGATCACACTTGTTTGAGTTTATCTACTTACTTAATTTTTGATAGTTTTTGCTGCCTTTATTTGATGGTAATTTATTTTATATCATGGAAAATCATTTGATTTTATTATAAATCATGGGATAGCTGCACAGGAGCAGAGTTGGCTACATTTGAGTTATTGGGGGGACAGCTGTGACTGACTGCTAGCACCAGCAGCCATTCCAGCAGTGGCCAGGTGTCAGCTGTGACATGGTGGCAATATTTTAGTTTAAGTGAATTATTATGTTAGGGGATCACACTTGTTTAAGTTTATCTCCTTACTTAATTTTTGAAAGTTTTTGCTGCCTCTAATTGATGGTAATTAATCTTATTTCATGGAAAATCATTTGATTTTATTATAAATCATGGGATAGCTGCACAGGAGCAGAGTTGGCTACATTTGATTTATTGGGGGGACAGCTGTGACTGACTGCTAGCACCAGCATCCATTCCAGCAGTGGCGATGCTGTCGGCTGTGACATGGTGGCAATATTTTAGTTTAAATAAATTATTATGTTAGGTGATCACACTTGTTTAAGTTTATCTCTTTACTTAATTTTTGAAAGTTTTTGCTGCCTTTATTTGATGGTAATTAATTTTATTTCATGGAAAATCATTTGATTTTATTATAAATCATGAGATAGCTGCACAGGAGCAGAGTTGGCTACATTTGAATTATTGGGGGGACAGCTGTGACTGACTGCTTGCACCAGCAGCCATTTCAGCAGTGGCCAGGTGTCGGCTGTGACATGGTGGCAATATTTTAGTTTAAGTGAATTATTATGTTAGGGGATCACACTTGTCTGGGTTTATCTATTTACTTAATTTTTGAAAGTTTTGCTGCCTTTATTTGATGGTAATTAATTTTATTTCATGGAAAATCATTTGATTTTATTATAAATCTTGAGATAGCTGCACAGGAGCAGAGTTGGCTACATTTGAATTATTGGGGTGACAGCTGTGACTGACTGCTAGCACCAGGAGCCATTCCAGCAGTGGGCAGGCTGTCGGCTGTGACATGGTGTCAGTATTTCAGTGTAATTGAATTATTGCGGTAGAGGGCCACACTTTTTAAAGTTTTAGTCCATACTTAATTGTTGAAAATTTTTGCTCCTTTTATGTTATGGAAATGCACTTGATTTTATTATAAATCATGAGATTGCTGCACAGGAGCAGAGTTGGTTACATTTGAATTATTGGGGGAACAGCTGTGAGTGACTGCTAGCATCAGCAACCATTCCAGCTGTGGCTAGGGTGTCGGCTGTTACATGGTGGCAATATTTCAGTTTAAGTGAATTATTGTGGTAGAGCATCAGACATGTTTAAGTTGTTGTCTTTACTTAATTTTTGAAAGTTATTGCTGCTTTTATTTCATGGAAATTCATTTTGTTTCATGGAAAATCATTTGATTTATTATAAATCATGAAATAGCTGCACAGGAGCATTGTTGGTTATATTTGAATTATTGGGGTGACAGATGTGACTGACTGCTAGCACCAGCAGCCATTCCAGCAGTGGCCACGTGTCGGATGTGACATGGTGGCAATATTTTAGTTTAAATAAATTATTATGTTAGGTGATCACACTTGTTTAAGTTTATCTCTTTACTTAATTTTTGAAAGTTTTGCTGCCTTTATTTGATGGTAATTAATTTTATTTCATGGAAAATCATTTTATTTTATTATAAATCATGAGACAGTTGCACAGGAGCAGAGTTGGCTACATTTGACTTATTGGGGGGACAGCTGTGACTGACTGCTTGCACCAGCTTCCATTCCAGCAGTGGCCAGGCTGTCGGCTGTGACATGGTGGCAATATTTTAGTATAAATAAATTATTATGTTAGGTGATCACACTTGTTTAAGTTTATCTCTTTACTTAATTTTTGAAAGTTTTGCTGCCTTTATTTGATGGTAATTAATTTTATTTCATGGAAAATCATTTGATTTTATTATAAATCTTGAGATAGCTGCACAGGAGCAGAGTTGGCTACATTCGAATTATTGGGGGGACAGCTGTGACTGACTGCTAGAACCAGCAGCCATTCCAGCAGTGGCCAGGTGTCGGCTGTGACATAGTGGCAATATTTTAGTTTAAGTGAATTATTATGTTAGGTGATCACACTTGTTTGAGTTTATCTATTTACTTAATTTTTGAAAGTTTTTGCTGCCTTTATTTGATGGTAATTTATTTCATTTCATGGAAAATCATTTGATTTTATTATAAATCTTGAGATAGCTGCACAGGTGCAGAGTTGGCTACATTTGAATTATTGGGGGGACAGCTGTGACTGACTGCTAGCACCAGCAGCCATTCCAGCAATAGCCAGGCTGTCGGCTATGACATGGTGGCAATATTTTAGTTTAAGTGAATTATTATGTTAGGGGATCACACTTGTTTAAGTTTATCTCTTTACTTAATTTTTGAAAGTTTTTGCTGCCTTTATTTGATGGTAATTAATTTTATTTCATGGAAAATCATTTGATTTCATTATAAATCATGAGATAGCTGCACAGGAGCAGAGTTGGCTACATTTTAATTATTGGGGGGACACCTGTGACTGACTGCTAGCACCAGCAGCCATTCCAGCAGTGGCCAGGCTCTCGGCTGTAACATGGTGGCAATATTTTAGTTTAAGTGAATTATTGTTGTAGAGGATAACACTTGTTTCAGTTGTAGTCTTTATATAATTTTTGAAAGTTTTTGCTGCTTTTATTTCATGGAAATTCATTTCATTTCATGGAAAATCATTTAATTTTATTATAAATCATGAGACAGCTGCACTGGAGCAGAGTTAGTTACATTTCAATTATAGGGGGGACAGCTGTGACTGACTGCTAGCACCAGCATCCATTCCAGCAGTGGCCAGGTGACGGCTGTGACATGGTGGCAATATTTTAGTTTAAGTGAATTATTGTGGTAGAGGACCACACTTGTTAAAGTTAGAGTCCTTACTTAATTTTTGATAATTTTTGCTGGTTTAAGTCATGGAAATGCATTTGATTTTATATAAATCATGAGATAGCTGCACAGGAGCAGAGTTGGCTACATTTGTATTATTGGAAGAACAGCTGTGACTGACTGGTAGCACCAGCAGCCATTCCAGCAGTAGCCAGGCTGTTGGCTGTAACATTGTGGCAATATTTTAGTTCAAGTGAATTATTATGGTAGAGGATCACACTTGTTTAAGTTTCTCTCTTTACTTAATTTTTGAAAGTTTTTGCGGCTTTTATTTCATTGAAATTCATTTTCTTTCATGGGAATCATTTGATTTTATTATAAATCATGAGACAGCTGCACTGGAGCAGGGTTGGTTACATTTGAATTATTGGGGGGACATCTGTGACTGACTGATAGCACCAGTAGCCATTCCAGCAGTGGCCAGGCTGTTGGGCTGTGACATGGTTTTAATATTTCAGTTCAATTGAGTTATTGTGGTAGAGGGCCACACTTGTTAAAGTTAGAGTCCTTACTTAATTTTTGAAAATTTTTGGTGCTTTTATGTTATGGAAATGCATTTGATTTGGTTATAAATCATGAGATAGCTGCACAGGAGCAGAGTTGGTTACATTTGAATTATTGGGGGGACAGCTGTGACTGACTGCTAGCATCAGCAACCATTCCAGCTGTGACTAGGGTGTCGGCTGTGACATGGTGGCAATATTTCAGTTTAAGTGAATTATTGTGGTAGAGGATCAGACATGTTTAAGTTGTTGTTCTTACTTAATTTTTGAAAGTTATTGCTGCTTTTATTTCATGGAAATTCATTTTATTTCATGGAAAATCATTTGATTTATTATAATTCATGAAATAGCTGCACACGAGCAGAGTTGGTTACATTTTAATTATTGGGGGGACAGCTGTGACTGACTGCTAGCACCAGCAGCTGTTCCAGCAGTGGCCAGGCTGTCGGCTGTGACATGGTGGCAATATTTTAGTTTACGTGAATTATTGTGGTAGAGGGCCACACTTGTTATAGTTAGAGTCCCTACTTAATTTTGGAATGTTTTTGCTGCTTTTATGACATGGAAATGCATTTGATTTTATTATAAATCATGAGATAGCTGCACAGGAGCAGAGTTGGCTGCATTTGAATTATTTGGGGGGACAGCTGTGACTGACTGCTAGCACCAGCAGCCATTCCTGCAGTGGCCAGGTGTCGGCTGTGACATGGTGGCAATATTTTAGTTTAAGTGAATTATTATGTTAGAGGATCACACTTGTTTAAGTTTATCTCTTTACTTAATTTTTGTAAGTTTTTGCTGCCTTTATTTGATGGTAATTAATTTTATTTCATGGAAAATCATTTGATTTTATTATAAATCATGAGGTAGCTGCACAGGAGCAGAGTTGGCTAAATTTGAATTATTGGGGGGACATCTGTGACTGACTGCTAGCAGCAGCAGCCATTCCAGCAGTGCCCAGGCTGTCATCTGTGACATGGTGGCAATATAGTAGTTTAAGTGAATTTTTATGGTAGAGGGCAACACTTGTTAAAGTTAGAGTCCTTACTTAATTTTTGAAAATTTTTGCTGCTTTTATGTCATGGAAATGCATTTGATTTTATTATAAATCATGAGATTGCTGCACAGTAGTAGAGTTTGTTACATTTGAATTCCCAAGGATAATAGGGTGGCCACTGGCGCATTTGTCTTGGCCTTTGAGACTGACAATCTGCCCGAAAAGGTCAACCTCATGATGTATCGCTGTGACGTTCTGCCATACATCTCCCCTCCAATGCTATGTTTCAAGTGTTGGCGTTTCGGGCACATGTCCTCTCGTTGCAACGCTGCTGCTATCTGTCGGGACTGTGGCCGTCTCTCCCATCTGGACATTGCCTGTGCCCCTCCTCCTTATTGTGTCAATTGCGGCGGTCACCACTCTCCCTGTTCGCAGGACTGTCCCGCTCTACAAAAAGAGCGTAAAATAGTAGAGTACAAGACCTTGGACCGACTCACATACTCAGAGGCTAGGAGGAAGTACAATAAACTGCATCCAGTATCCCTACTTACATCCTATGGTGCAGCTACGACGATGGCGCCACCACCGGTGGCCACTTTTCGCGCTGCTCCACCTCCATCTGTGGGCCCTATGGGCCGCCCCTCTACCTCTGCCTCCCAGACATCTGGAGGCACACCATCTTCTGTGGGGCAGGTACTGCCCCTTACGTCAGGAGTGGCTAGCCCCGCTCCCCAGCCGGAAAAGGGTTCCCCTTCTCTGGCTTCTGTTTCTGGGAAGGGAACCTCTTCTCCCCTTCCGACCATGTCCCCCCAGACATCCGACACTAGCCAGCGGTTGAAGGACCCTCGGCCAGAAAGCTGCCTGGCTCCCCAGTCTTCCCACACTCCTCAAGCCCCTCCGGAGAAACCCCCATCCTCCGGTAGGCCCAAGGAACGACGGGAAGACAAAAAAGAAAAGAAGGAAAAGACAGTGAAGCGCAAGGAAACGCTGGCGGCCTCAGTGCCCCCAACCCTTGCACGTGACACACCGGAGGATGAGGTCATCCTTCTTGCGACGCCCGAAGATCTGGCCTTCGCAGATCTCGGGAATGCCATGGAGACGGAGGATCAGACTTCACAGCCAAAGACGAGTGCTGCTGCCATCCCTCTTCCATCTTCATCTGCATGCACCGTCAACCAGGAGACAGTCTGATCCTCCAATGGAATTGTGGAGGATTTTTCGGTCACTTGGCCGAATTGCGTCAGCTGATGAGCTCTTTTCCACCACTTTGTGTTGCTCTCCAGGAAACCTGGTTTCCTAGTGATCGGACCCCCACCCTTCGGGGCTACCGGGGTACTTCAATAACCGCACCATCTACAATAGGGTGTCGGGTGGGGTATGTCTATATGTACATACCTCTGCCTATAGTTCCCCAGTGCCACTTCACACAGCCGTGGAGGCTGTCGCTGTCAGGGTTCGAGCAACACGGGACGTTACCATCTGTTCCCTTTATCTCCCTCCTGATGCAGCAGTGGCACCAGCTGACCTGGCAGCCTTGATCGGTCAACTTCCTTCACCATTTCTTACTTTAGGAGATTTTAACGCACATCACCCCCTATGGGGGAGCAACGTGACTACAGGACGTGGTCGAGACTTTGAACTACTTTTTACCCAACTTGACCTTTGTATTCTTAATACAGGAGCTCCTACCCATTTTAGTGTGGCCCATGGCACCTTTTCCGCCATAGATCTTTCTGTGTGTAGTCCGGGCTTACGTCCACTACTTAACTGATGGGTCCATGATGACCTTTGTGGAAGCGACCACTTTCCCATCTTCCTTTCGCTTCCCCACCACCAACGCCATGCACGCCTACCCCGCTGGTCCTTCCACAGGGCCGACTGGGCAGCATACACTTCTGCTGCAACGTTGGATACCCCTCTCCCTGCTGATGCAACAATGGCAGTAGACCAAATTATTTCCATTGTCGTTTCTGCTGCTGAGTCCGCGATACCATCTTCTTCTGCCTTACCTCGGCGAAGACCAGTGCCCTGGTGGTCACCGGAGATAGCAGCAGCTATCCGCAATTGCCGCAGTGCTCTGCAGCAGTACCGGCGCCACCCCACCCTTGACCACCTGCTTGCATTTAACCATCTTCGGGCTTAGACACGTCGGCTTATCCGGCAGCACAAGCAGGCATACTGGGAAAAATACGTTTCCGCAATTGGACCCCGTGCCTCATCCAGCCAGATTTGGATGAAGATTCGCCGTATATCAGGCTACCGTCCACCGGCAGGGATCACGGGTCTCTCTATCCATGGAAATATTCATACCGACCCGACCATCATTGCCGAGTTTTTTGCAGCGCACTTTGCTCTTAATTCGGCGTCCACTGCCTACAGCCAAGGTTTTTGTACCTTAAAAGAGCGGGCTGAGGGAAGACAGTTGGTATTTCGGACGAACCGCCAGGAGCCGTACAATGCGCCTTTTACCGAGTGGGAATTTCAAAGTATTCTTCCCAGTTGCCCCAATACATCCCCAGGACCGGACCGAATCCACTGTCAACTGTTAAAACATCTCTCTGTCAACTCGCAACACCATCTTTTGGATTTCTTCAATCGTCTCTGGATCGAGGGAGCATACCCTTCCCAATGGCAGGAGAGTTCCGTTATTCCCCTGCTGAAACCAGGTGCAGATCCACTGAACGTTGACAGTTACCATCCCATAAGTCTCATAAACGTTCTTTGTAAGCTTTTTGAACGTTTGGTGAGCCGGTGACTTCTGTGGGTTCTCGAGTATCGGGGTCTGCTCGCCCCACAACAAGGTGCTTTCCGGCAGGGTCGCTCTGCCATTGATAACCTCCTCTCTTTGGAGTCGGCGATCCGTACTGCTTTCGCCCGACGTCACCACCTCGTCGCCATCTTTTTCGACCTCCGGAAAGCATATGATATGGCATGGCGTCATCGCATCCTTGCCACGCTACATAGATGGGGTCTCCGTGGCTCCCTCCCAATTTTTATTCAGAATTTTTTACTTTCGCGCCGTTTTAGAGTCCGTGTTGGCACCTCCTTCAGTTCCTCCCATATCCAAGAGAATGGGGTACCACAAGGGTCCGTCCTAAGTGTACCCCTCTTCTTAGTGGCCATTAATGGCCTAGTGGCTGCAGTGGGGCCGTCAGTTTCTTGCTCTCTCTATGCGGATGACTTTTGCCTGTACTACTCTACCGCTAGTACAAGTGTAGCTGAACGACGACTGCAGGCAGCCATTCATCGGGCGCAGAATTGGGCTTCTGCCCATGGTTTTACATTTTCCCCTGCGAAAACCAGGGTGATGCACTTTTGCCGCCAACGCACGGTACATCCGCATCCGGAGCTCTACCTTGATGGTGAGCTCCTTCAGGTTGTGGATACACACCGTTTCCTGGGTCTCCTTTTTGACTCACGTTTGACATGGCTCCCTCATCTGCGCCAGCTCAAGCATCGGTGTTCACGACATTTGGACATCCTTCGTTGCCTCAGCCATACTGTCTGGGGGGGCAGCACGCCCTGTCCTCCTGCGGCTGTACAACGCTCTGGTGCAGTCACGTCTAGACTACGGAAGCCAGGTCTACGGCTCAGCCTCTCCATCTGCACTGAGAGTTCTCAACCCAGTGCATCATACAGGCATCCGTCTGGCCACTGGAGCCTTTCGTACAAGCCCTGTCGCAAGTCCCTTGGCAGAGGCCGGAGTCGCCCCATTGCGATGCCGGCGCCAACAACTACTCGCCCAGTATGCTGCCAGAGTTCACTGTACCCCTCGGCATCTGACTAACAGACTCATCTTTCGGGGAGAGGTCACTCGTTTGCCGCAGAGGCGACCTCGGTCGGGACTCCCGATAGCAGCGCGTGTCCAATCGCTACTATCAACCCTAGACTCCTTTCCTCTTTACCGTCCCTTCCGCTTGACTTTCCATGCTTCTCCCTGGACCGTTCCTCGGCCGTGGATTCGATTGGATCTTTCCCGTGAGCCGAAGACCTCTGTTTCTCCTCTGGTCCTACGGCATCAGTTTTCTGCCCTGCTCCGTGAGCTCTGTAACTCCGAGGTCATTTATACAGACGGTTCTTCAGATGGCGACCACACTGGATATGACTACATGCATGGCACCTTTGTTGAACAACGGTCTTTGCCACCCGGCAGCTGCGTCTTCACCGCAGAACTGGTGGCTATATACCGCGCCCTTAAATACATCCGCACATGCCCTGGGACCTCCTTTCTGATCTGTAGCGACTCGCTGAGCGGTTTACAGGCCTTTGATCAGTGTTATGCTCGTCATATATTGGTCAGGGCCATTCAGGAGTCGATACTGTCTCTTAGTGACTCCGGCCGCTGTGTTACATTCGTTTGGACCCCGGGCCATGTAGGCATCCCGGGCAACGAGAGCGTTAACCAGCTAGCCAAACAGGCTACCACTTGCCTCCGTCTGGGGATTGGCCTCCCAGAAGCAGACTTCCGCCCGTTGCTTCGCACTAAAATATGCGATCTGTGGAACGCCGAATGGTCCGCTCTGGACGTGCCCAATAAGCTGCGTACGATAAAGGACACAACATCTGTCTGGAAGTCCTCGCAGCTGGGATCCCGTAGGGAATCCGTGGTTCTCTGCCGTCTCCGCATTGGTCACACCCATCTGACGCATGGTAACCTCCTCCGTCGAGAGGACCCGCCCGTGTGCCAATGTAGTGCCCCATTGACTGTGGTCCATCTTCTACTCGACTGTCCGATTTTAGCCCCACTGCGGCATTCTTTTACCCTCCCGAACACTCTGTCTTTGGTGCTCGGCGACGATGCCTCTGTGGCTAATTTGGTTTTACGATTTCTTCGTGCTGCGGGGATTTACCAGTTGCTGTGAGTTCTTTGGGTGGTCTTTTAGATAATTTTTTATGTTCCCCTTAACGTGTCTTTAGACTACAGTTTTTATTTTGTACGCTATGTGGTTGACTTTTCCCTTTTTATACACATGGTCGGTCAACCACATTCACTGGCTCTGTCATTTTTCTCTCGTTTTTGTTTCAGTGTGTCTGGTGTCTTTCGTATTGTCTCGTGTTGACTCTGTCAATAATTCATTGACGGAGCATTCTTTCATTCTTTGTTTTAAATCTCATTCAGGCACATTTTTTATTGTTCTGTTTTTCCTCTGTGTTGCCTAGATATGAAGCGGGGGACTGATGGCCATAGCAGTCTAGTCCACCTAAAACCCCCCATAACAACAACAACATTTGAATTATTGGGGGGACAGCTGTGACTGACTGCTAGCACCAGGAGCCATTCCAGCAGTGGCCAGGCTGATGGATGTGACATGGTGGAAATATTTTAGTTTGAGTGAATTATTGTGGTAGAGGACCACTCTTGTAAAATTTGTTGTCTTTACTTAATATTTGAAAGTTTTTGCTGCTTTTATGTCATGGAAGTGCATTTGGTTTTATTATAAATCATGAGATAGCTGCACAGGAGCAGAGATGGCTACATTTGAATAATTGGGGGGACAGCTATGACTGACTGCTAGCACCAGCAGCCATTCCAGCAGTGGCCAGGCTGTCGGCTGTGACATGGTAGGAATATTTCAGATTAAGTGAATTATTGTGGTAGAGGATCTCACATGTTTAAGTTTATCTCTTTACTCAATTTTTGAAAGTTTTTGCTTCCTTTATTTGATGGTAATTAATATTGTTTCCTGTAAAATCATTTGATTTTAATATAAATCATGAGATAGCTGCACAGGAGCAGAGTTAGCTACATTTGAATTATTGGGGGGACAGCTGTGACTGACTGCTAGCACCAGCAGCCATTCCAGCAGGGGCCAGGCTGTCGGCTGTGACATGGTGGCAATATTTTAGTTTAAGTGAATTATTGTGGTAGAGAACCACACTTGTTAAAGTTAGAGTCCTTACTTAATTTTTGAAACTTTTGCTGCTTTTATGTCATGGAAATGCATTTGATATCATGCGATAGCTGCACAGGAGCAGAGTTGGCTACATTTGAATTATTGGGGGAACAGCTGTGACTGACTGCTAGCACCATCAGTCATTCCAGCAGTGGCCAGGCTGTCGGCTGTGACATGGTGGCAATATTATAGTTTAAGTGAATTATTATGTTAGGGGATCACACTTGTTTAAGTTTATCTCTGTATTTAATTTTTGAAAGTTTTTGCTGCCTTTATTTGATGGTAATTAATTTTATTTCATGGAAAATCATTTGATTTTATTATAAATTATGAGACAGCTTCACTGGAGCAGATTTGGTTACACTTGAATTATTGGGGGGGCAGCTGTGACTGACTGCTAGCACCAGCAGCCATTCCAGCTGTGGCCAATCTGTCGGCTGTGACATGGTGGCAATATTTTAGTTTAAGTGAATTATTGTGGTAGAGGACCACACTTGTCCAAGTTAGAGTACTTACTTAATTTGTGAAAATTTTTACTTCTTTTATGTCATGGAAATGCATTTGATTTTATTATAAATCATGAGATAGCTGCACAGGAGCAGAGTTGGCTACATTTGAATTATTGGGGGAAAGCTCTGACGGACTGCTAGCACCAGCAGCCATTCCAGCAGTGGCCAGGTGTCGGCTGTGACATAGTGGCAATATTTTAGTTTAAGTGAATTATTATATTAGAGGACCACACTTGTTTAAGTTTATCATTTTACTTAATTTTTGAAAGTTTTTGCTGCCTTTATTTGATTGTAATTAATTTTATTTCATGGAAAATCATTTGATTTTATTATAAATCATGAGATAGATGCACAGGAGCAGAGTTGGCTACATTTGAATTATTGGGGGAAAGCTGTGACGGACTGCTAGCACCAGCAGCCATTCCAGCAGTGGCCAGGTGTCGGCTGTGACATGGTTGCAATATTTTAGTTTAAGTGAATTATTATATTAGAGGATCACACTTGTTTAAGTTTATCATTTTACTTAATTTTTGAAAGTTTTTTCTGCCTTTATTTGATTGTAATTAATTTTATTTCATGGAAAATCATTTTGATTTTATTATAAATCATGAGATAGCTGCACAGGAGCAGAGTTGGCTACATTTGAATTATTGGGGGAACAGCTGTGACTGACTGCTACCACCATCAGCCATTCCAGCAGTGGCCAGGCTGTCGACTGTGACATGGTGGCAATATATTACATTAAGTAAATTATTATGTTATGGGATCACACTTTTTTAAGTTTATCTCTTCATTTAATTTTTGAAAGTTTTTGCTGCCTTTATTTGATGGTAATTAATTTTATTTCATGGAAAATCATTTGTTTTTATTATAAATTATGAGACAGCTGCACTGGAGTAGATTTGGTTACATTTGAATTATTGGGGGGACAGCTGTGACTGACTGCTAGCACCAGCAGCCATTCCAGCAGTGCCCAGGCTGTCGGGCGTGACATGGTGGCAATATTTTAGTTTAAGTGAATTATTGTGGTAGAGGGCCACACTTGTTAAAGTTAGAGTCCTTACTTAATTTATGAAACTTTTGTTGCTTTTATGTCATGGAAAGGCATTTGATTTTATTATAAATTATGAGGTAGTTGCACAGTAGCAGAGTTGGTTACATTTGAATTATTGGGGGGACAGCTGTGACTAACTGCTAGCACCAGAAGCCATTCCAGCAGTGGCCAGGCTGACGGCTGTGACATGTTGGCAATATTTTAGTTTAAGTGAATTATTGTGGTAGAGGACCACACTTGTTAAAGTTAGAGTCCTTACTTAATTTTTGAAACATTATCTGCTTTTATGTCATGGAAATGCATTTGATATCATGAGATAGCTGCACAGGAGCAGAGTTGGCTACATTTGAATTATTGGGGGATTGCTGTGACTGACTGCTAGCACCATCAGCCATTCCAGCAGTGGCCAGGCTGTCGACTGTGACATGGTGGCAATATATTACATTAAGTGTGTTAAGTTTATCTCTTCATTTAATTTTTGAAAGTTCTTGCTGCCTTTATTTGATGGTAATTAATTTTATTTCATGGAAAATCATTTGATTTTATTATAAATTATGAGACAGCTGCACTGGAGTAGATTTGGTTACATTTGAATTATTGGGGGGACAGCTGTGACTGACTGCTAGCAGCAGCAGCCATTCCAGGAGTGCCCAGGCTGTCATCTGTGACATGGTGGCAATATTGTAGTTTAGGTGAATTATTGTGGTAGAGGACCACACTTGTCAAAGTTAGAGTACTTACTTAATTTGTGAAAATTTTTTCTTCTTTTATGTCATGGAGATGCATTTGATATTATTATAAATAATGAGATTGCTGCACAGGAGCAGAGTTGGCTACATTTGAATTATTGGGGGATTGCTGTGACTGACTGCTAGCACCATCAGCCATTCCAGCAGTGGCCAGGCTGTCGACTGTGACATGGTGGCAATATATTACATTAAGTGTGTTAAGTTTATCTCTTCATTAAATTTTTGAAAGTTCTTGCCGCCTTTATTTGATGGTAATTAATTTTATTTCATGGAAAATCATTTGATTTTATTATAAATTATGAGACAGCTGCACTGGAGTAGATTTGGTTACATTTGAATTATTGGGGGGACAGCTGTGACTGACTGCTAGCACCAGCAGCCATTCCAGCAGTGCCCAGGCTGTCGGGCGAGACATGGTGGCAATATTTTAGTTTAAGTGAATTATTGTGTTAGAGGACCACACTTGTTAAAGTTAGAGTCCCTACATAATTTTTGAATATTTTTGCTGCTTTTATGTCATAGAAATGCATTTGATTTTATTATAAATCATGAGATAGCTGCACAGAAGCAGACTTGGCTACATTTGAATTATTGGGGGGACAGCTGTGACTGACTGCTAGCACCAGCAGCTATTCCAGCAGTGGCCAGGTGTCGGCTGTGACATGGTGGCAATATTTTAGTTTAAGTGAATTACTATGTTAGAGGACCACACTTGTTAAAGTTAGAGACTTTACTTAATTTGTGAAAATTTTTGCTTCTTTTATGTCATATAAATGCATTTGATTTTATTATAATTCATGAGATAGCTGCACAGGAGCAGAGTTGGCTACATTTGAATTATTCGGGGGACAGCTGTGACTGACTGCTAGCACCAGTGGACATTCCAGCAGTGCCCAGGCTGACGGCTGTAACATGGTGGCAATATTTGAGTTTAAGAGAATTATTATGTTAGGGGATCACACTTGTTTAAGTTTATCTCTGTATTTAATTTTTGAAAGTTTTTGCTGCCTTTATTTGATGGTAATTAATTTTATTTCATGGAAAATTCATTTGATTTTATTATAAATTATGAGACAGCTGCACTGGAGCAGATTTGGTTACACTTGAATTATTGGGGGGGGACAGCTGTGACTGACTGCTAGCACCAGCAGCCATTCCAGCAGTGGCCAATCTGTCAGCTGTGACATGGTGGCTATATTTTAGTTTAAGTAAATTATTGTGGTAGAGGGCCACACTTGTTAAAGTTAGAGCCCTACTTAATTTTTGAATATTTTTGCTGCTTTTATGTCATGGAAATGAATTTGATTTTATTATAAATCTTGAGATAGCTGCACAGGAGCAGAGTTGGCTACATTTGAATTATTGGGGGAACAGCTGTGACTGATTGCTAGCACCAGCAGCCATTCCAGCAGTGCCCAGGCTGACATCTCTGACATTGTGGCAATATCTTAGTTTAAGTGAATTATTATGTTAGAGGATCACACATGTTTAAGTTTATCATTTTACTTAATTTTGAAAGTTTTTGCTGCCTTTATTTGATTGTAATTAATTTTATTTCGTGGAAAATCATTTGATTTTATTATAAATCATGAGATAGCTGCACAGGAGCAGAGTTGGCTACATTTCAATTATTGGGGGGCAGCTGTGACTGACAGCTAGCCCCGGCAGCCACTCCAGCAGTGGCCAGTTTTCGGCTGTGACATGGTAGCAATATTTTAGTTTAAGTGAATTATTGTGGTAGAGGACCACACTTGTCAAAGTTAGAGTACTTACTTAATTTGTGAATATTTTTGATGCTTTTATGTCATGGAAATGCATTTGATTTTATTATAAATCATGAGATAGCTGCACTGGAGCAGAGTTGGCGACATTTGAATTATTGGGGGGACAGCTGTGACTGACTGCTAGCACCATCAGCCATTCCAGCAGTGGCCAGGCTGTCGGCTGTGACATGGTGGCAGTATATTACATTAAGTGAATTATTATGTTATGGGATCACACTTGTTTAAGTTTATCTCTTCATTTAATTTTTGAAAGTTTTTGCTGCCTTTATTTGATGGCAATTAATTTTATTTCATGGAAAATTATTTGATATTATTATAAATTATGAGACAGCTGTACTGGAGTAGATTTGGTTACATTTGAATTATTGGGGGGACAGCTGTGACTGACTGCTAGCAACAGCGGCCATTCCAGCAGTGCCCAGGCTGACGGCTGTGACATGGTGCCAATATTTTAGTTTAAGTGAATTATTGTGGTAGAGGGCCACACTTGTAAAAGTTAGAGTTCCCATTTAATTTTTGAATATTTTTGCAGCTCTTATGTCATGGAAATGCATTTGATTTTATGATACATGATGAGATAGCTGCACAGGAGCAGAGTTGGCTACATTTGAATTATTGGGGGAAACCTGTGACTGACAGCTATCACCAGCAGCCATTCCAGCAGTGGCCAGGTGTCAGCTGTGACATGGTTGCAATATTTTAGTTTAAGTGAATTATTATGTTAGAGGATCACACATGTTTAAGTTTATCATTTTACTTAATTTTTGAAAGTTTTTGCTGCCTTTATTTGATGGTAATTACTTTTATTTCACGAAAAATTATCTGATTTTATTATAAATTATGAGACAGCTGCACTGGAGTAGATTTGGTTACATTTGAATTATTGGGGGGACAGCTGTGACTGACTGCTAACACCAGCAGCAATTCCAGCAGTGGCCACGCTGTCGGCTGTGACATGGTGGCAATATTTTAGATTAAGTGAATTATTATGTTATGGGATCACACTTGTTTAAGTTTATCTCTTCATTTAATTTTTGGAATTTTTTGTTGCCTTTATTTGATGGTAATTAATTTTATTTCATGGAAAATCATTTGATTTTATTATAAATTATGAGACAGCTGCACTGGAGTAGATTTGGTTACATTTGAATTATTGGGGGGACAGCTGTGACTGACTGCTAGCACCAGCAGCCATTCCAGCAGTGCCCAGGCTGTCGGGCGTGACATGGTGGCAATATTTTAGTTTAAGTGAATTATTATGTTAGGGGACCACACTAGTTAAAGTTAGAGTCTTTACTTAATTTGTGAAAATTTTTGCTTCTTTTATGTCATGGAAATGCATTTGCTTTTATGATACATGATGAGATAGCTGCACAGGAGCAGAGTTGGCTACATTTGAATTAGTGGGGGGACAGGTGTAACTGACTGCTATCACCAGCAGCCATTCCAGCAGTGGCCAGGTGTCGTCCGTGACATGGTGGCAATATTTTAGTTTAAGTGAATTATTATGTTAGGGGATCACACTTATTTAAGTTTATCATTCTACTTAATTTTTGAAAGTTTTTGCTGCCTTTATTTGATGGTAATTAATTTTATTTCATGGAAAATCATTTGATTTCATTATAAATCATGAGATAGCTGCACAGGAGAGGAGTTGGCTACATTTGAATTATTGGGGGACAGCTGTGACTGACTGCTAGCACCAGCAGCCATTCCAGCAGTGGCCATTCTGTCGGGTGTGACATGGTGGCAATATTTTAGTTTGAGTGAATTATTGTGGTAGAGGGCCACACTTGTTAAAGTTAGAGTCCCTACTTAATTTTTGAATATTTTTGCTGCTTTTATGTCATGGAAATGCATTTGATTTTATTATAAATCATGAGATAGCTGCACAGGAGCAGAGTTGGCTACATTTGAATTAGTGGGGGGACAGCTGTGACTGACTGCTAGCTGCCATTCCAGCAGTGGCCAGGCTGTCGGCTGTGACATGGTGGCAATATTTTAGAGTAAGTGAATTATTATGTTAGGGGATCACACTTATTTAAGTTATTATTTTACTTAATTTTTGAAAGTTTTTGCTGCCTTTATTTGATTGTAATTAATTTTATTTCATGGCAAATCATTTGATTTCATTATAAATCATAAGATAGCTACACAGGAGCAGAGTTGGCTACATTTGAATTATTGGGGGAACAGCTGTGACTGACTGCTAGCACCATCAGCCATTCCAGCAGTGGCCAGGCTGTCGGCTGTGACATGGTGGCAGTATATTACATTAAGTGAATTATTATGTTATGGGATCATACTTGTTTAAGTTTATCTCTTCATTTAATTTTTGAAAGTTTTTGCTGCCTTTATTTGATGGTAATTAATTTTATTTCATGGAAAATCATTTGATTTTATTATAAATTATGAGACAGCTGCACTGGAGTAGATTTGGTTACATTTGAATTATTGGGGGGACAGCTGTGACTGACTGCTAGCACCAGCAGCCATTCCAGCAGTGCCCAGGCTGTCGGGCG
Source organism: Locusta migratoria (assembly GCA_026315105.1). Lineage (NCBI taxonomy): Eukaryota > Metazoa > Arthropoda > Insecta > Orthoptera > Acrididae > Locusta > Locusta migratoria. The sequence continues at coordinate 362,622,160 of CM048751.1, read as the reverse complement.
AGACATGGTGGCAATATTTTAGTTTAAGTGAATTATTGTGTTAGAGGACCACACTTGTTAAAGTTAAAGTCCCTACATAATTTTTGAATATTTTTGCTGCTTTTATGTCATAGAAATGCATTTGATTTTATTATAAATCATGAGATAGCTGCACAGAAGCAGACTTGGCTACATTTGAATTATTGGGGGGACAGCTGTGACTGACTGCTAGCACCAGCAGCTATTCCAGCAGTGGCCAGGTGTCGGTTGTGACATGGTGGCAATATTTTAGTTTAAGTGAATTACTATGTTAGAGGACCACACTTGTTAAAGTTAGAGACTTTACTTAATTTGTGAAAATTTTTGCTTCTTTTATGTCATATAAATGCATTTGATTTTATTATAATTCATGAGATAGCTGCACAGGAGCAGAGTTGGCTACATTTGAATTATTGGGGGGACAGCTGTGACTGACTGCTAGCACCAGTGGACATTCCAGCAGTGCCCAGGCTGACGGCTGTGACAAGGTGGCAATATTTGAGTTTAAGAGAATTATTATGTTAGGGGATCACACTTGTTTAAGTTTATCTCTGTATTTAATTTTTGAAAGTTTTTGCTGCCTTTATTTGATGGTAATTAATTTTATTTCATGGAAAATTCATTTGATTTTATTATAAATTATGAGACAGCTGCACTGGAGCAGATTTGGTTACACTTGAATTATTGGGGGGGGGGGGGGAGACAGCTGTGACTGACTGCTAGCACCAGCAGCCATTCCAGCAGTGGCCAATCTGTCAGCTGTGACATGGTGGCTATATTTTAGTTTAAGTAAATTATTGTGGTAGAGGGCCACACTTGTTAAAGTTAGAGCCCTACTTAATTTTTGAATATTTTTGCTGCTTTTATGTCATGGAAATGAATTTGATTTTATTATAAATCTTGAGATAGCTGCACAGGAGCAGAGTTGGCTACATTTGAATTATTGGGGGAACAGCTGTGACTGATTGCTAGCACCAGCAGCCATTCCAGCAGTGCCCAGGCTGACATCTCTGACATTGTGGCAATATCTTAGTTTAAGTGAATTATTATGTTAGAGGATCACACATGTTTAAGTTTATCATTTTACTTAATTTTGAAAGTTTTTGCTGCCTTTATTTGATTGTAATTAATTTTATTTCGTGGAAAATCAATTGATTTTATTATAAATCATGAGATAGCTGCACAGGAGCAGAGTTGGCTACATTTCAATTATTGGGGGGCAGCTGTGACTGACAGCTAGCCCCGGCAGCCACTCCAGCAGTGGCCAGTTTTCGGCTGTGACATGGTAGCAATATTTTAGTTTAAGTGAATTATTGTGGTAGAGGACCACACTTGTCAAAGTTAGAGTACTTACTTAATTTGTGAATATTTTTGATGCTTTTATGTCATGGAAATGCATTTGATTTTATTATAAATCATGAGATAGCTGCACTGGAGCAGAGTTGGCGACATTTGAATTATTGGGGGGACAGCTGTGACTGACTGCTAGCACCATCAGCCATTCCAGCAGTGGCCAGGCTGTCGGCTGTGACATGGTGGCAGTATATTACATTAAGTGAATTATTATGTTATGGGATCACACTTGTTTAAGTTTATCTCTTCATTTAATTTTTGAAAGTTTTTGCTGCCTTTATTTGATGGCAATTAATTTTATTTCATGGAAAATTATTTGATATTATTATAAAATATGAGACAGCTGTACTGGAGTAGATTTGGTTACATTTGAATTATTGGGGGGACAGCTGTGACTGACTGCTAGCACCAGCGGCCATTCCAGCAGTGCCCAGGCTGACGGCTGTGACATGGTGGCAATATTTTAGTTTAAGTGAATTATTGTGGTAGAGGGCCACACTTGTAAACGTTAGAGTTCCCATTTAATTTTTGAATATTTTTGCAGCTCTTATGTCATGGAAATGCATTTGATTTTATGATACATGATGAGATAGCTGCACAGGAGCAGAGTTGGCTACATTTGAATTATTGGGGGAAACCTGTGACTGACTGCTATCACCAGCAGCCATTCCAGCAGTGGCCAGGTGTCAGCTGTGACATGGTTGCAATATTTTAGTTTAAGTGAATTATTATGTTAGAGGATCACACATGTTTAAGTTTATCATTTTACTTAATTTTTGAAAGTTTTTGCTGCCTTTATTTGATGGTAATTACTTTTATTTCACGAAAAATCATCTGATTTTATTATAAATTATGAGACAGCTGCACTGGAGTAGATTTGGTTACATTTGAATTATTGGGGGGACAGCTGTGACTGACTGCTAACACCAGCAGCAATTCCAGCAGTGGCCACGATGTCGGCTGTGACATGGTGGCAATATTTTAGATTAAGTGAATTATTATGTTATGGGATCACACTTGTTTAAGTTTATCTCTTCATTTAATTTTTGGAATTTTTTGTTGCCTTTATTTGATGGTAATTAATTTTATTTCATGGAAAATCATTTGATTTTATTATAAATTATGAGACAGCTGCACTGGAGTAGATTTGGTTACATTTGAATTATTGGGGGGACAGCTGTGACTGACTGCTAGCACCAGCAGCCATTCCAGCAGTGCCCAGGCTGTCGGGCGTGACATGGTGGCAATATTTTAGTTTAAGTGAATTATTATGTTAGGGGACCACACTTGTTAAAGTTAGAGTCTTTACTTAATTTGTGAAAATTTTTGCTTCTTTTATGTCATGGAAATGCATTTGCTTTTATGATACATGATGAGATAGCTGCACAGGAGCAGAGTTGGCTACATTTGAATTATTGGGGGACAGCTGTGACTGACTGCTAGCACCAGCAGCCATTCCAGCAGTGGCCATTCTGTCGGGTGTGACATGGTGGCAATATTTTAGTTTGAGTGAATTATTGTGGTAGAGGGCCACACTTGTTAAAGTTAGAGTCCCTACTTAATTTTTGAATATTTTTGCTGCTTTTATGTCATGGAAATGCATTTGATTTTATTATAAATCATGAGATAGCTGCACAGGAGCAGAGTTGGCTACATTTGAATTAGTGGGGGGACAGGTGTGACTGACTGCTAGCTGCCATTCCAGCAGTGGCCAGGCTGTCGGCTGTGACATGGTGGCAATATTTTAGAGTAAGTGAATTATTATGTTAGGGGATCACACTTATTTAAGTTATTATTTTACTTAATTTTTGAAAGTTTTTGCTGCCTTTATTTGATTGTAATTAATTTTATTTCATGGCAAATCATTTGATTTCATTATAAATCATAAGATAGCTACACAGGAGCAGAGTTGGCTACATTTGAATTATTGGGGGACCAGCTGTGACTGACTGCTAGCACCATCAGCCATTCCAGCAGTGGCCAGGCTGTCGGCTGTGACATGGTGGCAGTATATTACATTAAGTGAATTATTATGTTATGGGATCATACTTGTTTAAGTTTATCTCTTCATTTAATTTTTGAAAGTTTTTGCTGCCTTTATTTGATGGTAATTAATTTTATTTCATGGAAAATCATTTGATTTTATTATAAATTATGAGACAGCTGCACTGGAGTAGATTTGGTTACATTTGAATTATTGGGGGGACAGCTGTGACTGACTGCTAGCACCAGCAGCCATTCCAGCAGTGCCCAGGCTGTCGGGCGAGACATGGTGGCAATATTTTAGTTTAAGTGAATTATTGTGTTAGAGGACCACACTTGTTAAAGTTAAAGTCCCTACATAATTTTTGAATATTTTTGCTGCTTTTATGTCATAGAAATGCATTTGATTTTATTATAAATCATGAGATAGCTGCACAGAAGCAGACTTGGCTACATTTGAATTATTGGGGGGACAGCTGTGACTGACTGCTAGCACCAGCAGCTATTCCAGCAGTGGCCAGGTGTCGGCTGTGACATGGTGGCAATATTTTAGTTTAAGTGAATTACTATGTTAGAGGACCACACTTGTTAAAGTTAGAGACTTTACTTAATTTGTGAAAATTTTTGCTTCTTTTATGTCATATAAATGCATTTGATTTTATTATAATTCATGAGATAGCTGCACAGGAGCAGAGTTGGCTACATTTGAATTATTGGGGGGACAGCTGTGACTGACTGCTAGCACCAGTGGACATTCCAGCAGTGCCCAGGCTGACGGCTGTGACATGGTGGCAATATTTGAGTTTAAGAGAATTATTATGTTAGGGGATCACACTTGTTTAAGTTTATCTCTGTATTTAATTTTTGAAAGTTTTTGCTGCCTTTATTTGATGGTAATTAATTTTATTTCATGGAAAATTCATTTGATTTTATTATAAATTATGAGACAGCTGCACAGGAGCAGAGTTGGCTACATTTCAATTATTGGGGGGCAGCTGTGACTGACAGCTAGCCCCGGCAGCCACTCCAGCAGTGGCCAGTTTTCGGCTGTGACATGGTAGCAATATTTTAGTTTAAGTGAATTATTGTGGTAGAGGACCACACTTGTCAAAGTTAGAGTACTTACTTAATTTGTGAATATTTTTGCTGCTTTTATGTCATGGAAATGCATTTGATTTTATTATAAATCATGAGATAGCTGCACTGGAGCAGAGTTGGCGACATTTGAATTATTGGGGGGACAGCTGTGACTGACTGCTAGCACCATCAGCCATTCCAGCAGTGGCCAGGCTGTCGGCTGTGACATGGTGGCAGTATATTACATTAAGTGAATTATTATGTTATGGGATCACACTTGTTTAAGTTTATCTCTTCATTTAATTTTTGAAAGTTTTTGCTGCCTTTATTTGATGGCAATTAATTTTATTTCATGGAAAATTATTTGATATTATTATAAATTATGAGACAGCTGTACTGGAGTAGATTTGGTTACATTTGAATTATTGGGGGGACAGCTGTGACTGACTGCTAGCACCAGCGGCCATTCCAGCAGTGCCCAGGCTGACGGCTGTGACATGGTGGCAATATTTTAGTTTAAGTGAATTATTGTGGTAGAGGGCCACACTTGTAAAAGTTAGAGTTCCCATTTAATTTTTGAATATTTTTGCAGCTCTTATGTCATGGAAATGCATTTGATTTTATGATACATGATGAGATAGCTGCACAGGAGCAGAGTTGGCTACATTTGAATTATTGGGGGAAACCTGTGACTGACTGCTATCACCAGCAGCCATTCCAGCAGTGGCCAGGTGTCAGCTGTGACATGGTTGCAATATTTTAGTTTAAGTGAATTATTATGTTAGAGGATCACACATGTTTAAGTTTATCATTTTACTTAATTTTTGAAAGTTTTTGCTGCCTTTATTTGATGGTAATTACTTTTATTTCACGAAAAATCATCTGATTTTATTATAAATTATGAGACAGCTGCACTGGAGTAGATTTGGTTACATTTGAATTATTGGGGGGACAGCTGTGACTGACTGCTAACACCAGCAGCAATTCCAGCAGTGGCCACGCTGTCGGCTGTGACATGGTGGCAATATTTTAGATTAAGTGAATTATTATGTTATGGGATCACACTTGTTTAAGTTTATCTCTTCATTTAATTTTTGGAATTTTTTGTTGCCTTTATTTGATGGTAATTAATTTTATTTCATGGAAAATCATTTGATTTTATTATAAATTATGAGACAGCTGCACTGGAGTAGATTTGGTTACATTTGAATTATTGGGGGGACAGCTGTGACTGACTGCTAGCACCAGCAGCCATTCCAGCAGTGGCCAGGCTGTCGGGCGTGACATGGTGGCAATATTTTAGTTTAAGTGAATTATTATGTTAGGGGACCACACTAGTTAAAGTTAGAGTCCTTACTTAATTTGTGAAAATTTTTGCTTCTTTTATGTCATGGAAATGCATTTGCTTTTATGATACATGATGAGATAGCTGCACAGGGGCAGAGTTGGCTACATTTGAATTAGTGGGGGGACAGGTGTAACTGACTGCTATCACCAGCAGCCATTCCAGCAGTGGCCAGGTGTCGGCTGTGACATGGTGGCAATATTTTAGTTTAAGTGAATTATTATGTTAGGGGATCACACTTATTTAAGTTTATCATTCTACTTAATTTTTGAAAGTTTTTGCTGCCTTTATTTGATGGTAATTAATTTTATTTCATGGAAAATCATTTGATTTCATTATAAATCATGAGATAGCTGAACAGGAGCAGAGTTGGCTACATTTGAATTATTGGGGGACAGCTGTGACTGACTGCTAGCACCAGCAGCCATTCCAGCAGTGGCCATTCTGTCGGGTGTGACATGGTGGCAATATTTTAGTTTGAGTGAATTATTGTGGTAGAGGGCCACACTTGTTAAAGTTAGAGTCCCTACTTAATTTTTGAATATTTTTGCTGCTTTTATGTCATGGAAAACATTTGATTTTATTATAAATCATGAGATAGCTGCACAGGAGCAGAGTTGGCTACATTTGAATTAGTGGGGGGACAGGTGTGACTGACTGCTAGCTGCCATTCCAGCAGTGGCCAGGCTGTCGGCTGTGACATGGTGGCAATATTTTAGAGTAAGTGAATTATTATGTTAGGGGATCACACTTATTTAAGTTATTATTTTACTTAATTTTTGAAAGTTTTTGCTGCCTTTATTTGATTGTAATTAATTTTATTTCATGGCAAATCATTTGATTTCATTATAAATCATAAGATAGCTACACAGGAGCAGAGTTGGCTACATTTGAATTATTGGGGGAACAGCTGTGACTGACTGCTAGCACCATCAGCCATTCCAGCAGTGGCCAGGCTGTCGGCTGTGACATGGTGGCAGTATATTACATTAAGTGAATTATTATGTTATGGGATCATACTTGTTTAAGTTTATCTCTTCATTTAATTTTTGAAAGTTTTTGCTGCCTTTATTTGATGGTAATTAATTTTATTTCATGGAAAATCATTTGATTTTATTATAAATTATGAGACAGCTGTAATGGAGTAGATTTGGTTACATTTGAATTATTGGGGGGACAGCTGTGACTGACTGCTAGCACCAGCGGCCATTCCAGCAGTGCCCAGGCTGACGGCTGTGACATGGTGGCAATATTTTAGTTTAAGTGAATTATTGTGGTAGAGGGCCACACTTGTAAAAGTTAGAGTTCCCATTTAATTTTTGAATATTTTTGCAGCTCTTATGTCATGGAAATGCATTTGATTTTATGATACATGATGAGATAGCTGCACAGGAGCAGAGTTGGCTACATTTGAATTATTGGGGGAAACCTGTGACTGACTGCTATCACCAGCAGCCATTCCAGCAGTGGCCAGGTGTCAGCTGTGACATGGTTGCAATATTTTAGTTTAAGTGAATTATTATGTTAGAGGATCACACATGTTTAAGTTTATCATTTTATTTAATTTTTGAAAGTTTTTGCTGCCTTTATTTGATGGTAATTACTTTTATTTCATGAAAAATCATCTGATTTTATTATAAATTATGACGCAGCTGCACTGGAGTAGATTTGGTTACACTTGAATTATTGGGGGCAGCTGTGACTGACAGCTAGCACCAGCAGCCTTTCCAGCAGTGGCCAGTTTTCGGCTGTGACATGGTGGCAATATTTTAGTTTAAGTGAATTATTGTGGTAGAGGGCCACACTTGTTAAAGTTAGAGTCCCTACTTAATTTTTGAATATTTTTGCTATTTTTATGTCATAGAAATGCATTTGATTTTATTATAAATTATGAGACAGCTGCACAGGAGTAGATTTGGTTACATTTGAATTATTGGGGGGACAGGTGTGACTGACTGCTAGCACCAGCAGCCATTCCAGCAGTGGCCAGGCTGTCGGCTGTGGCATGGTGGCAATATTTTAGATTAAGTGAATGATAATGTTAGGGGATGACACTTATTTAAGTTTATCATTTTACTTAATTTTTGAAAGTTTTTGCTGCCTTTATTTGATTGTAATTAATTTTATTTCATGGCAAATCATTTGATTTCATTATAAATCATGAGATAGCTGCACAGGAGCAGAGTTGGCTACATTTGAATTATTGGGGGAACAGCTGTGACTGACTGCTAGCACCATCAGCCATTCCAGCAGTGGCCAGGCTGTCGGCTGTGACATGGTGGCAGTATATTACATTAAGTGAATTATTATGTTATGGGATCACACTTGTTTAAGTTTATCTCTTCATTTAATTTTTGAAAGTTTTTGCTGCCTTTATTTGATGGTAATTGATTTTATTTCATGGAAAATCATTTGATTTTATTATAAATTACGAGACAGCTGCACTGGAGTAGATTTGGTTACATTTGAATTATTGGGGGGACAGCTGTGACTGACTGCTAGCACCAGCGGCCATTCCAGCAGTGCCCAGGTTGACGGCTGTGACATGGTGGCAATATTTTAGTTTAAGTGAATTATTGTGGTAGAGGGCCACACTTGTAAAAGTTAGAGTCCCTATTTAATTTTTGAATATTTTTGCTGCTTTTATTTCATGGAAATGCATTTGATTTTATGATAAATGATGAGATAGCTGCACAGGAGCAGAGTTGGCTACATTTGAATTATTGGGGGAAAGCTGTGACTGACTGCTATCACCAGCAGCCATTCCAGCAGTGGCCAGGTGTCGGCTTTGACATGGTTGCAATATTTTAGTTTAAGTGAATTATTATGTTAGAGGATCACACTTGTTAAGTTTATCATTTTACTTAATTTTTTGAAAGTTTTTGCTGCCTTTAATGTTTGTAATTAATTTTTTTCATGGAAAATCATTTGATTTTATTATAAATCATGAGATAGCTGCACAGGAGCTGAGTTACCTACATTTGAATTATTGGGGGGACAGCTGTTACTGACTGCTAGCACTAGCAGCCATTCCAGCAGTGGGCAGGTGTCGGCAGTGACATGGTGCAAAATTTTAGTTTAAGTGAATTATTATGTTAGAGGATCACACATGTTTAAGTTTATCATTTTACTTAATTTTTGAAAGTTTTTGCTGCCTTTATTTGATTGTAATTAATTTTATTTCATGGAAAATCATTTGATTTTATTATAAATCATGAGATAGCTGCACAGGAGCAGAGTTGGCTACATTTGAATTATTGGGGGAAAGCTGTGACTGACTGCTAGCACCAGCAGCTATTCCAGCAGTGGCCAGGTGTCGGCTGTGACATGGTGGCAATATTTTAGTTTAAGTGAATTACTATGTTAGAGGACCACACTTGTTAAAGTTAGAGACTTTACTTAATTTGTGAAAATTTTTGCTTCTTTTATGTCATGGAAATGCATTTGATTTTATTATAATTCATGAGATAGCTGCACAGGAGCAGAGGTGGCTACATTTGAATTATTGGGGGGACAGCTGTGACTGACTGGTAGCACCAGCGGCCATTCCAGCAGTGGCCAGTTTTTGGCTGTGACATGGTGGCAATATTTTAGTTTAAATGAATTATTGTGGTAGAGGGCCACACTTGTTAGAGTCCCTACTTAATTTTTGAATATTTTTGCGGCTTTTATGTCATGGAAATGCATGTGATTTTATTATAAATCATGAGATAGCCGACAGGAGTAGAGTTGGCTACATTTGAATTATTGGGGGAAAGCTGTGACTGACTGCTAGCACCAGCAGCCATTCCAGCAGTGCCCAGGCTGTCGGCTGTGACATGGTGGCAATATATTACATTAAGTGAATTATTATGTTATGGGATCAGACTTGTTTAAGTTTATCTCTTTATTTAATTTTTGAAAGTTTTTGCTGCCTTTATTTGATTGTAATTAATTTTATTTCATGGAAAATCATTTGATTTTATTATAAATTATTAGACAGCTGCACTGGAGTAGATTTGGTTACATTTGTATTATTGGGGGGACAGCTGTGACTGACTGCTAGCACCAACAGCCATTCCAGCAGTGCCCAGGCTGTCGGGCGTGACATGGTGGCAATATTTTAGTTTAAGTGAATTATTATGTTAGAGGACCACACTTGTTAAAGTTAGAGTCTTTGCTTAATTTGTGAAAATTTTTGCTTCTTTTATGTCTCGGAAATGCATTTGATTTTATTATAATTCATGAGATAGCTGCACAGGAGCAGAGTTGGCTACATTTGAATTATTGGGGGGACAGCTGTGACTGACTGCTAGCACCAGCAGCCATTCCAGCAGTGCCCAGGCTGTCGGCTGTGACATGGTGGCAATATTTCAGTTTAAGTGAATTATTGTGGTAGAGGATCACACATGTTTAAGTAGTTGTCTTTACTTAATTTTTGAAAGTTTTTGTGCTTTTATTTCATGGAAATTCAATTTATTTAATGGAAAATCATTTGATTCTATTATAAATCATGAGATAGCTGCACAGGAGCAGAGTTGGCTACATTTGAATTAGTGGGGGTACAGCTGTGACTGACTGCTAACACCAGCAGCAATTCCAGCAGTGGCCAGGTGTCGGCTTTGACATGGTGGCAATATTTTAGTTTAAGTGAATTATTATGTTAGAGGATCACACTTGTTTAAGTTTATCATTTTACTTAATTTTTCAAAGTTTTTAATGCCTTTATTTGATTGTAATTAATTTTATTTCATGGAAAATCATTTGATTTTATTATAAAACATGAGATAGCTGCACAGGAGCATAGTTGGCTACATTTGAATTATTGGGGGAACAGCTGTGACTACTGCTAGCACCATCAGCCAACCCAGCAGTGGCCAGGCTGTCGGCTGTGACATGGTGGCAATATTTTAGATTAAGTGGATCATTATGTTAGAGGATCACACTTGTTTAAGTTTATCATTTTATCATCATTTTTTCGATTTCCGTCGTCCTTAGTTGCATATGAAATTGATGGAGGTGTATTACCGTCTTTAGCAACTAAATGAAAGGCGTTTTGTGTGTGCCATACGCGTTTCGCTTCTTTATTTATGAAGCATCATCAGTGGCCTGTAATACATGTTATTTTTGTATAATATTGTAGTACAGTCATAATATTATAGGTATTTTACACAATATGACAGTTAACAGTTTGTTACAATTACTAAAGTTCAGATCTACTAGGTTAGAAACAACTTCTGTAGCACTAGCTTTTTGAAAGTTAATTTAATTGTTAGTATTTGGCCCTACTTACGGTTTTCTGTTTTATTCCATGTGTGTCTTCATGGAGATGTTTGTGAGGTCTTCAGTTGGATGTCGTATTTTTGGTCTTGATGAAAACCCTTTCATCACCACTTCACTGTGTATTCGTATTTGACGTTTGTTTACAATGTTTAGTGTTGCCAACTGTCGCTTTTCTCTGTCTCTTGATTGTGTTCCTTGTATCTCTGAGTGTATCAGCTGTTTTTTGTTTGTGTTGGTGTCTGTTTAGACTGTGTGTGTGTGTGTGTGTGTGTGTGTGTGTGTGTGTTGTTATTTGTGTTAGTTTTTTGTGAGTAAGGGTGTGTGTGTGTGTGTGTGTGTGTGTGTGTGTGTGTGTGTGTGTGTGTGTGTTATTTGTGTTAGTTTTTTGTAAATATGGGAGATTGGGAAGGGGAGCGAGAGGGAGAAGGAGGTAGGGCATTTCATGTTTCGTTATTATTTTTCACTGTTTTTGTGGCCAGCTTGATCAGTGAGTTGTTGCTTATGTTTATCTGATCATTGATCACTTTTTTATTCACATACAGAGAGCTTTGGCAATGAATAAAAAAGTGATCAATGATCAGATAAACATAAGCAACAACTCACTGATCAAGCTGGCCACAAAAACAGTGAAAAATAATAACGAAACATGAAATGCCCTACCTCCTCCTCCCTCTCGCTCCCCTTCCCCATCTCCCATATTTACAAAAAACTAACACAAATAACAACACACACACACACACACACACACACACACACACACACACACACAGTCTAAACAGACACCAACACAAACAAAAAACAGCTGATACACTCAGAGATACAAGGAACACAAACAAGAGACAGACGAAAAGCGACAGTTGGCAACACTAAACATTGTAAACAAACGTCAAATACGTATACACAGTGAAGTGGTGATGAAAGGGTTTTCATCAAGACCGAAAATACCACATCCAACTGAAGACCTCACAAACATCTCCATGAAGACACACATGGAATAAAACAGAAAACCGTAAGTAGGGCCAAATACTAACAATTAAATTAACTTTCAAAAAGCTAGTGCTACAGTAGTTGTTTCTAACCTAATAGATCTGAACTTTAGTAATTGTAACAAACTGTTAACTGTCATATTGTGTAAAATACCTATAATATTATGACTGTACTACAATATTATACAAAAATAACATGTATTACAGGCCACTGATGATGCTTCATAAATAAAGAAGCGAAACGCGTATGGCACACACAAAACGCCTTTCATTTAGTTGCTAAAGACGGTAATACACCTCCATCATTATAATTTTACTTAATTTTTGAAAGTTTTTGCGGCCTTTATTTGATTGTATTAATTTTATTTCATGGAAAATCATCTGATTTTATTATAAATCATGAGATAGCTGCACAGGAGCAGAGTTGGCTACATTTGAATTTTTGGGGGAAACAGCTGTGACTGACTGCTAGCACCATCAGCCATTCCAGCATTGGTCAGGCTGTCGGCTGTGACATGGTGGCAATATATTACATTAAGTGAATTATTATGTTATGGGATCACACTTGTTTATCTCTTTATTTAATTTTTGATAGTTTTTGCTGCCTTAATTTATGGTAATTAATTTTATTTCATGGAAAATCATTTGATTTTATTGTAATTATGAGACAGCTGCACTGGAGTAGATTCGGTTACATTTGAATTATTGGGGGGACAGCTGTGACTGACTGCTAGCACCAGCGGCCATTCCAGCAGTGCCCAGGCTGACGGCCGTGACATGGTGGCAATATTTTAGTTTAAGTGAATTATTGTGATAGAAGGCCACACTTGTTAAAGTTAGAGTCCCTATTTAATTTTTGAATATTTTTGCTGCTTTTATGTCATGAAAATGCATTTGATTTTATTATAAATCATGAGATAGCCGCACAGGAGCAGAGTTGGCTACATTTGAATTATTGGGGGTACAGCTGTGACTGACTGCTAGCACCAGCAGCCATTCCAGCAGTGGCCAGTTTTCGGCTGTGACATGGTGGCAATATTTTAGTTTAAGTGAATTATTGTGGTAGAGGGCCACACTTGTTAAAGTTAGAGTCTCTACTTATTTTTGAATATTTTTGCTGCTTTTATGTCATGGAAATTCATTTGATTTTATTATAAATCATTAGATAGCTGCACAGGAGCAGAGTTGGCTACATTTGAATTATTGGGGTGACAGCTGTGACTGACTGCTAGCACCAGCAGCCATTCCAGCAGTGGCCAGTTTTCGGCTGTGACATGGTGGCAATATATTACATTAAGTGAATTATTATGTTATGGGATCAAAATTGTTTAAGTTTATCTCTTCATTTAATTTTTGAAAGTTTTTGCTGCCTTTATTTGATGGTAATTACTTTTATTTCATGGAAAATCATCTGATTTTATTATAAATTATGAGACAGCTGCACTGGAGTAGATTTGGTTACATTTGAATTATTGGGGGGACAGCTGTGACTGACTGCTAGCACCAGCAGCCATTCCAGCAGTGCCCAGGCTGACGGCCGTGACATGGTGGCAATATTTTAGTTTAAGTGAATTATTATGTTAGAGGATCACACTTGTTTAAGTTTATCATTTTACTTAATTTTTGATAGTTTTTGCTGCCTTTATTTGTTTGTAATTAATTTTTTTTTTCATGGAAAATCATTTGATTTTATTATAAATCATGAGATAGCTGCACAGGAGCTGAGTTACTCACATTTGAATTTTTGGGGGGACAGCTGTGACTGACTGCTAGCACCAGCAGCCATTCCAGCAGTGGCCAGGTGTCGGCTGTGACATGGTGGCAATATTTGAGTTTAAGTGGATTATTATGTTAGAGGATCTCACCTGTTTAAGTTTATCATTTTACTTAATTTTTGAAAGTTTTTGCGGCCTTTATTTGATTGTATTAATTTTATTTCATGGAAAATCATTTGATTTTATTATAAATCATGAGATAGCTGCACAGGAGCAGAGTTGGCTACATTTGAATTATTGGGGGAACAGCTGTGACTGACTGCTAGCACCATCAGCCATTCCAGCAGTGGCCAGGCTGTCGGCTGTGACATGGTGGCAATATATTACATTAAGTGAATTACTATGTTATGGGATCAAAATTGTTTAAGTTTATCTCTTCATTTAATTTTTGAAAGTTTTTGCTGCCTTTATTTGATGGTAATTACTTTTATTTCATGGAAAATCATCTGATTTTATTATAAATTATGAGACAGCTGCACTGGAGTAGATTTGGTTACATTTGAATTATTGGGGGGACAGCTGTGACTGACTGCTAGCACCAGCGGCCATTCCAGCAGTGCCCAGGCTGACGGCCATGACATGGTGGCAATATTTTAGTTTAAGCGAATTATTGTGGTAGAGGGCCACACTTGTTAAAGTTAGAGTCCCTATTTAATTTTTGAATATTTTTGCTGCTTTTATGTCATGGAAATGCATTTGATTTTATTATTAATCATGAGATAGCTGCACAGGAGCTGAGTTGGCTACATTTGAATTATTGGGGGAACAGCTATGACTACTGCTAGCACCATCAGCCATTCAAGCAGTGGCCAGGGTGTCAGCTGTGACATGGTGGCAATATTTTAGTTTAAGTGAAATATTGTGGTAGAGGGCCACACCTGTTAAAGTTAGAGTCCTTACTTAACTTTTGAATATTTTTGCTTCTTTTATGTCATGGAAATGCCTGTGATTTTATTATAAATCATGAGATAGCTGCACAGGAGCAGAGTTGGCTACATTTGAATTATTGGGGGGACAGCTGTTACTGACTGCTAGCACCAGCAGCCATTCCAGCAGTGGCCAGGTGTCGGCTGTGACATGGTGGCAATATTTTAGTTTAAGTGAATTATTATGTTAGAGGAACACACTTGTTTACGTTTATCATTTTACTTAATTTTTGAAAGTTTTTGCTGCCTTTATTTGATTGTAATTAATTTTATTTCATGGAAAATCATTTGATTTTATTATAAAACATGAGATAGCTGCACAGGAGCAGAGTTGGCTACATTTGAATTATTGGGGGGATAGCTGTGACTGACTGCTAGCACCAGCAGCCATCCCAGCAGTGCCCAGTCTGTCGGCTGTGACATGGTGGCAATATATCAGTTTAAGTCAATTATTGTGGTAGAGGATCACACATGTTTAAGTTGATGTCTTTACTTAAATTTTGAAAGTTTTTGTGCTTTTATTTCGTCGAAATTCAATTTATTTCATGGAAAATCATATGATTTTATTATAAATCATGAGATAGCTGCACAGGAGCAGAGTTGGCTACATTTGAATTATTGGGGGGACATCTGTGACTAACTGCTAGCACCAGCAGCCATTCCTTCAGTGGCCAGGCTGTCGGCTGGGACATGGTGGCAATATTGCATTGTGATGTGTTTTGCCTCCTCATTGGTAGTATATGATAAAAAATACTATTGAAAAGAGAAATTTGTATTTTTTTTTTTTTGTTATTTGCATTATTGTGTCTTTCCCTGAGATAACTCCCATTACTGTTTAAAGACCCTAGGAGCCAATGCCGACAGGGCTGTGGAGAGCAGCCAGCTGCACTGGAGGTTAGCCTGCGACGTGTTTTACCTCTTCATTGGTAGTATATGATAATAATTTAAAAGAACAATTGGATTTTTTTCTTTTGTTATTTGCATTATTGTGTGTTTCTCTGAGAACACTCCCATTACTGCTTAAAGACCCTAGAAGCCAATGCTGACATGGCTGTGGACAGCAGGCAACTCCACTGGAGGTTAGCCTGCGAATTGTTTTACTTCATAATTGGGAGTATGTGATAATAAATACTATTTAAAAGAGAAATCTGTATTTTTCTCTTATTTTATATGCATTATTGTAGGTTTCCTTAAAAACACTCCCATTACTGTTTAAAGACCCTAGGAGCCAATGCTGACAGGGCTGTGGACAGCAGCCAGCTCTACTGGAGGTTAGCCAGCGACATTTTTTACCCCTTAATTGGTGTATATGATGCAAATAACAAAAGAAAAAAATACAATTTTTTTAAAAATAGTATTATTATCATATACTACCAATGAAGAGGTGAAATACGTCGCAGGCTAATCGCCAGTGGAGTTGCCTGCTGTCCACAGCACTGTCGGCATTGGCTCCTATGGTCTTTAAATAGTAATGGGAGTGTTCTCTGGGAAACACACAATAATGCAAATAACAAAAGAAAAAAAAAGAAAAATTTCTCTTTTAAATAGTATTTATTATCATATACTACCAATTAAGATATCACACACGTCGCAGGCTAACCTCCAGTGCAGCTGGCTGCCGTCCACATCCCTGCCGGAATTGGCTCCTAGGGTCTTTATATAGTAATGGGAGTGTTGCCAGGGAAATGCACAATAATGTAAATAACGAAAAAAAATACAATGGCCGACAGGGCTGTGGACAGCATCCAGCTCCACTGGAGTTTAGACTGCGACGTGTTTTACCTCTTCATTGATAGTATATGATAATAATTTAAAAGAAAAATTTGTATTTTTTTCTTTTGTCATTTGCATTATTGTGTGTTTTCCTGAGAACACTCCCATTACTGTTTAAAGACCCCAGGAGCCAATGCCGACAGGGCTGTGGACAGCAGGAAACTTCACTGGAGATTACCCTGGGACGTGTTTTACCTCTTCATTGGTAGTATATGATAATAAATACTATTTAAAAAAGAAATTTGTATTTTTTTCCTTTTGTTATTTGCATTATTGTGTGATTCCCTGAGAACACTCCCATTATTGTTTAAAAACCCTATGGGCGAATGCCGACAGGGCTTTGGACAGCAGCCAGCTCCACTGGAGTTTAACCTGCGACGTGTGTGACCTCATAATTGGTAGTATATGATAATAAATACTATTTAAAAGGTAAATTTGTATTTTTTTCCGTTTGTTATTTAAATTATTGTGTGTTTCCCTGAGAAAACTCCCATTACTGTTTAAAGACCCTCGGAGCGAATGCCGACAGGGGTGTGGACAGCAGCCAGCTGCACTGGAGGTTAGCCTGCGACGTGTGTGACCTCTTAATTGGAAGTATATGATAATAAATACTATTTAAAAGAGAAATTCGTATTTTTTTCTTTTGTTATTTCCATTATTGTGTTTTTCCTTGAGAACACTCATATTACTGTTTAAAGACCCTAGGAGCCAATGTCGACAGGGCTGTGGACCGCAGGAAACTCCACTGGAGGTTAGCCTGCGAAGTGTTTTACTTCTTAATTGGTAGTATATGATAATAAATACTATTTTAAAGAGAAATTTGTATTTTTTTTCTTTTTTTTTATTTGCATTATTTTGTGTTTCCCTAAAATACTCCCATTACTGTTTAAAGACCCTAGGAGTCAATGCCGACAGGACTGTGGATAGCAGCCAGCTCCACTGGAGGTTAGCCTGCGACGTGTTTTACCTCTTAATTGGTAGTATATGATAATAAATACTATTTAAAAGAGAAATTGATATTTCTTTCTTTTGTTATATTCATTATTGTGTGTTTCCCTGAGAACACTCCCATTACTTTTTAAAGACCCTAGGAGCCAATGCCGACACGGCTGTGAACAGCATCCAGCTCCACTGGAGGTTAGACGGCGACATGTTTCACCTCTCCATTGGTAGTATATGATAATAATTTAAAAGAAAAATTTGTATTTTTTTTTTTTATTTGAATTATTGTGTGTTTCCCGGAGAACACTTCCATTACTGTTTAAAGACCATAGGAGCCAAAGCCGACAGGGCTGTGGAACGCAGGATGCTCCACTGGAGGTTAGCCTGCGACGTGTTTTAGCTCTTCATTAGTAGTGTATGATAATAAATATTATTTAAAAGAAAAATTTGTATTTTTTTCTTTTGTTATTTGCATTATTGTGTGTTTCCCTAAAAATAATCCCATTACTGTTTAAAGACCCTAGGAGTCAATGCCGACAGGGCTGTCGACAGCAGCCAGCTCCACTGGAGGTTAGCCTGTGACGTGTTTTACTTTTAATTAGTAGTATATGTGAATAAATACTATTTAAAAGAGAAATTTGCATTTTTTTGTTTTGTTATTTGCATTATTGTGTGATTCCCTGAGAACACTCCCGTTACTGTTTAAAGACCCCAGGAGCCAATGCTGACAGGGCTGTCGACAGCAGGCAGCTCTACTGGAGGTTACCCTGCGACGTGTTTTACCTGTTCATTTTTAGTATATGATAATATGTACTATTTAAAAGAGAAATTTTTATTTTCATGTTTTGTTATTTGCAATATTATGTGGTCACCTGAGAAAACTCCCATTACTGTTTAAATACGCTAGGAGCGAAGGCCGACAGGTTTGTGGATTGCAGCCAGCACCACTGGAGGTTAGCCTGCGACTTGTTTTACCTCTTAATTGGTAGTATATGATAAAAAATACTATTGAAAAGGGAAATTTGTATTTTTTTCTATTGTTATTTGCATTCTTGTGTGTTTCCCTGAGAACACTCCCATTACTGTTTAAAGACCCTAGGGGCCAATGCCGACAGGGCTGTGGACAGCAGCGAGCTCTACTGGAGGTTAGCCTGAGACGTGTTTTACCTCTTCATTTGTAATATATGAAAATAAATACTATTTAAAAGAGAAATTTGTATTTTTTTCTTTTGTTATTTGCATTATTGTGTGTTTCCCTGAGAACACTCCCATTGTTGTTTAAAGATCCTAGGAGCGAATTCCGACAGGGCTATGGACAGCAGCCAGCTCCACTTGAGGTTAGCCTGCAACGTGTTTTACCTCTTAATTGGTAGTATATGATAATAAATACTATTGAAAGGAGAAATTTGTATTTTTTTCTTATGTTATGTGCATTATTGTGTGTTTCCCTGAGAACACTCCCATTACTGTTAAAAGTCCCTAGGAGCCAATGCCGACAGGGCTGTGGACAGCAGGCAACTCCACTGGAGGTTAGCCTGTGACGTGTTTTACCGGTTAATTTTTAGTATATGATAATATATACTATTTAAAAAAAAATTTGTATTTTTTCTTTTGTTATTTGCATTAATGTGTGTTTCCCTGAGATCATTCCCATTATTGTTTAAAGACCCCAGGAGCCAATGCCAACAGGTTTGTGGACAGCAGTCAACACCACTGGAGTTTAGCCTGCGACTTGTTCTACCTCTTCATTTGTAATATATGAAAATAAATACTATTTAAAAGAGAAATTTGTATTTTTTTCTTTTGTTATTTACATTATTGTGTGTTTCCCTGAGAACACCCCCATTACTGTTTAAAGACCCTAGGTGCCAATGCAGACAGGGCTGTGGACAGCAGGCAACTCCACTTGGGGTTAGCCCGCAACGTATTTTACCTATTCATTTGTAGTATATGATAATATATACTATTTAAAAAAGAAATTTGTATTTTTTTCCCTTTTGTTATTGGCATTATTGTGTGTTTCCCTGAGAACATTTCCATTATTTTTTAAAGACCCTATGAGCGAATGCCGACGGGGCTGTGGATAGCAGCCAGATCCACTGAAGTTTAGCCTGCGACGTGTTTTACCTCTTAATTGGTAGTATATGATAATAAATACTATTGAAAAGAGATATTTGTATTTTTTTCTTTTGTTATTTGCATTATTGTGTATTTCCTTGAGAACACCCCCATTACTGTTTAAACACCTTAAGGGCCAATGCCGACAGGGCTGTGGACAGAAGCCAGCTCCACTGTAGGTTAGCCTGCGACGTGTTTTACCTCTTAATTGGTAGTATATGATAATAAATTCTATTTAAAAGAGAAATTTTGTATTTTTTCTTTTGGTATTAATATTATTGTGTGTTTTCCTGAGAAAAAACCCATTACTTTTTAAAGACTCTAGGAACCAAAGCCGACAGGGCCGTGGACAGCAGCCAGTTCTTTCTGGAGTTTAGCTTGCGACGTGATTTACCTCTTCATTAGTAGTGTATGATAATAAATACTAATTAAAACAGAAATTTGTTTTTTTTCTTTTATTATTTGCATTATTGTTTGTTCCCTGAGAACACTCCCATTACTGTTTAAAGACCCCAGGAGCCAATGCTGACAGGGCTGTCGACAGCAGCCAGCTCCACTGTAGGTTAGCCTTCGACGTGTTTTACCCCTTAATTGGTAGTATATGATAATAAATTCTATTTAAAAGAGAAGTTTGTATTTTTTCTTTTGGTATTAACATTATTGTGTGTTTTCGTGAGAACACTCCCATTAGTTTTTAAAGACCCTAGGAACCAAAGCTGACAGGGCTGTGGACAGCAGCCAGCTCTACTGGAGGTTAGCCACCGACGTGCCTTACCTCTTAATTGCTAGTATATGATAATAAATACTATTTAAAAGAGAAATTTGTATTCTTTTCTTTTGTTATTTGCATTACTGTGGGTTTCCCGGAGAACACTCCCATTACTATTTAAAGACCAGAGGAGCCAATGCCGACAGGGCTGTGGACAGCAGACAACTGCACTGGAGGTTAGCCTGCGACGTGTGTCACCTCTTCATTGGTAGTATATGATAATAAGTACTATCTAAAAGAGAAATTTGTATTTTTTTCTTTTGTTATTTGCATTATTGTGTGTTTCCCTGAGAACACTCCCATTACTGTTTAAAGACCCTAGGAGCCAATGCCGACAGGGCTGTGGACAGCAGCCAACTTCACTGGAGGTTAGCCTGCGACCTGTTTTACATCTTTATTAGTAGTATATGATAATAAATCTATTTAAAAGAAAAATTTGTATTTTTTCTTTTGTTATTAACATTATTGTGTGTTTTCCTGAGAACACTCCCATTTCTGTTTAAAGACCCTAGGAACCAAAGCCGACAGGGCCGTGGACGGCAGCCAGCTCTACTGGAGGTTAGCCTGCGATGTGTTTTCCCTCCTCATTGGTAGTATATGATAATAAATACTATTTAAAAGAGAAATTTGTATTTTTTTTTTATTTGCGTTATTGTGTGTTTCCCTGAGAACACTCCCATTACTGTTTAAAGACCCTAGGAGCCAATGCCGACAAGGTTGTGACCAGCAGCCAGCACCACTGTAGGTTAGCCACCGACGTGTTTTACCTCTTAATAGGTAGTATATGATAATAAATACTATTTAAAAGAGAAATTTGTATTTTTATCTTTTGTTATTTGCATTATTGTGTGTTTTCCTGAGAACACTCCCATTACTGTTTAAAGACCCCAGGAGCCAATGCCGACAGGGCTGTGCACAGAAGCCAGCTCCACTGTAGGTTAGCCTGCGACGTGTTTTACCTCTTAATTGGTAGTATATGATAATAAATTCTATTTAAAAGAGAAATTTGTATTTTTTCCTTTGGTATTAATATTATTGTGTGTTTTCCTGAGAAAAAACCCATTACTTTTTAAAGACTCTAGGAACCAAAGCCGACAGGGCCGTGGACAGCAGCCAGCTCTTTCTGGAGTTTAGCTTGCGACGTGATTTACCTCTTCATTAGTAGTGTATGATAATAAATACTAATTAAAACAGAAATTTGTTTTTTTTTTTCTTTTATTATTTGCATTATTGTTTGTTCCCTGAGAACACTCCCATTACTGTTTAAAGACCCCAGGAGCCAATGCCGACAGGGCTGTCGACAGCAGCCAGCTCCACTGTAGGTTAGCCTTCGACGTGTTTTACCCCTTAATTGGTAGTATATGATAATAAATTCTATTTAAAAGAGAAGTTTGTATTTTTTCTTTTGGTATTAATATTATTGTGTGTTTTCGTGAGAACACTCCCATAAGTTTTTAAAGACCCTAGGAACCAAAGCTGACAGGGCTGTGGACAGCAGCCAGCTCTACTGGAGGTTAGCCACCGACGTGTCTTACCTCTTAATTGGTAGTATATGATAATAAATACTATTTAAAAGAGAAATTCGTATTTTTTCTTTATTTCCGTTATTGTGTGTTTCCCTGAGAACACTCCCATTACTGTTTAAAGACCCTAGGAGCCAATGACGACAGGGCTGTGGACAGTAGCCAGCTCCACTGGAGGTTAGCCACCGACGTGTCTTACCTCTTAATTGGTAGTATATGATAATAAATACTATTTAAAAGAGAAATTTGTATTCTTTTCTTTTGTTATTTGCATTACTGTGCGTTTCCCGGAGAACACTCCCATTACTATTTAAAGACCAGAGGAGCCAATGCCGACAGGGCTGTGGACAGCAGACAACTGCACTGGAGGTTAGCCTGCGACGTGTGTCACCTCTTCATTGGTAGTATATGATAATAAATACTATCTAAAAGAGAAATTTGAATTTTTTTCTTTTGTTATTTGCATTATTGTGTGTTTCCCTGAGAACACTCCCATTACTGTTTAATGACCCTAGGAGCCAATGCCGACAGGGCTGTGGACAGCAGCCAACTTCACTGGAGGTTAGCCTGCGACCTGTTTCACATCTTTATTAGTAGTATATGATAATAAATCTATTTAAACGAAAAATTTGTATTTTTTCTTTTGTTATTAACATTATTGTGTGTTTTCCTGAGAACACTCCCATTTCTGTTTAAAGATCCTAGGAACCAAAGCCGACAGGGCCGTGGACAGCAGCCAGCTCTACTGGAGGTTAGCCTGCGATGTGTTTTCCCTCCTCATTGGTAGTATATGATAATAAATACTATTTAAAAGAGAAATTTGTATTTTTTTTTTATTTGCGTTATTGTGTGTTTCCCTGAGAACACTCCCATTACTGTTTAAAGACCCTAGGAGCCAGGTTGCGACGTGTTTTACCTCTTCATTGGTAGTATATGATAATAATTTAAAAGAGAAATATGTATTTTTTTCTTTAGTTATTTGCATTATTGTGTGTTTCCCTGAGAACACTCCCATTACTGTTAAAGACCCTAGAAGCCATTGCTGAGAGGGCAGTGGACAGCAGGCAACTCCACTGGAGGTTACCCTGTGAAGTGTTTTACCTCTTCATTGGTAGTATATGATAATAAATACTATCTAAAAGAGAAATTTGTATTTTTTTCTTTAGTTATTTGCATTATTGTGTGTTTCCCTGAGAACACTCCCATTACTGTTTAAAGACCCTAGGAGCTAATGCCGACAGTGCTGTGGACTGCAGGCAACTCCACTTGGGGTTAGCCTGCAATGTGTTTTACCTATTCATTTTTAGTATACGATAATTTATACTATTTAAAAGAGAAATTTGTATTTTTTTCTTTTGTTATTTGCATTATGGGTGTTTCCCTGAGAACACTCCTATTATTGTTTAAGCCCCTAGGAGCGAATGCCGACAGGGGTGTGAACAGCAGCCAGCTCCACTGTAGGTTAGCCTGCGACGTCTTTTACCCCTTAATTGGTAGTATATGATAATAAAATTTATTTAAAAGAGAAATTTGTATTTTTTCTTTTGTTATTAACATTATTGTGTGTTTCCCTGAGAACACTCCCATTACTGTTTAAATACCCTAGGAGCCAATGCCGACAGTGCTGTGGACAGCAGGAACCTCCACTGGAGGTTAGCCTGCGACGTGATTTACCTCGTCATTAGTAGTGTATGATAATAAATACTATTTAAAACAGAAATTAGTTTTTTTTTTCTTTTATTATTTGCATTATTGTGTGTTCCCTAAAAACACTCCCATTACTGTTTAAAGACCCCAGGAGCCAATACCGACAGGGCTGTCGACAGCAGCCAGCTCCACTGTAGATTAGCCTTCGACGTGTTTTACCCCTTAATTGGTAGTATATGATAATAAATTCTATTTAAAGAGAAGTTTGTATTTTTTCTTTTGGTATTAACATTATTGTGTGTTTTCCTGAGAACACTCCCATTACTTTTTAAAGACCCTAGGAACCAAAGCCGACAGGGCCGTGGACAGCAGCCAGCTCTACTGGAGGTTAGCCACCGACGAGTCTTACCTCTTAATTGGTAGTATATGATAATAAATACTATTTAAAAGAGAAATTTGTATTCTTTTCTTTTGTTATTTGCATTACTGTGTGTTTCCCTGAGAACACTCCCATTACTATTTAAAGACAAGAGGAGCCAATGCCGACAGGGCTGTGGACAGCAGACAACTGCACTGGAGGTTAGCCTGCGACGTGTGTCACCTCTTCATTGGTAGTATATGATAATAAATACTATCTAAAAGAGAAATTTGTATTTTTTTCTTTTGTTATTTGCATTATTGTGTGTTTCCCTGAGAACGCTCCCATTACTGTTTATAGACCCTAGGAGCTAATGCCGACAGTGCAGTGGACAGCAGGCAACTCCACTTGGGGTTAGCCTGCAACATGTTTTACCTATTCATTGTTAGTATATGATAATAAATACTATTTAAATAAGAAATTTGTATTTTTTTCTTTTGTTATTTGCATTATTGTGCGTTTCCCTGAGAACACTCCCATTACTGTTTAAAGACCCTAGGAGCCAATGCCGACAGGGCTGTGGACAGCAGCCAACTTCACTGGAGGTTAGCCTGCGACCTGTTTTACATCTTTATTAGTAGTATATGATGATAAACACTATTTAAAAGGGAAATTTGTATTTTTTTCTTTTGTTATTTGCATTATTGTGTGTTTCCCTGACAACACTCCCATTACTATTTAAAAACCCTAGGAGCCAATGCTGACAGGGCTGCGGACAGCAGGCGAATCCACTGGAGGTTAGCCTCTGACGTGTTTTACCTCTTCAGTGGTAGTATATGATAATAAATCTATTTAAAAGAAAAATTTGTATTTTTTCTTTTGTTATTAACATTATTGTGTGTTTTCCTGAGAACACTCCCATTTCTGTTTAAAGACCCTAGGAACCAAAGCCAACAGGGCCGTGGACATCATCCAGTTCTACTGGAGGTTAGCCTGCGACGTGTTTTTCCTCCTCATTGGTAGTATATGATGATAAATAGTAATTATAAGAGAAATTCGTACTTTTTTTTTTTTTTATTTGCGATATTGTGTGTTTCCCTGAGAACACTCCCATTACTGATTAAAGACCCTAGGAGCCAATGCCGAGAGGGCTGTGAACAGCAGCCAGCTCCACTGGATGTTAGGTTGCGACGTGTTTTACCTCTTCATTGGTAGTATATGATAATAATTTAAAAGAGAAATTTGTATTTTTTTCTTTTGTTATTTGCATTATTGTGTGTTTCCCTGAGAACACTCCCATTACTGTTAAAGACCCTAGAAGCCAATGCCGAGAGGGCTGTGAACAGCAGGCAACTCCACTGGAGGTTACCCTGCGAAGTGTTTTACCTCTTCATTGGTAGTATATGATAATAAATACTATTTAAAAGAGAAATTCTTCTTTTTTTCTTTTGTTATTTGCATTATTATATGTTTTCCTGAAAACACACACAATCCTGTTTAAAGACCCTAGGTGCCAATGCCGACAGGGCTGTGGACAGCAGGAAAGTCCACTGGAGGTTAGCCTCTGACGTGTTTTACCTCTTCATTAGTAGTGTATGATAATAAATACTATTTAAAAGAGAAATATGTATTCTTTACGTTTGTTATTTGCATTATTGTTTGTTGTTCGGAGAACACTCCCTTTACTATTTAAAGACCAGATGAGCCAATGCCGACAGGGCTGTGGACAGCAGACAACTGCACTGGAGGTTAGCCTGCGACGTGTGTCACCTCTTCATTGGTAGTATATGATAATAAATACTATCTAAAAGAGAAATTTGTATTTTTTTCTTTTGTTATTTGCATTATTCTGTGTTTCCCTGAGAACACTCCAATTACTGTTTAATGACCCTAGGAGCCAATGCCGACAGTGCAGTGGACAGGAGCCAGCTCCACTGGAGGTTAGCCTGCTACGCATTTTACTTCTTCATTGGTAGTATATGATAATAAATAATATTTAAAAGAAAAATTAGTATTTTTTTCTTTTATTATTTGCATTATTGTGTGTTTCCCTGAGAACCCTCCCATTTCTGTTTAAAGACCCCCAAGAGCCTTGCCGACAGGGCTGTCGACAGCAGCCAGCTCCACTGTGGGTTAGGCTGCGACGTGTTTTACCCCTTAATTGGTAGTATATGATAATAAGTACTATTTAAAAGAGAAATTTGTATTTTTATCTTTTGTTATTTGCATTATTGTGTGTTTTCCTGAGAACACTTCCATTACTGTTTAAAGACCCTAGGAGCCAATTCCGACAGGACTGTGAACAGCAGCCAGCTCCACTGGATGTTAGGTTGCGACGTGTTTTACCTCTTCATTGGTAGTATATGATAATAATTTAAAAGAGAAATTTGTATTTTTTTCCTTTATTATTTGCATTATTGTGTGTTTCCCTGAGAACACTCCCATTTCTGTTTAAAGACCCCAGGAGCCATGCCGACAGGGCTGTCGACAGCAGCCAGCTCCACTGTGGGTTACCTTGCGATGTGTTTTACCCCTTAATTGGTAGTATATGATAATAAATACTATTTAAAAGGAAATAAGTATTTTTTTCTTTTGATATTTGCATTATTGTGTGTTTTCCTGAGAATACTCCCATTACTGTTTAAAGACCCTAGGAGCCGGCGCCGACAGTGCTGTGGACAGCAGCCAGCTCCACTGTGGGTTAGCCTGCGACGTGTTTTACCCCTTAATTGGTAGTATATGATAATAAATACATTTTAAAAGAGAAATATGTATTTTTTTCTTTTGATATTTGCATTACTGTGTGTTTCCCTGAGAATACCCCCATTACTGTTTAAAGACCCTAGGAGCCAGCGCCGACAGTGCTGTGGACAGCAGCAAGCTCTACTGGAGGTTAGCCTGCGACGTGTTTTAGCTCTTCATTGGTAGTATATAATAATAAATACTATTTAAAAGAGAAATTTGTATTTTTTTCTTTTGTTATTTGCATTATTGTGTGTTTCCCTGAGAACACTCCCAATACTGTTTAAAGACCCTAGGAGCCAATGCCGACAGGGCTGTGGACAGCAGCCAGCTCCACTGGAGGTTAGCCTGCTACGTGTTTTACCTCTTCATAGGTAGTATATGATAATAAATAATATTTAAAAGAGAAATTTGTATTTTTTTCTTTTGTTATTTGTATTATTGAGTTTTTCCCTGAGAACACTCCCATTACTGTTTAAAGACCCTAGAAGCCAATGCCGACAGGGCTGTGGACAGCAGCCAACTTCACTGGAGGTTAGCCTGCGACCTGTTTTACATCTTCATTAGTCGTATATGATGATAAACACTATTTAAAAGAGAAATTTTTCTTTTTTTCTTTTATTATTTGCATTATTGCGTGTTTCCCTGACAACACTCCCATTACTATTTAAAAACCCTAGGAGCCAATGCTGACAGGGCTGCGGACTGCAGGCAAATACACTGGAGGTTAGCCTGCGACGTGTTTTACTTCTTCATTGGTAGTATATGATAATAAATTCTATTTAAAAGAAAAATTTGTATTTTTTCTTTTGTTATTAACATTATTGTGTGTTTTCCTGAGAACACTCCCATTCTTGTTACAGACCCTAGGAACCAAAGCCGACAGGGCCGTGGACAGCAGCCAGCTCTACTGGAGGTTAGCCTGTGATGTGTTTTCCCTCCTCATTGGTAGTATATGGTAATAAATACTATTTAAAAGGGAAATTTGTATTTTTTTTATTTGCGTTATTGTGTGTTTCCCTGAGAACACTCCCATTACTGTTTAAAGACCCTAGGAGCCAATGCCGACAGGGTTGTGAACAGCAGCCAGCTCCACTGGAGGTTAGCCACCGACGTGTTTTACCTCTTAATTGGTAGTATATGATAATAAGTACTATTTAAAAGAGAAATTTGTATTTTTATCTTTTGTTATTTGCATTATTGTGTGTTTTCCTGAGAACACTCCCATTACTGTTTAAAGACCCTAGGAGCCAATGCCGACAGGACTGTGAACAGCAGCCAGCTCCACTGGATGTTAGGTTGCGACGTGTTTTACCTCTTCATTGGTAGTATATGATAATAATTTAAAAGAGAAATTTGTATTTTTTTCTTTTGTTATTTGCATTATTGTGTGTTTCCCTGAGAACACTCCCATTACTGTTAAAGACCCTAGAAGCCAATGCCGAGAGGGCTGTGAACAGCAGGCAACTCCACTGGAGGTTACCCTGCGAAGTGTTTTACCTCTTCATTGGTAGTATATGATAATAAATACTATTTAAAAGAGAAATTCTTCTTTTTTTCTTTTGTTATTTGCATTATTATATGTTTTCCTGAAAACACACACAATACTGTTTAAAGACCCTAGGTGCCAATGCCGACAGGGCTGTGGACAGCAGGAAAGTCCACTGGAGGTTAGCCTCTGACGTGATTTACCTCTTCATTAGTAGTGTATGATAATAAATACTATTTAAAAGAGAAATATGTATTCTTTACGTTTGTTATTTGCATTATTGTTTGTTGTTCGGAGAACACTCCCTTTACTATTTAAAGACCAGATGAGCCAATGCCGACAGGGCTGTGGACAGCAGACAACTGCACTGGAGGTTAGCCTGCGACGTGTGTCACCTCTTCATTGGTAGTATATGATAATAAATACTATCTAAAAGAGAAATTTGTATTTTTTTCTTTTGTTATTTGCATTATTCTGTGTTTCCCTGAGAACACTCCAATTACTGTTTAATGACCCTAGGAGCCAATGCCGACAGTGCAGTGGACAGGAGCCAGCTCCACTGGAGGTTAGCCTGCTACGCATTTTACTTCTTCATTGGTAGTATATGATAATAAATAATATTTAAAAGAAAAATTAGTATTTTTTTCTTTTATTATTTGCATTATTGTGTGTTTCCCTGAGAACCCTCCCATTTCTGTTTAAAGACCCCCAAGAGCCTTGCCGACAGGGCTGTCGACAGCAGCCAGCTCCACTGTGGGTTAGGCTGCGACGTGTTTTACCCCTTAATTGGTAGTATATGATAATAAGTACTATTTAAAAGAGAAATTTGTATTTTTATCTTTTGTTATTTGCATTATTGTGTGTTTTCCTGAGAACACTTCCATTACTGTTTAAAGACCCTAGGAGCCAATTCCGACAGGACTGTGAACAGCAGCCAGCTCCACTGGATGTTAGGTTGCGACGTGTTTTACCTCTTCATTGGTAGTATATGATAATAATTTAAAAGAAATATTTGTATTTTTTTCTTTTATTATTTGCATTATTGTGTGTTTCCCTGAGAACACTCCCATTTCTGTTTAAAGACCCCAGGAGCCATGCCGACAGGGCTGTCGACAGCAGCCAGCTCCACTGTGGGTTAGCCTGCGATGTGTTTTACCCCTTAATTGGTAGTATATGATAATAAATACTATTTAAAAGGAAATAAGTATTTTTTTCTTTTGATATTTGCATTATTGTGTGTTTTCCTGAGAATACTCCCATTACTGTTTAAAGACCCTAGGAGCCGGCGCCGACAGTGCTGTGGACAGCAGCCAGCTCCACTTTGGGTTAGCCTGCGACGTGTTTTACCCCTTAATTGGTAGTATATGATAATAAATACATTTTAAAAGAGAAATATGTATTTTTTTCTTTTGATATTTGCATTACTGTGTGTTTCCCTGAGAATACTCCCATTACTGTTTAAAGACCCTAGGAGCCAGCGCCGACAGTGATGTGGACAGCAGCAAGCTCTACTGGAGGTTAGCCTGCGACGTGTTTTAGCTCTTCATTGGTAGTATATAATAATAAATACTATTTAAAAGAGAAATTTGTATTTTTTTCTTTTGTTATTTGCATTATTGTGTGTTTCCCTGAGAACACTCCCAATACTGTTTAAAGACCCTAGGAGCCAATGCCGACAGGGCTGTGGACAGCAGCCAGCTCCACTGGAGGTTAGCCTGCTACGTGTTTTACCTCTTCATAGGTAGTATATGATAATAAATAATATTTAAAAGTGAAATTTGTATTTTTTTCTTTTGTTATTTGTATTATTGAGTTTTTCCCTGAGAACACTCCCATTACTGTTTAAAGACCCTAGAAGCCAATGCCGACAGGGCTGTGGACAGCAGCCAACTTCACTGGAGGTTAGCCTGCGACCTGTTTTACATCTTCATTAGTCGTATATGATGATAAACACTATTTAAAAGAGAAATTTTTCTTTTTTTCTTTTATTATTTGCATTATTGCGTGTTTCCCTGACAACACTCCCATTACTATTTAAAAACCCTAGGAGCCAATGCTGACAGGGCTGCGGACAGCAGGCAAATACACTGGAGGTTAGCCTGCGACGTGTTTTACTTCTTCATTGGTAGTATATGATAATAAATTCTATTTAAAAGAAAAATTTGTATTTTTTCTTTTGTTATTAACATTATTGTGTGTTTTCCTGAGAACACTCCCATTCTTGTTACAGACCCTAGGAACCAAAGCCGACAGGGCCGTGGACAGCAGCCAGCTCTACTGGAGGTTAGCCTGTGATGTGTTTTCCCTCCTCATTGGTAGTATATGGTAATAAATACTATTTAAAAGGGAAATTTGTATTTTTTTTATTTGCGTTATTGTGTGTTTCCCTGAGAACACTCCCATTACTGTTTAAAGACCCTAGGAGCCAATGCCGACAGGACTGTGAACAGCAGCCAGCTCCACTGGATGTTAGGTTGCGACGTGTTTTACCTCCTCATTGGTAGTATATGATAATAATTTAAAAGAGAAATTTGTATTTTTTCTTTTATTATTTGCATTATTGTGTGTTTCCCTGAGAACACTCACATTTCTGTTTAAAGACCCCAGGAGCCATGCCGACAGGGCTGACAACAGCCAGCTTCACTGTGGGTTAGCCTGAGACGTGTTTTACCCCTTAATTGGTAGTATATGATAATAAATACTATTTAAAGAGAAATATGTTTTTTTTTTCTTATGATATTTGCATTATTGTATGTTTCGCTGAGAATACTCCCATTACTGTTTAAAGACCCTAGGAGCCAGCGCCGACAGTGCTGTGGACAGCAGCCAGCTCCACTGTGGGTTAGCCTGCGACGTGTTTTACCCCTTAATTGGTAGTATATGATAATAAATACTATTTAAAAGAGAAATATGTATTTTTTTCTTTTGATATTTGCATTATTGTGTGTTCCCCTGAGAAC
Organism: Locusta migratoria; assembly: GCA_026315105.1. Classification (NCBI taxonomy): domain Eukaryota; kingdom Metazoa; phylum Arthropoda; class Insecta; order Orthoptera; family Acrididae; genus Locusta; species Locusta migratoria. The sequence goes on along the minus strand of CM048751.1, from coordinate 362,591,114 downwards.
ACTCCCCTTTGCTGTTTAAAGACCCTAGGAGGCAATGCCGACAGGGCTGTGGACAGCAGGAAACTCCTCTGGAAGTTAGCATGCGACGTGTTTTACCTCTTCATTAGTAGTGTATGATAATAAATACTATGTAAAAGAGAAATTTTTATTTTTTTCTTTTGTTATTTGCATCATTGTGTGTTTCCCTGGGAACACTCCCATTACTGTTTAAAGACCCTAGGAGCCAATGCCGACAGGGCTGTGGGCAGCAGCCAACTTCACTGGAGGTTAGCCTGCGACCTGTTTTACCTTTCCATTAGTAGTATATGATAATAAACACTATTTAAAAGAGAAATATGTATTTTTTTATTTTGTTATTTCCATTATTGTGTGTTTCCCTGAGAACACTCCCATTTCTGTTTAAAGACCCCAGGAGCCAATGCCGACAGGGCTGTCGACAGCAGCCAGCTCCACTGTAGGTTAGCCTGCGACGTGTTTTACCCCTTAATTGGTAGTATATGATAATAAATACTATTTAAAAGAGAAATATGTATTTTTTTCTTTTGTTATTTGCAGTATGGTGTGTTTTCCTGAGAACACTCCCATTACTGTTTAAAGACCCTAGGAGCCAATGCCGACATGGCTGTGGATAGCAGGAAACTCCACTGGAGGTTAGCCTGTGACGTGTTTTACCTCTTCATTGGTAGTATATGATAATAAATACAATTTAAAGTAGAAATTTGTATTTTTATCTTTTATTATTTGCATTATTGTGTGTTTCCCTGAGAACACTCCCATTTCTGTTTAAATACCCCAGGAGCGAATGCCGACAGGTCTGTCGACAGCAGCCAGCTCCACTGTAGGTTAGCCTGCGACGTGTTTTACGCCTTAATTGGTAGTATATGATAATAAATACTATTTAAAAGAGAAATATGTATTTTTTTCTTTTGTTATTTCCATTATTGTGTGTTTCCCTGAGAACACTCCCATTACTGTTTAAAGAACCTAGGAGCCAATGCCGACAGAGCTGTGGATAGCAGGCAACTCCACTGGAGGTTAGCCTGCGACGTGTTTTACCTCTTAATTGGTAGTATATGATAATAATTTAAAAGAGAAATTTGTATTTTTTTCTTTTATTATTTGCTTTATTGTGCGTTTCCCTGAGATCACTCCCATTACTATTTAAAAACCGTAGGAGCCAATGCCGACAGGGCTGTGGACAGCAGTCAAAGCCTGCGACGTGATTTACCTCTTATTTTGAAGTATATGATAATAAATACTATTGAAATAAGAAATTTGTATTTTTTCTTTTGTTATTTGCATTATTGTGTGTTTTCCAGAGAACACTCCCATTACTGTTTAAAGACCATAGGAGCCAATGCCGACAAGGCTGTCGACAGCAGCCAGCTCCCCCGTAGGTTAGCCTGCGACGTGTTTTACCCCTTAATTGGTAGTATATGATAATAAATTCTATTTAAAAGAGAAATATGTATATTTTTCTTTTGTTATTTCCATTATTGTGTGTTTTCCTGAGAACACTCCCATTACTGTTTAAAGAACCTAGGAGGCAATGCCGACAGAGCTGTGGATAGCAGGCAACTCCACTGGAGGTTAGCATGCGACGTGTTTTACCTCTTCACTGGTAGCATATGATAATAAATTCTATTTAACGTAGAAATTTGTATTTTTTTCTTTTATTATTTGCATTATTGTGTGTTTCCCTGAGAACACTCCCATTTCTGTTTAAAGACTCCAGGAGCCAATGCCGACAGGGCTGTCGACAGCAGCCAGCTCCACTGTAGGATAGCCTGCGACGTGTTTTACTCCTTAATTGGTAGTATATGATAATAAATACTATTTAAAAGAGAAATTTGTATTTTTTTTCTTTTGTGATTTCCATTATTGTGTGTTTCCCTGAGAACACTCCCATTACTATTTAAAAACCCCAGGAGCCAATGCCGACAGGGCTGTGGACAGCAGGCATCTTCACTGGAGGTTAGCCTGCGACCTGTTTTACCTTTTCATTAGTAGTATATGATAATAAACACTATTTAAAAGAGAAATTTGTATTTTTTTCTTTTGTTATTTGCATTATTGTGTGTTTCCCTGAGACCACTCCCATTACTATTTAAAAACCGTAGGAGCCAATGCCGACAGGGCTGTGGACAGCAGTCAAATCCACTGGAGGTTAGCCTGAGACGTGTTTTACCTCTTCATTGGTAGTATATGATTAAAAATACTATTTAAAGGAGAAATTTGTATTTTTTTCTTTTATTATTTGCATTATTGTGTGTTTCCCTGAGAACACTTCCATTTCTGTTAAAAGACCCCAGGAGCCAATGCCGACAGAGCTGTCGACAGCAGCCAGCTCTCCTGTAGGTTAGCCTGGGACGTGCTTTACCCCTTAATTGGTAGTATATGATAATAAATTCTATTTAAAAGAGAAATATGTATTTTTTTTTGTTATTTGCATTATTGTGTGTTTCCCTGAGAACACTCCCATTGCTGTTTAAAGGCCCTTGGAGCCAATGGCGACAGGGCTGTGGAGAGCAAGCAACTCCACTGGAGGTTAGCCTGCGACGTGTTTTACATCTTCATTTGGTAGTATATGATAATAATTGAAAAGAGAAATTTTTCTTTTTTTCTTTTGTTATTTGCATTATTGTGTGTCTTCCTGAGAACACTCCCATTACTGTTTAAAGACCCTAGGAGCCAATGCTGACAGGGCTGTGGACATCTGGCAATTCCACTGGAGGTTAGCGTGCGACCTGTTTTACCTCTTCATTGGTAGTATATGATAATAAATACTATTGAAAAGAGAAATATTTCTTTATTTCTTTTGTTATTGGCATTATTGTGTGTTTCCCTGAGAACACTCCCATTACTGTTTAAATATCCTAGGAGCCAATGCCGACAGGGCTGTGGACAGCTGGTAATTCCACTGTAGGTTAGCCTTCGTTGTGTTTTACCCGTTCATTTCAGTATTTGATAATACATACTATTTAAAAAGAAATTTGTATTTTTTTCTTTTGTTATTTGCATTATTTTGTGTTTCCCTGGGAATACTCCCATTACTGTATAAAGACCCTAGGAGCCAGCGCCGACATGGCTGTGGACAGCAGCAAGCTCTACTGGACGTTAGCCTGCGTCGTGTTTTAGCTCTTCATTGGTAGTATATGATAATAAATACTATTTAAAAGAGAAATTTGTAATTTTTTCTTTTGATATTTGCATTATTGTGTGTTTCCTTGAGAACAATCCCCTTTGCTGTTTAAAGACCCTAGGAGCCAATGCCGACAGTGCTGTGGACAGCAGGTAATTCCAATGGAGGTTAGCCTGCGACGTGTTCTACCTCTTTATTGTTAGTATATTATAAAAAATACTATTTAAAAGAAAAATTTGTATTTTTTTCTTATGTTATTTGCATTTTTGTGTGTTTCCCTGAGAACACTCACATTACTGATTAAAGACCCTAGGAGCCAATGCCGACAGGGCTGTGGACAGCAGCCAGCTCCACTGGAGGTTAGCCTGCGACGTGTTTTACCACTTAATTGGCAGTATATGATAATAATTTAAAAGAGAAATATGTATTTTTCTCTTTATTATTTGCATTATTGTGTGTTTCCCTGAGAACACTCCCATTATTGTTTAAAGAACCAGGGAGCCAATGCCGACAGAGCTGTGTATAGCAGTCAACTCCACTAGAGGTTAGCCTGCAACGTGTTTTACTTCTTCATTGGTAGTATATGATAATAAATACTATTTAAAGGAGAAATTTGTATTTTTTTCTTTTATTATTTGCATTATTGTGTGTTTCCCTGAGAACACTCCCAATTCTGTTTATAGACCACAGGAACCAATGCCGACAGGGCTGTTGGCAGCAGCCAGTTCCACTGTAGGTTAGCCTGCGACGTGTTTTACCCCTTAATTGGTAGTATATGATAAAAAATACTATTTAAAAGAGAAATATGTATTTTTTTTCTTTTGTTATTTCCATTATTGTGTGTTTCCCTGAGAACACTCCCATTACTATTTAAAAACCCCAGGAGCCAATGCCGACTGGGCTGTGGACAGCAGGCATCTTCACTGGAGGTTAGCCTGCGACCTGTTTTACCTTTTCATTAGTAGTATATGATAATAAACACTATTTAAAAGAGAAATTTGTATTTTTTTTTTGTTATTTGCATTATTGTGTGTTTCCCTGAGACCACTGCCATTACTATTTAAAAACCGTAGGAGCCAATGCCGACAGGGCTGTGGACAGCAGTCAAATCCATTGGAGGTTAGCCTGCGACGTGATTTACCACTTATTTGGAAGTATATGATAATAAATACTATTGAAAAAAGAAATTTGTATTTTTTTCTTTTGTTATTTGCATTATTGTGTGTTTTCCTGAGAAAACTCCCATTACTGTTTAAAGACCATAGGAGCCAATGCCGACAGGGCTGTGGATAGCAGGCAACTCCACTGGAGGTTAGTCTGCGACGTGTTTTACCTCTTCATTGGTAGTATATGATAATAAATACTATTTAAAGGAGAAATTTGTATTTTTTTCTTTTATTATTTGCATTATTGTGTGTTCCCTGAGAACACTTCTATTTCTGTTAAAAGTCCCCAGGTGCCAATGCCGACAGGGCTGTCGACAGCAACCAGCTCACCTGTAGGTTAGCCTGCGACGTGTTTTACCCGTTAATTGGTAGTATATGATAATAAATTCTATTTAAAAGAGAATATGTATATTTTTCTTTTGTTATTTCTATTATTGTGTGTTTCCCTGAGAACACTCCCATTACTGTTTAAAGAACCTAGGAGCCAATGTCGACAGAGCTGTTGATAGCAGGCAACTCCACTGGAGGTTAGACTGCGACGTGTTTTACCTCTTCATTGGTAGTATATGATAATAAATACTATTTAAAGGAGAAATTTGTATTCTTTTCTCTTATTATTTGCATTATTGTGTGTTTTCCTGAGAACACTCCCATTACTGTTTAAAGACCCTAGGAGCCAATGCCGACAGGGCTGTGGAATGCAGCCAACTTCACTGGAGGTTAGCCTGCGAACTGTTTTACCTTTTCATTAGTAGTATATGATAATAAACACTATTTAAAAGAGAAATTTGTATTTTTTTCTTTTGTTATTTGCATTACTGTGTGTTTCCCTGAGAACACTCCCATTACTATTTAAAAACCCTAGGAGCTAATGCCGACAGGGCTGTGGACAGCAGGCAAATCCAATGGAGGTTAGCCTGCGACGTGTTTTACCTCTTATTTGGTAGTATATGATAATAAATACTATTGAAAAGAGAAATTTGTATTTTTTTCTTTTGTTATTTGCATTACTGTGTGTTTCCCTGAGAACACTCCCATTACTATTTAAAAACCCTAGGAGCCAATGCCGACAGGGCTGTGAACCGCAGGCAACTCCACTGGAGGTTAGCCTGCGACGTGATTTACCCCTTCATTGGTAATATATGATAATAAATACTATTTAAAAGAGAAATTTGTACTTTTTTCTTTTGTTATTTGCATTATTGTGTGTTTCCCTGAGAACACTCCCATTACTATTTAAAAACCCTAGGAGCCAATGCCGACAGGGCTGTGGACAGCAGGCAAATCCAATGGAGGTTAGCCTGCGATGTGTTTTACCTCTTATTTGGTAGTATATGATAATAAATATTATTGAAAAGAGAAATTTGTATTTTTTTCTTTTGTATTTGCGTTATTGTGTGTTTTCCTGAGAACACTCCCATTACTGTTTAAAGACCCTAGGAGCCAATGCCGACACGGCTGTGGATAGCAGGCAACTCCACTGGAGGTTAGCCTGCGACGTGTTTTACCTCTTCATTAGTAGTATATGATAATAAATACTATTTGAAGGAGAAATTTGTATTTTTTTCTTTTATTATTTGCATTATTGTGTATTTCCCTGAGAACACTCCCATTTCTGTTTAAAGACCCCAGGAGCCAATGCCGAAAGGGCTGTCGACAGCAGCCAGCTCCACTGTAGGTTAGCCTGCGACGTGTTTTACACCTTAATTGGTAGTATATGATAATAAATAATATTTAAAAGAGAAATATGTATTTTTTTTCTTTTGTGATTTCCATTATTGTGTGTTTCCCTGAGAACACTCCCATTACTATTTAAAAACCCCAGGAGCCAATGCCGACAGGGCTGTGGACAGCAGGCATCTTCACTGGAGGTTAGCCTGCGACCTGTTTTACCTTTTCATTAGTAGTATATGATAATAAATACTATTTAAAAGAGAAATTTGTATTTTTTTCTTTTGTTATTTGCATTATTGTGTGTTTCCCTGAGACCACTCCCATTACTATTTAAAAACCGTAGGAGCCAATGCCGACAGGGCTGTAAACAGCAGTCAAATCCACTGTAGGTTAGCCAGCGACGTGATTTACCTCTTATTTGGAAGTATATGATAATAAATACTATTGAAATTAGAAATTTGTATTTTTTTCTTTTGTTATTTGCATTATTGTGTGTTTTCCAGAGAACACTCCTATTACTGTTTAAAGACCATAGGAGCCAATGCCGACAGGGCTGTGGATAGCAGGCAACTCCACTGGAGGTTAGCCTGCGACGTGTTTTACATCTTCATTGGTAGTATGTGATAATAAATACTATTTAAAGGAGAAATTTGTATTTTTTTCTTTTATTATTTGCATTATTGTGTGTTTCCCTGAGAACACTCCCATTTCTGTTTAAAGACCACAGGAGCCAATGCCGACAGGGCTGTCTGCAGCAGCCAGTTCCACTGTAGGTTAGCCTGCAACGAGTTTTACACCTTAATTGGTAGTATATGATAATAAATACTATTTAAAAGAGAAATTTGTATTTTTTTTCTTTTGTTATTTCCATTATTGTGTGTTTCCCTGAGAACACTCCCATTACTATTTAAAAACCCCAGGAGCCAATGCCGACAGGGCTGTGGACAGCAGGCATCTTCACTGGAGGTTAGCCTGCGACCTGTTTTACCTTTTCATTAGTAGTATATGATAATAAACACTATTTAAAAGAGAAATTTGTATTTTTTTCTTTTGTTATTTGCATTATTATGTGTTTCCCTGAGACCACTGCCATTACTATTTAAAAACCGTAGGAGCCAATGCCGACAGGGCTGTGGACAGCAGTCAAAACCATTGGAGGTTAGCCTGCGACGTGATTTACCACTTATTTGGAAGTATATGATAATAAATACTATTGAAAAAAGAAATTTGTATTTTTTTCTTTTGTTATTTGCATTATTGTGTGTTTTCCTGAGAACACTCCCATTACTGTTTAAAGACCATAGGAGCCAATGCCGACAGGGCTGTGGATAGCAGGCAACTCCACTGGAGGTTAGCATGCGACGTGTTTTACCTCTTCATTGGTAGTATATGATAATAAATACTATTTAGAGGAGAAATTTGTATTTTTTTCTTTTATTATTTGCATTATTGTGTGTTCCCTGAGAACACTTCCATTTCTGTTAAAAGACCCCAGGAGCCAATGCCGACAGGGCTGTCGACAGCAACCAGCTCCCCTGTAGTTTAGCCTGCGACGTGTTTTACCCCGTAATTGGTAGTATATGATAATAAATTCTATTTAAAAGAGAAATATGTATATTTTTCTTTTGTTATTTCTATTATTGTGTGGTTCCCAGAGAACACTCCCATTACTGTTTAAAGAACCTAGGAGCCAATGTCGACAGAGCTGTGGATAGCAGGCAACTCCACTGGAGGTTAGACTGCGACGTGTTTTATCTCTTCATTGGTAGTATATGACAATAAATACAATTTAAAAGAGAAATTTGTATTTTTTTCTTTTGTTATTTGCATTATTGTGTGTTTTCCTGAGAACACTCCCATAACTGTTTAAAGACCCTAGGAGCCAAATCCGACAGGGCTGTGGAAAGCAGACAACTTCACTGGAGGTTAGCCTGCAAACTGTTTTACCTTTTCATTAGTAGTATATGATAATAAACACTATTTAAAAAGAAAAATTTGTATTTTTTTCTTTTGTTATTTGCATTACTGTGTGTTTCCCTGAGAACACTCCCATTACTGTTTAAAAACCCTAGGAGCCAATGCCGACAGGGCTGTGGACAGCAGGCAACTCCACTGGAGGTTAGCCTGCGAAGTGTTTTACCCCTTCATTGATAGTATATGATATTAAATTCTATTGAAAAGAGAAAATTGTATTCTTTTCTTTTGTTATTTACATTATTGTGTGTTTCCCGGAGAACACTCCCATTACTATATAAAGAAGATATGAGCCAATGCCGACAGCACTGTGGACAGCAGACAACTCCACTGGAGATTAGCGTGCGACGTGTTTCAGTTCTTCATTGGTAGTATATGAAAATAAATACTATTTAAAACAGAAATTTGTAGTTTTGTCTTTAGTTATTTGCGTTATTGTGTGTTTTCCTGAGAACATTCCCATTACTGTTTAAGGACCCTAGGAGCCAATGCCGACAGGGCTGTGGACAACAGGCAACTCCACTGGAGGTTAGCCTGCGATATGTTTTACCTCTTCATGGGTAGTATATGATAGTAAATATTATTTAAAAGAGAAATTTGTATATTTTTCTTTTGTTATTTGCATTATTGTGTGTTTCCCTGAGAAAACGCCCTTTACTCTTTAAACACCCTAGGAGCGAATGCCGACTGGGCTGTGGACAGCAGCCAGCTCTACTGGAGGTTAGCCTGCGACGTGTTTTACCTCTTCATTGGTAGTATATGATAATAAATACTATTTAATTGAGAAATTTGTATGTATTTCTTTTATTATTTGCATTATTGTGTGTTTCCCTGAGAACACTCCTATTACTGTTTAAAGATCATAGGCGCCAATGCCGACAGGTCTGTGGACAGCAGGCAACTCCACTGGAGGTTAGCCTGCGACGTGTCTACCTCTTGATTAGTTGTATATGATAATAAATACTATTTAAAAGAGAAATTTGTAGTTTTTTCTTTTGTTGTTTGCATTATTGTGTGTTTCCCTGAGGACACTGCCATTACTGTTTAAACACCCTAGGAGCCAATGCCGAAAGGGCTGAGGACAGCAGGCAACTCCATTGGAGGTTAGCCTGTGACGTGTTTTACCTCTTCATTGGTAGTATATGATAATAATTACTACTTAAATGAGAAATTTGTCTTTTTGTCTTTTGTTTTTTGCATTTTGTGTGTTTCCCTGAGAACACTCCCATTACTGTTTAAGGACACTAGGAGCCAATGCCGACAGGGCTGTGGACAGCAGGCAACTCCACTGGAGGTTAGCCTGCGACGTGTTTTACCTCTTCATTGGTAGTATATGATAATAAATATTATTTAAAAGAGAAATTTGTAGTTTTGTCTTTTGTTATTTGCATTCTTGTGTGTTTTCTTGAGAACACTCCCATTACTGTTTAAGGACCCTAGGAGCCAATGCCGACAGGGCTGTGGACAGCAGGCAACTCCACTGGAGGGTCGCCTGCCACGTGTTTTACCTCTTCATTGGTATTATATGATAATAAATACTATTTAAAGGAGAAATTTGTAGTTTTTTCATGTGTTATTACGTTATCTTGTGTTTCCCTGAGAACACTCCCATTACTGTTTAAAGACCCAAGGAGCCAATGCCGACAGGGCTGTGGAAAGCAGGATACTCCATTGGAGGCTAGCTTACCACGTGTTTTACCTCTTCATTGGTAGTATATGATAATAAATACTATTTAAAACAGAAATTTGTATTTTTTTCTTTTGTTATTTGCAGTACTGTGTGTTTCCCTGAGAACACTCCCATTACTGTTTAAAGACCCATGGAGCCTATGCCGACAGGGCTGTGGACAGCAGGCAGCTCCACTGGAGGTTAATCTGTGACGTGTTTTACCCCTTCTTTGGTCGTATATGATAATGAAAACTATTTAAAAGAGAAATTTGTAGTTTTTTCTTTTATAATTTGCATTATTGTGTGTTTCCCTGAGAACACTTCCATTTCTGTTAAAAGACCCCAGGAGCCAATGCCGACAGAGCTGTCGACAGCAGCCAGCTCCCCTGTAGGTTAGCCTGGGACGTGTTTTACCCCTTAATTGGTAGTATATGAGAATAAATTCTATTTAAAAGAGAAATATGTATTTTTTTCTTTTGTTATTTGCATTATTGTGTGTTTCCCTGAGAACACTCCCATTGCTGTTTAAAGGCCCTTGGAGCCAATGGCGACAGGGCTGTGGAGAGCAAGCAACTCCACTGGAGGTTAGCCAGCGACGTGTTTTACATCTTCATTTGGTAGTATATGATAATAATTGAAAAGAGAAATTTTTCTTTTTTTCTTTTGTTATTTGCATTATTGTGTGTCTTCCTGAGAACACTCCCATTACTGTTTAAAGGCCCTAGGAGCCAATGCTGACAGGGCTGTGGACATCAGGCAATTCCACTGGAGGTTAGCGTGCGACCTGTTTTACCTCTTCATTGGTAGTATATGATAAAAAATACTATTGAAAAGAGAAATATTTCTTTATTTCTTTTGTTATTTGCATTATTGTGTGTCTTCCTGAGAACACTCCCATTACTATTTAAAAACCCCAGGAGCCAATGCCGACAGGGCTGTGGACAGCAGGTATCTTCACTGGAGGTTAGCCTGCGACCTGTTTTACCTTTTCATTAGTAGTATATGATAATAAACACTATTTAAAAGAGAAATTTGTATTTTTTGCTTTTGTTATTTGCTTTATTGTGTGTTTCCCTTAGACCACTGCCATTACTATTTAAAAACCGTAGGAGCCAATGCCGACAGGGCTGTGGACAGCAGTCAAATCCACTGGAGGTTAGCCTGCGACGTGATTTACCACTTATTTGGAAGTATATGATAATAAATACTATTGAAAAAAGAAATTTGTATTTTTTTCCTTTGTTATTTGCATTATTGTGTGTTTTCCTGAGAACACTCCCATTACTGTTTAAAGACCATAGGAGCCAATGCCGACAGGGCTGTGGATAGCAGGCAACTCCACTGGAGGTTAGCCTGCGACGTGTATTACCTCTTCATTGGTAGTATATGATAATAAATACTATTTAAAGGAGAAATTTGTATTTTTTTCTTTTATTATTTGCATTATTGTGTGTTCCCTGTGAACACTTCAATTTCTGTTAAAAGACCCCAGGAGCCAATGCCGACAGGGCTGTCGTCAGCAACCAGCTCCCCTGTAGGTTAGCCTGCGACATGTATTACCCCTTAATTGGTAGTTTATGATAATAAATTCTATTTAAAAGAGAAATATGTATATTTTTCTTTTGTTATATCTATTATTGTGTGTTTCCCTGAGAACACTCCCATTACTGTTTAAAGAACCTAGGAGCCAATGCCGACAGAGCTGTGGATAGCAGGCAACTCCACTGGAGGTTAGACTGCGACGTGTTTTACCGCTTCATTGGTAGTATATGATAATAAATACTATTTAAAGGAGAAATTTGTATTCTTTTCTTTTATTATTTGCATTATTGTGTGTTTCCCTGAGAACACTCCCATTTCTGTTTAACGACCCCAGGAGCCAATGCCGACAGGGCTGTCGACAGCAGCCAGCTCCACTGTAGGTTAGCCTGCGACGTGTTTTACCTCTTCATTTGTAGTATATGATAATAAATACTATTTAAAACAGAAATTTGTATTTTTTTCTTTTGTTATTTGCATTATTGTGTGTTTTCCTGAGAACACTCCCATTACTGTTTAAAGACCCTAGGAGCCAATGCCGACAGGGCTGTGGAAAGCAGCCAACTTCACTGGAGGTTAGCATGCGAACTGTTTTACCTTTTCATTAGTAGTATATGATAATAAACACTATTTGAAAGAGAAATTTGTATTTTTTTCTTTTGTTATTTGCAGTACTGTGTGTCTCCCTGAGAACACTCCCATTACTGTTTAAAGACCCTAAGAGCCAATGCCGACAGGGCTGTGGACAGCAGCCAGCTCCACTGGGTGTTAGCTTGCGACCTGTTTTAAATCTTCATTGGTAGTATATGATAATAATTTAAAAGAGAAATTTGTAATTTTTTCTTTTGTTATTTGCATTATTGGGTTTTTCCCTGAGAACACTCCCATTACTGTTTAAAAACCCTAGGAGCCAATGCCGACAGGGCTGTGGACAGCAGGCAACTCCACTGGAGGTTAGCCTGCGAAGTGTTTTACCCCTTCATTGATAGTATATGATATTAAATTCTATTGAAAAGAGAAAATTATATTTTTCTTTCTTTTGTCATTTGCATTATTTTGTGTTTCCCTGTGAACGCTCCCATTACTGTTTAAAGACCCTAGGAGCCAATGCCGACAGGGCTGTGGACAGCAGAAAACTCCACTGGAAGTTAGCCTCTGAAGTGTTTTACCTCTTCATTAGTAGCGTATGATAATAAATACTATTTAAAAGAGAAATTTGGATTCTTTTCTTTTGTTATTTACATTATTGTGTGTTTCCTGGAGATCACTCCCATTTCTATTTAAAGAACATATGAGCCAATGCCGACAGCGCTGTGGACAGCAGACAACTCCACTGGAGGTTAGCGTGCAACGTGTTTTACCTCTTCATTGGTAGTATATGATAATAAATACTATTTAAAACAGAAATTTGTATTTTTTTCTTTTGTTATTTGCAGTATTGTGTGTCTCCCTGAGAACACTCCCATTACTGTTTAAAGACCCTAAGAGCCAATGCCGACAGGGCTGTGGACAGCAGCCAGCTCTACTGGAGGTTAGATTGTGACGTGTTTCACATCTTCATTGGTAGTATATGATAATAAATACTATTTAAAAGAGAAATTTGTAGTTTTTTCATGTGTTATTACGTTATTTTGTGTTTCCCTGAGAACACTCCCATTACTGTTTAAGGACCCTAGGAGCCAATGCCGACAGGTCTGTGGACAGCAGGCAACTCACTGGAGGTTAGCCTGCGACGTGTTTTACCTCTTCATTTGTAGTATATGATAATAAATACTATTTAATTGAGAAATTTGTAGTTTTGTCTTTAGTTATTTGCATTATTGTGTGTTTTCCTGAGAACATTCCCATTACTGTTTAAGGACCCTAGGAGCCAATGCCGACAGGGCTGTGGACAACAGGCAACTCCACTGGAGGTTAGCCTGTGACGTGTTTTACCTCTTCATGGGTAGTATATGGTAGTAAATACTATTTAAAAGAGAAATTTGTATTTTTTTCTTTTGTTATTTGCATTATTGTGTGTTTCCCTGAGAACACTCCTATTACTGTTTAAAGACCCTAGGAGCCAATGCCGACAGGGCTGTGGAAAGCAGCCAACTTCACTGGAGGTTAGCCTGCGAACTTTTTTACCTTTTCATTTGTAGTATATGATAATACACACTATTTAAAAGAGAAATTTGTATTTTTTTCTTTTGTTATTTGCAGTACTGTGTGTCTCTTTGAGAACACTCCCATTACTGTTTAAAGACCCTAAGAGCCAATGCCGACAGGGCTGTGGACAGCAGCCAGCTCCACTGGGTGTTAGCTTGCGACCTGTTTTAAATCTTCATTGGTAGTATATGATAATAATTTAAAAGAGAAATTTGTAATTTTTTTCTTTTGTTATTTGCATTATTGTGTTTTTCCCTGAGAACACTTCCACTACTGTTTAAAAACCCTAGGAGCCAATGCCGACAGGGCTGTGGACAGCAGGCAACTCCACTGGAGGTTAGCCTGCGAAGTGTTTTACCCCTTCATTGATAGTATATGATATTAAATTCTATTGAAAAGAGAAAATTGTATTTTTTTTCTTTTGTTATTTGCATTATTTTGTGTTTCCCTGTGAACGCTCCCATTACTGTTTAAAGACCCTAGGAGCCAATGCCGACAGGGCTGTGGACAGTAGAAAACTCCACTGGAGGTTAGCCTCTGAAGTGTTTTACCTCTTCATTAGTAGCGTATGATAAAAAATACTATTTAAAAGAGAAATTTGTATTCTTTTCTTTTGTTATTTACATTATTGTGTGTTTCCTGGAGATCACTCCCATTACTATTTAAAGAACATATGAGCCAATGCCGACAGCGCTGTGGACAGCAGACAACTCCACTGGAGGTTAGCATGCGACGTGTTTTACCTCTTCATTGGTAGTATATGATAATAAATACTATTTAAAACAGAAATTTGTATTTTTTTCTTTTGTTATTTGCAGTACTGTGTGTCTCCCTGAGAACACTCCCATTACTGTTTAAAGACCCTAAGAGCCAATGCCGACAGGTCTGTGGACAGCAGCCAGCTCTACTGGAGGTTAGATTGCGACGTGTTTTACATCTTAATTGGTAGTATGTGATAATAAATACTATTTAAAAGAGAAATTTGTAGTTTTTTCATGTGTTATTACGTTATTTTGTGTTTCCCTGAGAACACTCCCATTACTGTTTAAAGACCCTAAGAGCCAATGCCGACAGGGCTGTGGAAAGTAGGCAACTCACTGGAGGTTAGCCTGTGACGTGTTTTACCTCTTCATTGGTAGTATATGATAATAAATACTATTTAATTGAGAAATTTGTAGTTTTTTCTTTTATTATTTGCATTATTGTGTGTTTCCCTGAGAACACTCCTATTACTGTTTAAAGATCATAGGCGCCAATGCCGACAGGTCTGTGGACAGCAGGCAACTCCACTGGAGGTTTCCTGCGTTGTGTTTTACCTCTTGATTAGTTGTATATGATAATAAATACTATTTAAAAGAGAAATTTGTAGTTTTTTCTTTTGTTGTTTGCATTATTGTGTGTTTCCCTGAGGACACTCCTATTTCTGTTTAAAGATCATAGGAGCCAATGCCGACAGGTCTGTGGACAGCAGGCAACTCCACTGGAGGTTATCCTGCGACGTGTTTTACCTCTTCAGTGGTAGTATATGATAATAAATACTATTTAAAACAGAAATTTGTATTTTTTTCTTTTGTTATTTGCAGTACTGTGTGTCTCCCTGAGAACACTCCCATTACTGTTTAAAGACTCAAGGAGCCAATGCCGACAGGGCTGTGGACAGCAGGCAGCTCCACTGGAGGTTAGTCTGTGACGTGTTTTACCTCTTCATTGGTCGTATATGATAATAAATACTATTTAAAACAGAAATTTGTATTTTTTTCTTTTGTTATTTGCAGTACTGTGTGTTTCCCTGAGAACACTCCCATTACTGTTTAAAGACCCTAGGAGCCAATGCCGACAGGGCTGTGGACAGCAGGCAACTCCACTGGAGGTTAGCGTGCGACGTGTTTTACCTCTTAATTGGTAGTATATGATAATAAATTCTATTTAAAAGAGAAATTTGTATTTTTTCTTTTGGTATTAATATTATTGTGTGTTTTTCTGAGAAAAAACCCATTACTTTTTAAAGACTCTAGGAACCAAAGCCGACAGGGCCGTGGACAGCAGCCAGCTCTTTCTGGAGTTTAGCTTGCGACGTGATTTACCTCTTCATTAGTAGTGTATGATAATAAATACTAATTAAAACAGAAATTTGTTTTTTTTTCTTTTATTATTTGCATTATTGTTTGTTCCCTGAGAACACTCCCATTACTGTTTAAAGACCCCAGGAGCCAATGCCGACAGGGCTGTCGACAGCAGCCAGCTCCACTGTAGGTTAGCCTTCGACGTGTTTTACCCCTTAATTGGTAGTATATGATAATAAATTCTATTTAAAAGAGAAGTTTGTATTTTTTCTTTTGGTATTAATATTATTGTGTGTTTTCGTGAGAACACTCCCATAAGTTTTTAAAGACCCTAGGAACCAAAGCTGACAGGGCTGTGGACAGCAGCCAGCTCTACTGGAGGTTAGCCACCGACGTGTCTTACCTCTTAATTGGTAGTATATGATAATAAATACTATTTAAAAGAGAAATTCGTATTTTTTCTTTATTTCCGTAATTGTGTTTTTCCCTGAGAACACTCCCATTACTGTTTAAAGACCGTAGGAGCCAATGACGACAGGGCTGTGGACAGTAGCCAGCTCCACTGGAGGTTAGCCACCGACGTGTCTTACCTCTTAATTGGTAGTATATGATAATAAATACTATTTAAAAGAGAAATTTGTATTCTTTTCTTTTGTTATTTGCATTACTGTGCGTTTCCCGGAGAACACTCCCATTACTATTCAAAGACCAGAGGAGCCAATGCCGACAGGGCTGTGGACAGCAGACAACTGCACTGGAGGTTAGCCTGCGACGTGTGTCACCTCTTCATTGGTAGTATATGATAATAAATACTATCTAAAAGAGAAATTTGTATTTTTTTCTTTTGTTATTTGCATTATTGTGTGTTTCCCTGAGAACACTCCCATTACTGTTTAAAGACCCTAGGAGCCAATGCCGACAGGGCTGTGGACAGCAGCCAACTTCACTGGAGGTTAGCCTGCGACCTGTTTTACATCTTTATTAGTAGTATATGATAATAAATCTATTTAAACGAAAAATTTGTATTTTTTCTTTTGTTATTAACATTATTGTGTGTTTTCCTGAGAACACTCCCATTTCTGTTTAAAGATCCTAGGAACCAAAGCCGACAGGGCCGTGGACAGCAGCCAGCTCTACTGGAGGTTAGCCTGCGATGTGTTTTCCCTCCTCATTGGTAGTATATGATAATAAATACTATTTAAAAGAGAAATTTGTATTTTTTTTTTATTTGCGTTATTGTGTGTTTCCCTGAGAACACTCCCATTACTGTTTATAGACCCTAGGAGCCAGGTTGCGACGTGTTTTACCTCTTCATTGGTAGTATATGATAATAATTTAAAAGAGATATATGTATTTTTTTCTTTAGTTATTTGCATTATTGTGTGTTTCCCTGAGAACACTCCCATTACTGTTAAAGACCCTAGAAGCCATTGATGAGAGGGCAGTTGACAGCAGGCAACTCCACTGGAGGTTACCCTGCGAAGTGTTTTACCTCTTCATTGGTAGTATATGATAATAAATACTATTTAAAAGGGAAATTTTTCTTTTTTTCTTTTGTTATTTGCATTATTATGTGTTTTCCTGAAAACACACACAATACTGTTTAAAGACCCTAGGTGCCAATGCCGACAGGGCTGTGGACAGCAGGAAACTCCACTGGAGGTTAGCCTCTGACGAGTTTTACCACTTCATTAGTAGTGTATGATAATAAATACTATTTAAAAGAGAAATATGTATTCTTTACGTTTGTTATTTGCATTATTGTTTGTTGTTCGGAGAACACTCCCTTTACTATTTAAAGACCAGATGAGCCAATGCCTACAGGGCTGTGGACAGCAGACAACTGCACTGGAGGTTAGCCTGCGACGTGTGTCACCTCTTCATTGGTAGTATATGATAATAAATACTATCTAAAAGAGAAATTTGTATTTTTTTCTTTTGTTATTTGCATTATTGTGTGTTTCCCTGAGAACACTCCCATTACTGTTTAAAGACCCTAGGAGGCAATGCCGACAGTGCTGTGGACCGCAGGCAACTCCACTTGGGGTTAGCCTGCAATGTGTTTTACCTATTCATTTTTAGTATACGATAATATATACTATTTAAAACAGAAATTTGTATTTTTTTTCTTTTGTTATTTGCATTATGGGTGTTTCCCTGAGAACACTCCTATTATTGTTTAAGCCCCTAGGACCGAATGCCGACAGGGGTGTGGTCAGCAGCCAGCTCCACTGTAGGTTAGCCCGCGACGTGTTTTACCCCTTAATTGGTAGTATATGATAATAAAGTCTATTTAAAAGAGAAATTTGTATTTTTTCTTTTGTTATTAATATTATTGTGTGTTTCCCTGAGAACACTCCCATTACTGTTTAAATACCCTAGGAGCCAATGCCGACAGTGCTGTGGACAGCAGGAAACTCCACTGGAGGTTAGCCTGCGATGTGATGTACCTCGCCATTAGTAGTGTATGATAATAAATACTTTTTAAAACAGAAATTTTTTTTTCTTTTATTATTTGCATTATTGTGTGTTCCCTGAGAACACTCCCATTACTGTTTAAAGACCCCAGGAGCCAATGCCGACAGGGCTGTGGACAGTAGCCAGCTCCACTGGAGGTTAGCCACCGACGTGTCTTACCTCTTAATTGGTAGTACATGATAATAAATACTATTTAAAAGAGAAATTCGTATTTTTTCTTTATTTCCATTATTGTGTGTTTCCCTGAGAACACTCCCATTACTGTTTAAAGACCCTAGGAGCCAATGCCGACGGGGCTGTGAACAGCAGCCAGCTCCACTGGAGGTTATCCTGCGACGTGTTTTACCTCTTAATTGGTAGTATATGATAATAAACACTATTTAAAAGAGAAATTTGAATTCTTTTCTTTTGTTATTTGCTTTACTGTGTGTTTCCCTCAGAACACTCCCATTACTATTTAAAGACCAGAGGAGCCAATGCCGACAGGGCTGTGGACAGCAGACAACTGCACTGGAGGTTAGCCTGCGATGTGTGTCACCTCTTCATTGGTAGTTTATGATAATAAATACTATCTAAAAGAGAAATTTGTATTTTTTTCTTTAGTTATTTGCATTATTGTGTGTTTCCCTGAGAACACTCCCATTACTGTTTAAAGACCCTAGGAGCTAATGCCGACAGTGCTGTGGACTGCAGGCAACTCCACTTGGGGTTAGCCTGCAATGTGTTTTACCTATTCATTTTTAGTATACGATAATATATACCATTTAAAAGAGAAATTTGTATTTTTTTCTTTTGTTATTTGCATTATGGGTGTTTCCCTGAGAACACTCCTATTATTGTTTAAGCCCCTAGGAGCGAATGCCGACAGGGGTGTGGACAGCAGCCAGCTCCACTGTAGGTTAGCCTGCGACGTCTTTTACCCCTTAATTGGTAGTATATGATAATAAAATTTATTTAAAAGAGAAATTTGTATTTTTTCTTTTGTTATTAACATTATTGTGTGTTTCCCTGAGAACACTCCCATTACTGTTTAATGACCCTAGGAGCCAATGCCGACAGTGCAGTGGACAGGAGCCAGCTCCACTGGAGGTTAGCCTGCTACGTATTTTACTTCTTCATTGGTAGTATATGATAATAAATAATATTTAAAAGAAAAATTTGTATTTTTTTCTTTTATTATTTGCATTATTGTGTGTTTCCCTGAGAACCCTCCCATTTCTGTTTAAAGACCCCAAGAGCCTTGCCGACAGGGCTGTCGACAGCAGCCAGCTCCACTGTGGGTTAGGCTGCGACGTGTTTTACCCCTTAATTGGTAGTATATGATAATAAGTACTATTTAAAAGAGAAATTTGTATTTTTATCTTTTGTTATTTGCATTATTGTGTGTTTTCCTGAGTACACTTCCATTACTGTTTAAAGACCCTAGGAGCCAATGCTGACAGGACTGTGAACAGCAGCCAGCTCCACTGGATGTTAGGTTGCGACGTGTTTTACCTCTTCATTGGTAGTATATGATAATAATTTAAAAGAGAAATTTGTATTTTTTTCCTTTATTATTTGCATTATTGTGTGTTTCCCAGAGAACACTCCCATTTCTGTTTAAAGACCCCAGGAGCCATGCCGACAGGGCTATCGACAGCAGCCAGCTCCACTGTGGGTTAGCCTGCGACGTGTTTTACCCCTTAATTGGTAGTATATGATAATAAATACTATTTAAAAGGAAATAAGTATTTTTTTCTTTTGATATTTGCATTATTGTGTGTTTTCCTGAGAATACTCCCATTACTGTTTAAAGACCCTAGGAGCCGGCGCCGACAGTGCTGTGGACAGCAGCCAGCTCCACTGTGGGTTAGCCTGCGACGTGTTTTACCACTTAATTGGTAGTATATGATAATAAATACATTTTAAAAGAGAAATATGTATTTTTTTCTTTTGATATTTGCATTATTGTGTGTTTCCCTGAGAATACCCCCATTACTGTTTAAAGACCCTAGGAGCCAGCGCCGACAGTGCTGTGGAAAGCAGCAAGCTCTACTGGAGGTTAGCCTGCGACGTGTTTTAGCTCTTCATTGGTAGTATATAATAATAAATACTATTTAAAAGAGAAATTTGTATTTTTTTCTTTTGTTATTTGCATTATTGTGTGTTTCCCTGAGAACACTCCCAATACTGTTTAAAGACCCTAGGAGCCAATGCCGACAGGGCTGTGGACAGCAGCCAGCTCCACTGGAGGTTAGCCTGCTACGTGTTTTACCTCTTCATAGGTAGTATATGATAAAAAATAATATTTAAAAGAGAAATTTGTATTTTTTTCTTTTGTTATTTGTATTATTGAGTTTTTCCCTGAGAACACTCCCATTACTGTTTAAAGACCCTAGAAGCCAATGCCGACAGGGCTGTGGACAGCAGCCAACTTCACTGGAGGTTAGCCTGCGACCTGTTTTACATCTTCATTAGTCGTATATGATGATAAACACTATTTAAAAGAGAAATTTTTCTTTTTTTCTTTTGTTATTTGCATTATTGCGTGTTTCCCTGACAACACTCCCATTACTATTTAAAAACCCTAGGAGCCAATGCTGACAGGGCTGCGGACAGCAGGCAAATACACTGGAGGTTAGCCTGCGACGTGTTTTACTTCTTCTTTGGTAGTATATGATAATAAATTCTATTTAAAAGAAAAATTTGTATTTTTTCTTTTGTTATTAACATTATTGTGTGTTTTCTTGAGAACACTCCCATTCTTGTTACAGACCCTAGGAACCAAAGCCGACAGGGCCGTGGACAGCAGCCAGCTCTACTGGAGGTTAGCCTGTGATGTGTTTTCCCTCCTCATTGGTAGTATATGGTAATAAATACTATTTAAAAGAGAAATTTGTATTTTTATCTTTTGTTATTTGCATTATTGTGTGTTTTCCTGAGAACACTCCCATTACTGTTTAAAGACCCTAGGAGCCAATGCCGACATGGCTGTGGATAGCAGGCAACTCCACTGGAGGTTAGCCTGCGACGTGTTTTACCTCTTCATTGGTAGTATATGATAATAAATACAATTTAAAGTAGAAATTTGTATTTTTATCTTTTATTATTTGCATTATTGTGTGTTTCCCTGAGAACACTCCCATTTCTGTTTAAATACCCCAGGAGCGAATGCCGACAGGTCTGACGACAGCAGCCAGCTCCACTGTAGGTTAGCCTGCGACGTGTTTTACGCCTTAATTGGTAGTATAAGATAATAAATACTATTTAAAAGAGAAATATGTATTTTTTTCTTTTGTTATTTCCATTATTGTGTGTTTCCCTGAGAACACTCCCATTACTGTTTAAAGAACCTAGGAGCCAATGCCGACAGAGCTGTGGATAGCAGGCAACTCCACTGGAGGTTAGCCTGCGACGTGTTTTACCTCTTAATTGGTAGTATATGATAATAATTTAAAAGAGAAATTTGTATTTTTTTCTTTTATTATTTGCTTTATTGTGCGTTTCCCTGAGATCACTCGCATTACTATTTAAAAACCGTAGGAGCCAATGCCGACAGGGCTGTGGACAGCAGTCAAAGCCTGCGACGTGATTTACCTCTTATTTTGAAGTATATGATAATAAATACTATTGAAATAAGAAATTTGTATTTTTTCTTTTGTTATTTGCATTATTGTGTGTTTTCCAGAGAACACTCCCATTACTGTTTAAAGACCATAGGAGCCAATGCCGACAAGGCTGTCGACAGCAGCCAGCTCCCCCGTAGGTTAGCCTGCGACGTGTTTTACCACTTAATTGGTAGTATATGATAATAAATTCTATTTAAAAGAGAAATATGTATATTTTTCTTTTGTTATTTCCATTATTGTGTGTTTTCCTGAGAACACTCCCATTACTGTTTAAAGAACCTAGGAGGCAATGCCGACAGAGCTGTGGATAGCAGGCAACTCCACTGGAGGTTAGCATGCGACGTGTTTTACCTCTTCACTGGTAGCATATGATAATAAATACTATTTAACGGAGAAATTTGTATTTTTTTCTTTTATTATTTGCATTATTGTGTGTTTCCCTGAGAACACTCCCATTTCTGTTTAAAGACCCCAGGAGCCAATGCCGACAGGGCTGCCGACAGCAGCCAGCTCCACTGTAGGTTAGCCTGCGACGTGTTTTACTCCTTAATTGGTAGTATATGATAATAAATACTATTTAAAAGAGAAATATGTTTTTTTTTCTTATGATATTTGCATTATTGTGTGTTTCGCTGAGAATACTCCCATTACTGTTTAAAGACCCTAGGAGCCAGCGCCGACTGTGCTGTGGACAGCAGCCAGCTCCACTGTAGGTTAGCCTGCGACGTGTTTTACGCCTTAATTGGTAGTATAAGATAATAAATACTATTTAAAAGAGAAATATGTATTTTTTTCTTTTGTTATTTCCATTATTGTGTGTTTCCCTGAGAACACTCCCATTACTGTTTAAGAACCTAGGAGCCAATGCCGACAGAGCTGTGGATAGCAGGCAACTCCACTGGAGGTTAGCCTGCGACGTGTTTTACCTCTTAATTGGTAGTATATGATAATAATTTAAAAGAGAAATTTGTATTTTTTTCTTTTATTATTTGCTTTATTGTGCGTTTCCCTGAGATCACTCGCATTACTATTTAAAAACCGTAGGAGCCAATGCCGACAGGGCTGTGGACAGCAGTCAAAGCCTGCGACGTGATTTACCTCTTATTTTGAAGTATATGATAATAAATACTATTGAAATAAGAAATTTGTATTTTTTCTTTTGTTATTTGCATTAATGTGTGTTTTCCAGAGAACACTCCCATTACTGTTTAAAGACCATAGGAGCCAATGCCGACAAGGCTGTCGACAGCAGCCAGCTCCCCCGTAGGTTAGCCTGCGACGTGTTTTACATCTTCATTTGGTAGTATATGATAATAATTGAAAAGAGAAATTTTTCTTTTTTCTTTTGTTATTTGCATTATTGTGTGTCTTCCTGAGAACACTCCCATTACTGTTTAAAGACCCTAGGAGCCAATGCTGACAGGGCTGTGGACATCAGGCAATTCCACTGGAGGTTAGCGTGCGACCTGTTTTACCTCTTCATTGGTAGTATATGATAATAAATACTATTGAAAAGAGAAATATTTCTTTATTTCTTTTGTTATTGGCATTATTGTGTGTTTCCCTGAGAACACTCCCATTACTGTTTAAATATCCTAGGAGCCAATGCCGACAGGGCTGTGGACAGCTGGTAATTCCACTGTAGGTTAGCCTTCGTCGTGTTTTACCTGTTCATTTCAGTATTTGATAATACATACTATTTAAAAAGAAATTTGTATTTTTTTCTTTTGTTATTTGCATTATTTTGTGTTTCCCTGAGAATACTCCCATTACTGTATAAAGACCCTAGGAGCCAGCGCCGACATGGCTGTGGACAGCAGCAAGCTCTACTGGCTGTTAGCCTGCGTCGTGTTTTAGCTCTTCATTGGTAGTATATGATAATAAATACTATTTAAAAGAGAAATTTGTAATTTTTTCTTTTGATATTTGCATTATTGTGTGTTTCCTTGAGAACAATCCCCTTTGCTGTTTAAAGACCCTAGGAGCCAATGCCGACAGTGCTGTGGACAGCAGGTAATTCCAATGGAGGTTAGCCTGCGACGTGTTCTACCTCTTTATTGTTAGTATATTATAAAAAATACTATTTAAAAGAAAAATTTGTATTTTTTTTCTTATGTTATTTGCATTTTTGTGTGTTTCCCTGAGAACACTCACATTACTGATTAGAGACCCTAGGAGCCAATGCCGACAGGGCTGTGGACAGCAGCCAGCTCCACTGGAGGTTAGCCTGCGACGTGTTTTACCTCTTGATTGGTTGTATATGATAATAAATACTATTTAAAAGAGAAATATGTAGTTTTTTCTTTTGTTATTTGCATTATTGTGGGTTTCTCTGAGAACACTCCCATTACTGTTTAAAGACACTAGGAGCCAATGCTGACAGGGCTGTGGACTGCAGGCAACTCCACTGGAGGTTAGCCTGCGACGTGTTTTACCTCTTAATTGGTAGTATATGATAATAAATTCTATTTAAAACAGAAATTTGTATTTTTTCTTTTGGTATTAATATTATTGTGTGTTTTTCTGAGAAAAAACCCATTACTTTTTAAAGACTCTAGGAACCAAAGCCGACAGGGCCGTGGACAGCAGCCAGCTCTTTCTGGAGTTTAGCTTGCGACGTGATTTACCTCTTCATTAGTAGTGTATGATAATAAATACTAATTAAAACAGAAATTTGTTTTTTTTTCTTTTATTATTTGCATTATTGTTTGTTCCCTGAGAACACTCCCATTACTGTTTAAAGACCCCAGGAGCCAATGCCGACAGGGCTGTCGACAGCAGCCAGCTCCACTGTAGGTTAGCCTTCGACGTGTTTTACCCCTTAATTGGTAGTATATGATAATAAATTCTATTTAAAAGAGAAGTTTGTATTTTTTCTTTTGGTATTAATATTATTGTGTGTTTTCGTGAGAACACTCCCATAAGTTTTTAAAGACCCTAGGAACCAAAGCTGACAGGGCTGTGGACAGCAGCCAGCTCTACTGGAGGTTAGCCACCGACGTGTCTTACCTCTTAATTGGTAGTATATGATAATAAATTCTATTTAAAAGAGAAATATGTATTTTTTTTGTTATTTGCATTATTGTGTGTTTCCCTGAGAACACTCCCATTGCTGTTTAAAGGCCCTTGGAGCCAATGGCGACAGGGCTGTGGAGAGCAAGCAACTCCACTGGAGGTTAGCCTGCGACGTGTTTTACATCTTCATTTGGTAGTATATGATAATAATTGAAAAGAGAAATTTTTCTTTTTTTCTTTTGTTATTTGCATTATTGTGTGTCTTCCTGAGAACACTCCCATTAGTGTTTAAAGACCCTAGGAGCCAATGCTGACAGGGCTGTGGACATCAGGCAATTCCACTGGAGGTTAGCGTGCGACCTGTTTTACCTCTTCATTGGTAGTATATGATAATAAATACTATTGAAAAGAGAAATATTTCTTTATTTCTTTTGTTATTGGCATTATTGTGTGTTTCCCTGAGAACACTCCCATTACTGTTTAAATATCCTAGGAGCCATTGCCGACAGGGCTGTGGACAGCTGGTAATTCCACTGTAGGTTAGCCTTCGTCGTGTTTTACCTGTTCATTTCAGTATTTGATAATACATACTATTTAAAAAGAAATTTGTATTTTTTTCTTTTGTTATTTGCATTATTTTGTGTTTCCCTGAGAATACTCCCATTACTGTATAAAGACCCTAGGAGCCAGCGCCGACATGGCTGTGGACAGCAGCAAGCTCTACTGGACGTTAGCCTGCGTCGTGTTTTAGCTCTTCATTGGTAGTATATGATAATAAATACTATTTAAAAGAGAAATTTGTAATTTTTTCTTTTGATATTTGCATTATTGTGTGTTTCCTTGAGAACAATCCCCTTTGCTGTTTAAAGACCCTAGGAGCCAATGCCGACAGTGCTGTGGACAGCAGGTAATTCCAATGGAGGTTAGCCTGCGACGTGTTCTACCTCTTTATTGTTAGTATATTATAAAAAATACTATTTAAAAGAAAAATTTGTATTTTTTTTCTTATGTTATTTGCATTTTTGTGTGTTTCCCTGAGAACACTCACATTACTGATTAAAGACCCTAGGAGCCAATGCCGACAGGGCTGTGGACAGCAGCCAGCTCCACTGGAGGTTAGCCTGCGACGTGTTTTACCTCTTGATTGGTTGTATATGATAATAAATACTATTTAAAAGAGAAATATGTAGTTTTTTCTTTTGTTATTTGCATTATTGTGGGTTTCTCTGAGAACACTCCCATTACTGTTTAAAGACACTAGGAGCCAATGCTGACAGGGCTGTGGACTGCAGGCAACTCCACTGGAGGTTAGCCTGCGACGTGTTTTACCTCTTAATTGGTAGTATATGATAATAAATTCTATTTAAAAGAGAAATTTGTATTTTTTCTTTTGGTATTAATATTATTGTGTGTTTTCCTGAGAAAAAACCCATTACTTTTTAAAGACTCTAGGAACCAAAGCCGACAGGGCCGTGGACAGCAGCCAGCTCTTTCTGGAATTTAGCTTGCGACGTGATTTACCTCTTCATTAGTAGTGTATGATAATAAATACTAATTAAAACAGAAATTTGTTTTTTTTTCTTTTATTATTTGCATTATTGTTTGTTCCCTGAGAACACTCCCATTACTGTTTAAAGACCCCAGGAGCCAATGCCGACAGGGCTGTCGACAGCAGCCAGCTCCACTGTAGGTTAGCCTTCGACGTGTTTTACCCCTTAATTGGTAGTATATGATAATAAATTCTATTTAAAAGAGAAGTTTGTATTTTTTCTTTTGGTATTAATATTATTGTGTGTTTTCGTGAGAACACTCCCATAAGTTTTTAAAGACCCTAGGAACCAAAGCTGACAGGGCTGTGGACAGCAGCCAGCTCTACTGGAGGTTAGCCACCGACGTGTCTTACCTCTTAATTGGTAGTATATGATAATAAATACTATTTAAAAGAGAAATTCGTATTTTTTCTTTATTTCCGTTATTGTGTGTTTCCCTGAGAACACTCCCATTACTGTTTAAAGACCCTAGGAGCCAATGACGACAGGGCTGTGGACAGTAGCCAGCTCCACTGGAGGTTAGCCACCGACGTGTCTTACCTCTTAATTGGTAGTATATGATAATAAATACTATTTAAAAGAGAAATTTGTATTCTTTTCTTTTGTTATTTGCATTACTGTGCGTTTCCCGGAGAACACTCCCATTACTATTTAAAGACCAGAGGAGCCAATGCCGACAGGGCTGTGTACAGCAGACAACTGCACTGGAGGTTAGCCTGCGACGTGTGTCACCTCTTCATTGGTAGTATATGATAATAAATACTATCTAAAAGAGAAATTTGTATTTTTTTCTTTTGTTATTTGCATTATTGTGTGTTTCCCTGAGAACACTCCCATTACTGTTTAAAGACCCTAGGAGCCAATGCCGACAGGGCTGTGGACAGCAGCCAACTTCACTGGAGGTTAGCCTGCGACCTGTTTTACATCTTTATTAGTAGTATATGATAATAAATCTATTTAAACGAAAAATTTGTATTTTTTCTTTTGTTATTAACATTATTGTGTGTTTTCCTGAGAACACTCCCATTTCTGTTTAAAGATCCTAGGAACCAAAGCCGACAGGGCCGTGGACAGCAGCCAGCTCTACTGGAGGTTAGCCTGCGATGTGTTTTCCCTCCTCATTGGTAGTATATGATAATAAATACTATT
Organism: Locusta migratoria; assembly: GCA_026315105.1. Lineage (NCBI taxonomy): Eukaryota > Metazoa > Arthropoda > Insecta > Orthoptera > Acrididae > Locusta > Locusta migratoria. The sequence continues at coordinate 362,563,939 of CM048751.1, read as the reverse complement.
TAAAAGAGAAATTTGTATTTTTTTTTTATTTGCGGTATTGTGTGTTTCCCTGAGAACACTCCCATTACTGTTTAAAGACCCTAGGAGCCAGGTTGCGACGTGTTTTACCTCTTCATTGGTAGTATATGATAATAATTTAAAAGAGAAATATGTATTTTTTTCTTTAGTTATTTGCATTATTGTGTGTTTCCCTGAGAACACTCCCATTACTGTTAAAGACCCTAGAAGCCATTGCTGAGAGGGCAGTGGACAGCAGGCAACTCCACTGGAGGTTACCCTGCGAAGTGTTTTACCTCTTCATTGGTAGTATATGATAATAAATACTATTTAAAAGAGAAATTTTTCTTTTTTTCTTTTGTTATTTGCATTATTATGTGTTTTCCTGAAAACACACACAATACTGTTTAAAGACCCTAGGTGCCAATGCCGACAGGGCTGTGGACAGCAGGAAACTCCACTGGAGGTTAGCCTCTGACGAGTTTTACCTCTTCATTAGTAGTGTATGATAATAAATACTATTTAAAAGAGAAATATGTATTCTTTACGTTTGTTATTTGCATTATTGTTTGTTGTTCGGAGAACACTCCCTTTACTATTTAAAGACCAGATGAGCCAATCCCGACAGGGCTGTGGACAGCAGACAACTGCACTGGTGGTTAGCCTGCGACGTGTGTCACCTCTTCATTGGTAGTATATGATAATAAATACTATCTAAAAGAGAAATTTGTATTTTTTTCTTTTGTTATTTGCATTATTGTGTGTTTCCCTGAGAACACTCCCATTACTGTTTAAAGACCCTAGGAGGCAATGCCGACAGTGCTGTGTACCGCAGGCAACTCCACTTGGGGTTAGCCTGCAATGTGTTTTACCTATTCATTTTTAATATACGATAATATATACTATTTAAAAGAGAAATTTGTATTTTTTTTCTTTTGTTATTTGCATTATGGGTGTTTCCCTGAGAACACTCCTATTATTGTTTAAGCCCCTAGGACTGAATGCCGACAGGGGTGTGGTCAGCAGCCAGCTCCACTGTAGGTTAGCCTGCGACGTGTTTTACCCCTTAATTGGTAGTATATGATAATAAAGTCTATTTAAAAGAGAAATTTGTATTTTTTCTTTTGTTATTAATGTTATTGTGTGTTTCCCTGAGAACACTCCCATTACTGTTTAAATACCCTAGGAGCCAATGCCGACAGTGCTGTGGACAGCAGGAAACTCCACTGGAGGTTAGCCTGCGATGTGATTTACCTCGCCATTAGTAGTGTATGATAATAAATACTTTTTAAAACAGAAATTTTTTTTCTTTTATTATTTGCATTATTGTGTGTTCCCTGAGAACACTCCCATTACTGTTTAAAGACCCCAGGAGCCAATGCCGACAGGGCTGTCGACAGCAGCCAGCTCCACTGTAGGTTAGCCTTCGACGTGTTTTACCCCTTAATTGGTAGTATATGATAATAAATTCTATTTAAAGAGAAGTTTGTATTTTTTCTTTTGGTATTAACATTATTGTGTGTTTTCCTGAGAACACTCCCATTACTTTTTAAAGACCCTAGGAACCAAAGACGACAGGGCCGTGGACAGCAGCCAGCTCTACTGGAGGTTAGCCACCGACGTGTCTTACCTCTTAATTGGTAGTATATGATAATAAGTACTATTTAAAGAAGAAATTCGTATTTTTTCTTTATTTCCATTATTGTGTGTTTCCCTGAGAACACTCCCATTACTGTTTAAAGACCCTAGGAGCCAATGCCGACAGGGCTGTGGACAGTAGCCAGCTCCACTGGAGGTTAGCCACCGACGTGTCTTACCTCTTAATTGGTAGTACATGATAATAAATACTATTTAAAAGAGAAATTCGTATTTTTTCTTTATTTCCATTATTGTGTGTTTCCCTGAGAACACTCCCATTACTGTTTAAAGACCCTAGGAGCCAATGCCGACGGGGCTGTGAACAGCAGCCAGCTCCACTGGAGGTTATCCTGCGACGTGTTTTACCTCTTAATTGGTAGTATATGATAATAAACACTATTTAAAAGAGAAATTTGAATTCTTTTCTTTTGTTATTTGCTTTACTGTGTGTTTCCCTCAGAACACTCCCATTACTATTTAAAGACCAGAGGAGCCAATGCCGACAGGGCTGTGGACAGCAGACAACTGCACTGGAGGTTAGCCTGCGATGTGTGTCACCTCTTCATTGGTAGTTTATGATAATAAATACTATCTAAAAGAGAAATTTGTATTTTTTTCTTTAGTTATTTGCATTATTGTGTGTTTCCCTGAGAACACTCCCATTACTGTTTAAAGACCCTAGGAGCTAATGCCGACAGTGCTGTGGACTGCAGGCAACTCCACTTGGGGTTAGCCTGCAATGTGTTTTACCTATTCATTTTTAGTATACGATAATATATACTATTTAAAAGAGAAATTTGTATTTTTTTCTTTTGTTATTTGCATTATGGGTGTTTCCCTGAGAACACTCCTATTATTGTTTAAGCCCCTAGGAGCGAATGCCGACAGGGGTGTGGACAGCAGCCAGCTCCACTGTAGGTTAGCCTGCGACGTCTTTTACCCCTTAATTGGTAGTATATGATAATAAAATTTATTTAAAAGAGAAATTTGTATTTTTTCTTTTGTTATTAACATTATTGTGTGTTTCCCTGAGAACACTCCCATTACTGTTTAAATACCCTAGGAGCCAATGCCGACAGTGCTGTGGACAGCAGGAACCTCCACTGGAGGTTAGCCTGCGACGTGATTTACCTCGTCATTAGTAGTGTATGATAATAAATACTATTTAAAACAGAAATTAGTTTTTTTTCTTTTATTATTTGCATTATTGTGTGTTCCCTAAAAACACTCCCATTACTGTTTAAAGACCCCAGGAGCCAATGCCGACAGGGCTGTCGACAGCAGCCAGCTCCACTGTAGGTTAGCCTTCGACGTGTTTTACCCCTTAATTGGTAGTATATGATAATAAATTCTATTTAAAGAGAAGTTTGTATTTTTTCTTTTGGTATTAACATTATTGTGTGTTTTCCTGAGAACACTCCCATTACTTTTTAAAGACCCTAGGAACCAAAGACGACAGGGCCGTGGACAGCAGCCAGCTCTACTGGAGGTTAGCCACCGACGTGTCTTACCTCTTAATTGGTAGTATATGATAATAAGTACTATTTAAAGAAGAAATTCGTATTTTTTCTTTATTTCCGTTATTGTGTGTTTCCCTGAGAACACTCCCATTACTGTTTAAAGACCCTAGGAGCCAATGCCGACAGGGCTGTGGACAGTAGCCAGCTCCACTGGAGGTTAGCCACCGACGTGTCTTACCTCTTAATTGGTAGTACATGATAATAAATACTATTTAAAAGAGAAATTCGTATTTTTTCTTTATTTCCATTATTGTGTGTTTCCCTGAGAACACTCCCATTACTGTTTAAAGACCCTAGGAGCCAATGCCGACGGGGCTGTGAACAGCAGCCAGCTCCACTGGAGGTTATCCTGCGACGTGTTTTACCTCTTAATTGGTAGTATATGATAATAAACACTATTTAAAAGAGAAATTTGAATTCTTTTCTTTTGTTATTTGCTTTACTGTGTGTTTCCCTCAGAACACTCCCATTACTATTTAAAGACCAGAGGAGCCAATGCCGACAGGGCTGTGGACAGCAGACAACTGCACTGGAGGTTAGCCTGCGATGTGTGTCACCTCTTCATTGGTAGTTTATGATAATAAATACTATCTAAAAGAGAAATTTGTATTTTTTTCTTTAGTTATTTGCATTATTGTGTGTTTCCCTGAGAACACTCCCATTACTGTTTAAAGACCCTAGGAGCTAATGCCGACAGTGCTGTGGACTGCAGGCAACTCCACTTGGGGTTAGCCTGCAATGTGTTTTACCTATTCATTTTTAGTATACGATAATATATACTATTTAAAAGAGAAATTTGTATTTTTTTCTTTTGTTATTTGCATTATGGGTGTTTCCCTGAGAACACTCCTATTATTGTTTAAGCCCCTAGGAGCGAATGCCGACAGGGGTGTGGACAGCAGCCAGCTCCACTGTAGGTTAGCCTGCGACGTCTTTTACCCCTTAATTGGTAGTATATGATAATAAAATTTATTTAAAAGAGAAATTTGTATTTTTTCTTTTGTTATTAACATTATTGTGTGTTTCCCTGAGAACACTCCCATTACTGTTTAAATACCCTAGGAGCCAATGCCGACAGTGCTGTGGACAGCAGGAACCTCCACTGGAGGTTAGCCTGCGACGTGATTTACCTCGTCATTAGTAGTGTATGATAATAAATACTATTTAAAACAGAAATTAGTTTTTTTTCTTTTATTATTTGCATTATTGTGTGTTCCCTAAAAACACTCCCATTACTGTTTAAAGACCCCAGGAGCCAATACCGACAGGGCTGTCGACAGCAGCCAGCTCCACTGTAGATTAGCCTTCGACGTGTTTTACCCCTTAATTGGTAGTATATGATAATAAATACTATTTAAAAGAGAAATTTGTATTCTTTTCTTTTGTTATTTGCATTACTGTGTGTTTCCCTGAGAACACTCCCATTACTATTTAAAGACAAGAGGAGCCAATGCCGACAGGGCTGTGGACAGCAGATAACTGCACTGGAGGTTAGCCTGCGACGTGTGTCACCTCTTCATTGGTAGTATATGATAATAAATACTATCTAAAAGAGAAATTTGTATTTTTTTCTTTTGTTATTTGCATTATTGTGTGTTTCCCTGAGAATGCTCCCATTACTGTTTAAAGACCCTAGGAGCTAATGCCGACAGTGCAGTGGACAGCAGGCAACTCCACTTGGGGTTAGCGTGCAACATGTTTTACCTATTCATTGTTAGTATATGATAATAAATACTATTTAAATAAGAAATTTGTATTTTTTTCTTTTGTTATTTGCATTATTGTGCGTTTCCCTGAGAACACTCCCATTACTGTTTAAAGACCCTAGGAGCCAATGCCGACAGGGCTGTGGACAGCAGCCAACTTCACTGGAGGTTAGCCTGCGACCTGTTTTACATCTTTATTAGTAGTATATGATGATAAACACTATTTAAAAGGGAAATTTGTATTTTTTTCTTTTGCTATTTGCATTATTGTGTGTTTCCCTGACAACACTCCCATTACTATTTAAAAACCCTAGGAGCCAATGCTGACAGGGCTGCGGACAGCAGGCGAATCCACTGGAGGTTAGCCTCTGATGTGTTTTACCTCTTCAGTGGTAGTATATGATAATAAATCTATTTAAAAGAAAAATTTGTATTTTTTCTTTTGTTATTAACATTATTGTGTGTTTTCCTGAGAACACTCCCATTTCTGTTTAAAGACCCTAGGAACCAAAGCCAACAGCGCCGTGGACATCATCCAGTTCTACTGGAGGTTAGCCTGCGACGTGTTTTTCCTCCTCATTGGTAGTATATGATGATAAATACTAATTATAAGAGAAATTCGTACTTTTTTTTTTTTTTATTTGCGATATTGTGTGTTTCCCTGAGAACACTCCCATTACTGATTAAAGACCCTAGGAGCCAATGCCGAGAGGGCTGTGAACAGCAGCCAGCTCCACTGGATGTTAGGTTGCGACGTGTTTTACCTCTTCATTGGTAGTATATGATAATAATTTAAAAGAGAAATTTGTATTTTTTTCTTTTGTTATTTGCATTATTGTGTGTTTCCCTGAGAACACTCCCATTACTGTTAAAGACCCTAGAAGCCAATGCCGAGAGGGCTGTGAACAGCAGGCAACTCCACTGGAGGTTACCCTGCAAAGTGTTTTACCTCTTCATTGGTAGTATATGATAATAAATACTATTTAAAAGAGAAATTCTTCTTTTTTTCTTTTGTTATTTGCATTATTATGTGTTTTCCTGAAAACACACACAATACTGTTTAAAGACCCTAGGTGCCAATGCCGACAGGGCTGTGGACAGCAGGAAACTCCACTGGAGGTTAGCCTCTGACGTGTTTTACCTCTTCATTAGTAGTGTATGATAATAAATACTATTTAAAAGAGAAATATGTATTCTTTACGTTTGTTATTTGCATTATTGTTTGTTGTTCGGAGAACACTCCCTTTACTATTTAAAGACCAGATGAGCCAATGCCGACAGGGCTGTGGACAGCAGACAACTGCACTGGAGGTTAGCCTGCGACGTGTGTCACCTCTTCATTGGTAGTATATGATAATAAATACTATCTAAAAGAGAAATTTGTATTTTTTTCTTTTGTTATTTGCATTATTCTGTGTTTCCCTGAGAACACTCCCATTACTGTTTAATGACCCTAGGAGCCAATGCCGACAGTGCAGTGGACAGGAGCCAGCTCCACTGGAGGTTAGCCTGCTACGTATTTTACTTCTTCATTGGTAGTATATGATAATAAATAATATTTAAAAGAAAAATTTGTATTTTTTTCTTTTATTATTTGCATTATTGTGTGTTTCCCTGAGAACCCTCACATTTCTGTTTAAAGACCCCAAGAGCCTTGCCGACAGGGCTGTCGACAGCAGCCAGCTCCACTGTGGGTTAGGCTGCGACGTGTTTTACCCCTTAATTGGTAGTATATGATAATAAGTACTATTTAAAAGAGAAATTTGTATTTTTATCTTTTGTTATTTGCATTATTGTGTGTTTTCCTGAGTACACTTCCATTACTGTTTAAAGACCCTAGGAGCCAATGCTGACAGGACTGTGAACAGCAGCCAGCTCCACTGGATGTTAGGTTGCAACGTGTTTTACCTCTTCATTGGTAGTATATGATAATAATTTAAAAGAGAAATTTGTATTTTTTTCTTTTGTTATTTGCATTATTGTGTGTTTCCCTGAGAACCCTCCCATTTCTGTTTAAAGACCCTAAGAGCCTTGCCGACAGGGCTGTCGACAGCAGCCAGCTCCACTGTGGGTTAGGCTGCGACGTGTTTTACCCCTTAATTGGTAGTATATGATAATAAGTACTATTTAAAAGAGAAATTTGTATTTTTATCTTTTGTTATTTGCATTATTGTGTGTTTTCCTGCGAACACTTCCATTACTGTTTAAAGACCCTAGGAGCCAATGCCGACAGGACTGTGAACAGCAGCCAGCTCCACTGGATGTTAGGTTGCGACGTGTTTTACCTCTTCATTGGTAGTATATGATAATAATTTAAAAGAGAAATTTGTATTTTTTTCCTTTATTATTTGCATTATTGTGTGTTTCCCTGAGAACACTCCCATTTCTGTTTAAAGACCCCAGGAGCCATGCCGACAGGGCTGTCGACAGCAGCCAGCTCCACTGTGGGTTAGCCTGCGACGTGTTTTACCCCTTAATTGGTAGTATATGATAATAAATACTATTTAAAAGGAAATAAGTATTTTTTTCTTTTGATATTTGCATTATTGTGTGTTTTCCTGAGAATACTCCCATTACTGTTTAAAGACCCTAGGAGCCAGCGCCGACAGTGCTGTGGACAGCAGCAAGCTCTACTGGAGGTTAGCCTGCGACGTGTTTTAGCTCTTCATTGGTAGTATATAATAATAAATACTATTTAAAAGAGAAATTTGTATTTTTTTCTTTTGTTATTTGCATTATTGTGTGTTTCCCTGAGAACACTCCCAATACTGTTTAAAGACCCTAGGAGCCAATGCCGACAGGGCTGTGGACAGCAGCCAGCTCCACTGGAGGTTAGCCTGCTACGTGTTTTACCTCTTCATAGGTAGTATATGATAATAAATAATATTTAATTTTTTTCTTTTGTTATTTGTATTATTGAGTTTTTCCCTGAGAACACTCCCATTACTGTTTAAAGACCCTAGAAGCCAATGCCGACAGGGCTGTGGACAGCAGCCAACTTCACTGGAGGTTAGCCTGCGACCTGTTTTACATCTTCATTAGTCGTATATGATGATAAACACTATTTAAAAGAGAAATTTTTCTTTTTTTCTTTTGTTATTTGCATTATTGCGTGTTTCCCTGACAACACTCCCATTACTATTTAAAAACCCTAGGAGCCAATGCTGACAGTGCTGCGGACAGCAGGCAAATACACTGGAGGTTAGCCTGCGACGTGTTTTACTTCTTCATTGGTAGTATATGATAATAAATTCTATTTAAAAGAAAAATTTGTATTTTTTCTTTTGTTATTAACATTATTGTGTGTTTTCTTGAGAACACCCCCATTCTTGTTACAGACCCTAGGAACCAAAGCCGACAGGGCCGTGGACCTCAGCCAGCTCTACTGGAGGTTAGCCTGTGATGTGTTTTCCCTCCTCATTGGTAGTATATGGTAATAAATACTATTTAAAAGAGAAATTTGTATTTTTTTTATTTGCGTTATTGTGTGTTTCCCTGAGAAAACTCCCATTACTGTTTAAAGACCCTAGGAGCCAATGCCGACAGGGATATGAACAGCAGCCAGCTCCACTGGAGGTTAGCCACCGACGTGTTTTACCTCTTAATTGGTAGTATATGATAATAAGTACTATTTAAAAGAGAAATTTGTATTTTTATCTTTTGTTATTTGCATTATTGTGTGTTTTCCTGAGAACACTCCATTACTGTTTAAAGACCCTAGGAGCCAATGCCGACAGGACTGTGAACAGCAGCCAGCTCCACTGGATGTTAGGTTGCGACGTGTTTTACCTCCTCATTGGTAGTATATGATAATAATTTAAAAGAGAAATTTGTATTTTTTCTTTTATTATTTGCATTATTGTGTGTTTCCCTGAGAACACTCACATTTCTGTTTAAAGACCCCAGGAGCCATGCCGACAGGGCTGTCGACAACAGCCAGCTTCACTGTGGGTTAGCCTGAGACGTGTTTTACCCCTTAATTGGTAGTATATGATAATAAATACTATTTAAAAGAGAAATATGTATTTTTTTCTTTTGATATTTGCATTATTGTGTGTTCCCCTGAGAACACTCCCCTTTGCTGTTTAAAGACCCTAGGAGGCAATGCCGTCAGGGCTGTGGACAGCAGGAAACTCCTCTGGAAGTTAGCATGCGACGTGTTTTAACTCTTCATTAGTAGTGTATGATAATAAATACTATGTAAAAGAGAAATTTGTATTTTTTTCTTTTGTTATTTGCATCATTGTGTGTTTCCCTGGGAACACTCCCATTACTGTTTAAAGACCCTAGGAGCCAATGCCGACAGGGCTGTGGGCAGCAGCCAACTTCACTGGAGGTTAGCCTGCGACCTGTTTTACCTTTCCATTAGTAGTATATGATAATAAACACTATTTAAAAGAGAAATATGTATTTTTTTATTTTGTTATTTCCATTATTGTGTGTTTCCCTGAGAACACTCCCATTTCTGTTTAAAGACCCCAGGAGCCAATGGCGACAGGGCTGTCGACAGCAGCCAGCTCCACTGTAGGTTAGCCTGCGACGTGTTTTACCCCTTAATTGGTAGTATATGATAATAAATACTATTTAAAAGAGAAATATGTATTTTTTTCTTTTGTTATTTGCATTATAGTGTGTTTTCCTGAGAACACTCCCATTACTGTTTAAAGACCCTAGGAGCCAATGCCGACATGGCTGTGGATAGCAGGCAACTCCACTGGAGGTTAGCCTGCGACGTGTTTTACCTCTTCATTGGTAGTATATGATAATAAATACAATTTAAAGTAGAAATTTGTATTTTTATCTTTTATTATTTGCATTATTGTGTGTTTCCCTGAGAACACTCCCATTTCTGTTTAAATACCCCAGGAGCGAATGCCGACAGGTCTGTCGACAGCAGCCAGCTCCACTGTAGGTTAGCCTGCGACGTGTTTTACGCCTTAATTGGTAGTATATGATAATAAATACTATTTAAAAGAGAAATATGTATTTTTTTCTTTTGTTATTTCCATTATTGTGTGTTTCCCTGAGAACACTCCCATTACTGTTTAAAGAACCTAGGAGCCAATGCCGACAGAGCTGTGGATAGTAGGCAACTCCACTGGAGGTTAGCCTGCGACGTGTTTTACCTCTTAATTGGTAGTATATGATAATAATTTAAAAGAGAAATTTGTATTTTTTTCTTTTATTATTTGCTTTATTGTGCGTTTCCCTGAGATCACTCCCATTACTATTTAAAAACCGTAGGAGCCAATGCCGACAGGGCTGTGGACAGCAGTCAAAGCCTGCGACGTGATTTACCTCTTATTTTGAAGTATATGATAATAAATACTATTGAAATAAGAAATTTGTATTTTTTCTTTTGTTATTTGCATTATTGTGTGTTTTCCAGAGAACACTCCCATTACTGTTTAAAGACCATAGGAGCCAATGCCGACAAGGCTGTCGACAGCAGCCAGCTCCCCCGTAGGTTAGCCTGCGACGTGATTTACCCCTTCATTGGTAATATATGATAATAAATACTATTTAAAAGAGAAATTTGTACTTTTTTCTTTTGTTATTTGCATTATTGTGTGTTTCCCTGAGAACACTCCCATTACTATTTAAAAACCCTAGGAGCCAATGCCGACAGGGCTGTGGACAGCAGGCAAATCCAATGGAGGTTAGCCTGTGACGTGTTTTACCTCTTCATTGGTAGTATATGATAATAAATACTATTTGAAGGAGAAATTTGTATTTTTTTCTTTTATTATTTGCATTTTTGTGTATTTCCCTGAGAACACTCCCATTTCTGTTTAAAGACCCCAGGAGCCAATGCCGAAAGGGCTGTCGACAGCAGCCATCTCCACTGTAGGTTAGCCTGCGACGTGTTTTACACCTTAATTGGTAGTATATGATAATAAATAATATTTAAAAGAGAAATATGTATTTTTTTTCTTTTGTTATTTCCATTATTGTGTGTTTCCCTGAGAACACTCCCATTACTATTTAAAAACCCCAGGAGCCAATGCCGACAGGGCTGTGGACAGCAGGCATCTTCACTGGAGGTTAGCCTGCGACCTGTTTTACCTTTTCATTAGTAGTATATGATAATAAATACTATTTAAAAGAGAAATTTGTATTTTTTTCTTTTGTTATTTGCATTATTGTGTGTTTCCCTGAGACCACTCCCATTACTATTTAAAAACCGTAGGAGCCAATGCCGACAGGGCTGTAAACAGCAGACAAATCCACTGTAGGTTAGCCAGCAACGTGATTTACCTCTTATTTGGAAGTATATGATAATAAATACTATTGAAATTAGAAATTTGTATTTTTTTCTTTTGTTATTTGCATTATTGTGTGTTTTCCAGAGAACACTCCTATTACTGTTTAAAGACCATAGGAGCCAATGCCGACAGGGCTGTGGATAGCAGGCAACTCCACTGGAGGTTAGCCTGCGACGTGTTTTACCTCTTCATTGGTAGTATATGATAATAAATACTATTTAAAGGAGAAATTTGTATTTTTTTCTTTTATTATTTGCATTATTGTGTGTTTCCCTGAGAACACTCCCATTTCTGTTTAAAGACCACAGGAGCCAATGCCGACAGGGCTGTCTGCAGCAGCCAGTTCCACTGTAGGTTAGCCTGCAACGAGTTTTACCCCTTAATTGGTAGTATATGATAATAAATACTATTTAAAAGAGAAATTTGTATTTTTTTTCTTTTGTTATTTCCATTATTGTGTTTTTCCCTGAGAACACTCCCATTACTATTTAAAAACCCCAGGAGCCAATGCCGACAGGGCTGTGGACAGCAGGCATCTTCACTGGAGGTTAGCCTGCGACCTGTTTTACCTTTTCATTAGTAGTATATGATAATAAACACTATTTAAAAGAGAAATTTGTATTTTTTTCTTTTGTTATTTGCATTATTATGTGTTTTCCTGAGACCACTGCCATTACTATTTAAAAACCGTAGGAGCCAATGCCGACAGGGCTGTGGACAGCAGTCAAAACCATTGGAGGTTAGCCTGCGACGTGATTTACCACTTATTTGGAAGTATATGATAATAAATACTATTGAAAAAAGAAATTTGTATTTTTTTCATTTGTTATTTGCATTATTGTGTGTTTTCCTGAGAACACTCCCATTACTGTTTAAAGACCATAGGAGCCAATGCCGACAGGGCTGTGGATAGCAGGCAACTCCACTGGAGGTTAGCATGCGACGTGTTTTACCTCTTCAATGGTAGTATATGATAATAAATACTATTTAGAGGAGAAATTTGTATTTTTTTCTTTTATTATTTGCATTATTGTGTGTTCCCTGAGAACACTTCCATTTCTGTTAAAAGACCCCAGGAGCCAATGCCGACAGGGCTGTCGACAGCAACCAGCTCCCCTGTAGGTTAGCCTGCGACGTGTTTTACCCCGTAATTGGTAGTATATGATAATAAATTCTATTTAAAAGAGAAATATGTATATTTTTCTTTTGTTATTTCTATTATTGTGTGGTTCCCAGAGAACACTCCCATTACTGTTTAAAGAACCTAGGAGCCAATGTCGACAGAGCTGTGGATAGCAGGCAACTCCACTGTAGGTTAGCCTGCGACGTGTTTTACCTCTTCATTGTTAGTATATGATGATAAATACTATTTAAAAGAGAAATTTGTATTTTTTTCTTTTGTTATTTGCATTATTGTGTGTTTTCCTGAGAACACTCCCATAACTGTTTAAAGACCCTAGGAGCCAATGCCGACAGGGCTGTGGAAAGCAGACAACTTCACTGGAGGTTAGCCTGCAAACTGTTTTACCTTTTCATTAGTAGTATATGATAATAAACACTATTTAAAAGAGAAATTTGTATTTTTTTCTTTTGTTATTTGCATTACTGTGTGTTTCCCGGTGAACACTCCCATTACTATTTAAAGAAGATATGAGCCAATGCCGACAGCGCTGTGGACAGCAGACAACTCCACTGGAGGTTAGCGTGCGACGTGTTTTAGCTCTTCATTGGTAGTATATGAAAATAAATACTATTTAAAACAGAAATTTGTAGTTTTGTCTTTAGTTATTTGCGTTATTGTGAGTTTTCCTGAGAACATTCCCATTACTGTTTAAGGACCCTAGGAGCCAATGCCGACAGGGCTGTGGACAACAGGCAACTCCACTGGAGGTTAGCCTGCGACGTGTTTTACCTCTTCATGGGTAGTATATGATAACAATATTATTTAAAAGAGAAATTTGTATTTTTTTCTTTTGTTATTTGCATTATTGTGTGTTTCCCTGAGAACACTCCCAATTCTGTTTATAGACCACAGGAACCAATGCCGACAGGGCTGTTGGCAGCAGCCAGTTCCACTGTAGGTTAGCCTGCGACGAGTTTTACCCCTTAATTGGTAGTATATGATAAAAAATACTATTTAAAAGAGAAATTTGTATTTTTTTTCTTTTGTTATTTCCATTATTGTGTGTTTCCCTGAGACCACTGCCATTACTATTTAAAAACCGTAGGAGCCAATGCCGACAGGGCTGTGGACAGCAGCCAGCTCTACTGGAGGTTAGCCTGCGACGTGTTTTACCTCTTGATTAGTTGTATATGATAATAAATACTATTTAAAAGAGAAATTTGTAGTTTTTTCTTTTGTTGTTTGCATTATTGTGTGTTTCCCTGAGGACACTGCCATTACTGTTTAAACACCCTAGGAGCCAATGCCGAAAGGGCTGAGGACAGCAGGCAACTCCATTGGAGGTTAGCCTGTGACGTGTTTTACCTCTTCATTGGTAGTATATGATAATAATTACTACTTAAATGAGAAATTTGTCTTTTTGTCTTTTGTTTTTTGCATTTTGTGTGTTTCCCTGAGAACACTCCCATTACTGTTTAAGGACACTAGGAGCCAATGCCGACAGGGCTGTGGACAGCAGGCAACTCCACTGGAGGTTAGCCTGCGACGTGTTTTACCTCTTCATTGGTAGTATATGATAATAAATATTATTTAAAAGAGAAATTTGTAGTTTTGTCTTTTGTTATTTGCATTCTTGTGTGTTTTCTTGAGAACACTCCCATTACTGTTTAAGGACCCTAGGAGCCAATGCCGACAGGGCTGTGGACAGCAGGCAACTCCACTGGAGGGTCGCCTGCCACGTGTTTTACCTCTTCATTGGTAGTATATGATAATAAATACTATTTAAAAGAGAAATTTGTAGTTTTTTCATGTGTTATTACGTTATCTTGTGTTTCCCTGAGAACACTCCCATTACTGTTTAAAAACACTAGGAGCCAATGCCGACAGGGCTGTGGACAGCAGCCAGCTCCACTGGAGGTTAGCCTGCGACGTGTTTTACCTCGTAATTGGTAGTATATGATAATAATTTAAAAGAGAAATATGTATTTTTTTCTTTATTATTTGCATTATTGTGTGTTTCCCTGAGAACACTCCCATTATTGTTTAAAGAACCAGGGAGCCAATGCCGACAGAGCTGTGTATAGCAGTCAACTCCACTGGAGGTTAGCCTGCGACGTGTTTTACCTCTTCATTGGTAGTATATGATAATAAATACTATTTAAAGGAGAAATTTGTATTTTTTTCTTTTATTATTTGCATTATTGTGTGTTTCCCTGAGAACACTCCCAATTCTGTTTATAGACCACAGGAACCAATGCCGACAGGGCTGTTGGCAGCAGCCAGTTCCACTGTAGGTTAGCCTGCGACGAGTTTTACCCCTTAATTGGTAGTATATGATAAAAAATACTATTTAAAAGAGAAATTTGTATTTTTTTTCTTTTGTTATTTCCATTATTGTGTGTTTCCCTGAGAACACTCCCATTACTATTTAAAAACCCCAGGAGCCAATGCCGACTGGGCTGTGGACAGCAGGCATCTTCACTGGAGGTTAGCCTGCGACCTGTTTTACCTTTTCATTAGTAGTATATGATAATAAACACTATTTAAAAGAGAAATTTGTATTTTTTTCTTTTGTTATTTGCATTATTGTGTGTTTCCCTGAGACCACTGCCATTACTATTTAAAAACCGTAGGAGCCAATGCCGACAGGGCTGTGGACAGCAGTCAAATCCATTGGAGGTTAGCCTGCGACGTGATTTACCACTTATTTGGAAGTATATGATAATAAATACTATTGAAAAAAGAAATTTGTATTTTTTTCTTTTGTTATTTGCATTATTGTGTGTTTTCCTGAGAAAACTCCCATTACTGTTTAAAGACCATAGGAGCCAATGCCGACAGGGCTGTGGATAGCAGGCAACTCCACTGGAGGTTAGCCTGCGACGTGTTTTACCTCTTCATTGGTAGTATATGATAATAAATACTATTTAAAGGAGAAATTTGTATTTTTTTCTTTTATTATTTGCATTATTGTGTGTTCCCTGAGAACACTTCCATTTCTGTTAAAAGACCCCAGGTGCCAATGCCGACAGGGCTGTCGACAGCAACCAGCTCCCCTGTAGGTTAGCCTGCGACGTGTTTTACCCCTTAATTGGTAGTATATGATAATAAATTCTATTTAAAAGAGAATATGTATATTTTTCTTTTGTTATTTCTATTATTGTGTGTTTCCCTGAGAACACTCCCATTACTGTTTAAAGAACCTAGCAGCCAATGTCGACAGAGCTGTTGATAGCAGGCAACTCCACTGGAGATTAGCCTGCGAACTGTTTTACCTTTTCATTAGTAGTATATGATAATAAACACTATTTAAAAGAGAAATTTGTATTTTTTTCTTTTGTTATTTGCATTACTGTGTGTTTCCCTGAGAACACTCCCATTACTATTTAAAAAACCCTAGGAGCTAATGCAGACAGGGCTGTGGACAGCAGGCAAATCCAATGGAGGTTAGCCTGCGACGTGTTTTACCTCTTATTTGGTAGTATATGATAATAAATACTATTGAAAAGAGAAATTTGTATTTTTTTCTTTTGTTATTTGCATTACTGTGTGTTTCCCTGAGAACACTCCCATTAATATTTAAAAACCCTAGGAGCCAATGCCGACAGGGCTGTGAACCGCAGGCAACTCCACTGGAGGTTAGCCTGCGACGTGATTTACCCTTTCATTGGTAATATATGATAATAAATACTATTTAAAAGAGAAATTTGTACTTTTTTCTTTTGTTATTTGCATTATTATGTGTTTCCCTGAGAACACTCCCATTACTATTTAAAAACCCTAGGAGCCAATGCCGACAGGGCTGTGGACAGCAGGCAAATCCAATGGAGGTTAGCCTGCGATGTGTTTTACCTCTTATTTGGTAGTATATGATAATAAATATTATTGAAAAGAGAAATTTGTATTTTTTTCTTTTGTATTTGCGTTATTGTGTGTTTTCCTGAGAACACTCCCATTACTGTTTAAAGACCCTAGGAGCCAATGCCGACACGGCTGTGGATAGCAGGCAACTCCACTGGAGGTTAGCCTGTGACGTGTTTTACCTCTTCATTGGTAGTATATGATAATAAATACTATTTGAAGGAGAAATTTGTATTTTTTTCTTTTATTATTTGCATTTTTGTGTATTTCCCTGAGAACACTCCCATTTCTGTTTAAAGACCCCAGGAGCCAATGCCGAAAGGGCTGTCGACAGCAGCCAGCTCCACTGTAGGTTAGCCTGCGACGTGTTTTACACCTTAATTGGTAGTATATGATAATAAATAATATTTAAAAGAGAAATATGTATTTTTTTTCTTTTGTTATTTCCATTATTGTGTGTTTCCCTGAGAACACTCCCATTACTATTTAAAAACCCCAGGAGCCAATGCCGACAGGGCTGTGGACAGCAGGCATCTTCACTGGAGGTTAGCCTGCGACCTGTTTTACCTTTTCATTAGTAGTATATGATAATAAATACTATTTAAAAGAGAAATTTGTATTTTTTTCTTTTGTTATTTGCATTATTGTGTGTTTCCCTGAGACCACTCCCATTACTATTTAAAAACCGTAGGAGCCAATGCCGACAGGGCTGTAAACAGCAGACAAATCCACTGTAGGTTAGCCAGCAACGTGATTTACCTCTTATTTGGAAGTATATGATAATAAATACTATTGAAATTAGAAATTTGTATTTTTTTCTTTTGTTATTTGCATTATTGTGTGTTTTCCAGAGAACACTCCTATTACTGTTTAAAGACCATAGGAGCCAATGCCGACAGGGCTGTGGATAGCAGGCAACTCCACTGGAGGTTAGCCTGCGACGTGTTTTACCTCTTCATTGGTAGTATATGATAATAAATACTATTTAAAGGAGAAATTTGTATTTTTTTCTTTTATTATTTGCATTATTGTGTGTTTCCCTGAGAACACTCCCATTTCTGTTTAAAGACCACAGGAGCCAATGCCGACAGGGCTGTCTGCAGCAGCCAGTTCCACTGTAGGTTAGCCTGCAACGAGTTTTACCCCTTAATTGGTAGTATATGATAATAAATACTATTTAAAAGAGAAATTTGTATTTTTTTTCTTTTGTTATTTCCATTATTGTGTGTTTCCCTGAGAACACTCCCATTACTATTTAAAAACCCCAGGAGCCAATGCCGACAGGGCTGTGGACAGCAGGCATCTTCACTGGAGGTTAGCCTGCGACCTGTTTTACCTTTTCATTAGTAGTATATGATAATAAACACTATTTAAAAGAGAAATTTGTATTTTTTTCTTTTGTTATTTGCATTATTATGTGTTTTCCTGAGACCACTGCCATTACTATTTAAAAACCGTAGGAGCCAATGCCGACAGGGCTGTGGACAGCAGTCAAAACCATTGGAGGTTAGCCTGCGACGTGATTTACCACTTATTTGGAAGTATATGATAATAAATACTATTGAAAAAAGAAATTTGTATTTTTTTCATTTGTTATTTGCATTATTGTGTGTTTTCCTGAGAACACTCCCATTACTGTTTAAAGACCATAGGAGCCAATGCCGACAGGGCTGTGGATAGCAGGCAACTCCACTGGAGGTTAGCATGCGACGTGTTTTACCTCTTCAATGGTAGTATATGATAATAAATACTATTTAGAGGAGAAATTTGTATTTTTTTCTTTTATTATTTGCATTATTGTGTGTTCCCTGAGAACACTTCCATTTCTGTTAAAGGACCCCAGGAGCCAATGCCGACAGGGCTGTCGACAGCAACCAGCTCCCCTGTAGGTTAGCCTGCGACGTGTTTTACCCCGTAATTGGTAGTATATGATAATAAATTCTATTTAAAAGAGAAATATGTATATTTTTCTTTTGTTTTTTCTATTATTGTGTGGTTCCCAGAGAATACTCCCATTACTGTTTAAAGAACCTAGGAGCCAATGTCGACAGAGCTGTGGATAGCAGGCAACTCCACTGGAGGTTAGACTGCGACGTGTTTTATCTCTTCATTGGTAGTATATGACAATAAATACTATTTAAAGGAGAAATTTGTATTCTTTTCTCCTATTATTTGCATTATTGTGTGTTTCCCTGAGAACACTCCCATTTCTGTTTATAGACCCCAGGAGCCAATGCCGACAGGGCTGTCGACAGCAGCCAGCTCCACTGTAGGTTAGCCTGCGACGTGTTTTACCTCTTCATTGGTAGTATATGATGATAAATACTATTTAAAAGAGAAATTTGTATTTTTTTCTTTTGTTATTTGCATTATTGTGTGTTTTCCTGAGAACACTCCCATAACTGTTTAAAGACCCTAGGAGCCAATGCCGACAGGGCTGTGGAAAGCAGACAACTTCACTGGAGGTTAGCCTGCAAACTGTTTTACCTTTTCATTAGTAGTATATGATAATAAACACTATTTAAAAGAGAAATTTGTATTTTTTTCTTTTGTTATTTGCATTATTGTGTGTTTTCCTGAGAACACTCCCATAACTGTTTAAAGACCCTAGGAGCCAATGCCGACAGGGCTGTGGAAAGCAGACAACTTCACTGGAGGTTAGCCTGCAAACTGTTTTACCTTTTCATTAGTAGTATATGATAATAAACACTATTTAAAAGAGAAATTTGTATTTTTTTCTTTTGTTATTTGCATTACTGTGTGTTTCCCTGAGAACACTCCCATTACTATTTAAAAACCCTAGGAGTCAATGCCGACAGGGCTGTGGACAGCAGGCAACTTCACTGGAGGTTAGCCTGCGACGTGATTTACCTCATCATTGGTAGTTTATGATAATAATTTAAAAGGGAAATTTGTAATTTTTTCTTTTGTTATTTGCATTTTTGTGTTTTTCCCTGAGGACACTCCCATTACTGTTTAAAAACCCTAGGAGCCAATGCCGACAGGGCTGTGGACAGCAGGCAACTCCACTGGAGGTTAGCCTGCGAAGTGTTTTACCCCTTCATTGATAGTATATGATATTAAATTCTATTGAAAAGAGAAAATTGTATTCTTTTCTTTTGTTATTTACATTATTGTGTGTTTCCCGGAGAACACTCCCATTACTATTTAAAGAATATATGAGCCAATGCCGACAGCGCTGTGGACAGCAGACAACTCCACTGGAGGTTAGCGTGCGACGTGTTTTAGCTCTTCATTGGTAGTATATGAAAATAAATACTATTTAAAACAGAAATTTGTAGTTTTGTCTTTAGTTATTTGCGTTATTGTGAGTTTTCCTGAGAACATTCCCATTACTGTTTAAGGACCCTAGGAGCCAATGCCGACAGGGCTGTGGACAACAGGCAACTCCACTGGAGGTTAGCCTGCGACGTGTTTTACCTCTTGATTAGTTGTATATGATAATAAATACTATTTAAAAGAGAAATTTGTAGTTTTTTCTTTTGTTGTTTGCATTATTGTGTGTTTCCCTGAGGACACTGCCATTACTGTTTAAACACCCTAGGAACCAATGCCGAAAGGGCTGAGGACAGCAGGCAACTCCATTGGAGGTTAGCCTGTGACGTGTTTTACCTCTTCATTGGTAGTTTATGATAATAATTACTACTTAAATGAGAAATTTGTCTTTTTGTCTTTTGTTTTTTGCATTTTGTGTGTTTCCCTGAGAACACTCCCATTACTGTTTAAGGACACTAGGAGCCAATGCCGACAGGGCTGTGGACAGCAGGCAACTCCACTGGAGGGTCGCCTGCCACGTGTTTTACCTCTTCATTGGTAGTATATGATAATAAATACTATTTAAAAGAGAAATTTGTAGTTTTTTCATGTGTTATTACGTTATCTTGTGTTTCCCTGAGAACACTGCCATTACTGTTTAAAGACACTAGGAGCCAATGCCGACAGGGCTGTGGAAAGCAGGATACTCCATTGGAGGCTAGCTTGCCACGTGTTTTACCTCTTCATTGGTAGTATATGATAATAAATACTATTTAAAACAGAAATTTGTATTTTTTTCTTTTGTTATTTGCAGTACTGTGTGTTTCCCTGAGAACACTCCCATTACTGTTTAAAGACCCATGGAGCCAATGCCGACAGGGCTGTGGACAGCAGGCAGCTCCACTGGAGGTTAGTCTGTGACGTGTTTTACCTCTTCTTTGGTCGTATATGATAATGAAAACTATTTAAAAGAGAAATTTGTAGTTTTTTCTTTTATTATTTGCATTATTATGTGTTTCCCTGAGAACAATCCTATTTCTGTTTAAAGATCATAGGAGCCATTGCCGACAGGTCTGTGGACAGCAGGCAACTCCACTGGAGGTTAGCCTGCGACGTGTTTTACCTCTTCATTGGTAGTATATGATAATAAATACTATTTAAAGGAGAAATTTGTATTTTTTTCTTTTATAATTTGCATTATTGTGTGTTTCCCTGAGAACACTTCCATTGCTGTTTAAAGGCCCTAGGAGCCAATGCTGACAGGGCTGTGGACATCAGGCAATTCCACTGGAGGTTAGCGTGCGACCTGTTTTACCTCTTCATTGGTAGTATATGATAAAAAATACTATTGAAAAGAGAAATATTTCTTTATTTCTTTTGTTATTTGCATTATTGCGTGTTTCCCTGAGAACACTCCCATTACTGTTTAAAGACCCTAGGAGCCAATGCCGACACGGCTGCGGATAGCAGGCAACTCCACTGGAGGTTAGCCTGCGACGTGTTTTACCTCTTCATTGGTAGTATATGATAATGAATACTATTTAAAGGAGAAATTTGTATTTTTTTCTTTTATTTTTGCATTATTGTGTGTTTCCCTGAGAACACTCCCATTTCTGTTTAAAGACCCCAGGAGCCAATGCCGAAAGTGCTGTCGACAGCAGCCAGCTCCACTGTAGGTTAGCCTGCGACGTGTTTTACCCCTTAATTGGTAGTATATGATAATAAATAATATTTAAAAGAGAAATATGTATTTTTTTTCTTTTGTTATTTCCATTATTGTGTGTTTCCCCGAGAACACTCCCATTACTATTTAAAAACCCCAGGAGCCAACGCCGACAGGGCTGTGGACAGCAGGCATCTTCACTGGAGGTTAGCCTGCGACCTGTTTTACCTTTTCATTAGTAGTATATGATAATAAACACTATTTAAAAGAGAAATTTATATTTTTTTCTTTTGTTATTTGCATTATTGTGCGTTTCACTGAGACCACTCCCATTACTATTTAAAAACGTAGGAGCCAATGCCGACAGGGCTGTGGACAGCAGTCAAATCCACTGTAGGTTAGCCAGCAACGTGATTTACCTCTTATTTGGAAGTATATGATAATAAATACTATTGAAATTAGAAATTTGTATTTTTTTCTTTTGTTATTTGCATTATTGTGTGTTTTCCAGAGAACACTCCCATTACTGTTTAAAGACCATAGGAGCCAATGCCGACAGGGCTGTGGATAGCAGGCAACTCCACTGGAGGTTAGCCTGCGACGTGTTTTACCTCTTCATTGGTAGTATATGATAATAAATACTATTTAAAGGAGAAATTTGTATTTTTTTCTTTTATTATTTGCATTATTGTGTGTTTCCCTGAGAACACTTCCATTTCTGTTAAAAGACCCCTGGAGCCAATGCCGACAGGGCTGTGGACAGCAGCCAGCTCCACTGGATGTTAGGTTGCGACGTGTTTTACCTCTTCATTGGTAGTATATGATAATAATTTAAAAGAGAAATTTGTATTTTTTTCCTTTATTATTTCCATTATTGTGTGTTTCCCTGAGAACACTCCCATTACTGTTTAAAGAACCTAGGAGCCAATGCTGACAGAGCTGTGTATAGCAGGCAACTCCACTGGAGGTTAGCCTGCGACGTGTTTTACCTCTTCATTGGTAGTATATGATAATAAATACTATTTAAAGGAGAAATTTGTATTTTTTTTTTTTTATTATTTGCATAATTGTGTGTTTCCCTGAGAACACTCCCATTTCTGTTTAAAGACCACAGGAGCCAATGCCGACAGGGCTGTCGGCAGCAGCCATTTCCACTGTAGGTTAGCCTGCGACGAGTTTAACCCTTAATTGGTAGTATATGATAATAAATACTATTTAAAAGAGAAATTTGTATTTTTTTTGTTTTGTTATTTCCATTATTGTGTGTTTCCCCGAGAACACTCCCATTACTATTTAAAAACCCCAGGAGCCAATGCCGACAGGGCTGTGGACAGCAGGCATCTTCACTGGAGGTTAGCCTGCGACCTGTTTTACCTTTTCATTAGTAGTATATGATAATAAACACTATTTAAAAGAGAAATTTGTATTTTTTGCTTTTGTTATTTGCTTTATTGTGTGTTTCCCTTAGACCACTGCCATTACTATTTAAAAACCGTAGGAGCCAATGCCGACAGGGCTGTGGACAGCAGTCAAATCCACTGGAGGTTAGCCTGCGACGTGATTTACCACTTATTTGGAAGTATATGATAATAAATACTATTGAAAAAAGAAATTTGTATTTTTTTCCTTTGTTATTTGCATTATTGTGTGTTTTCCTGAGAACACTCCCATTACTGTTTAAAGACCATAGGAGCCAATGCCGACAGGGCTGTGGATAGCAGGCAACTCCACTGGAGGTTAGCCTGCGACGTGTTTTACCTCTTCATTGGTAGTATATGATGATAAATACTATTTAAAGGAGAAATTTGTATTTTTTTCTTTTATTATTTGCATTATTGTGTGTTCCCTGTGAACACTTCAATTTCTGTTAAAAGACCCCAGGAGCCAATGCCGACAGGGCTGTCGACAGCAACCAGCTCCCCTGTAGGTTAGCCTGCGACATGTATTACCCCTTAATTGGTAGTATATGATAATAAATTCTATTTAAAAGAGAAATATGTATATTTTTCTTTTGTTATTTCTATTATTGTGTGTTTCCCTGAGAACACTCCCATTACTGTTTAAAGAACCTAGGAGCCAATGCCGACAGAGCTGTGGATAGCAGGCAACTCCACTGGAGGTTAGACTGCGACGTGTTTTACCGCTTCATTGGTAGTATATGATAATAAATACTATTTAAAGGAGAAATTTGTATTATTTTCTTTTATTATTTGCATTATTGTGTGTTTCCCTGAGAACACTGCCATTTCTGTTTAAAGACCCCAGGAGCCAATGCCGACAGGGCTGTCGACAGCAGCCAGCTCCACTGTAGGTTAGCCTGCGACGTGTTTTACCTCTTCATTGGTAGTATATGATAATAAATACTATTTAAAACAGAAATTTGTATTTTTTTCTTTTGTTATTTGCATTATTGTGTGTTTTCCTGAGAACACTCCCATTACTGTTTAAAGACCCTAGGAGCCAATGCCGACAGGGCTGTGGAAAGCAGCCAACTTCACTGGAGGTTAGCCTGCGAAGTGTTTTACCTTTTCATTAGTAGTATATGATAATAAACACTATTTAAAAGAGAAATTTGTATTTTTTCTTTTGTTATTTGCAGTACTGTGTGTCTCCCTGAGAACACTCCCATTACTGTTTAAAGACCCTAAGAGCCAATGCCGACAGGGCTGTGGACAGCAGCCAGCTCCACTGGGTGTTAGCTTGCGACCTGTTTTAAATCTTCATTGGTAGTATATGATAATAATTTAAAAGAGAAATTTGTAATTTTTTCTTTTGTTATTTGCATTATTGTGTTTTTCCCTGAGAACACTCCCATTACTGTTTAAAAACCCTAGGAGCCAATGCCGACAGGGCTGTGGACAGCAGGCAACCCCACTGGAGGTTAGCCTGCGAAGTGTTTTACCCCTTCATTGATAGTATATGATATTAAATTCTATTGAAAAGAGAAAATTGTATTTTTTTTTCTTTTGTCATTTGCATTATTTTGTGTTTCCCTGTGAACGCTCCCATTACTGTTTAAAGACCCTAGGAGCCAATGCCGACAGGGCTGTGGACAGCAGAAAACTCCACTGGAAGTTAGCCTCTGAAG
Source organism: Locusta migratoria (assembly GCA_026315105.1). Taxonomy (NCBI): domain Eukaryota; kingdom Metazoa; phylum Arthropoda; class Insecta; order Orthoptera; family Acrididae; genus Locusta; species Locusta migratoria. The sequence goes on along the minus strand of CM048751.1, from coordinate 362,539,801 downwards.
TGTTTTACCTCTTCATTAGTAGCGTATGATAATAAATACTATTTAAAAGAGAAATTTGGATTCTTTTCTTTTGTTATTTACATTATTGTGTGTTTCCTGGAGATCACTCCCATTACTATTTAAAGAACATATGAGCCAATGCCGACAGCGCTGTGGACAGCAGACAACTCCACTGGAGGTTAGCGTGCAACGTGTTTTACCTCTTCATTGGTAGTATATGATAATAAATACTATTTAAAACAGAAATTTGTATTTTTTTCTTTTGTTATTTGCAGTATTGTGTGTCTCCCTGAGAACACTCCCATTACTGTTTAAAGACCCTAAGAGCCAATGCCGACAGGGCTGTGGACAGCAGCCAGCTCTACTGGAGGTTAGATTGTGACGTGTTTTACATCTTCATTCGTAGTATATGATAATAAATACTATTTAAAAGAGAAATTTGTAGTTTTTTCATGTGTTATTACGTTATTTTGTGTTTCCCTGAGAACACTCCCATTACTGTTTAAGGACCCTAGGAGCCAATGCCGACAGGTTCTAACGTCCGTCACCTCTTTTCGGAATGACTCAAACTGAGCCCTAATATATTCCTAAATAACGGAAATGTTTATTAGTTCTCAGTCTATAACGAAATCATTCCACTGTAGGTGAAGTTGAACTTATCTTATATGCTGGCTGAAGTCCATTGCGTTGTGAGTTGTCTTCGGCATTCACTAAAGAAATTGATTTTTACAGGATATTTTCATAAAGTAAATCCATTTTAGTTGATATGGAAACAATTTTATTTCCACTTTAACATTTCACAATCAAGAAATGCAGCAGCAAGCCAACACAGCTGCTTACAGGCTTCTGGCCACTCACAAACTGAATAAAACATGGTTTCTCTCCAACATCTTTCTACATGACTGCGTATTAAAAATGGTGACAAAGTTTTGTAATTCACAATTAAACAATATTCTTTTACATCAAATATGCCAAAATACAGAAATAAAAACATTAGATTTAAGCTTTGACTATTTATGTCAATATATGTACTAGTTTCATGAATTTAAAATGTAAAAAATAGACGAAGATTACTCACCAGGCGAAGGAGCACATGTGTGACAGCATCACAAATAAATAAATGAATACACACACACAATCGCAAGTTTTCGCAACCCAGTTGCGTCTTCAGGCAGTAGGGAAGGAGAGGGAAAAGGAAATGATGAGGGTTTTAAGGAAGGGGGTAAGGAGTCATTCCAATCCCGGGAGAGGAAAGACTTACCTTGGGTGAAAAAATGGAGGGTAAACAAATACACACATGCCCACACATTCACACAGACACAAGTACACCTAGGCAAACATACTGTAGAAAGCAAAGAACAGGTTCTAACGTCCGTCACCTCTTTTCGGAATGACTCAAACTGAGCCCTAATATATTCCTAAATAACGGAAATGTTCTTTGCTTTCTACAGTATGTCTGCCTAGGTGTACTTGTGTCTGTGTGAATGTGTGGGCATGTGTGTATTTGTTTACCCTCCATTTTTTCACCCAAGGTAAGTCTTTCCTCTCCCGGGATTGGAATGACTCCTTACCCCCTTCCTTAAAACCCTCATCATTTCCTTTTCCCTCTCCTTCCCTACTGCCTGAAGACGCAACTGGGTTGCGAAAGCTTGCGATTGTGTGTGTGTATTCATTTATTTATTTGTGATGCTGTCACACCTGTGCTCCTTCGCCTGGTGAGTAATCTTCGTCTATTTTTTACATTTTATTTTTCCTGCTAGGAATTTTTCGTCTTAATATTAGTTTCATGAATTTTGTATTTAAATGTAGTACACAAATTTAACGTCATCCTTTTGACTAGTGTTTACAGTCGTCAAATTATTTACATTATATGTGTTTTCGAAATGCACACATATTTGTTTTGCCAATAGTGTGTAGGCGTATTATTATTGTAACATGTAATTTTAATGTGTTTCGGTTTGCGGTCAAATTATTTATTAATACGGATTTTGTATATGGTTGTCGTAGTTTTGTTAATTTTGAAGATAGTTTCTTAGTACCAAACGGATTATTAATTTTAGTGCATGAAAAATTATCAGTATTTAATTTAGGATCTAGTGGTATATAAAACATTGTTTGCCCTAATTTATTTAAACAAAAGGTATATATGAAATCATGTTGTGCAATAGTTAATAACATGTAGCATTGTTGTTTTTATAGAAATTAGTATCTATAGGTTTCAGCAATTTCCAAAACTAAGTGTAATGAATTTCTAGTGTTTGCAGCTATTATTTACGAAAGTATTAAAAAATGAAAATTACGTAAAAGATCAGTCAAAGTTATATTTAAATCAATGTAGTATTTCTTAAAAGCGTTTTACTAATAGTGTTAATAGAATTTCAAACAGATGGCGAAAGTGTGAAATATCACATGTCCGGTAATGAAGTTTTACTTTAGGTATCAGATATTTCGTGTTTCAATGTTGGCAACAGATTTTTAGGAGTTCGCAACATAGCAGAAACGTTACAAGGTCTGTGGACAGCAGGCAACTCACTGGAGGTTAGCCTGCGACGTGTTTTACCTCTTCATTTGTAGTATATGATAATAAATACTATTTAATTGAGAAATTTGTAGTTTTGTCTTTAGTTATTTGCATTATTGTGTGTTTTCCTGAGAACATTCCCATTACTGTTTAAGGACCCTAGGAGCCAATGCCGACAGGGCTGTGGACAACAGGCAACTCCACTGGAGGTTAGCCTGCGACGTGTTTTACATCTTCATGGGTAGTATATGATAGTAAATACTATTTAAAAGAGAAATTTGTATTTTTTTCTTTTGTTATTTGCATTATTGTGTGTTTCCCTGAGAAAACGCCCTTTACTCTTTAAAGACCCTAGGAGCGAATGCCGACTGGGCTGTGGACAGCAGCCAGCACTACTGGAGGTTAGCATGCGACGTGTTTTACCTCTTCATTGGTAGTATATGATAATAAATAATATTTAATTGAGAAATTTGTAGTTTTTTCTTTTATTATTTGCATTATTGTGTGTTTCCCTGAGAACACTCCTATTACTGTTTAAAGACCCTAGGAGCCAATGCCGACAGGGCTGTGGAAAGCAGCCAACTTCACTGGAGGTTAGCCTGCGAACTGTTTTACCTTTTCATTTGTAGTATATGATAATACACATTATTTAAAAGAGAAATTTGTATTTTTTTCTTTTGTTATTTCCAGTACTGTGTGTCTCTTTGAGAACACTCCCATTACTGTTTAAAGACCCTAGGAGCCAATGCCGACAGGGCTGTGGACAGCAGAAAACTCCACTGGAGGTTAGCCTCTGAAGTGTTTTACCTCTTCATTAGTAGCGTATGATAATAAATACTATTTAAAAGAGAAATTTGTATTCTTTTCTTTTGTTATTTACATTATTGTGTGTTTCCTGGAGATCACTCCCATTACTATTTAAAGAACATATGAGCCAATGCCGACAGCGCTGTGGACAGCAGACAACTCCACTGGAGGTTAGCGTGCGACGTGTTTTACCTCTTCATTGGTAGTATATGATAATAAATACTATTTAAAACAGAAATTTGTATTTTTTTCTTTTGTTATTTGCAGTACTGTGTGTCTCCCTGAGAACACTCCCATTACTGTTTAAAGACCCTAAGAGCCAATGCCGACAGGGCTGTGGACAGCAGCCAGCTCTACTGGAGGTTAGATTGCGACGTGTTTTACATCTTCATTGGTAGTATATGATAATAAATAATATTTAATTGAGAAATTTGTAGTTTTTTCTTTTATTATTTGCATTATTGTGTGTTTCCCTGAGAACACTCCCATTACTGTTTAAGGACCCTAGGAGCCAATGCCGACAGGTCTGTGGACAGCAGGCAACTCACTGGAGGTTAGCCTGTGACGTGTTTTACCTCTTCATTTGTAGTATATGATAATAAATACTATTTAATTGAGAAATTTGTAGTTTTTTCTTTTATTATTTGCATTATTGTGTGTTTCCCTGAGAACACTCCTATTACTGTTTAAAGATCATAGGCGCCAATGCCGACAGGTCTGTGGACCGCAGGCAACTCCACTGGAGGTTTCCTGCGTTGTGTTTTACCTCTTGATTAGTTGTATATGATAATAAATACTATTTAAAAGAGAAATTTGTAGTTTTTTCTTTTGTTGTTTGCATTATTGTGTGTTTCCCTGAGAACACTCCCATTACTGTTTAAAGATCATAGGCGCCAATGCCGACAGGTCTGTGGACCGCAGGCAACTCCACTGGAGGTTTCCTGCGTTGTGTTTTACCTCTTGATTAGTTGTATATGATAATAAATACTATTTAAAAGAGAAATTTGTATTCTTTTCTTTTGTTATTTACATTATTGTGTGTTTCCTGGAGATCACTCCCATTACTATTTAAAGAACATATGAGCCAATGCCGACAGCGCTGTGGACAGCAGACAACTCCACTGGAGGTTAGCGTGCGACGTGTTTTACCTCTTCATTGGTAGTATATGATAATAAATACTATTTAAAACAGAAATTTGTATTTTTTTCTTTTGTTATTTGCAGTACTGTGTGTCTCCCTGAGAACACTCCCATTACTGTTTAAAGACCCTAAGAGCCAATGCCGACAGGGCTGTGGACAGCAGCCAGCTCTACTGGAGGTTAGATTGCGACGTGTTTTACATCTTCATTGGTAGTATATGATAATAAATAATATTTAATTGAGAAATTTGTAGTTTTTTCTTTTATTATTTGCATTATTGTGTGTTTCCCTGAGAACACTCCCATTACTGTTTAAGGACCCTAGGAGCCAATGCCGACAGGTCTGTGGACAGCAGGCAACTCACTGGAGGTTAGCCTGTGACGTGTTTTACCTCTTCATTGGTCGTATATGATAATAAATACTATTTAAAAGAGAAATTTGTAGTTTTTTCATGTGTTATTAAGTTATCTTGTGTTTCCCTGAGAACACTCCCATTACTGTTTAAAGACACTAGGAGCCAATGCCGACAGGGCTGTGGACAGCAGGCAACTCCACTGGAGGTTAGTCCGTGACGTGTTTTACCTCTTCATTGGTCGTATATGATAATAAATACTATTTAAAAGAGAAATTTGTAGTTTTTTCATGTGTTATTAAGTTATCTTGTGTTTCCCTGAGAACACTCCCATTACTGTTTAAAGACACTAGGAGCCAATGCCGACAGGTCTGTGGACAGCAGGCAACTCGACAGGAGGTTAGCCTGCGACGTGTTTTACCTCTTCATTGGTAATATATGATAATAAATACTATTTAAAAGAGAAATTTGTACTTTTTTCTTTTGTTATTTGCATTATTGTGGGTTTCTCTGAGAACACTCCCATTACTGTTTAAAGACACTAGGAGCCAATGCTGAAAGGGCTGTGGACAGCAGGCAACTCCACTGGAGGTTAGCCTGCGATGTGTTTTACCTATTCATTGGTAGTATATGATAATAAATACTATTTAAAAGAGAAATTTGTATTTTTTTCTTTTGTTATTTGCATTATTGTGTGTTTTCCTGAGAACACTCCCATTACTGTTTAAAGACCATAGTAGCCAATGCCGACAGGGCTGTGGATAGCAGGAAACTCCACTGGAGGTTAGCCTGCGACGTGTTTTACCTCTTCATTGGTAGTATATGATAATAAATACTATTTAAAAGAGAAATTTGTATTTTTTTCTTTTGTTATTTGCATTATTGTGTGTTTCCCTGTGAACACTCCAATTATTATTTAAAAACCCTAGGAGTCAATGCCGACAGGGCTGTGGACAGCAGGGATGTCACTGGAGGATAGCCTGCAACGTGTTTTACCTCTTCATTGGTAGTATATGATAATAAATACTATTTAAAAGAGAAATTTGTATTTTTTTCTTTTGTTATTTGCATTATTGTGTGTGTTCCTGAGAACACTCCCATTACTGTTTAAAGACCCTAGGAGCCAATGCCGACAGGGCTGTGGACCGCAGCCAACTTCACTGGAGGTTAGCCTGCGAACATTTTACCTTTTCATTAGTAGTATATGATAATAAACATTATTTAAAAGAGAAATTTGTATTTTTTTCTTTTGTTATTTGTATTATTGTGTGTTTCAATGAGAACACTCCCATTTTTGTTTAAAGACCCTAGGAGCCAATTGCGACAGGGTTATGAACAGAAGCCAGCTCCACTTGGTGTTAGCTTGCGACCTGTTTTAAATCTTCATTGGTAGTATATGATAATAATTTAAAAGAGAAATTTGTATTTTTTCCTTTGTTATTTGCATTATTGTGTTTTTCCCTGAGAACACCCCCATTACTGTTTAAAGACCCTAGGAGCTAATGCCGACAGGGCTGTGGACAGCAGGCAACTCCACTGGAGGTTAGCCTCTGAAGTGTTTTACCTCTTCATTAGTAGCGTATGATAATAAATACTATTTAAAAGAGAAATTTGTATTCTTTTCTTTTGATATTTACATTATTGTTTGTTTCCCGGAGAACACTCCCATTACTATTTAAAGAACATATGAGCCAATGCCGACAGCGCTGTGGACAGCAGACAACTCCACTGGAGGTTAGCGTGCGACGTGTTTTACCTGTTCATTGGTAGTATATGATAATAAATACTATTTAAAAGAGAAATTTGTATTTTTATCTTTTGTTATTTGCATTATTGTGTGTTTCCCTGAGAACACTCCCATTACTGTTTAAAGACCCTAAGAACCAATGCCGACAGGGCTGTGGACAGCAGCCAGCTCTACTGGAGTTTAGAATGCGACGTGTTTTACATCTTCAATGGTAGTATATGATAATAAATACTATTTAAAAGAGAAATTTGTATTTTTTTCATGTGTTATTACGTAATTTTGTGTTTCCCTGAGAACGCTCCCATTACTGTTTAAGGACCCTAGGTGCCAATGCCGACAGGGCTGTGGACAACAGGCAACTCCACTGGAGGTTAGCCTGCGACGTCTTTTACCTCTTCATGGGTAGTATATGATAGTAAATACTATTTAAAAGAGAAATTTGTATTTTTTTCTTTTGTTATTTGCATTATTGTGTGTTTCCCTGAGAAAACTCCCTTTACTCTTTAAAGACCCTAGGAGCGAATGCCGACTGGTCTGTGGACAGCAGCCAGCTCTACTGGAGGTTAGCCTGCGACGTGTTTTACCTCTTCATTGGTAGTATATGATAATAAATACAATTTAAAAAAGAAATTTGTAGTTTTTTCTTTTGTTATTTGCATTATTGTGTGTTTCCCTGAGAACAATCCTATTACTGTTTAAAGACCCTAGGAGCCAATGCAGACAGGGCTGTGGACAGCAGGCAACTCCACTGGAGGTTAGCCTGTGACGTGTTTTACCTCTTCATTGGTAGTATATGATAATAAATACTATTTAAAACAGATATTTGTATTTTTTTCTTTTGTTATTTGCAGTACTGTGTGTTTCCCTGAGAACACTCCCATTACTGTTTAAAGACCCAAGGAGCCAATGCCGACAGGGCTGTGAACAGCAGGCAGCTCCACTGGAGGTTAATCTGTGACGTGTTTTATCTCTTCATTGGTCGTATATGATAATGAAAACTATTTAAAAGAGAAATTTGTAGTTTTTTCTTTTTATTTGCACTATTGTGTGTTTCCCTGAGAACAATCCTATTTCTGTTTAAAGATCATAGGAGCCAATGCCGACAGGTCTGTGGACAGCAGGCAACTCACTGGAGGTTAGCCTGCGACGTGTTTTACCTCTTCATTGGTAGTATATGATAATAAATACTATTTAATTGAGAAATTTGTAGTTTTGTATTTAGTTATTTGCATTATTGTGTGTTTTCCTGAGAACACTCCCATTACTGTATAAGGACCCTAGGAGCCAATGCCGACAGGGCTGTGGACAACAGGCAACTCCACTGGAGGCTAGCCTGCGACGTGTTTTACCTCTTCATTGGTAGTATATGATAATAAATACTATTTAAAACAGATATTTGTATTTTTTTCTTTTGTTATTTGCAGTACTTCGTGTCTCCATGAGAACACTCCCATTACTGTTTAAAGACCCTAAGAGCCAATGCCGACACGGCTGTGGACAGCAGGCAACTCACTGGAGGTTAGCCTGCGACGTGTTTTATCTCTTCATGGGTAGTATATGATAGTAAATACTATTTAAAAGAGAAATTTTTCTTTTTTTCTTTTGTTATTTGCATTATTGTGTGTTTCCCTGAGAAAACTCCCTTTACTCTTTAAAGACCCTAGGAGCGAATGCCGACTGGGCTGTGGACAGCAGCCAGCTCTACTGGAGGTTAGCCTGCGACGTGTTTTACCTCTTCATTGGTAGTATATGATAATAAATACTATTTAAAAAAAAATTTGTGGTTTTGTCTTTTGTTTTTTGCATTTTGTGTGTTTCCCTGAGAACACTCCCATTACTGTTTAAGGACACTAGGAGCCAATGCCGACAGGGCTGTGGACAGCAGGCAACTCCACTGTAGGTTAGCCTGCGACGTGTTATACCTCTTCATTGGTAGTATATGATAATAAATACTATTTAAATGAGAAATTTGTAGTTTTGTCTTTTGTTATTTGCATTCTTGTGTGTTTTCTGTTTTCTGTTACTGTTTAAGGACCCTAGGAGCCAATGCCGACAGGGCTGTGGACAGCAGGCAACTCCACTGGAGGGTAGCCTGCGACGTGTTTTACCTCGTCATTGGTAGTATATGATAATAAATACTATTTAAAAGAGAAATTTGTATTTTTTTCATGTGTTATTACGTTATATTGTGTTTCCCTGAGAACACTCCCATTACTGTTTAAAGACACTAGGAGCCAATGCCAAAAGGGCTGTGGAAAGCAGGAAACTCCATTGGAGGCTAGCCTGCCACGTGTTTTACCTCTTCATTGGTAGTATATGATAATAAATACTATTTAAAAGAGAAATTTGTATTTTTTTCTTTTGTTATTTGCAGTACTGTGTGTTTCCCTGAGAGCACTCCCATTACTGTTTAAAGACCCAAGGAGCCAATGCCGACAGGGCTGGCGACAGAAGGCAGCTCCACTGGAGGGTAGCCTGCGACGTGTTTTACCTCTTCATTGGTAGTATATGATAATAAATACTATTTAAAAGAGAAATTTTTATTTTTTTCATGTGTTATTACGTTATCTTGTGTTTCCCTGAGAACACTCCCATTACTGTTTAAAGACACTAGGAGCCAATGCCGACAGGGCTGTGGAAAGCAGGAAACTCCACTGGAGGTTAGCCTGCGACGTGATTTACCTCTTATTTGGAAGTATATGATAATAAATACTATTTAAAACAGAAATTTGTATTTTTTTCTTTTGTTATTTGCAGTACTGTGTGTCTCCATGAGAACACTCCCATTACTGTTTAAAGACCCTATGAGCCAATGCTGACACGGCTGTGGACAGCAGGCAACTCACTGGAGGTTAGCCTGCGACGTGTTTTACCTCTTTATGGGTAGTATATGATAGTAAATACTATTTAAAAGAGAAATTTTTCTTTTTTTCTTTTGTTATTTGCATTATTGTGTGTTTCCCTGAGAAAACTCCCTTTACTCTTTAAAGACCCTAGGAGCGAATGCCGACTGGGCTGTGGACAGCAGCCAGCTCTACTGGAGGTTAGCCTGCGACGTGTTTTACCTCTTCATTGGTAGTATATGATAATAAATACTATTTAAAAAAGAAATTTGTAGTTTTTTCTTTTGTTATATGCATTATTGTGTGTTTTCCTGAGAACAATCCTATTACTGTTTAAGGACCCTAGGAGCCAATGCCGAAAGGGCTGTGGACAGCAGGCAACTACACTGGAGGGTAGCCTGCCACGTGTTTTACCTCTTCATTGGTAGTATATGATAATAAACACTATTTAAAAGAGAAATTTGTATTTTTTTCTTTTGTTATTTGTATTATTGTGTGTTTCAATGAGAACACTCCCATTTTTGTTTAAAGACCCTAGGAGCCAATGGCGACAGGGCTGTGAACAGCAGCCAGCTCCACTTGGTGTTAGCTTGCGACCTGTTTTAAATCTTCATTGGTAGTATATGATAATAATTTAAAAGAGAAATTTGTATTTTTTTCCTTTGTTATTTGCATTATTGTGTTTTTCCCTGAGAACACTCCCATTACTGTTTAAAGACCCTAGGAGCCAATGCCGACAGGGCTGTGGACAGCAGGCAACTCCACTGGAGGTTAGCCTGCGACGTGTTTTACCTCTTCATGGGTAGTATATGATAGTAAATACTATTTAAAAGAGAAATTTTTCTTTTTTTCTTTTGTTATTTGCATTATTGTGTGTTTCCCTGAGAAAACTCCCTTTACTCTTTAAAGACCCTAGGAGCGAATGCCGACAGGTCTGTGGATAGCAGGCAACTCCACTGGAGGTTAGCCTGCGAAGTGTTTTACCCCTTCATTGATAGTATATGATAATAAATACTATTGAAAAGAAAAAATTGTATTTTTTTTCTTTTGTTATTTGCATTATTTTGTGTTTCCCTGTGAACGCTCCCATTACTGTTTAAAGACCGTAGGAGCCAATGCCGACAAGGCTGTGGACAGAAGAAAACTCCACTGGAGGTTAGCCTCTGAAGTGTTTTACCTCTTCATTAGTAGCGTATGGTAATAAATACTATTTAAAGAGAAATTTGTATTCTTTTCTTTTGTTATTTGCACTATTGTGTGTTTCCCTGAGAACAATCCTATTTCTGTTTAAAGATCATAGGAGCCAATGCCGACAGGGCTGTGGACAGCAGGCAACTCCACTAGCCTGCGACGTGTTTTACCTCTTCATTGGTAGTATATGATAATAAATACTATTTAAAAGAGAAATTTGTATTTTTTTTCATGTGTTATTACGTTGTCTTGTGTTTCCCTGAGAACACTCCCATTACTGTTTAAAGACACTAGGAGCCAATGCCAAAAGGGCTGTGGAAAGCAGGAAACTCCATTGGAGGCTAGCCTGCCACGTGTTTTACCTCTTCATTGGTAGTATATGATAATAAATACTATTTAAAACAGAAATTTGTGTTTTTTTTCTTTTGTTATTTGAAGTACTGAGTGTCTCCCTGAGAACACTCCCATTACTGTTCAAAGACCCTAAGAGCCAATGCCGACAGGGCGGTGGACAGCAGGCAACTCCACTGGAGGTTAGCGTGCGAGGTATTTTACCTCTTCATTGGTAGTATATGATAATAAATACTATTTAAATGAGAAATTTGTAGTTTTGTCTTTAGTTATTTGCATTATTGTGTGTTTATCTGAGAACACTCCCGTTACTGTTTAAGGACCCTAGGAGCCAATGCCGACAGGGCTGTGGACAGCATGCAACTCCACTGGAGGTTAGCCTGTGACGTGTTTTACCTCTTCATTGGTAGTATATGATAATAACAATTATTTAAAAGGGAAATTTGTAGTTTTTTCTTTTATTATTTGCAATATTGTGTGTTTCCCTGGGAACACTACTATTACTGTTAAAAGATGATAGGATCCAATGCCGACAGGTCTGTGGACAGCAGGCAACTCCACTGGAGGTTAGCCTGCGATGTGTTTTACCTCTTGATTGGTTGTATATGATAATAAATACTATTTAAAAGAGAAATATGTAGTTTTTCTTTTGTTATTTGCATTATTGTGGGTTTCCCTGAGAACACTCCCTTTACTGTATAAAGTCCCTAGGAGCCAATGCCGAAAAGGCTGTGGACAGCAGGCAACTCCATTGGAGGTTAGCCTGTGACGTGTTTTACCACTTCATTGGTAGTATATGATAATAATTACTATTTAAATGAGAAATTTGCCGTTTTGACTTTTGTTTTTTGCATTTTGTGTGTTTCCCTGAGAACACTCCCATTACTGTTTAAGGACACTAGGAGACAATGCTGACAGGGCTGTGGACAGCAGGCAACTCCACTGGAGGTTAGCCTGCGACGTGTTTTACCTCTTCATTGGTAGTATGTGATAATAAATACTATTTAAAAGAGAAATTTGTAGTTTTATCTTTTGTTATTTGCATTCTTGTGTGTTTTCCTGAGAACACTCCCATTACTGTTTAAGGACCCTAGGAGCCAATGCCGACAGGGCTGTAGACAGCAGGCAACTCCACTGGAGGTTAGCCTGCGACGTGTTTTACCTCTTCATTGGTAGTATCTGATAATAAATACTATTTAAATGAGTAATTTGTATTTTTTTCTTATGTTATTTGCATTTTGTGTGTTTCCCTGAGGAAACGCCCTTTACTCTTTAAAGAACCTAGGAGCGAATGCCGACTGGGCTGTGGACAGCAGGCAGCTCTACTGGAGGTTAGCCTGCGACGTGTTTTACCTCTTCGTTTGGTAGTATATGATAATAAATACTATTTAAAAGGGAAATTTGTAGTTTTTTCCTTTGTTATTTGCATCATTGTGTGTTTCCCTGAGAACAATCCTATTACTGTTTAAAGACCCTAGGAGCCAATGCCGACAGGGCAGTGGACAGCAGGCAACTACACTGGAGGTTAGCCTGCGACGTGTTTTACCTCTTGATTAGTTGTATATGATAATAAATACTATTTAAAGAGAAATTTGTAGTTTTTTCTTTTGTTATTTGCATTATTGTGTGTTTCCCTGAGGACACTCCCATTACTGTTTAAAGACCCTAGGAGCGTTTGCCGGAAGGGCTGTGGACAGCAGGCAACTCCATTGGAGGTTAGCCTGTGACGTGTTTTACCTCTTCATTGGTAGTATATGATAATGATTACTTCTTAAATGAGAAATTTGTCGTTCTGCCTTTGTTTTTTGCATTTTGTGTGTTTCCCTGAGAACACTCCCATTACTGTTTAAGGACACTATGTGCCAATGCTGACAGGGCTGTGGACAGCAGACAACTCCACTGGAGGTTATCCTGCATCGTGTTTTACTTCTTCATTGGTAGTATATGATAATAAATACTATTTAAATGAGAAATTTGTAGTTTTGTCTTTAGTTATTTGCATTATTGTGTGTTTTCCTGAGAACACTCCCATTACTGTTTAAAGACACCAGGAGCCAATGCCGACAGGGCTGTGGAAAGCAGGCAGCTCCACTGGAGGTTAGCCTGTGACGTGTTTTACCTCTTCATTGGTAGTATATGATAATAAATACTATTTAAACGAGAAGTTTGTAATTTTTTCTTTTGATATTTGCATTATTGTGTGTTTCCCGGAGAACAATCCTATTACTGTTTAAAGACCCAAGGAGCCAATGCCGACAGGGCTGTGGACAGCAGCCAGCTCCACTGGAGGTTAGCCCGCCACGTGTTTTACCTCTTGATTGGTTGTATATGATAATAAATACTATTTAAAAGAGAAATATGTAGTTTTTTCTTTTGTTATTTGCATTATTGTGGGTTTCCCTGAGAACACTCCCTTTACTGTATAAAGTCCCTAGGAGCCAATGCCGAAAAGGCTGTGGACAGCAGGCAACTCCATTGGAGGTTAGCCTGTGACGTGTTTTACCACTTCATTGGTAGTATATGATAATAATTACTATTTAAATGAGAAATTTGTCGTTTTGTCTTTTGTTTTCTGCATTTTGTGTGTTTCCCTGAGAACACTCCCATTACTGTTTAAGGATCCTAGGAACCAACGCCGACAGGGCTGTGGACAGCAGGCAGCTCCACTGGAGGTTAGCCTGCGACGTGTTTTACCTCTTCATTGGTAGTATATGATAATAAATACTATTTAAAAGAGAAATTTGTAGTTTTTTCAGGTGTTATTACGTTATTTTGTGTTTCCCTGAGAACATTCCCATTACTGTTTAAAGACACAAGGAGCCAATGCCGACAGGGCTGTGGACAGCAGGCAACTCCACTGGAGGTTATCCTGCGACGTGTGTTACCTCTTCATTGGTAGTATATGATAATAAATACTATTTAAAACCGAAATTTGTATTTTTTTCTTTTGTTATTTGCAGTACTGTGTGTCTCCCTGTGAACACTCCCATTACTGTTTAAAGACCCTAAGAGCCAATGCCGACAGGGCTGTGGACAACAGGCAACTCCACTGGAGGTTAGCCTGCGACGTGTTTTACCTCTTCATGGGTAGTGTATGATAGTAAATACTATTTATAAGAGAAATTTTAATTTTTTTCATTTGTTATTTGCATTATTGTGTGTTTCCCTGAGAAAAGGCCCTTTACTCTTTAAAGAACCTAGGAGCGAATGCCGACAGGGCTGTGGACAGCAGCCAGCTCTACTGGAGGTTAGCCTGCGACGTGTTTTACCTCTTCATTGGTAGTATATGATAATGAAAACTATTTAAAAGAGAAATTTGTAGTTTTTTTTATTATTTGCATTATTGTGTGTTTCCCTAAGAACAATCCTATTTCTGTTTAAAGATCATAGGAGCCAATGCCGACAGGGCTGTGGACAGCAGGCAGCTCCACTGGAGGTTAGCCTGCGACATGTTTTACCTCTTCATTGGTAGTATATGAAAATAAATACTGTTTAAAAGAGAAATTTGTAGTTTTTTCAGGTGTTATTACGTTTTTTTGTGTTTCCCTGAGAACATTCCCATTACTGTTTAAAGACCCAAGGAGCCAATGCCGACAGGGCTGTGGACAGCAGGCATCTCCACTGGAGGTTAGCCTGTGACGTGTTTTACCTCTTCATTGGTAGTATATGATAATAAAAACTATTTAAAAGAGAAATTTGTAGTTTTTTCTTTTATTATTTGCATTATTGTGTGTTTCCCTGAGAACAATGCTGTTTCTGTTTAAAGATCATAGGAGCCAATGCCGACAGGTCGGTGGACAGCAGGCACCTACACTGGAGGTTAGCCTGCGACGTGTTTTACCTCTTCATTGGTAGTATATGATAATAAATACTATTTAAATGAGAAATTTGTAGTTTTGTCTTTAGTTATTTGCATTATTGTGTGTTTTCCTGAGAACACTCCCATTACTGTTTAAGCACCCTAGAAGCCAATGCCGACAGGGCTGTGGACAGCAGGCAACTCCACTGGAGGTTAGCCTGCGACGTGATTTACCTCTTCATGGGTAGTATATGATAGTAAACACTATTTAAAAGAGAAATTTGTATTTTTTTCTTTTGTTATTTGCATTATTTTGTGTTTCCCTGAGAAAACGCCCTTTACTCTTCAAAGACCCTAGGAGCGAATGCTGACAGGGCTGTGGACAGCAGCCAGCTCTACTGGAGGTTAGTCCGCGACGTGTTTTACCTCTTCATTGGTAGTATATGATAATAAATACTATTTAAAAGAGAAATTTGTATTTTTTTCTTTTGTTATTTGCATTATTGTGTGTTTCCCTCAGAATAATCCTATTACTGTTTAAGGACCCTAGGAACGACTGCCGAAAAGGCTGTGGACAGCAGGAGACTCCATAGGAGGTTAGCCTGTGACTTGTTTTACCTCTTCATTGGTAGTATATGATAATAAATACTATTTAAAACAGAAATTTGTATTTTTTTCTTTTGTTATTTGCAGTACTGTGTGTTTCCCTGAGAACACTCCCATTATTGTTTAAAGACCCTAAGAGCCAATGCCGACAGGGCAGTGGACAGCAGGCAACTCCACTGGAGGTTAGCCTGCGACGTGTTTTACCTCTTCATTGGTAGTATATGATAGTAAATACTATTAAAAAGAGAAATTTGTATTTTTTTTTCATTTTTTATTTGCATTATTGTGTGTTTCCCTGAGAAAACGCCCTTTTGTCTTTAAAGACCCTAGGAGCGAATGCCGACAGGGCTGTGGACAGCAGCCAGCTCTACTGGAGGTTAGATTGCGACGTGTGTTACATCTTCATTGGTAGTATATGATAATAAATACTATTTAAAAGAGAAATTTGTAGTTTTGTCTTTTGTTATTTGCATTATTGTGTGTTTCCTTGGGAACACTCCTATTACTGTTTAAGGACCCTAGGAGCCAATGCCGACAGGGCTGTTGACAGCAGGCAACTCCACTGGAGGTAAGCCTGCGACGTGATTAACCTCGTCATTGGTAGTATATGATAATAAATACTATTTAAAAGAGAAATTTGTATTTTTTCTTTTGTTATTTGCATTATTGTGTGTTTACCTGGGAACACTCCCATTACTGTTTAAAGACCCTAGGTGCCAATGCCGACAGGGCCTTGGACAGCAGGCCATTCCACTAAAGGTTAGCCTGCGACGTGTTTTACCTCTTCATTGGTATTATACGATAATATATACTATTTAAAAGAGAAATTTGTATTTTTTTTTCGTTATTTGCATTATTGTGTGTTTCTTTAAGAACATTCCAATTACTGTCTAAAGACGCTAGGAGCCAATGCCGACAGGTCTGTGGACAGCAGGCAACTCCACTGGAGGTTAGCCTGCGACGTGTTTTACCTCTTCATTGGTATAATATGATAATAAATACTATTTAAAACAGAAATTTGTATTTTTTTCTTTTGTTATTTGAAGTACTGTGTGTCTCCCTGAGAACACTCCTATTACTGTTCAAAGACCCTAAGAGCCAATGCCGACAGGGCTGTGGACAGCAGGCAACTCCACTGGAGGTTAGCCTGCGACGTGTTTACCTCTTCATGGGTAGTATATGATAGTAAATACTATTTAAAAGAGAAATTGTTTTTTTCTTTTGTTATTTGCATTATTTTGTGTTTCCTTGCGAAAACGCCCATTACTCTTTAAAGACACTAGGAGCGAATGCCGACAGGGCTGTGGACAGCAGCCAGCTCTACTGGAGGTTAGCCTGCGGCGTGTTTTACCTCTTCATTGGTAGTATATGATAATAATTACTATTTAAATGTGAAATTTGTCGTTTCGTCTTTTGTTTTTTGCATTTTGTGTGTTTCCCTGAGAACACTTCCATTACTGTTTAAGGACACTATGAGCCAATGCCGACAGGGCTGTGGACAGCAGGCAACTCCACTGGAGGTTATCCTGCGTCGTGTTTCACCTCTTCATTGGTAGTATATGATAATAAATACTATTTAACAGAGAAATTTGTAGTTTTGTCTTTTGTTATTTGCATTCTTGTGTGTTTTCCTGAGAACACTCCCATTACTGTTTAAGGACCCTAGGAGCCAATGCCGACAGGGCTGTTGACAGCAGGCAACTCCACTGAAGGTTAGCCTGCGACGTGTTTTACCTCTTCATTGGTAGTATATGATAATAAATACTATTTAAAAGAGAAATTTGTAATTTTTTTTTGATATTTGCATTATTGTGTGTTTCCCTGAGAACAATCCTATTACTGTTTAAAGACCCAAGGAGCGAATGCCGACAGGGCTGTGGACAGCAGGCATCTTCACTGGAGGTTAGCCTGTGACGTGTTTTACCTCTTCATTGGTAGTATATGATAATAAATACTATTTAAAAGAGAAATTTGTAGATTTTTCATGTGTTATTACGTTAATTTGTGTTTCCCTGAGAACATTCCCATTATTGTTTAAAGACACTAGGAGCCAATGCCGACAGGGCTGTGGACAGCAGGCAACTCGACTGGAGGTTATCCTGCGACGTGTTTTACCTCTTCATTGGTAGTATATGATAATAAATACTATATAAAAGAGAAATTTGTAGTTTTGTCTTTTGTTATTTGCATTCGTGTGTGTTTTCCTGAGAACACTCCCATTACTGTTTAAGGACCCTAGGAGCCAATGCCGACAGGGCTGTTGACAGCAGGCAACTGGACTGGAGGTTAGCCTGCGACGTGTTTTACCTCTTCATTGGTAGTATATGATAATAAATACTATTTAAAAGAGAAATTTGTAATTTTTTCTTTTGATATTTGCATTATTGTGTGTTTCCCTGAGAACAATCCTATTACTGTTTAAAGACCCAAGGAGCCAATGCCGACAGGGCTGTGGACAGCAGGCATCTCCACTGGAGGTTAACCTGTGACGTGTTTTACCTCTTCATTGGTAGTATATGGTAATAAAAACTATTTAAAAGAGAAATTTGAAGTTTTCTCTTTTATTATTTGCATTATTGTGTGTTTCCCTGAGAACAATCCTGTTTCTGTTTAAAGACACTAGGAGCCAATGCCGAAAAGGCTGTGGAACGAAGGCAACTCCATTGGAGGTTAGCCTGTGACGTGTTTTACCACTTCGTTGGTAGTATATGATAATAATTTCTATTTAAATGAGAAATTTGTCGTTTTGTCTTTTGTTTTTTGCATTTTGTGTGTTTCCCTGAGAACACTCCCCTTACTGTTTAAGGACCCTCGGAGCCAATGCTGACAGGGCTGTGGACAGCAGGCAACTCCACTGGAGGTTAGCCTGCGACGTGTTTTACCTCTTCATTGGTAGTATATGATAATAAATACTATTTAAAAGAGAAATTTGTAGTTTTGTCTTTTGTTATTTGCATTATTGTGTGTTTTCCTGAGAACACTCCCATTACTGTTTAAGGACCCTAGGAGCCAATGCCGACAGGGCTGTGGACAGCAGGCAACTCCACTGGAGGTTAGCCTGCGATGTGTTTTACCTACTCATTGGTAGTATATGATAATAAATACTTTTTAAAAGAGAAATTTGCAGTTTTTTCATGTGTTATTACGTTATTTTGTGTTTCCCTGAGAACACTCCCATTACTGTTTAAAGACCCTAAGAGCCAATGCCGACAGGGCAGTGGACAGCAGGCAACTCCACTGGAGGTTAGCCTGCGACGTGTTTTACCTCTTCATTGGTAGTATATGATAGTAAATACTATTAAAAAGAGAAATTTGTATTTTTTTTCATTTTTTATTTGCATTATTGTGTGTTTCCCTGAGAAAACGCCCTTTTGTCTTTAAAGACCCTAGGAGCGAATGCCGACAGGGCTGTGGACAGCAGCCAGCTCTACTGGAGGTTAGATTGCGACGTGTGTTACATCTTCATTGGTAGTATATGATAATAAATACTATTTAAAAGAGAAATTTGTAGTTTTGTCTTTTTGTTATTTGCATTATTGTGTGTTTCCTTGGGAACACTCCTATTACTGTTTAAGGACCCTAGGAGCCAATGCCGACAGGGCCTTGGACAGCAGGCCACTCCACTAAAGGTTAGCCTGCGACGTGTTTTACCTCTTCATTGGTATTATACGATAATATATACTATTTAAAAGAGAAATTTGTATTTTTTTTCGTTATTTGCATTATTGTGTGTTTCTTTAAGAACACTCCAATTACTGTCTAAAGACGCTAGGAGCCAATGCCGACAGGTCTGTGGACAGCAGACAACTCCACTGGAGGTTAGCCTGGGACATGTTTTACCTCTTCATTGGTAGTATATGGTAATAAATACTATTTAAATGAGTAATTTGTATTTTTTTCTTATGTTATTTGCATTATTGTGTGTTTCCCTGAGAAAACGCCCTTTTGTCTTTAAAGACCCTAGGAGCGAATGCCGACAGGGCTGTAGACAGCAGCCAGCTCTATTGGAGGTTAGTTTGCGACGTGTTTTACATCTTCATTGGTAGTATATGATAATAAATACTATAAAAAGATAAATTTGTAGTTTTGTCTTTTGTTATTTGCATTATTCTGTGCTTCCCTGAGAACTCTCCCATTACTGTTTAAAGACTCTAGGGGCCAATGCCGACAGGGCTGTGGACAGCAGGCTCCACTGGAGGTTAGCCTGCGATGTGTTTTACCTCTTCATTGGTCGTATATGATAATGAAAACTATTTAAAAGAGAAATTTGAAGTTTTTTCTTTTTATTTGCATTATTGTGTGTTTCCCTGAGAACAATCCTATTTCTGTTTAAAGATCATAGGAGCCAATCCGACAGGGCTGTGGACAGCAGGCAACTCCACTGGAGGTTAGCCTGCGACGTGTTTTACATCTACATTGGTAGTATATGATAATAAATACTATTTAAATGAGAAATTTGTAGTTTTGTCTTTAGTTATTTGCATTATTGTGTGTTTTCCTGAGAACACTCCCATTACTGTTTTAAGGACCCTAGGAGCCAATGCCGACAGGGCTGTGGACAGCAGGCAACTCCACTGGAGGTTAGCCTGCGACGTGTTTACCTCTTCATGGGTAGTATATGATAGTAAATACTATTTAAAAGAGAAATTGTTTTTTTCTTTTGTTATTTGCATTATTTTGTGTTTCCTTGCGAAAACGCCCATTACTCTTTAAAGACACTATGAGCCAATGCCGACAGGGCTGTGGACAGCAGGCAACTCCACTGGAGGTTATCCTGCGTCGTGTTTCACCTCTTCATTGGTAGTATATGATAATAAATACTATTTAACAGAGAAATTTGTAGTTTTTGTCTTTTGTTATTTGCATTCTTGTGTGTTTTCCTGAGAACACTCCCATTACTGTTTAAGGACCCTAGGAGCCAATGCCGACAGGGCTGTTGACAGCAGGCAACTCCACTGGAGGTTAGCCTGCGACGTGTTTTACCTCTTCATTGGTAGTATATGATAATAAATACTATTTAAAAGAGAAATTTGTAATTTTTTTTTGATATTTGCATTATTGTGTGTTTCCCTGAGAACAATCCTATTACTGTTTAAAGACCCAAGGAGCGAATGCCGACAGGGCTGTGGACAGCAGGCATCTCCACTGGAGGTTAGCCTGTGACGTGTTTTACCTCTTCATTGGTAGTATATGATAATAAATACTATTTAAAAGAGAAATTTGTAATTTTTTCTTTTGATATTTGCATTATTGTGTGTTTCCCTGAGAACAATCCTATTACTGTTTAAAGACCCAAGGAGCCAATGCCGACAGGGCTGTGGACAGCAGGCATCTCCACTGGAGGTTAACCTGTGATGTGTTTTACCTCTTCATTGGTAGTATATGGTAATAAAAACTATTTAAAAGAGAAATTTGAAGTTTTCTCTTTTATTATTTGCATTATTGTGTGTTTCCCTGAGATAAATCCTGTCTCTGTTTAAAGATCATAAGAGCCAATGCCGACAGGGCTGTGGACAGCATGCAACTCCACTGGAGGTTAGCCTGTGACGTGTTTTACCTCTTGATTGGTTGTATATGATAATATATACTATTTAAAAGAGAAATATGTAGTTTTTTCTTTTGTTATTTGCATTATTGTGGGTTTCCCTGAGAACACTCCCTTTACTGTATAAAGTCCCTAGGAGCCAATGCCGAAAAGGCTGTGGACAGAAGGCAACTCCATTGGAGGTTAGCCTGTGACGTGTTTTACCACTTCATTGGTAGTATATGATAATAATTTCTATTTAAATGAGAAATTTGTCGTTTTGTCTTTTGTTTTTTGCATTTTGTGTGTTTCCCTGAGAACACTCCCCTTACTGTTTAAGGACCCTCGGAGCCAATGCTGACAGGGCTGTGGACAGCAGGCAACTCCACTGGAGGTTAGCCTGCGACGTGTTTTACCTCTTCATTGGTAGTATATGATAATAAATACTATTTAAAAGAGAAATTTGTAGTTTTGTCTTTTGTTATTTGCATTCTTGTGTGTTTTCCTGAGAACACTCCCATTACTGTTTAAGGACCCTAGGAGCCAATGCCGACAGGGCTGTGGACAGCAGGCAACTCCACTGGAGGTTAGCCTGCGACGTGTTTTACCTCTTCATTGGTAGTATCTGATAATAAATACTATTTAAATGAGTAATTTGTAGTTTTGTCTTTAGTTATTTGCATTATTGTGTGTTTTCCTGAGAACACTCCTATTACTGTTTAAAGATCATAGGCGCCAATGCCGACAGGTCTGTAAACAGCAGCAACTCCACTAGAGGTTAGCCTGCGACGTGTTTTACCACTTGATTCGTTGTATATGATAATAAATACTATTTAAAAGAGAAATATGTAGTTTTTTCTTTTGTTATTTGCATTATTGTGGGTTTCCCTGAGAACACTCCCTTTACTGTATAAAGTCCCTAGGAGCCAATGCCGAAAAGGCTGTGGACAGCAGGCAACTCCATTGGAGGTTAGCCTGTGACGTGTTTTACCACTTCATTGGTAGTATATGATAATAATTACTATTTAAATGAGAAATTTGTCGTTTTGTCTTTTGTTTTTTGCATTTTGTGTGTTTCCCTGAGAACACTCCTATTACTGTTTAAAGATCATAGGCGCCAATGCCGACAGGTCTGTAAACAGCAGGCAACTCCACTGGAGGTTAGCCTGCGACGTGTTTTACCTCTTCATTGGTAGTATATGATAATAAATACTATTTAATTGAGAAATTTGTCGTTTCGTCTTTTGTTTTTTGCATTTTGTGTGTTTCCCTGAGAATACTTCCATTACTGTTTAAGGACACTATGAGCCAATGCCGACAGGGCTGTGGACAGCAGGTAACTCCACTGGAGGTTATCCTGCATCGTGTTTCACCTCTTCATTGGTAGTATATGATAATAAATACTATTTAACAGAGAAATTTGTAGTTTTGTCTTTTGTTATTTGCATTCTTGTGTGTTTTCCTGAGAACACTCCCATTACTGTTTAAGGACCCTAGGAGCCAATGCCGACAGGGCTGTTGACAGCAGGCAACTCCACTGGAGGTTAGCCTGCGACGTGTTTTACCTCTTCATTGGTAGTATATGATAATAAATACTATTTAAAAGAGAAATTTGTAATTTTTTTTTGATATTTGCATTATTGTGTGTTTCCCTGAGAACAATCCTATTACTGTTTAAAGACCCAAGGAGCGAATGCCGACAGGGCTGTGGACAGCAGGCATCTCCACTGGAGGTTAGCCTGTGACGTGTTTTACCTCTTCATTGGTAGTATATGATAATAAATACTATTTAAAAGAGAAATTTGTAGATATTTCATGTGTTATTACGTTAATTTGTGTTTCCCTGAGAACATTCCCATTACTGTTTAAGGACCCTAGGAGCCAATGCCGACAGGGCTGTTGACAGCAGGCAACTCGACTGGAGGTTATCCTGCGACGTGTTTTACCTCTTCATTGGTAGTATATGATAATAAATACTATATAAAAGAGAAATTTGTAGTTTTGTCTTTTGTTATTTGCATTCGTGTGTGTTTTCTGAGAACACTCCCATTACTGTTTAAGGACCCTAGGAGCCAATGCCGACAGGGCTGTTGACAGCAGGCAACTGGACTGGAGGTTAGCCTGCGACGTGTTTTACCTCTTCATTGGTAGTATATGATAATAATTACTATTTAAAAGAGAAATTTGTAATTTTTTCTTTTGATATTTGCATAATTGTGTGTTTCCCTGAGAACAATCCTATTACTGTTTAAAGACCCAAGGAGCCAATGCCGACAGGGCTGTGGACAGCAGGCATCTCCACTGGAGGTTAACCTGTGACGTGTTTTACCTCTTCATTGGTAGTATATGATAATAAATACTATTTAAATGAGAAATTTGTAGTTTTGTCTTTAGTTATTTGCATTATTGGTGGTTCCCTGAGAACAATCCTATTACTGATTAAAGACCCTAGGAGCCAATGCCGACAGGGCTGTGGACAGCATGCAACTCCACTGGAGGTTAGCCTGTGACGTGTTTTACCTCTTCATTGGTAGTATATGATAATAAAAATTATTTAAAAGGGAAATTTGTAGTTTTTTCTTTTATTATTTGCAATATTGTGTGTTTCCCTGGGAACACTACTATTACTGTTAAAAGATCATAGGAGCCAATGCTGACAGGGCTGTGGACAGCAGGCAACTCCACTGGAGGTTAGCCTGCGATGTGTTTTACCTACACATTGGTAGTATATGATAATAAATACTATTTAAAAGAGAAATTTGCTTTTTTTTCATGTGTTATTACGTTATTTTGTGTTTCCCTGAGAACACTCCCATTACTGTTTAAAGACACTATGAGCCAATGCCGACAGGACTGTGGAAAGCAGGAAACTCCATTGGAGGCTAGCCTGCGACGTGTTTTACTTCTTCATTGGTAGTATATGATAATAAATACTATTTAAAACAGAAATTTGTATTTTTTTCTTTATTTATTTGCAGTACTGTGTGTCTCCCTGAGAACACTCCCATTGCTGTTTAAAGACCGTAAGAGCCAATGCCGATAGGGCTGTTTACAGCAGGCAACTCCACTGGAGGTTAGCCTGCGACGTGTTTTACCTCTTCATTGGTAGTATCTGATAATAAATACTATTTAAAAGAGAAATTTGTATTTTTTTCTTTTGTTATTTGCATTATTGTGTGTTTCCCTGAGAAAACACCCTTTACTCTTTAAAGAACCTAGGAGCGAATGCCGACTGGGCTGTGGACAGCAGCCATCTCTACTGGAGGTTAGCCTGCGACGTGTTTTACCTCTTCATTGTTAGTATATGATATTAAATACTATTTAAAACCGAAATTTGTATTTTTTTCTTTTGTTATTTGCAGTACTGTGTGTCTCCCTGAGAACACTCCCATTACTGTTTAAAGACCCTAAGAGCCAATGCCGACAGGGCTGTGGACAGCAGGCAACTCCACTGGAGGTTAGCCTGCGACGTGTTTTACCTCTTCATGGGTAGTGTATGATAGTAAATACTATTTTAAAAAAAATTTGTATTTTTTTCTTTTGTTATTTGCATTATTGTGTGTTTCCCTGAGAAAACACCCTTTACTCTTTAAAGAACCTAGGAGCGAATGCCGACTGGGCTGTGGACAGCAGCCAGCTCTACTGGAGTTTAGCCTGCGACGTGTTTTTACCTCTTCATTGGTAGTATATGATAATAAATACTATTTAAAAGAGAAATTTGTAGTTTTTTCTTTTGTTATTTGCATTATTGTGTGTTTCCCTGAGAACAATCCTGTTACTGTTTAAAGACCCTAGGCGCCAATGCCGACAGGTCTGTAAACAGCAGGCAACTCCACTGGAGGTTAGCCTGCGACGTGTTTTACCTCTTCATTGGTAGTATATGATAATGATTACTTCTTAAATGAGAAATGTGTCGTTTTGTCTTTTGTTTTTTGCATTTTGTGTGTTTCCCTGAGAACACTCCCATTACTGTATAAGGACACTAGGTGCCAATGCCGACAGGTCTGTGGACAGCAGGCAACTCCACTGGAGGTTAGCCTGTGACGTGTTTTACCTCTTCATTGGTAGTATATGATAATAAAAACTATTTAAAAGAGAAATTTGTAGTTTTTTCTTTTATTATTTGCATTATTGTGTGTTTCCCTGAGAACACTCCTATTACTGTTTAAAGATGCCGACAGGTCTGTAAACAGCAGGCAACTCCACTGGAGGTTAGCCTGCGACGTGTTTTACCTCTTGATTAGTTGTATATGATAAAAAATACTATTTAAAGAGAAATTTGTAGTTTTTTCTTTTGTTATTTGCATTATTGTGTGTTTCCCTGAGGACACTCCCATTACTGTTTAAATACCCTAGGACCCAATGCCGAAAGGGCTGTGGACAACAGGAAACTCCATTGGAGGTTAGCCTGTGTCGTGTTTTACCTCTTCGTTGGTAGTATATGATAATGATTACTTCTTAAATGAGAAATTTGTAGTTTTGTCTTTTGTTATTTGCATTTTTGTGTGTTTTCCTGAGAACACTCCCATTACTGTTTAAGGACCCTAGGAGCCAATGCCGACAGGTCTGCGGACAGCAGGCAACTCCACTGGGGGTTAGCCTGCGACGTGTTTTACCTCTTGATTGGTTGTATATGATAATGAATACTATTTAAAAGAGAAATATGTAGTTTTTTCTTTTGTTATTTGCATTATTGTGGGTTTCCCTGAGAAAAATCCCTTTACTGTATAAAGTCCCTAGGAGCCAATGCCGAAAAGGCTGTGGACAGCAGGCAACTCCATTGGAGGTTAGCCTGTGACGTGTTTTACCACTTCATTGGTAGTATACGATAATGATTACTATTTAAATGAGAAATTTGTCGTTTTGTCTTTTGTTTTTTGCATTTTGTGTGTTTCCCTGAGAACACTCTCATTACTGTTTAAGGACACTAGGAGCGAATGCTGACAGGGCTGTGGACAGCAGGCAACTCCACTGGAGGTTAGCCTGCGACGTGTTTTACCTCTTCATTGGTAGTATATGATAATAAATTCTATTTAAAACAGAAATTTGTATTTTTTTCTTTTGTTATTTGCAGTACTGTGTGTCTCCCTGAGAACACTCCCATTACTGTTTAAAGACCCTAAGAGCCAATGCCGACAGGGCTGTTTACAGCAGGCAACTCCACTGGAGGTTAGCCTGCGACGTGTTTTACCTCTTCATTGGTAGTATCTGATAATAAATACTATTTAAATGAGAAATTTGTAGTTTTGTCTTTAGTTATTTGCATTATTGTGTGTTTTCCTGAGAACACTCCCATGGCTGTTTAAGGACCCTAGGATGCCAATGCCGACAGGGCTGTGGACAACAGGCAACTCCACTGGAGGTTAGCCTGCGACGTGTTTTACCTCTTCATGGGTAGTATATGATAGTAAATACTATTTAAAAGAGAAATTTGTATTTTTTTCTTTTGTTATTTGCATTATTGTGTGTTTCCCTGAGAAAACGCACTTTACTCTTTAAAGAACCTAGGAGCGAATGCCGACTGGGCTGTGGACAGCAGCCATCTCTACTGGAGGTTAGCCTGCGACATGTTTTACCTCTTCATTGGTAGTATATGATAATAAATACTATTTAAAACCGAAATTTGTATTTTTTTCTTTTGTTATTTGCAGTACTGTGTGTCTCCCTGAGAACACTCCCATTACTGTTTAAAGACCCTAAGAGCCAATGCCGACAGGGCTGTGGACAGCAGGCAACTCCACTGGAGGTTAGCCTGCGACGTGTTTTACCTTTCATTGGTAGTATATGATAATAAATACTATTTAAATGAGAAATTTGTAGTTTTGTCTTTTGTTTTTTGCATTTTGTGTGTTTCCCTGAGAACAATCCTATTACTGTTTAAAGACCCTAGGAGCCAATGCCGACAGGGCTGTGGACAGCAGGCAACTACACTGGAGGTTAGCCTGTGACGTGTTTTACCTATTCATTGGTAGTATATGATAATAAAAACGATTTAAAAGAGAAATGTGTAATTTTTTCTTTTATTATTTGTATTATTGTGTGTTTCTCTGAGAACACTCCTATTACTGTTCAAAGATCATAGGCGCCAACGCCGACAGGTCTGTAAACAGCAGGCAACTCCACTGGAGGTTAGCCTGCGACGTGTTTTACCTCTTGATTAGTTGTATATGATAATAAATACTATTGAAAGAGAAATTTGTAGTTTTTTCTTTTGTTATTTGCATTATTGTGTGTTTCCCTGAGGACACTCCCATTACTGTTTAAAGACCCTAGGAGCCAATGCCGAAAGGGCTGTGGACAGCAGGCAACTCCATTGGAGGTTAGCCTGTGTCGTGTTTTACCTCTTCATTGGTAGTATATGATAATGATTTCTTCTTAAATGAGAAGTTTGTCGTTTTGTCTTTTGTTTTTTGCATTTTGTGTGTTTCTCTGAGAACACTCCCATTACTGTTTAAGGACACTAGGTGCCAATGCCGACAGGGCTGTGGATAGCAGGGAACTCCACTGGAGGTTAGCCTGCGGCATGTTTTACTTCTTCATTGGTAGTATATGATAATAAATACTATTTAAATGAGAAATTTGTAGTTTTGTCTTTAGTTATTTGCATTATTGTGTGTTTTCCTGAGAACACTCCCATTACTGTTTAAAGACACTAGGAGCTAATGCCGACAGGGCTGTGGAAAGCAGGATACTCCATTGGAGGCAAGTCTGCCATGTGTTTTACCTCTTCATTGGTAGTATATGATAATAAATACTATTTAAAACAGAAATTTGTATTTTTTTCTTTTATTATTTGCAGTACTGTGTGTTTCCCTGAGAACACTCCCATTACTGTTTAAAGACCCAAGCAGCCAATGCCGACAGGGCTGTGGACAGCAGGCAGCTCCACTGGAGGTTAGCCTGTGACGTGTTTTACCTCTTCATTGGTAGTGTATAATAATAAATACTATACAAAATTGAAATTTGTAGTTTTGTCTTTTGTTATTTGCATTCGTGTGTGTTTTCCTGAGAACACTCCCATTACTGTTTAAGGACCCTAGGAGCCAATGCCGACAGGGCTGTTGACAGCAGGCAACTCCACTGGAGGTTAGCCTGCGACGTGTTTTACCTCTTCATTGGTAGTATCTGATAATAAAAACTATTTAAATGAGAAATTTGTAGTTTTGTCTTTAGTCATTTGCATTATTGTGTGTTTTTCTGAGAACACTCCCATTACTGTTTAAGGACCCTAGGATGCCAATGCCGACAGGGCTGTGGACAACAGGCAACTCCACTGGAGGTTAGCCTGCGACGTGTTTTACCTCATCATGGGTAGTATATGATAGTAGATACTATTTAAAAGAGAAATTTGTAGATTTTTCTTTTGTTATTTGCATTATTGTGTGTTTCCCTGAGAAAACGCCCTTTACTCTTTAAAGAACCTGGGAGCGAATGCCGACTGGGCTGTGGACAGCAGCCATCTCTACTGGAGGTTAGCCTGCGACGTGTTTTACCTATTCATTGGTAGTATATGATAATAAATACTATTTAAAACCGAAATTTGTATTTTTTTCTTTTGTTATTTGCAGTACTGTGTGTCTCCCTGAGAACACTCCCATTACTGTTTAAAGACCCTAAGAGCCAATGCCGACAGGGCTGTGGACAGCAGGCAACTCCACTGGAGGTTAGCCTGCGACGTGTTTTACCTTTCATTGGTAGTATATGATAATAAATACTATTTAAATGAGAAATTTGTAGTTTTGTCTTTTGTTTTTTGCATTTTGTGTGTTTCCCTGAGAACAATCCTATTACTGTTTAAAGACCCTAGGAGCCAATGCCGACAGGGCTGTGGACAGCAGGCAACTACACTGGAGGTTAGCCTGTGACGTGTTTTACCTATTCATTGGTAGTATATGATAATAAAAACGATTTAAAAGAGAAATGTGTAGTTTTTTCTTTTATTATTTGTATTATTGTGTGTTTCTCTGAGAACACTCCTATTACTGTTCAAAGATCATAGGCGCCAACGCCGACAGGTCTGTAAACAGCAGGCAACTCCACTGGAGGTTAGCCTGCGACGTGTTTTACCTCTTGATTAGTTGTATATGATAATAAATACTATTGAAAGAGAAATTTGTAGTTTTTTCTTTTGTTATTTGCATTATTGTGTGTTTCCCTGAGGACACTCCCATTACTGTTTAAAGACCCTAGGAGCCAATGCCGAAAGGGCTGTGGACAGCAGGCAACTCCATTGGAGGTTAGCCTGTGTCGTGTTTTACCTCTTCATTGGTAGTATATGATAATGATTTCTTCTTAAATGAGAAGTTTGTCGTTTTGTCTTTTGTTTTTTGCATTTTGTGTGTTTCTCTGAGAACACTCCCATTACTGTTTAAGGACACTAGGTGCCAATGCCGACAGGGCTGTGGATAGCAGGGAACTCCACTGGAGGTTAGCCTGCGGCATGTTTTACTTCTTCATTGGTAGTATATGATAATAAATACTATTTAAATGAGAAATTTGTAGTTTTGTCTTTAGTTATTTGCATTATTGTGTGTTTTCCTGAGAACACTCCCATTACTGTTTAAAGACACTAGGAGCTAATGCCGACAGGGCTGTGGAAAGCAGGATACTCCATTGGAGGCAAGTCTGCCATGTGTTTTACCTCTTCATTGGTAGTATATGATAATAAATACTATTTAAAACAGAAATTTGTATTTTTTTCTTTTATTATTTGCAGTACTGTGTGTTTCCCTGAGAACACTCCCATTACTGTTTAAAGACCCAAGCAGCCAATGCCGACAGGGCTGTGGACAGCAGGCAGCTCCACTGGAGGTTAGCCTGTGACGTGTTTTACCTCTTCATTGGTAGTGTATAATAATAAATACTATACAAAATTGAAATTTGTAGTTTTGTCTTTTGTTATTTGCATTCGTGTGTGTTTTCCTGAGAACACTCCCATTACTGTTTAAGGACCCTAGGAGCCAATGCCGACAGGGCTGTTGACAGCAGGCAACTCCACTGGAGGTTAGCCTGCGACGTGTTTTACCTCTTCATTGGTAGTATCTGATAATAAAAACTATTTAAATGAGAAATTTGTAGTTTTGTCTTTAGTCATTTGCATTATTGTGTGTTTTTCTGAGAACACTCCCATTACTGTTTAAGGACCCTAGGATGCCAATGCCGACAGGGCTGTGGACAACAGGCAACTCCACTGGAGGTTAGCCTGCGACGTGTTTTACCTCATCATGGGTAGTATATGATAGTAGATACTATTTAAAAGAGAAATTTGTAGATTTTTCTTTTGTTATTTGCATTATTGTGTGTTTCCCTGAGAAAACGCCCTTTACTCTTTAAAGAACCTTGAAGCGAATGCCGACTGGGCTGTGGACAGCAGCCATCTCTACTGGAGGTTAGCCTGCGACGTGTTTTACCTATTCATTGGTAGTATATGATAATAAATACTATTTAAAACCGAAATTTGTATTTTTTTCTTTTGTTATTTGCAGTACTGTGTGTCTCCCTGAGAACAATCCCATTACTGTTTAAAGACCCTAAGAGCCAATGCCGACAGGGCTGTGGACAGCAGGCAACTCCACTGGAGGTTTGCCTGCGGCGTGTTTTACTTCTTCATTGGTAGTATATGATAATAAATACTATTTAAATGAGAAATTTGTAGTTTTGTCTTTAGTTATTTGCATTATTGTGTGTTTTCCTGAGAACACTCCCATTACTGTTTAAAGACACTAGGAGCTAATGCCGACAGGGCTGTGGAAAGCAGGATACTCCATTGGAGGCTAGTCTGCCATGTGTTTTACCTCTTCATTGGTAGTATATGATAATAAATACTATTTAGAACAGAAATTTGTATTTTTTTCTTTTGTTATTTTCAGTACTGTGTGTTTCCTGAGAACACTCCCATTACTGTTTAAAGACCCAAGGAGCCAATGCCGACAGGGCTGTGGACAGCAGGCAACTCCACTGGAGGTTAGCCTGCGACGTGTTTTACCTCTTCATTGGTAGTATATGATAATAAATACTATTTGAAAGAGAAAATTGTAGTTTTTTCTTTTGATATTTGCATTATTGGGTGTTTCCCTGAGAACAATCCTATTACTGTTTAAAGACCCAAGGAGCCAATGCCGACAGGTCTGTGGACAGCAGGCAGCTCCACTGGAGGTTAGCCTGTGACGTGTTTTACCTCTTCATTGATAGTATATGATAATGAAAACTAATTAAAAGAGAAATTTGTAGTTTTTTCTTTTATTATTTGCATTATTGTGTGTTTTCCTGAGAACAATCCTATTTCTGTTTAAAGATCATAGGAGCCAATGCCGACAGGTCTGTGGACAGCAGGCAATTCCACTGGAGGTTAGCCTGCGACGTGTTTTACCTCTTCATTGGTAGTATATGATAATAAATACAATTTAAAACAGAAATTTGTATTTGTTTCTTTTGTTATTTGAAGTACTGTGTGTCTCCCTGAGAACACTCCCATTACTGTTTAAAGACCCTAAGAGCCAATGCCGACAGGGCTGTGGACAGCAGGCAACTCCACTGAAGGTTAGCCTGCGACGTGTTTTACTTCTTCATTGGTAGTATATGATAATAGATACTATTTAAGTGAGAAATTTGTAGTTTTAACTTTAGTTATTTGCATTATTGTGTGTTTTCCTGAGAACACTCCCATTACTGTTTAAGGACCCTAGGAGCCAATGCCGACAGTGCTGTGGACAGCAGCCAGCTCTACTGGAGGTTAGCCTGCGACGTGTTTTACCTCTTCATTGGTAGTATATGATAATAAATACTATTTAAAAGAGAAATTTGTAGTTTTGTCTTTTGTTATTTGCATTCGTGTGTGTTTTCCTGCGAACACTCCCATTACTGTTTAACGACCCTAGGAACCAATGCCGACAGGGCTGTGGACAGCAGGCAACTCCACTGGAGGTTATCCTGCGACGTGTTTTACCTCTTCATTGGTAGTATATGATAATAAATACTATTTAAAAGAGAAATTTGTAGTTTTGTCTTTTGTTATTTGCATTCGTGTGTGTTTTCCTGCGAACACTCCCATTACTGTTTAAGGACCCTAGGAGCCAATGCCGACAGTGCTGTGGACAGCAGCCAGCTCTACTGGAGGTTAGCCTGCGACGTGTTTTACCTCTTCATTGGTAGTATATGATAATAAATACTATTTAAAAGAGAAATTTGTAGTTTTGTCTTTTGTTATTTGCATTCTTGTGTGTTTTCCTGAGAACACTCCCATTACTGTTTAACGACCCTAGGAACCAATGCCGACAGGGCTGTGGACAGCAGGCAACTCCACTGGAGGTTATCCTGCGACGTGTTTTACCTCTTCATTGGTAGTATATGATAATAAATACTATTTAAAAGAGAAATTTGTAGTTTTGTCTTTTGTTATTTGCATTCTTGTGTGTTTTCCTGAGAACACTCCCATTACTGTTTAAGGACCCTAGGAGCCAATGCCGACAGGGCTGTTGACAGCAGGCAACTCCACTGGAGGTTAGCCTGCGACGTGTTTTACCTCTTCATTGGTAGTATATGATAATAAATACTATATAAAAGAGAAATTTGTAGTTTTGTCTTTTGTTATTTGCATTCGTGTGTGTTTTCCTGAGAACACTCCCATTACTGTTTAAGGACCCTAGGAGCCAATGCTGAAAGAGCTGTGGACAGCAGGCAACTCCATTGGAGGTTAGCCTGTGACGTGTTTTACCTCTTCGTTGGTAGTATACGATAATAAATACTATTTAAAACAGAAATTTGTAGTTTTTTCTTTTGTTATTTGCATTATTGTGTGTTTCCCTGAGATCAATCCTATTACTGATTAAAGACCCTAGGAGCCAATGCCGACAGGGCTGTTGACAGCATGCAACTCCACTGGAGGTTAGCCTGTGACGTGTTTTACCTCTTCATTGGTAGTATATGATAATAAAAACTATTTAAAAGAGAAATTTGTAGTTTATTCTTTTATTATTTGCCTTATTGTGTGTTTCCCTGGGAACACTAATATTACTGTTTAAAGATCAAAGGAGCCAATGCCAACAGGGCTGTGGACAGCAGGAAACTCCATTGGTGGTTAGCCTGCGACGTGTTTTACCTCTTGATTGATGGAAATGATAATAAATACTATTTAAAAGGGAAATTTGTAGTTTTTTCTTTTGTTATTTGCATTATTGTGTGTTTTCCTGAGAACACTCCCATTACTGTTTAAAGACCCTAGGAGCCAATGCCGAAAGGGCTGTGGACAGCAGGCAACTCCATTGGAGGTTAGCCTGTGACATGTTTTACCTCTTCATTGGTAGTATATGATAATAATTACTATTTAAATGTGAAATATGTCGTTTCGTATTTTGTTTTTTGCATTTTGTGTGTTTCCCTGAGAACACTTCCATTACTGTTTAAGGACACTAGGAGCCAATGCCGACAGGTCTGTGGACAGCAGGCATCTCCACTTTAGGTTAGCCTGCGACGTGTTTTACCTCTTCATTGGTAGTATATGATAATAATTACAATTTAAATGAGAAATTTGTCGTTTTGTCTTTTGTTTTTTGCATTTTGTGTGTTTCCCTGAGAACACTTCCATTACAGTTTAAGGACCCTAGGAGCCAATGCCGACAGGGCTGTGGACAGCAGGCAACTCCACTGGAGGTTAGCCTGCGATGTGTTTTACCTATTCATTGGTAGTATATGATAATAAATACTATTTAAAAGAGAAATTTGCAGTTTTTTCATGTGTTATTACGTTATTTTGTGTTTCCCTGAGACCACTCCCATTGCTGTTTAAAGACACTAGGAGCCAATGTCGACAGGGCTGTGGAAAGCAGGCAACTCCACTGGAGGTTAGCCTGCGACGTGTTTTACCTCTTCATTGGTAGTATATGATAGTAAATACTATTAAAAAGAGAAATTTGTATTTTGTTTTCATTTTTTATTTGCATTATTGTGTTTTTCCCTGAGAAAACGCCCTTTTCTCTTAAAAGACCCTAGGAGCGAACGCCGAAAGGGCTGTGGACAGCAGCCAGCTCTAC